>OX465296.1:37357377-38581003 GCA_949987735.1 Leucophora obtusa
AAAACCATATGTTTTTAACAAAGCTATTATTTTTCTCTATGTTATAGTTGTTGCTTATTTATTGAAGCTCCTTCAATGGGCAAAGCAATGATTCGTGCTTTTTAACATTCAAGCTTTTAATTCTATTTATAGAAATTTAGAACGAAAGCAAAGAACTTTTACCGATTGTTTGTTTTATGTATAACATCCTAACCCATCATGCCGTATAAATGACTAACATGTCGCAATTAAGGGATATTACTTAACAATTTGGACTATACCTTGTCTGTGGGTATTTTATTGTAGATGTTTAGTTGATCTGAAGATTGTTACAATGAGTGTTATTTTTGTTCGGTTTAAGATCAAATATTACAAATTCCAAATAGAATTTACAATTAATTTTACAACCAATAGAGATTATATTCAACAAAAATTATGTGATTAAATTCCGATTTTACATACACTCACCCGTGATCGCGTTCGATTCACGTGAATCACGCAAATTTACGAAATAAAATCTTTATCGAAAAAATAAAATAAAATAAAAAAATTAAAGTAAAGTAAATTATGAATATCTAACTTAACCCTAGAAAGATAACGTACGTCTGCGAGACGTATGGATTTTGCATTTTATGCTCTCTTTCTCTCAATCGTTAACATAGAAAGTTCTCACGTTTATTTATCTCAGTCGTTAGCAGTAGCTTGATGGTGGTGGTTGTTTTTCTGCGGTAAGTTGTTTATTTTCTGAGAAATGAGCATAGCATACACCTGTATGTGGAGACCACAAGAATTTAATTTGTGATTCTTGCATATAATGCACTTTGAATTTAATTTTTGTTTATTTGTTTAGTTCAATAATTTTATTAATTTCTAATTGGAGTACAAATTTTTTATTTTTTTTTAGTTTTTAAACAAAACCAAAGTTCTTCAAAGAAGACTTTAAATGTTCTCATTATTTTTAATACATATTTTATTTTAATTTTATATATAAGTTTTCTGTAACAATAAATAAAAATAAAATGAAATTGAATAAAAAAAATTATCTCAAAAAAAATTGTATCAATATTTGACTATTTAATGTCCTTAGAAGGATTTAAAGAAGTATACGTCTCACAGACGTATCGTTATCTTTTCAGTACAAAAAAATAACGTTATCTTTCTAGGGTTAAAGTTGCTATAAATATGCAGTTTTTTTAATTTATTTTATATAAAATCGGCAAAAAATTTATGGAAATATTTATTAAACGCTGAAAAACCAATTTGGTAAAATTCGACTCATGAACACTCGATGACGCAGAAATTTCGCAGACTCACTCACGTTTACATGAGTAAATTAAGATTTCACTCACGCGTGATTCACAGGAATTACGCAAAACTCTGCTCACGTGCCCATCTCTAATATTTATTCACTCAAACTATCATATTCAGAATCACTTGCTTCATCTTTGAATTGAATTTTCTCTTTTTTCATAAATTTTCTTTAATAATCAATTGTAAATAGGAATTAAAAAGGGAAGTATGGGAATGGGAAACCAAGTTTTTTTAGAAGTATATACAGTAGTGGCCAATATAATAGAAACGATTCAAGTTTTTTCTAATTTTATTTTCGTTGCCTTTATTTTTAAAGTTCAATTTTAAGGTAACGTTTGTTTGTTCATGTTGTCACTTGTTATAAGTGGGCGTGGCTTTCAACGAAAAATTACATTATATATGGGTCATTCCATCTCAAATCGACCAATGGTTGGAATCGACCCCTTTCGATTTGGATGAATTTCGGTCAGAACTTTTCTTTCATCATAAAACGAAGTTTTACCAAAGGAAAAAAATGACAATATTTTTTTTCGAAAGTTATGCAATATTTAAATTTTAAAAAATCCCGTGTAAAAAATTTAGATCTGATCAGATCTTTTTGGATCTAAATAGATATGATTGAATCTAATTAGATCCTGTACCAGATCTCATCAGATATGATCAGATATGGCATATGTGATAATACCAAGATATGGCAAGATCTGATCAGATCTAGTGCCAAATCTGTTTAAATCTAAAGTGATTTGGACAATTGCGCCAGATATGCCTAGATCTGATCAGGTCTTATTAGATCTTAAATTTGTCCCCAATTTTGAGATATAATTAGATTTGGTAAGATCTACTGAGATCTGGCCAGATATGCCTAGACCTGGTAAGATCTACTGAGATCTGGCCAGATCTGATCTTTTTACACGGGATGCCATAATTTTTCTAATTTTTTGCTTTGTTACGAAGAGACTAAAAAATTCATGTAACATAATCCATAATCCACAATTTATATACTTCTGGCCAAAAACGGCCCACTAGGAAATTTACAATTCTTAATTTTCGGAAAAAAATGTCAATTTAAAGAATAAAAAAAAATGTTCTACTCGATAAAAATTATTATTTTGAGTAACTTGATCCATATAGGGTTAGTGTTCTCACTTTTCACAAAAAAAGACCCACTAGGAAATTTACAGCATAACATTTGTATTTTTTATTAAATTGGGATATGCGATAGAGGGTACAAAACTAACGAACAAGCGCAATTTTATATAGTCCCAATCTTATATTTAAGGATTAAAAATGTGGGGTCAAAAGTGTCCGTATGTTAATAGCAATTTTTGTTTTGTAATCGTATTAGATTCTAATTAAAATCTTTGTTTATTATGCATTTATTTTTTTCTATTTGGAAAGAGGTTATTCTGTAAATTTCCAAGTGGGTATTTTTTGCCGAAAAGTGAAAAGATTAACCCTATATGGATCAAGTTACACAAAATAATAATTTTTATCAAGTTGGAAAACGATTTTTTTGATCCATTGATATTTTTCCGAAAATTATGAAAGGTATTATTCTGTAAATTTTCTAGTGGGCCGTTTTTGGCCAAAAGTATAAATATTAACCCCATATCGATCACGTTACATAAAATAGTTATTTTTATCCAGTTGAGCTTTTTTCTTATCAATTTAATGGCTTTACAATCTCGTAATCATAATTAAAATTAAGTTTCATTGGTCTTTTCTGACCCCAGGCCACTAAGGGTTAAATATTTTTTAAACAAATATAAAGATAATTATAGTCTAAAGAAATTTTAGTGATAGTTTTCCGAAAACTATGTAAAATTTTATGAAAACAATCAAATTTTTTTAAATTTTATAAAAAAAAAATCATTTTTTATAAAATGTCCTGGAAAGCAGTCGCTCCAAACACAAACTCGAATTATCATTTTTCCAATTTATTTTTTTTCTTTAATATAAACTATTATTTGGTACAAATAGCAATCGAGATCTCCAAATTAAGTATTTTAAAAAATCTTTAAAATTAATTTAAGAAAAAACACGTTTTTAGATTTTATCTACTTCGTGGGTCATTTTGGATTCCAGGCTAAAGTGGGTTAATGATATCCGATGAAGTCAAAATTCCATATCTGAATCATTTTGACTATATTAAATGAATAGTTGAAATAAAATATATAAATATATATATTTTTTCTATATTTCAAAATTTGGGGATTTTTAATAGTAACCCAACAATCCAAACGATATCGTTTTGAATTCGAAACGATATCATTTCGATGATACGTTTGTCGAGAATGATATCATTAATGATTCATAGGTAATAGGTACTGTAAAGAAAAATTAACATTCGTTAATGATATCGTTTTTTCATGAAATAACGATATCGTTATGACATCGAAAATATCAGGCAATGCGATAATATTTTCGTCATATTGCAAAATTTTTGTCGTTGTTTTATCACTATTCGATGAAAATATGATATCATTAACGATATTGAAATAAAGAAGTATATATGATATCTTTAACGATTAAATTAGAACAAGCAAATGTGGCATTTTCAGAAAATTTATCGTTATTTTTCAAAATTATGATATCATCACGAATTCATATTTTTGTATCATAAACGATAGCAAATATGATACTTAATATGAATTCGTTAACGATACTGTATCGTTTTATGGTTTATTGGGAATACACTTTTTTCCAAAATGGGCCATTTTCGTCCAACTTTTGGCAGGGGTTAACGTTTTCCAAAAAAAAAAAAATCGATTTATTCCATTTGAGACCATTTCTATTAAACCCGGGGGGTGTAATGAACGAAAATCGACAAGTCGTTATTTTAAGGGACATCCTAATGTATACGCGGGAGAAAACCACTAGAAATAGAGCAAAAACAACTGTAAGCAGCTTAAATCATTCACAATAGAGTTATTTAGAGGTGTTTTTTTCTCCTCTATCTCTAGCAGTTTTTTCTCCCGTGTAAATGTGCTTTTAGGTTTTAATGCATTCTACTTTTCGATATAAAGTTAAATAAAAAAATAAAAAATTGTACTTACCCTTCCTCAGTTACATCGAATATCTCGTTCACTGCTGCCACTACGTTCAACGTCATTACTTGTACTGGTCTCCATTACACTAATACCTGTCGTATTATCGGAACTAATAAAAGGAGTTTCGCTAAAACGCATTTCTATAGTCTGTTCATCACAGGAATCAACATCATCATCCTGATTGTGATGACGTTGATGATAATGCCGCCTTATATCATTGTCATTTAATAAAATCTCCACCTGTTTACTGCAGTGTACCAATGAAACATTAACACCACGCTCCAGGCAAGGAGACAAAACATTAGTACCATTACCATAGGTGGGTTCTCTAGGTATAATCAATAGTTTATCTTTGGTTAGGCAAGTATCTTGGGTTATAGCATTCCCATCATCGTGTTCATCATTATCTAAACTACTGCCACGAGTGTTGGTGCCAGCACCACCATTACCATGATGAAGTCTGGGACCGCAGGTATTGCGATCCGAGCGATTATAGCCACGTGTTATGTTGATTATATTATTATTGGAGGGATTAAAACAGGGCAATACATGTTTAAACTCCTTACGAAAATTCTCATTTAGCCAGGCATAAAGAAATGGATTGTAACAAGTCGAAGACATGGCTATAGAATGAGCCACAAAAAAGAAGAGTGTATAAAATGGCCACTCATTGGATTTTTCATAGAAGTCATCGAAAATATTAACAACATTTAAAGGAAGCCAGGACAAACCAAATACACCCACCATACATATTAGCATACGATTGGTACGTTTTTTACGATCTCTATCGGCCTCTTCTTTGCGTGACGATTTAGAGCCCGGTTTTGCTTTGGCACGAGCATTTAACTTTACCGATATCCAGATATAGCAAATGCAGATAATTAAAAAAGGTAATACAAATTGTAAAATGGTGGTAAGAGAACCGAATACTTTACGATAGCGCTCAGTAGGCCAATCTTCTTCACAATAGGTTTGTGTAGGCAACGATGAGTCCACTTCCCCCGTATTAATATTAGAATTAACTATTTGCATATAGGCATCATAATTACGCTGAGCGGAATAAGATATATTCGAGTTGGAAGTTAAATTGAATTGTGTGGTGACATTTAAAGCTTCCACAGTAGTACTAATTGGCAAATTGTATGAATTATCTGACGTCACCTTAACATACATACCATATGGAAGTGTAGCCAGCAGAGAAATAACCCATATACTAACTATTATGGCTATACAGGTGGATAATTTCATGCGTGGATGAAAGGGATATATTATAACAAAATAACGATCTATGGCTATGGAAGTTAAAGTCAACGTTGATATATATATACTACAACCTTGGGCAAACGAAACCAAATGGCAGAGTGTACGACCAAAAGCCCATCTACCCATAAATGTATACAGTGGTGTAAATGGCACGGCCAGCACACAGAGTAGTATATCCGACAAAGCCAAATTTGTTATAAATATATTTGTTACCGTTTGCATGGCACGATTTCTTAAGACTACATAGCAAACTAAAACATTGCCAAATACTCCAAGGACAAATACTGTCGAGTATAGAATACAAAAGAATATTTGTACAAAATTATTATGAATTAAATCATCTCTTTCCGGATCAGGTACTGTTGCTCGTGTAGAATAAGTAATTGTTGTTAAATCATTCGTTATGTGAGGATGTTGATATATGGTGGAATCTATATGTTCGGTGGTATTGTTGCTATTACGTTGCTGAGCAACTAAAGCTGACCAAGTAGCTGTAACCAGCTTTGTAGCTGGTGTAGTATTTAAGGCTGGCATTTTCTTTTACAATAAGCCGTTATAAAAAAATTTCTGAGAAAATCCTTAAATTTACATTCCTTCCTTTATTCGCTTGAGTCACTTGTACAAATTTAAGTCATCTTGTTTTCAAATCTTAAGTGTCTATATTTTTATGTCTAATATTCTTCGTAGTCGTTGTAACAGTTGAAGTTTAACTTCCTTGTTCAATTTGTCTTGCTATCATTTCTGTTTCCCAATATTTTTTTTTTTAACTGTAGAGTCTCTACTTTTTATTATAGTTGCTAGATTTTGTGATTTTCCAGTTATTTTGATTTTTTTTTTTTGCTGGCTGCTGTGATTCTTATTTGCCTTAAGTGTTATTATTTATTCAAAAAACGTAAAACACACTCCGTTTTTTTTTTCTTCTTCTCTTAGTTATTATTCTATTCAGCCTTTTACTTTGTCGTATTACTCAAATATTGTACTTTTGTTTTATGAAAGTTTTCTTTGATCAAAAAGTATGAGAAAACATAAATATCCCTGTTCCGCTTTTTTCCGGTTTCACTGGTTTTTCTTTTGTTAATTGTTTGGCTCGTTGCTTTATGATGTAGTAAGTATTTCAAGATGTTTTGTTAAGTTGCTTGTTGTTGACATTTTTACTTATGAAACATAGTAACATTCTTTTTGAAGTTGGTGCCGCCAAAAATGACTAGAAAGAAGCAAAAGGTAGAGAAATTTTTATTAATACATTTTTCATTGTTTCTGTAGGCCTTAAAAACTTTTTTTGTTTGCTAACGGTGGGTCTCATACTGTGGGTTTAACTTTGACTTAACTGTAAACAAAATAAAATGTCAAAAAGTTGTTTACAAAACAACAACAAATTTTTCAGGTAACTAGTAGTTAACGCTTAAAGTTATAGTATGAGACAACGTAAGTTCAGAAAATAAGCGACAGGATAATTCAAACAATTTCTAAAAATGATTTAGTTTTTTAACCGTACAATTCAAATCAAAAGTGAAAAATGTTTTAAATATACATCCAAATTTATTTAGTAAATATGTGGGATCCGAAAAGACCCAAAAAAGAGGCCTTACCTAAATCACAGATTACATACAATCTAATTAATTTCTGTTGAAATTTAAAAAACTATAAAAGTTTACTTCAACTAATTAGGTAAATTCACTCTATATTTCAAACCCACAAAAATGCGTATATTATATGTAATTTTATGTACACTAGGGAGTGTCTGGTATTGCAAAAAATAATAGCGGGTCCCAAAAAAATTTAACTCCATTTTACTTTAGACAATAATCCCTTAATGGCCTTTTTAGCGTTCGGTCCACAAGGGTTAATGATTTTGTGGGTGATTTGGTTTCTCAGATAAACCGAAATAAATTTTTTTACAATTTATTACAGCTCAGATTTTAAAGCGTGTAATTTCATTAAATTTTCGTTTCAAACTTAACCTATCAACATGGGTTAACGATATCAGATGCTGTGGTGGACTGTTACATATAAGGTGTCTGGTCCGATCTCCATTGACTACAACATCAATTTGGGAAAATTATATGTATGAGTTTTTTCTATCCCTCATAGATATCCCAGAGTCATCCTTCGGTGGTCCCATTAGTACTTAACCCCACCGAAGTAAAATGATATAACAAGGCTATGAACCAAAGAGCTTCAAAATTCACAGATGGCGCCCAACAAATGTTATAAGATTCAACAACCAGCGCAATTATAGTGTTGCCATATTTGATTCCCTTCATCTTTCTCCACATTTTATCTCTTCCCTATCCCCTTTCCAAAAAAAGCAACACATTAATTAATAGAAAAAAATTTATTGAGTGTTGCTTCTCGTTATTAAAAAAGGTGATATTTTATTTCTGAGTTATTATGATTAAACAGAACAATATCCGCTATAAAATTAATTGTTTTTTGCAAAAATCTATTTTACAACAAAGAGAGAAAAAACTTATGAAAAAAAACTCTCCTATAACCACTATGTCCCTTTACTATTGAAGGAGCTTCAGTCAAATCAACAACCATAACATACAGAAAAATATTTAGTATCTTTGTTAAAAACATGTGATTTTAGTTGTACACGGAAAAAACAGTAGGCACCAACAATGGGAATTTAGCTGCGTTTGTGCGGCATTCCTATCAATGATATCTCGAACAATTTTGACAGTAGAAAGCCGGAATAGGTTAAAAAACTGTCAAAATCGTTCTTGATACCACTGATAGAGAGTCACACAAACACAGCTTTTGTAAAAGCAATCACATTTTCTTTTAAATTGAAATTTTATTCCCAACAATTTTTTTTGTTTGAAATATTTGTAACTCGTTTGTAAATTGTTATCTTTTATATAAAAATTGTTTAAAAATAAAAACTCAAAGTTACAAAAAAAAAAAGTTTTTTTGGATTTACAAATTTCTTTGTTGGTGCCTTTAAAAAGTTTTTTTTTCTATTAACAAATTTGGTATGAGAAATGTATTTAAATTTTTAATTAGAATTTTGTAAATTTTTTCTGTGTAATATGAAATAAATAAGTAAAAATGTTTGAATTTATTTCTCCAAATGTTTTTCACTTTGGAAGTTAACATATATATAAAAACTAAAATCTACATTATAACCTAGAGAGAGCCCCATAAAGACCATCTGCTGAAAGTGCTTGGTTACACTTAAAAATGCATTAGTTGGCAACCATTGGTCCTAGAAAAGTTTTTTCATAAGTTTTATCTCTATGTGTTGTGAATTCTATTTGGAATTTGTCATATATTAACACTCCTCCTTATAACAATCTTCAGCACAACTAAAATGTACGATAAAAAAATAAATAGTTTTTGAAAAATATTTTAATCCAAAAAGTGGTAAAAACTACCGTAATTCAGAAAATCGAATAGAATTAAAAAAGACAGTTTAAGTCGGTCATTTCGGCTATATGATACCCTACACAAGTTTGGTTAAAAACCAACTAATGTTTATAATGGGTTGAAATGGACTTGTGTAACAATTTGTCTATAAAACCATAAAAAAGTAACTGTAACCCAGAAAAAAAAAGACGCCAAAGCAGTAGAAACAGCACTACAATTGATGATCTAGATGTACTTCTTTTTTAACATAAACACTAACGATTTTAACATTAAGTTGTAATAGGAAAGGAGTACTCCAACTTCAACATTTTTTCAGTATTTTTTGAACGAGTGCAAAGGAAGCTTTGTTTAACCAATTAAAAGTAAAAAAAAAAATCTGCGCAAAAAAATTATATTTTTTTAATTTACAAAAGTTTTTTTATTGCCGCCAACGGGTATCGAACTTGCGAAGTCATGATTTCTAGTCTAGCTCTCTACCGCTAAGTTATTCTTTGATATGAAAGTTGACTGGCATAAAAACACCACTTTAACATTGCGATATATTGTGCTTTATTCTCTTCAATAAAAGTGCTTATTAAACGAGTGTAAAAGATACACTCCAATTCAATATTGTTTTCAGCACTATTTTCAAAGGTGCATAGAAAACAATTTCTCATCTTTTTTTTATACATATGGGTGAAATCAAAAAATGTGAAAAGTTTTTGGGCCAAATTTGTGAGAAACAAAAAGTGTTAATATTTCGGTTTTTTCTTAATGGAATCAGTAAGTTAAGTCATTATAAACCTAATTGCAAAAAATCTCTTCTACAAGTTGTCGCAATAACTTTTTTTGCACAATTTTAATTTTTTTTGTGGTAACGGAGTTTACATTTTCAAAAGAAAAAGATATAACAAAAAAAAATTGCGTACGAATTTTCTTCAATTTATTAGTTTTTCATATTTGGGTTTTCACCATGCTTTTCATTAATATACAATTTGTGTTTATCAAATTGGCGGTTTCGCAAATTAAAATACAATTCATTCCGCGAAAAATTTTTTAGTTTTTTTTTTTAATTTTGCATTTTTGCTCCTTTTAAATGCTTTTCAAAAATATAAAATTTTTTGAAATACAATCAGCGGTTGCGAAGTTACAAAACAATATATTAAAAACATAACATTTCGCGATAAAAAAATTCTTAAATTGCGTGAAACAAATTTAATTTGTCAAGCTAATGTCAGTAATGGCTCGAAATATCGATTCCAATCCAATGAAATGCAAAATCAATCGTTTTTCGCTCCAGCAGTTTAGGGTAAAAAACTGATAACTTTTTTTGATTTAACGTAAAATTATTAGTTGAATCGTCTTTTGACGCATAAATATTAGTTGAATCACCTCTGTTTATGGTTATTTTAAAATATTTTAAACATTTACCTACATTTTTTTGAATGCAATCTGATGTAAACAATTTAGGTTACGGAGTTTACAGTTACGGAGTTTACATTTGGATACTTTTTTCGTTTTCTTTCAGAAACGCTTTGTCAGAATTTTCTTTCCGAAACAAAATCGTATGATGCCTACAAGGTGAATTCAAATATGCCATTGTTTTTCTCACTCGTTAAATAGTTTGGTGCAAAAATTAGGAACGGAGTTTACAAAATTTCTTCAAATCTTAATAAAGACATGCTTTTTCGTCTCGAGAATGTTACATGCTGCAAAAAAACTTCAAGTCTGTTATACTAGATGATTATATACAGTCAACGATCATTTGAGTATAAATAACATTATACTTTTCACAATATAATTAACAGATAACTCCGAAATTTTGGTGAATGCATTTTTATCAAAAATTATGACGAAATATCGTTACAGAGTTGAACTCGTGTTAGCAAAGATATACGAAAAAGTTTGTAAAATGTATTAATTTTTATTAAAACCGTCACTTTTTCTCTTTATAAAAATTCTCGCGGTTAGTGTTTAGCTTCATTGGTTATTAAAATATAAGCTATTAAAATTAAAGAACCTTATGAGTTACTTGTTACGGAGTTTACATCTGGCCTATTTAAATGGGTCACAAATTTTATGTATTAGCCAAAAATTGGTCAGATTGTTATAAATTTTGTAAAACAGGTGACAATGCGGGGATATGTATCGAAATATATAACTCAAATGTAATCCATGCATTAGAAATTAGCTGGTTACATGGTTTTTATCACTTTTTTGATATCACCCATATATATTTTTAATAATTTTAAAATTAAAAAAAATATTGAATTTAAACAAATTAATTAAAAATATAAAAAAAAAATAATAAAAGAAAAGAAAAATATAAAAACATATTGCTTTCACCGGGAATCGAACCCGCGATCATCAGTTTGGAAAAACCAAAATCACTTTTAGGATCACTTTTAGTGCAATTGTGCTTAAGAAGCAATAGTTAAGTGATTTTTTGGAAGTTGTTCAGAAGTAATTCCAAAAACACAGTAAAAATATAATAACGAATACTTTGGAAACAACGAAATAAGTAATTTTTTAAAGGTGTTCAGAATTACTTCTAAAAAAATAGTAAAAATACACTAACGGATACTTGCTAAGTAGTGAAAGAAGTAGTTTTTATAGCATTACTTCTATTTTTTTTTTTTTTGCTGGGATATTGCAGAGAGACAATTTAACAATTAAAAATATTTTGGTTAATGAAAACATAAATTAACCACTGACAAACTTTTGATTGAGAAAAAACTGCGGCAGTATGGTGATTTCCTTGTTTTTATTATATTTTTCAATAAAAATGTTTTGTTCTTCTTTTTCCTTTAAATGAGCTTTAGAAAAATTCTATAGTAATTAGTTCTAATATTAATTCAGTTTGTTCTATGCGACGGTTACAAACACTTAACCCAAATTAATTATCATTTCTTTCCATAATGGTAATGAAATTTTCATAAAAAAAATTTCACTTTATATCAAAGCCTATATAAACAATCAACAATATTGTTCAATGTGTCATTATTGTTTAATAATGTAGTTCATTAATGGCAAATAAGAGTAATAATAAAACAAAAACTAAAACATATGAAAACTCTACAATAATGGAAATTAATAAAATCTTTTCATTTCAATTTCTTTAAGTAATGAAAATAAAAAAGTAATGGTAATGATTTTGTCCCATCTCTGTTCATGAATCAATGTATACACTTAACGCTGTGAAGCCCTTTGGTCCAGCAATGCTGAAAATCTCTTTTGTCTATTAAAAAAAATTTGAACTCAATGCGATTTGACCAAATATGAACTGATTTTAAAATTTTTTAAGCTGGTTCGTTCTTTGGGCAATACTAAATACGAATTATCTTCAGAATTACGTCATATAATTCATTTATATGGATGCATGGGTTGATGGATGTACATATGGATCTCGCTTAGTCGACTCAGAAAGTGATTCTGAGTAGAAATTAATTCACAGGGAAACATGGTGTGAATTGGGAATACGATTAGTTTTAATCAGGCTAGAAAAAAAAGTATCTAGGAATATATTTTTTTAAATTATTTTGAAGAAAAAATATATTCCAAACAGTGCTTCATGGCAATCTTCCAGCGTTATTAACAAAAAATCAATTTATATTTCAGTTGGATTTTTCACGGTCTTATGAAACAGCAAATTTTGGGGTAAATTGGGATAAAGTGGGAAAAGAATTAACTTATTTATCAAATAAATGGCACCATATAATCAAAGTTGCAGAATTTGGTAAACCTTTTTGCGTATCAATAGATGCATAAATAATATAGAACGGCCAAAATTTACACTTGAAATAATACGTCAGTAGAAAAATCTGGTTTAAATCGATTTGACTTATTTTTAAAAAAATTTTAGTTGAAACACTGATTTAAGCAAAGATTTTAGTTATCTTCATTTAACACAATACTGAAAATCCTCAGTACTTTAACTAATTTTTAAGTGTTAATATTCAACATTATTTAAAACTAATATTTAAGAGTCTATTTGTTAAATTTTACAAAATTTATTGTTAAAATATATTTTCATGTTACTCTTATTACCCGGCAGATAGTGCCATCAATGTATCCGAAGTTTTAAAGATGGCGCTATTTCTTTCCCTCCCGATTTTTTAAAATGGCCAATATCTCGATAACTAAGAGAGATAGAGCAAAATTGATGAAAATTTCGACTACCCCTAACCACGTAGGGGCAAAAGGGGTTATCTCTATCCAAAAATGGACCTTGACAGGGCCTTGGATCCTCAGAAATTTTTAATAAAAATTGTTCACTTCATAAAATGGCACATATCTCGAAAACTAAGCGATATGGAGCAAAGCGGACAAAATTTTTTCTAGATTGGAGTGCTCTTATATGCCCTCACATTATATGGATTAGGCCCGGGGAGGGTCCCGAGACCCTAAATTTGAATAAATTATATGACTCAGTATAATGACAGATAAAACTGTAGTTTTACAAATTTTTTACCTAAATTTTGATTTGTTAAATTTAAAAACAAAAAATTTTATTTTAAGCCAAAAAACAGGAATAAATTTTGTTAAAGTAACAAATTTTTCTGTACCCTTTTTTGTAATAACTGCAGTGTGTAAAAATCAATTAAAAACACACTCAAAAAAAAAAAAAACAGTTGGTACAAAAGTATGGTAAACATGTTCTAATTCACTTGTACTAATTTTCTCTGTTGTTTTCGTTTAAATACGTTGTTTAGGTGTTGCTGCTGTACTTGAATTAATTTTTTCTCATGACGACGCTTGTTTCTTTAATTGTCTGCTGGTGAGTTTGTCGAACAATACAAATTGAGACATTTTTGGTAAGTGTATTTTAACGTGTGTTAGAGTTTCTATAATTAAACAATTAATGACACTCGTTGCTTTTAAGTGTTTGTAGGTGAGTTTTTCGACCAATTCAAATAAAAACGAGTAAAAAGGTTAAAGTCGGGCATGCCGACTATACAATACCCTACACCAGTCTGGGTAAAAGCCAACTAATGTTTGGATCCGAAATTCGAATGGGTTAAAATGGGGTTTGTGTCAAAATTTTCTATAATGTGAATCAGCGCACCAAATTTCATTAAAATATCTTAATATTTCCGATCTGCAGTTTGTAACCAAGCCAATTTTGGGGGGACCCTTATATGGGCACTAGGTCTAAACAGGGACCGATGTTCACCAAAATCAATAAGCTTCGTCCTTGGGCCAAAATAGGTCTGTGTACCAAATTTCATCAAAATATATTAATATTTGCGACCTGCAACGTATAAACAATATAATTTTGGGGGGACCCTTATATGGGCACTAGGTCTAAACATAGACCGATGTTCACCAAAATCAATAGGCTTCGTCCTTGGGCTGATATAGGTCAGTATACCAAATTTCATCAAAATATCTAAATATTTGCGACCTGCAGTTTGTAACCAAGCCAATTTTGGGGGGACCCTTATATGGGCACTAGGTCTAAATATGGACCGATGTTCACCAAAATCAACAGGCTTCGTCCTTGGGCCGACATAAGTCGGTGTACCATATTTCATCAAATTATCTTAATATTTGCGACCTGCAGCGTATAAACAATATAATTTTGGTAGGACCCTTATATGGGCACTAGGTCTAAACATGGACCGATGTTCACCAAAATCAATAGGCGTCGTCCTTGGGCCGACATAAGTCGGTGTACAAGAATGCATGGACAGACAGACGGACGGACGGACAGACGGACATCGTTAAATCGAAATAAAAAAAAATTCTGAGCCGATCGGTATACTATAAGGTCGGTATAGAACCAATATTTTTTGGTGTTACAAACATCAGCACAAACTTATAATACCCTGACCATATAGTGGTGTAGGGTATAACAATATGGCGCTTGTAAAGAAATTTCTACTAAATAAAATAATATGATAAGAACATGTTTTCTCTTGTTTCTTTTAGTCAGCAAAGCAACACGTAAAGAAAATGGACGTATACTTATACATAAAAATTTCGCAGTTAAAAATTTTATTAAGGAAATAAAATAATGAGATTTGTTTTAAAATAAAAACTACTTATATTTATTTACGTGAATATTATTAAATACTGTTTTTCTTTTATTTCAGCCGTTTAACATGTTCATGTAAATTCTATCTGCAGGTAAACGATAAAAAGGAACCACACGATATAACTAGCGGTGGCACACATATTAGCAAGAAAATAAAAGTGATATTTAGTGCAAATAGTATTTTTCGATTGTTTAATTTATTCGAAAATAAAATTGACAATATTTATTGTTTTTATTCAATTAATAACAATAAGTGATTGTAATTTTAGCAGCATGTATTGTAGATTTCAACTGACCCACTTTCATTTCTATTAAACGAACATTTTTCTAAGGATTTGAAAGTTAACTGAGTTTTTCACCTGTTTTTAACCAACTAAAATTTAACGGAAAACCTGTGCTGATTTCAACTGAGTAATTTTCATTTCTATTAAACAACATTTCTTCCAAATTACTGTATTTGAACTAACTTTTTTAGCTAAAATTAAGCTGACCTAAATTTAGCAGATTCTCAGCATCATTGAAATTTCTGCTAGCGCAATTACAGCACTCAAAATAGTTTGTAGTTTAAATTAACTGAAAATGTAATTGAAAATAGATGAAAAATCACTTCAAAACCGATTTACTAACTTTTCATTTAACTAAATTAGAATTAATAAAAATATATATTAATGACAATATTAATTGTATTTGGTCTCTACGACGCGTTTGAAAAAACAACACTTTACTATAAAAAATAAACAATGCCCTGTTGGCTGTCCGTCTCCAATATACACAAATTGCCTGCACTTGTACGTACAAATCATACGTCAATGTGGCAATATTTGTGAAAAGGTGACACGGAGGAAATAAGAAGATAAACAGAGAAAATCTGAAGTAAAATGTTTGCATATGTCTGTTTGATCACTTCTCAAATTATTCATATAGAGACAATCTGACAATAAAAATATAAACAATAATACAATTTAATGGAAGATCACTGATGAAGCCTGTCCATAAAAAGGCAGAAACTAGATCTAGTCTGATTTGCAAATTTAATGTGTTTATAACTTTTGAGGAAGGTTTATTCTTCTTCTTAACCTCAAACCTACTAAATTAGAATTAATAAAAATACATATTAATGACAATATTAATTGTATTTGGTCTATACGACGCGTTTGAAAAAACAACACTTTAAAAGAAATTTTAATTTATTTTTAAATGTTAATAAATTAACTACAAAATCCTTAAAAAATAATGATTTTTCATTTATTTCGTTTTTTTTTACTTTTAAAAAATTGGAAAATTTTACCATTTGCGTCCTACTCATAAACCTTCGTCTATAACACTGTGAGACAAATGGTAGGGGTCAGTGATCGGGAAGGGTTCAAACTACCGGGGAAAGTTATATCGGTAAAAAAGAAGTTATACGTGTCCCGGCGTTTCGCTGGGTCACCCCTAGGAATCGAGATATATCGATTTGATCTTTGGTGGTCTTTTTTTTAACATAACTCGAGAACCACTAGTCCGATTTTGCTCAAACAATTTTAAAAAAATTAAAAATTACAATTCCTTTAATCTGTTCATATAACGTTTTTCTATATACTCAACAGTTTTGCCGGTAAAAATAAAATCGGACTAGTTGTTCTCGAGTTATGTCAAAAAAAAGATATATATCGATTCCTAGGGGTGACCCAGCGAAACGCCGGGACACGTATAACTTGTTTTTGACCGATATAACATTTCCCGTTGGTTTATCCCATCCCGATTTTGATTGTCGCATAGTATAATTCTCACATTTCTAAGGATACACTTTTTGCAATTTCTAACTAAAACGTTGTAAAAATATAGTAAAAAAGGGTATTAGTCTCTAATTTGGAACATCCGCTATAAAAAAAGTTAAACAAATTTATTAAAAGGAATATATCGTCGCTGCGCCTAAGAAAATAGCTATTTGTTTTTAAAAATGATTTATGAAACAACTAAATTAGGTCTTTATTTTGTATCTTAGCCATTTTTTTAAGTAATTCTTTTACAAATAAAAAGTTTAAAATTTTGTTTATATACCCGAGTAAAAAAAATAATATGATGTCATATGTAATGATATCTTATTTAATATAATTGGAGATATGCTATGATCCGAAAAATGGTGGATAAAATTATACCGGATAAGATCTAAATATATTGAATCATATAGAATCTTATCCGGATTTTGACCCGATATAATCATATCTAATTTGATGTAGAGAGACATAATTATATAACGCTTTATATTTCAGGCTCAAAACAAAAACTAATAAAAAGTACTAAAAAATAACACCCTTAAGAATTCAAAATTTATATAAAAATTGAAGTATTTAGAAGAAGTTGTCATTATTGTAACCAAGCATTTTAAACCTTCTCATATAAAATTGTATTCTACCCGTAAACTGTGTAAACCTGGTATATTTAAACCTCTAATGCTTTTTCCTCTGATTGCGATAATATTTAAACTATATATTTTTTGACTACTGGATTTCTTGATTCGTCTTCAACCTTTACTATGCGATATAAAGCGATAAATTAAAATTTTAATATTTCTTCCATAGTAGATTTTTAATGCCAAATATTAGAGTGTTAATATCAAATTCCGTACATAAAAAATATGGCTTGTATATTTATACAAGGTTTACACGGAAATTACGAGTTATAATGAGTAGGGTAGAGGGGGGATCCTTCGCCAGTGGGGCACATACACTAATCCCATTTTTCTCCGCTATTAAGGGAGATAAAAAATTGGAAAAAAATATATTTTGTGCATTTTTCAATTACCTTTCCTTGACATCCACTTTGATGAATTTATATAAGATGTGGTCGAAGACAGACGTGTTTTTGTGTTTTTTGGGGTGCCAAAAAAATAAAAGGAAGCAACTACATTTTGCAATAACTTCCTCAAATCGTGTGATAAGAAAATAATTTTTCATTATGTTAGACCTACGATCCTAAGGTTTCGAAAAATAATAATTTGGTTTTAATAAATGCTTAAAAAGTGTGAAAAAATTTTAATTTTATGTTAGTGCCTTGCCTGTCTGTGGGGCACAATCACCAGTTGGCCCCTGGAGATACAAAGAGTTGGTGCATCCCTGCCTAAAATGACTTTTCTATATATTTAAAAAATGTTTAGTAGTAAATTAGAACAATCGAGTTCATTCTTTAATTTATATTAATTATTCAGTTTTTTTTTTAATTTTGAAGAATCATTATATTATAGTTTTAAATTATTTTTTTTAATGTAGTGGAAATTTATTGATTAAAAAGAATCACATATCTTAAAGAACTTATTATAAATTATTTATTTCAGTCATTAAAAGATTAACTTTGCTGTATTAACAAATTTTTTTGTTGAAATTGTATCTAGCTCTTTTGACGAATTTACCCCAGGTTTGGGGCAGTTACTCCGAATTGAGTTCCTTTGAAAATCATTAAAAAAATAATAGAAAATATTCAAATAATTAGAATAAAAATCATAAAAATTAAAGCCAAGTTATGTAGGTTTTCAATTTGAAAGTAATTTTTGAAAAAAATAGGGGTTAAGAAATGACAGTGCTTTGAAAAAAAAGTGGCGAAGGATCCCCCCTCTACCCTACGCCTTTTATATTTTGAAATCATACATAAATATATCTCAAAAAAATATAGAATTTTTTCTAGTTAAATATATCTAAAACAACTTAGAAAAAAATTTATCATTGAGCTATATAAAACTTTATATGTTTACCGATAAAGCCATTTTTAATTATATATGACGCTGTATTAAAATTGTCATATCATATGTAACTAAATATGTTACATATTAATATATATTGGGACATATATATTTATACTGATCTATATACGACATCATATAAGAAATTTTTTAAAAACTAAAAGCTATACATAATTATATCCACAAAGATATAGTGTCACACTTGACTATATATAACCATATTAGTCCATATTAAATTATATAATTTCCTATATAACTATTTTTACTCGGGTATGTGTAAAAAAAAATAATTTCTAAAAACTTCCACAAAAAGCTGAAATAAAGCAGTCACAAAATTTTTTCGACAAATAGCTAATTTCTTAGGCGCAGCGACGATATGCTTAGGTGAATTAATTTTACATTTTTCTCAATATATTCCGATAGTTAAATCTACCATCGGTTGTAGAATAGCTACTTTTCATTCACAACTCCTTCTACTATCGATTCTAACACCGATTCTTTTTGTTTGAAATTGTCCCAAAAGCAACCTCTATAGAGCTCCAAAGTGGAATCGGTTGCTCTATAATCAGTTCTGGAACTGATTCTACGTCACCCACACTTTCCATATAGGATCCCAGGAACTGGTTCCAGAACCAGTTCCATGGAATCAGTTGCAGTGGAACCAGTTGTAAAATAGGTGTGGTTGGCTACCGATTGTAAAAAATTTTCCTGGGCAGTAACCAAGTATCGGTGAGTAGCTTCCCTTTTTGTCCATATCCTAATTTAATTATATAATAATATTAATTATATACACGCAAAGAAAAAACATGGTTGGGATTAGAGTTTGCTGTTCGGTTTTATTCGAAACCGAAACCGCGGTTTTTTTAGCCTCAAAACCGAAACCGAAAACCGACAAAAATAAGTCGGTTTTCGGTTTCGGTTTTAAAATTTTTCTTAAATACTTTAACAAATTAAAATAATTTAATAAATTGCAAAGATTCATAAAAGAGCTCTCACACCTTCTGATGTAGCCTCCGAATAATGGGAATTATTGGAAAGTTTATAATTTTCTGAGCCATTATGAGTTATTTATTATTAATTTTTATGCACTCATAAATACGAGTCCAATATGTTTCATTTATAAATCTAAAATTTGAGCACTCTGAAAAAACATGCTTATTTGTAACTCCAAAATTTGAGTCTTATACGAGTAAAAATTTCAGAGCGCTCAGTAAAATGTCGGCTGGGATATTATTGAATCTTGAATTTCAAAAAGGGCTCAGCTCCTATTTGACAAAATTTTGTATTTAATTGTAATTAAAATTTTCTACATTAAACATTACTTTAAAGAATTTTTTATTTTTGTTATTACGGATAACATAAGCTGAGGCTTATAATTTTAGAAAAAAAATTGCACCAAAAAATGAAGTGGTTTAAGAGATATTTAGTTTCACATATTCAGTACAGATTTTAACCCTGTATTTTTCAAAAAGTCCTTTTTCGTAGTCTGCGAAATTTATAAATTTTATATTTATATTGTTTTAAATAAATTGCTAAAATTTAAATTTATACTCTTGAAAATACAGATTTAATTGCGGACAAAAGAATAAAAAAAATTTAATTCATAATAGTTTTCCGCGTTTTTTTTTTCTCCCGCAAAGCCCTCCTCGAAACGGCGTTATTGCATATATTTGAGTGAGAAATTCAATTAAATTGTAAGTAATAAGTATATTGTGCGTTTTAAACTATTTACTTTTTATACTTATTTAATTATTTAAAAAAAATTCTAGTATTAGCACAAGAAAACCGAAAATTAACCGAAACCGCGGTTTTTATAATTTTGAAAAACCGAAACCGCGGTTTTCAGATTTTTCGGTTTTTAGCAAACTCTAGTTGGGATGATCATATTCGAAGAGCATCATATATTTTTGGGTTTATGATTGTGACAATCATGTTATTACATAGTTGTGACAATCATGCTCTTACCTCTTTTTTTGTCATAATATGGTCAATAAATTACCTCACTATGATTGCAAAATGCTCCCAATATTAGCATATTATAATCCTACATATTATCATATTATTGTCCTATTATCCCTATAGTGTTCTCCCAGAATTCTGCTGAAGCTGGATTGAAAAGATATGCGTGTTTTAATTGACAATATTTATTCAATGACTAATTTACACAAATATAGAGATAAAAATAAATTATGGAAGCTATAAAATGCAGAACAATATTGATAAGAATACAATTTCACAATACATCCAAAAATCATCATAATATGTTCCTTATGATCATAATATATTCTTGATGATCATAGTATTTTTCCAATGATCATATTATTGTCGTGTCGAAAATTTTGTGATCAGTTAATATCATATTATGATCACTAGGAACATATTATGATTATTTCATGCACTCTTTATATTTTCTCCAATTTCGTACAGTTTTTTAACTAGACTTCCGTGCAAAATGAAAAGCTGCAGCACTACTTATTATGGACGCTCTTCAACATTAATTTTTCTGTGTGAGTACAAAATAAATCACTTTTTTTATCACTTTTTACTTATTTTATAACACTGTAGAGTACAATCTAATTTCAAGTTTCCTGGTTAGACCGAATTCTTTCTTCCACAAACAATGTTACTATTAAAATGAACACCAATAAGTTTTTCTTTTATTTCCTATGATTTTGTTTTTTTTTTCTAATATGTTTATTTTCTTTTATTGCTTCTTGCAACTTCTTTTCACAAAATCTCAAACAACAATGACGCTAACTGATCAATGACGCTCATAAAAAAAATATACTGACCATCTTATAGTTGTCGAAATCATACCAATGATTACGAACATGATATCTCTCAATGCAAATAATAATATGATTGCAATTCGAAGAGAGATATATGGTTGTCCAGATATTATATGATTGCAGACGAGAGAAAAATATGATAACCGAAAAAAAGAGAGATTTTAAATTTAAAATGATTATAGACTACCATATCATTTGCAAGGTATGATTATAACATTAATAATATGATTGCAACAACTAGGTATAGCAGAAGGGAACATAGTTTTGTAGCCGTGATCATATTGTAACCATATCTTTTCTCTGCGTGTAGCTAAAATCCTAAACAAAAAATTTTCAATTATTTTCGTTTTTGCATTAAAAAATACAAAAATTGTTTTTTCGGAATTTCCATAATTTCCTATATTAAGTTACAATATTGTTCTCAAATCCACAGTCTAATGTAATATTTTCATATTAGATTTTATTTGTTGTTTCAAAAAGTTTGACCATTTTCATGATAGACAATGCAATTGTTTCGTGGGTATCACCCCAACTCATCAGTTGTCTGCATTAACAAAATGATGCACGCAGAGAAAAGATATGGTTGCAATATGATCACAGCTACCAAACTGTGGTCACTACTGTCATACATGGTTGTTGCAATCAAATTAATAATGTATTAATCATACTTTACAAATGATATGGTCACCTATAATCATTTTATAGTTAAAGTCTCTCTTTTTTTCGGTTATCATATTATTTCTTTCGTTTACAATCATATATTATCTGGACAATTATATATCTCTCTTCGAATTGCAATCATATTATAATCTGAGTTGAGAGAGATCATATTCACAATCATTGGTATAGTTTCGACAACCATGAGATAATCAGTATATTTTTCTATCAGTTAGCGTCAGTCTTGTTTAAGATTTTGTGAAAAGAAGTTGTAAGAAGCACTAAAATAAATAATATAATATATATTAAAAAAATACTTAATAAATAAAAAATATCTTATTGGTATTCATTTAATTACTGACATTGTTTTTGGAAGAAAGAACTCGCTCTACCCAAGAAGTCTAGAGAGATATAGATTGTCAAGCAATCCTCAAATAAAATTATTTTTTATTATGCAATAAAGTGTTTAGTGCTTAAATTAAGTGAAAAAAGTATTTAATTTTTTTAATTTTTTGTACTCACGTAGCAAAAAGATTGTTTCAGAGCGTCTTTAATAAGAAGTGTGATAGATTTTAGTTTTGTACGAAAACAAAATTGAAAAAAAAGTGCAAAATTTGAAAAAAAAAAATGTAAGTGCACGACGAAATGATCATAATATTTTCGTACTGATCATATTATGTTCCTGATGATCATAATATGGTTCCAAATGATCACAAAATTTTCTTCATTACCATAATATGACCATGAGAAAAATATTATGATCATTATAAATATAATATGATCACTGAGAAGATGTTATGATAATTTCGGATGCATTGTAAGATTGTATTTTTAACAATATATTTCAACGCGCTATTATCAGATGTTTCCATAATTAATTTTTAGTTAATATAAGTGATAACTAAAATTAATTTAAATTATTTAAGATTGTAAATTAGTCATTGAATAAATAAATGCACTATTTTGAATAAAACAGATCGTGCACAGCTTTTTCACTCACCTTCAAGAGAATGCTGGGAAAAAACTATAGGGACCATAGTGTGATATACAGGACTATAATATGATAATATTCGGATCAGTTTGGAATCATAATGTAGTAATTAAGCGATCATATTATGATAAAAAAGGGTATTTCATAATATGATTGTCGCAATCATAAACCCAAAAATATATGATGCTCTTCGAATATGGTCATCCCAACCATGTTTTTTCTTTGCGTGTGATTAGAATACACAAACCGAGACATTACATAAGGTACAGAAATTTAACGGAACGAGAATTTTGTACTTTTGTATATGCGCTGTCTGATTTGGTAAAGCCAGACATAAATCAATACTTTTTGAAAAGCAACATTTTACATAAAAGTAACCTTTGGCTACTATTTATATGTATGTTTTTATGTGTAACATTTGTAAAAACAACAAGATAATCCCAAACAAAATAAATATTTTACTTGGGACTTAACCGTGGTATGCTTTGTTCAACAATTATTTTTATTTTTGCATTAAAAAAATACAAAAATTGTTTTTCGGACTTTCTACATTTTTATTTATTTAGTTAGAATATCGTTCTACCTCATGTCCAAATTCTAATATGTTATTGTCATATTAAATTTTATTTGTTGTTTCAAAAAGGTTGATAATTTTTATGATAGACAACACAATTATTTCATGGGCACCACCCCAACTTATTATTTGTCCAAAATTAATCAGAATTATTTTTTCTTGAAACTAAAAAGACCTTCATGTATATGATTTAAGATTCCAATTAAAAGTAAATAAATATTATGCCATACCAGCAAAACTTGTTGCTAGTTGTAGAAATATATACTATAACTATACTACACTGAGAGAATTATCCTTCATGATATTAATGATATAAATTCATAGAATTTTTTTCGTAGAACCAATGAAGAATTTCATTATGTATATAATATTTAATTAATTTTTATGAAATTTTTCATAACTTTTATTTCATAATATTGCATAATTTCATTAAAAAAATTCATTTAATTCCATAAATTTAATGAAAATTTTCGTTATATTTATGAAATTGTTCAATAGTATTTACTTTTTTTAATTTTTTTTTATAAAATATCGTCATTTCCTGAGACAATAATCTTTTATAATTTTTATTTTTTTTTTTTAATTAATTTTGTATTATTAATTTTGGACTATTACATTTTTTTATAAATCATATTCATTTTTTGTAACTTTTTTATATAATTTTTATATTATATTTTGTACATCCGTAAAATATGCTACGATTTTATTACGCCTTTTACATTTGCTAAGTACTTTTTATTTATCCACTCCAGCTTAGCAATGACAACAACCAACTATAATAAATAATAGTAAATTAAATTGCTTCATAGTTTTTATGAAGATCTTCATTGGCTGAATGATTTATTCATTGGACGAGGGGCCTATTAATTTTATGAAGAGTTTCATTAATTTTATGAACTTTTCATAAACATTGACTTTAATGGAACCCGTTTCATAGATTCCATAAAAAGTTTCAATGGACGAGTTCCAGTGACAATTTGCATTGAAACTATGAAGAAATTCATTACTGAAGTGATGAAAATTTCCTCAATGTAGATGATGCACTTGATATACTTAGGGAGTAAGGAAATGTGTAAGGTGATGTTGGTTAAACAATCACTTCCCATTTGTGGTTAATCATAAGCAAGTGTTCCCAAATCAACTCGTAGGTCATCTTGCTGATCCAACTGAATTGGTAGTGACCTCCTCGAGGTCCTCCAAGTAATTTTGAAATTTATAAACATATTGCTGGGATACACTCTCAGAACAATTCCGTTGTGACAACCGAATTTTTTCCAACCGAATTGGCTCGGTTGCTGCAACCTCGTAATTCGGTTGCCTCAACCGAATTCAGTTGTCGCAACCGATAATTCGGTTGTTGCAACCGAATTGAAATCTAATTCGGTTGCCACAACTGAATTCGGTTGCTGCAACCGAATTACGAGGTTGCAGCAACCGAATGAATTCGGTTGGCAAAAAATTCCGTTGCCACAACGGAATTGTTCTGAGAGTGTATTTATTCACATATTTACATGATTTTTATCCTCTGTTATAACAAAAATTTAAATAAACAATTAATAAACTTTTCATTTGTTTGGTTTTTCTATATAAAATTTTAGAAATTTTAAATTTGTTTTTTTTCTATATTTAAGTTTTTTTTCACACACATTTCTAACATAGTATGGAGTGGGAACTGTAATTTGATAACTATTTAACTGCGCAGTATTCAAACCTTAAATATGTAGCATTTTTGTGTATAGGTTTTTGTTATAAAATAATTTTCGAATATAAAAATTTTAAATTTTCTCTCTCTCTGGTATCTACAAAATATTAATGTAAGTTTTTTTTTTGTATTCTATGAAATGTTGCAGTTTATTTAAGGTAATCCCTAGTGATGTGTCCTAATTTATTGTAGTTTTTTCCAAAGTGTTAATAGAGACATCATTTTTTTATATGAAACATAATCGCTCGTGCAGAAAAACTCATCTTAGTTTAGTTTTTCACACAAGCATTAGCTACCCTGGCAGAAATTACATTGCACTGGAAAAGTATTGGTTGCCTTGTAAAACCAGTGATGTGGCAATTCCCCTCAAGTCTGTGAGTTAGATTTAATTATATTTGAGTTTCGGTCAATTCAGTCAATGAAAATTTTTAATGCTCAATGTAAATGTTAAAAGCCTGCATGAGTGCATTTAAAACGAGCTGCGAAACGTTCACTAGTGCTGTGAAAACTGTCTAATATTAAGGGCTCGTTACTCGAATGAAAATACCCAGCAAAAACATGGTAATGACAGGTCATTACCATACGGATTACCAAGTAATGATAGGTCATTACATTTTGCATTACTTTAAAATGCAAAATAATTACTTACCGATAATAAGTTATAGAAGTACTTATATATTCGTGCAAAGTAATCACTTACTGGTAATTCATTGAATAAGTACTGATTAAGTCTTCTTTATATTAATATTTTTTATTTATAAATTTGTTTTGAACTACATAGGAAATTTTCCAAGATAAAAAGTTTTATTTTGCCAATATGACCAACTATTTTACAATGTAGGGTAACCACTTATTCCCTAACTTCTGAGTAATCACTTATTCTATCTTTGTGAGTAACTACTTATTCTTTCACTATGGGTAACTGGTTATTCGCACTTTTTTGTAAGCGAGAGGGTAAAGACCACCCATGAATTTTTGGACATCGCGAACAAAAGTAATGTTGCGAGTAAATAGCCTGGTAAGTAGTGAAACCCTTTGTGTGCTACTTACTGGCTTAATTACTCGGTAATGTCTGTTTTAGCTGGGTATAAAGTGAACGAGTCGTATTGTCGCATTGTAGTTTTGCTAAGTTACTCAAATATGCAACACGCTATTAAGAGATGATATATGGCATTTTCAGAACAGTACCAACCGGGTTAAAACTAGTACTTTTTCGACCGCTATAATTCCAAAAATGATTTATTTATAAACAAGCAAAAACGTTCAAAAAAATTCATTGTCAATTATACGAGAGCAGTACAAAATGTTCTTAGCCTGAAATAGAGATGGCGGTATAAACAGTAAAAAGCTTTTTATAATGGAAACTACCATCCGTCATATGAACACATGTTTAATTTCAGTTCGATCTGTCAACTCATTCGTACAAAAGGCGCTTCAGTCATTTTTTTTTAATGGAAAAATTAGAAATTCGTGGTGTGATTAAATATTTCCATAAGAAAGGTTTATCGGGACAAGAAATTCATAATGATATGGTAAATTTGTTAGGGGAAAGTGTTCCTTCATATGCAACAGTAAAAAATTGGGTTGCTGAATTTAAACGTGGTCGTACAAGCATTGAAGATGAATTACGAAATTAAAGTCCATGATATGGTATTAGACGATCGACGAGTGAAAGTGTGTGAAATATGTAATGCCATAGGCATCTGAAATGATCGAGTACATTTTATTTTGCATCAAGAATTACAGATGAAAAAGCTTTCTGCAAGATGTGTGCCGCATTTGATAACAGTTGACCAAAAGCGCACTCTAATGAAAATTTCAAAATTCAACTAATTGTAGTACGAATTGCTTGACCACCCACCTTATTCTCCTTATTTAGCTCCCTCTGACTTCTAGCTGTTCCCAAATCTAAAAAAATTCTTTGCTGGCAAACGTTTTACCTCTAATGAAGATGCAATGGCAGCTGTAAACGATTATTTTAAGGAGCTTCATGAAAATTATTTTAATAAAGGGATAGAATTGATAGAAAAACGTTGGACTAAGTGTGTTGAAGTTTCAGGAGATTATATTGAAAAATAAAATAATTTTATAAATCTAGCTCTTGTTTTTTATTGTTATGCTAAGAAAATTTCGAACTGCCCTCGTAGTTTGTCCCTGAAAATCAGATTCAATTCCAGTTTAAATCGAAAATAATTTTTATTCAATTTAGCTCATTTGATTCATTCAATTCTTGAATTAATTATGCCAAATTTATTTCAGTTGTGAATTCAACCGATTTTTATTTACTTAATTTTAATTACTTTTGAAATATAATTTCTGACTAAAGAAAAATTTTTGAAAAATTTTAAATATCTGTAAAACATTTTTTACTTAAAACTCGGAATCTTATGTGTTCGTTTTAAACACTAGTTTTTATTTGATTTGAGATCAAATATTATCAAAGTTTCTTTTTAAATTATTTTCACATTAAAGAAAGATGATAAAATTGGCTAAATAACAGAAAATAAAAATTGAAAAATTTTAAAAAATTAATTTGAAAATAATTTAAAAAGAAAATGTGATAATATTTGATCTCAAATGGAACGAAAAAAATTTATTTACCAATTAAATGATCAACTATACATACCTTCATTCATCTCAACACACTAGATACGGAGAAAAATATAATTTAATATGCCTAATTGTTTACGGTCAATATGGATTTATGTTGTAGGTGAAAAATTATCAGAATATGCATTTAAAATTAACCGTTCGTTATCGTTCACAAATCTGGGCTTCATGAGTCGTCGATTAGAGTTGAATTAGAACCAGATGCGATATTTTAGGAATTATTAAACTTCAAAGCAAAAGAGTAATAACAAAAAATTTATTCTAATTAAAAAGCGCATTGTTAGAATTTCGTTGATGTTAGCCTATTTCAGTGCTTTCATTTGCTTATATGTTTCACATTCAATATAATTAGATCAACATCACTTATTAACCCATAAAGGCATAGGATACTGCGAAAGGCTTTGTAGTGGGACCCGAAAATACATATTTACTTGTACAAATTTTATCATCTTTCTTTAATTTGAAGGAAAATCGATAATATTTTTGTGATCTCAAAATCGAAAGAAAAGCATTAATTTACCAATTAAAAGATCAACTATACATACCTTCATTCTTCAAAAATATCTCTAGAATTAAAAAAAAAATTGCAAGAATTGAAAAAATCTTCAAACTCAATTAAAATGTTATTTAATATAATCAATTTTGTAATTAAAAATTGTTTTTAGTTTTTTCTGTATAAGCATTGCATTCACTCAGGTATAACTAGTCTCAAGAATATCTAGAATAGTTTCTGCAAATCTAGAGACGAATGTGGAGCTCGTTTCATATCGTTCTAGTTTTTAACAAAACTCACACATCACATGGAAGTTGTGGTCCCTCAATTCTATTCACGAATATTGAACCAAAAAACATTCACGAAACGAATGCATTCATGCAGGCCTCCACTATATATGGGAAAGGATTTCTTAAGGCTCGCACTAAAAATTTAAAGTTGTTCGATTTGAATAAAATTTTGGTAAAATGTTAACATTATGACAGATAATCTAAATGTAGAATATGAGGTCATTTGATTGAATATTTTTTGAGTTGTAAAGCTCGAATTTTGACTTTTTAAAAACACCTTTTTTTAAATTGTTGGATTTTTGGAAATTAAATTTTTTTAAATATCTCCTATCCAAGGTAAAATTGTACGCTTAAAACGATGGCAATATCATTTTTGGGTTTTTAGACGAGTATTTGTCGAAAAAACGGTGCCTTGAAAATGATTTTTTTGATATGTCGTAGTGGAACTTTTTTTTCCTCATGCCAAAAGCTATCGAAAAATCGATGGCACAATATCGACAAATTTTTGTTCTTACAAATCGGCCCACCCTAATATACATAACATGCTGTTTATTCTTTAACACAAAAAATTTTTAACATTTTAAATAAACAATTGTAATTAAAAACATTTCCTCATGATAAATATTATTAAATTAATAATATTGAATTTCTTAAGAGCAAGGAATGAAAAAATGTTATTCTTATTTTTAATCTCACCTCTGATTTGCATGTTATATTTTGTTCTTATGTTGTTGATCTTTATGTTTAACCTTACATTTTTCACTTTTGCTGTCCTTGTAAACTTTCATCTAAGATTGAAAAAAAACGCTTCTTTGTTATAAATCCTATACCCTACTGCGTACAAAAGTTCTACAAACACATTTTTTAACACATTATTTTTTCACATCTTTGATAACTACCAAGGTTTGCCTCACATTTCAATTTTACTTGAACCATCTTTGTTAACAAAGCTGTTGCAAAACAGTAATATGAGGAAAACTTTTTTTCCCCATTTTCCGTAATGAAATTGTATGTAAAGTTGTTTAGTTTATTGGTATTTCTTTTTATTTTCTTATCATTTGTTAGTTCATTTACATTAAGTTTAACACTGAAAGTCACTTGAGTAAGGAAATTAAGACTAAAGTATATAGTTAACCCAGTAATAAATGGGTGATATCAAAAAATGTGATAAAAACCGTGTAACCACCGAATTTCTAATGCATGGATTACATTTGATTTACATATTTCGATATATATCAGCGCATTGTCACCTGTTTTACAAAATTTATACCAATCTAACCAATTTTTAGTTAATACATAAAATTTGTGACCAATTTTATAGGCCAAATGTAAACTCCGTAACCAGTAACTCATAAGGTTTTTTAAATTTAATAGCTTATATTTTAATAACCAATAAAGCTAAACACTAACTGTAAGAATTTTTATGAAGAGGAAAAGTGCAGTTTTGAATAAAAATTAATACATTTTATAAACTTTTTCGTACACTAATAGAAAAAAGTCCGTAGAAAATTTAGTAAAAACTACTAAAAATTAGTTAAAAATGATGCTGCAGAATAAAACTGCTAAATTAGCAGATTATTTTTGCTATATATTAGTAATATAGGAACAGCAAAACTAAAACTGTTAAATATACAGAATTTTAGTTATATATGAGCTAAATTTTTGTAAATGGAGATTAGCAAATTAACCTGCTAAAATCAGCAAAAAATTTTGCTAAATAATTAGTAGCCTAAAAAATCACCAAAAAATTTAAAATTTTCGAAGTTTTTTTTTCGATTTTTTTTTTTAAATGCAAATAAAAATCGAGCCTTTTGAAAACAGCAGTTTACAATTTTTTAGCAAATATTTCTGCTGATTTTAGCAGAATAGACTGCTATTTGCATTCAACTAAATTTAGCTTAAAAATAGCAAAAATTTTGTAGATTTAACAGTTTATTTTTGCTATTTTTAGTCTACAAATATTTAGCAAAATTTTCTGCAGATTTTACAGTACAATTTTCAATTAACTAAAAGTTAGCCTAAATATAACTAAAATTCTGTAAATTTAGCAGTTTTAATTTTGCTGTTCTCATTTTACTAGTATTTAGTAAAAAAATCTGCTAATTTTAGCAGTTTTTTCTGCAGCATCATTTTTAACTAATTTTTAGTAACTTTTTCTGCTATTTTTACGGATTTATTTCTATGAGTGTATATCTTAGCTATCACGAATTCAACTCTGTAACGATTTTTCGTCATAATTTCTGATAAAAATGCATATACCAGAATTTTGGAGTTATCTATTATTTATATTGCGAAAAGTATAATGTTATTAGCACCAAGAAAAATTGTATTGTGGAACCAACATTTATTTAAATATCCACTCTTTTTTCGGAGCTTCTTTATAAAATAATGTTTTTGGAAAATAAGCGCTTGCAAGTCACCCTTTTAAAGCATTTGTAAAGCGTCCAAATTTAGCGATTTTCCAGTTTTTATTCTTGTAAGACCGCAGTCTACTTATGCTTTGCTAGTACTTCATTTTTGTTACCACACATATTTCTACAAATAACGTTACGAGAGTTGAAAAAATATTGAGTCTAAAAATAAATTTTAAAAAATATTTTTAAAAAAATCTAGAACGTTACTTTATATTTTAAATAATGAGAAAAATAAGCCACTATTTGTAGTTTATTTTTTGGTTTGAAATAATGGAGAAAACAACTACTTATTAGCAACTCATTATTATATATTTAAAAATAATGTAGAAATATTTCATTACCGTTTCTGTAATAGGTATGTATGTTCATAATTTTTGAAAATTTTCATGAAACAATTTTTAATGAAGCATTTTCACTGGGTTTATGAAATTTTTAGTAAACAATGTGAATTTTTTCATAACATTTTGTGAAAACTGCATCGTTTTATGAACATTTCTAGTGGACGAATTCCAGCGAAAGTTAATTGAATTAATGTATAAATTTGTTAAGAGAACGCAGATAATGCTCTTAGTGTTCCTAATTATTGTTTTTCCTTTTCAAAATAATCACAGTGTTTCTACACAAAAATATGTTCTGTGTGTAAATTTTCGCTTTTGATTACTATTCATCTCATTTTATTTATTATATTTGTTTTTAGTCGTATTCACCAAATGACGTGATTTATTACAAACATTTTCATGATTTATAGAAAAAATTGTATGTAGAAATATCGTTTTACATACATATTATTTTTTATCAATACTTTTTTTTATTATATAATTTGAATTCGCAATGTTTTGGTGCTACAAGTGATGAGAAATAAATTTTATATCATTGGAAAGTTTTGTTGTTTAAAAAAAAATATTTAAAATAAAGGATTTTAATATAGATGAGGAGAGAAAAGGAAAGTAGAATTGAAAAAAGACTTTAAATTGATAAAAAAAAAAAAACGCTTAGTGTAATACTTCGAACTGTGTGTAGTTAAACTACTATCTCAGTTTTTATTTCTTGCTGGTGCTTTTTAATACACTTAAGGTTTGAGTACAATTAAGGTTTTCTCATATTAGTATTTTAAAGTATTTTATAAAAATATATAAAATTTACTAGTTTTGCTGAGACTTTTACAACATAAATTAGAAGTCAAATGTATTCCATCCATTCGCCCATCCGAAATATATGTTTATTTTTTTTCATAGTGGGGAAATTTCGACTTTTTCTAATGAAAATTTCGCTTAATTTACCAATTTGTTAAATATGAAAAACAAATTTTAAAAATTGACCATAAGGAATCAGCAAAGCATTTATTGAACCAATTTTTAAATTTTGACTTCTTAAACTTTTTACCACTGTGCACTGAAGACAAATTTTTGAAAAATAGTCCAATTTCCCCACTTTGCCTTCACCCACTTTACGAGTATGTCTTAACTGGCGGACAAAGCCTGCTAAGTGCCTTAAGGGAAAAAATATAATTTATTTTGGAAAATAAGTAAATATTTTTTTGAAAACTTTAAACGCATTTCCCCACAACCATGAGTTCAAAATCGGCTGTTACTGTAAAGCCAAGGCGGGTTAACCGATCTCGATCCGCTTTTTTCTTTCGTAGCAACGAAAAAATCTACTTATTATTGTAGCCACTTTACATTTTTATTTTACGATAATTAATGCAGGCTACACAGTTGCAGCTGATTTTGCATTTTTAAAAAAGTACCAAATAATGGTTCGGGAAAATCTAATCCTATTTCGACATTTTTTGAATGCTTAGTTAGTTTTTTTTCAGTAAAAATCTGTTTCTTTAGTGCGGTTTTCTCCTTTGGCTAACGATTTTATCAATATAGCTAACTTAATACAACTGTGAGTTAAGTAAACTTAAAGGGTATTCTGTAGTTTTTTATAAGAAACACCAACAAAATTAATTTGAGTTTTAGTTGTTTTTAAAATGTACAACTTAACCTAGAAATTGTTAACAGAAACTTAGAAGAATATTCTAATGTAATAAGTTAACGATATATTTTTCTATATTCAACAAATTTTTTTCGTTTAAGCACTGTAAGTTGTTTTTCAGGTGAAAAAAATTCACTCGAACTTAAAAAACCTCAAAAGTTAATTTAAATTCTAAATATTAATAATTTTTTTAAATAGAAAGTCTCTATCACAGTAAACACAAAATTTCACTTTTTCACAAATTCAATGAAAAATTTCGTAAAATTAATGAAAAAGCTTTTACTTTCTATAAATAAAATTAAATTTTTCATAAACATTTTATAAAAAATTCCATTAATTCAATGAACATTTTCAATGAACTGTTTTCAGTGAAACTTCATTGGTTATTTGCAAAAACTCATTAATATCATGCAGATACTTCTCTCAGTGTAGGTTAAATGTAATGAGTTTTTTCATTTTATTTAAATTTAAATTTTGTAAATCAAATATTAATTTGAAGTTCACAAATTTTTTACAAAAAATATTAAATTTTCTAAGAAACGATTTTTGTATACACAAAATTATCCAAACGTCTGAATTTTTTTAATGTAAAATATTTCGTCGGTGGAAAGTTAAAAAATTTTAAGAGTTTTTTCAGAAAGAATTTTAAAATTTGAGAATATTCGTATTAGAAAATTTGAGGGCCGATATAATAGTAAAAAAAACTTGAATTCAAGAATCTACACAAAACCTCTTAAAGTGTTTGTTTAATGTGAAATTCTGAAATGTCTGTTAACCCTTAAATGCATGATCTCTTCGATTTTAACCATTTTTTTATATGGGCATTTCCACCGAAAGGTCCACCGAGACTAAAATATTAAAAGTTCTTGAAAACACTTTGTTTTATCATATTTTCATAGGGAAACAATCAAATTTCAATAACGTAAAAAGATTTTGCATTTATTAATAACCTATTTCGAGGTATTCGAATGCAAAGTCGCACAAGCGCACCTTTTCTTATTTGGATATTTCTATTGCACATTTTTTTTTGATAAAAGTTTTTAAACAGAGACGTTATGCATTGACTTTTGCTTTCTAAAATATTTCTATAGGTACAAAGAGTCATTAAAACATGCATAAAAAACAATGCGATTGAAAATAACTGTAAGTTTTTGATTTGCATTGTCGCATATTTCGATGTCCCGTGCGACATTGAAAAACAACATTTATTATCAGTGCGTCGAAAGTACACGCCATAAGCTCATCAAATATTGATTACAAACAGAGATTTTTTATACAATTAAAATAAAAAAAACTTACCTAAAAAATATAAAGAATTGTGATCTTGGTACTTATACACAGTTGGTCACGTGCGACATTGTAAGTGTGAAACTTAAAAATTTGAAATTTTTTTTTTCATATGTAAATGATTTATTTATGTTAATACATACTTTTAAATTTTTTTTAAAATTGGCATGCATCATGGTCAAGAAGTAAAAGCAGCCTATTCTAAAAAAAAACTGTGTTTTATATTTTCATATAAATAAATACTTCCCAGCAAAAGTTTTTTTGAACTGGTTGCCTCTGAATCTGTTCTAGAACAGGTGTTTTTACCACCGGTTACGTGGAACAGGTTCTAGATCTGATTCCTGGGAGTCAAAATGGAAGGTTTCACTGTCGCGGAACCAGTTCTATAACTGGTTCTAGAACCGGTTCCAAAGTAACCTGTTCTAGTTTGTAGGAAAAGAACCTGTCCCAGTCAGAAATCGCCAGTGGTACAAAAAATCAAGCACTGGCATACCACTGGGTAACCACGGTGTTAAAAATAAATTACTGGTAGAACACTCATTTGGGACGCTTTGCCAGCGTTTGCAAAAAGCGTTTTACCAGTATTTGTTTTACCTAAATTTCGGTGGTTTATAAAAAAACCACTGGCAAAGAATTGGCTTAGAGTGATATGCCAAGGTTTGCAACCAGTGGTTATACAGTGCTACCTAGCCAATGCTACCAGGCGTACAAAAATCAATTCACTGGTAGACCAATGATTTTATAAAAATGCTGACGCTTCGTTAAAAAATGTTTGTAGTCAGGAGGTTCCGAGTTCAAATATGGTTGCAAGCAAAAAATTTTTTTTGGATTTTTTTTTAATTTAAAATTTTTTTTGTTTTATAAAATCAATTTTTTTGTTTGTGGAAAAGCTCCTTCAAGACCAACTTTTTTTTTTGCCATCCCAACACTGGCATACTAGTTACAAAAAATTGTTTGCCAGTACTAGCATTTTGGCACAGCCAGTAGTTATCCAGCTATTATCATTTATGTGTTTAGCCATCCAATATTATATGTCTCCTTGGTTCAGTGGGTAGAGCAATCGTCTGCCAATCTGACGGCCTGGGTTCAAATCACGGCAGGACCAAAAAAAATACATATGAACTTTTTTAAAATTTTATTTTGCAAAATATATTTCCAGACTACCTATTTATTGGTTTTGCCAGCATTTTGCCAACGTTTAAAATTATTGTTCCTCCAGTGCTTTTCCGGCGCTTTTTGAACAGCCGGTCCTTTTGTCTAATGATGTTATCATTTTGGAATTGGGAAAGCACTTTTTGCCAGTACTTGTACCACCTGTTAAAGTGCTTTGCCACCGTCTTCCCGTTTGTATTTTTCTGACTGGGGTTGCTTTTGGGACAAACTGAAATAAAAATCACCGATGATAGAACATAAATTAGAACAGGTTGCATGCACGTACAAGTTGTTCTACAGTGGGTTCTTTCCATCCGACAATTTTGCTGGGTTAATTCATACTACATATTTCTTTTAAGTTTTTTTGGTTATTATATTAAAATAAATACCTTGAATACTTCTGTCGATTTAAAAACATTTTTACTAAGCTTGTTTATATATAATTTCGTAAAAAGAGCAACAGAAACAACATAAATCTCATGGTGGAAAAAAATGTCCCGTGCGACATGTCACGTGCGACAGTGAATAAAATTAAATTAAAAAAATAATATGAATCGTTTTTGGGTAAAATTACAACCATTTTTAAAAGACATCAATGCACAACAGTGTAAAATTAGTCACATTGAAATATTGCTTCAGGTTTCGCTGAAATCGGCGCGAAAACCACTTCCGTTTTTGTCCCTTGCGAATGCCTTGTTTTTTACAATTATCTTGAAAACGAAAAATTGCTAAAAATCAAACTCAGCACCAATTGTAGGGCTAATAAAAAGATATAAGTAAAGCCTATTGTCAAAATAAAAATTAGTTTTATTTTGACTTTTTTCCACTCTAAAGGTGTTCGACGGTCCCGTTCGACATGATGGAAATGCCCATATATGAATTCTAAAGGCGTGTACAGTTCAAGAAAAATACAAAAATAATTATTTAAAAAAAGGTGATTTTTATTAAAAATTTCGTTCTTTGGCCAAATAGCTAAATTGTGATTATTTTAACGTGTATGAAAAAAAATGTTATCTTCAAGGCGGGGGGGGGGGGGGTCTATAGCACCCACCTTATATCTGCGTTTTTTTATTTAAAACTTTTTAAATAAAAAAAACGTAAAACAAATTTGCAAATCTGGTAAAAATTTTGATAAATCCAATACGAGCGTTCTTTACTTTGTATAAAAATTAAGCAAAATTAGTTATTTTAAAATACCCAGCAAAAAAGGGATGCCGAAGCAGTAGAAAAAGCACAACAATTGATGATCTAGATATACTTCTTTTTTAACATAAACACTAATGATTTTAACATTGAGTTGTCATAGGAGAGGAGTGCTCCCACTTTAACATTTTTTCAGTACTTTTTGAACGAGCTCTTTTATACCAATTAAAGGTATATATTTTTTTTATTTTAAAAATGTTTATTAATTGCCGCCACCGGGTATCGAACTTGCGACCTCATGATTTTAGACTAGCAATCCCTCTACCGCTGAGCTATTCTTTGATATGAAAGTTGACTGGCGTAAAAACACCACTTTGTCATTGCGAGATATTGTGCTTTATTCTCTTCAATAAAAGTACTTTTCAAACAAGTGCAAAAGGTGCGCTGCAATTCAGTAATGTTTTCATTACTTTTCCATCATTTTTATTTTATATATTTTTAAATATTGAAAAATTAAAAAAAAAATATTGAATTTGAGCACATTAATTATTAGCAGGGCAAGTTTTTAAATGCCATTTTTTCACTAATTTTGTAAAAATGCCATTTTTACAAATCCTTGCCAAAAAAAAGCCATTTTGTCTATTTTTTTAGACTTTTCATTAAAAAAATGCTATAAAATTCAGTAAAAACTCAATCTTTGTAAATAATTTTTGTAAAAAATTTACAAAAAACGATAGTTTTTTAATATCTAATAAAATTCCGGATTTTTTTTTTTAAATCATACTAATATACGGCGAATGCACTTTAGCAGTTCAACGGTAAATACCTTCATTATTGTATTTTTGTTAAAAACATTCAAAAAAACTTCAATCAACTATTATACTTTAAAATTTTTGGAATAAGCGTGCCATTTTTGCGTGTTTTTCTTCCAATTTTACTATTTTTTCTTGTCATTTTGCCTGCAAATTTCAACTTTTTTGTGCCATTTTAAACTTGCCCTGATATAAGACTTAAAAAAAAAATTTAAAAAAATATAAAAAATTGCTTTAGAAGCAATACTTAAGTGATTTTTTGGATGTTGTTCAGAAGTAATTCTAAAAAATATACTAACGGATACTTTGGAAGCAAAGAAAGATTTTTTGAAGTTGTTCAGAATTACTTCTACAAAAGCAGTAGAAATACACTAACAGATACTTGTGAAGCAGTGAAGGAAATAGTTTGTAAAGCATTACTTAAAATTTTTTTTTGCTGGGTATCTAATGCTTATCCCTAAAAAATAATTAAAAAAAAAAAAACTATCGCCTAATAGCAGAGTCATTCTATGCTGCTCTTGCGAGCTCAACTGGTACTCTTTTTTTTTTGTTCGCAAGCTATAAATATCGCCTTATTTAAGGGAAGTTTTGGTATGAAGTTGCAAAAATTTGGTTTGAAAGCACAGAGATTGAGTTTGAAAGCACAGAATTGGGTTTCAAGCATTCACAATGGCCAAAAACGAAAAATTTGTAAGAGAGTCCAAAAAGGTTTCGTAATTTATTTGGTTTTTTGTACACATTTTTTGTCAAATTTGTGTAAAATATGTTAAAATAGTAAACAAAAAATTGCTTACGATTAGTGGCATTGTATATAACAGGTATGGGCACATAAATGGCTTGAGGGGCCAAATTTGGGATTTCACAAACTTACTGAGGGCCGCACCAATTAATACATTACTCGACAAAAATTATTTTTTTGTATAGCCTTCTGCTAAAACCTTTTTTTGAGTATTTTGGTTTCCTAAGCCCGGATGTAAAGTCAGAAAAGGTCCACTGAATAGCCTTCGAGTTGTGGGTCTTTCTTTTTTTATTCCCTCACCCAGGGAAATACTTTATGAGTCAATATTGCGGAGAAGTACATCAAAATCTTTTATATTTTTATGATTTTGGATCCAAATATATTGCCCTTCTTAATACGAATCTGGGGGGTAACGGCATAACTCGATTCGAAAAAATTTTCGAATTCGTAAATCTTGAAAATAATGTTAAAAATATAATTTTGTATAAAAATTCGACTTTTTAATTTATTTTTATCCTAAAACTTTAACACTACACATAAAAATTCAAAAAGTAAGATTTTTGCTTAAACTTTTCCTTTTACGAAAGGTAGAAAATTTACGAATTCGACAATTTTTATTCGAATCCAGTTACGCGGTAACCCATCTGAAGTCAAAAAACTTTGTCGAATTAATCTTCGAAAATACAGTTTTCAATTTTTAAATATTTTTAAATTTACTTAATGGATTTTGATCCCTAGTTTCATTTATTGGAATGTGTAAGAAGAATTAAGTGGGGAACATAATTTTGATACAAAACGTGGAAAAATATAATTTTTATCGAAAATGTGAATGTAAATGATATTTGAAACTCATAGGTCAACAACATTTTCGTATCGAAAATGTATAACAAATATCAAACCTCTCAGGCTCTGATTGCATTAAATTAAGGCATTGTCTAAGTCTAAACGATAGAAATTGACAGTTACTTTCGACAAAATTACATGGGAAACAAAAACAAATTTTCGTTATTTTGCTTTCGTTTAGACCATTTTCATCATACATAAACCAGGGCTAATTCTTAAATTTTAAAATTTCAATCACAAGACTCATTACCTAGCCTAAAAAGTTGGATACTTTTGTGGTTCTTATTCTGTAAATCAAAAATTATTCAAAATTTTGAGCACTTTTCTAATTCCTTTTTGGACTCGCTGGGAACTCTAGAAAAAATAAATTATGAAAACTATTTTCAAAAGTTGAATAACATATTAAAAAATTGGGATAAGGCGGATTTGTTTGCTTTAAAAACGGGATAAAAATTCAAGGCTGCCGCCTGCAAGACTTTAGAAAGCGGTATAATCCCGTCAAAAGCGGATTGGTTGATCAAGTGCACTAATAGAAAAAAGCCTGTAAAAAGTTTTGCTAAAGCTGCTAAAAATTACCTAGCATAAAAAACTGCAGAAAGAAGCAGATTTTCTTTGCTAAATATTAATGAGATAAAAATAGCAAAAATAAAGCTGTTTAATATACAGAATTTTAGTTATATTTCAGCTAAATTTTAGTTAATTAAAATAAAAAAATTACTCTGCTAGAATCATCAACAAATTTTGCTGTATATTTGTATAATTATCAAACTCAAAGAAAACTTTTAATTGTTAAAATGTTGGGTTTTAATTTTTTAAAAAATTGACGTAGCAGACTACATTTAATGTGAGATTTTGATGCTTCAAATTGCATTACCGCCACCACTTTCTAAAGAACCTCATGAAGGGGGCCTGGAAAATCCCCGAAACGATCGTCTTTTCATTCCTGAAAGTGTAGAGGTTTTTGAAAGCAAAAACTCTGTGAAATATTTGTCAGGAGAGTATCCTGATGAAGAAAAATAGCAGTTTTTGAAAAAAGTACTTATTATGTTAATTCATAATAAGGAAATTGGCCTCCAACTAAATTAATAAATTTCAAATTTTTAATTGTTTTGAGAGAATAAAAATCTATTTTAATGAAATCAGCAGTCTACTATTTTTCGTCATACATTTCTGTTGATTTTAGCAGGATTACTATATTATATTTAACAGTTTTTTTTTTGCTCTTCTAATTTTACTAATATTTAGCGAAAATCGGCAAAAAATTTTCTGCAGTCACTTTTAAATAATAAACCTGTAAAAATAGCAGAAAAACTACTAATTGTTTTGTTATTTTCACAGGTTTATTTCTATAAATTTATGAATAAAATTTTATTGTGTCTAACTGTTTTACCAATTTTAAGTGCTTCAAGAGCAATTCCCAAAAGTAAATTTTAGCGATCCTTACGGAGTCCGTAGAACGGCCTTAAAAATTTCCTTAAATGAAAGGTATATTTTTGAATTCAAATCTACACCCAAAAATATCATTAGTTGGCTATAACGAATATTTCAACTATCTCCTAGGTGAAATACCCCTTACTAATATATAGTTGAATTGACTTAGTTGACAGTAACTAAGGATTTTAAATGTCAATATTTCAACTACAAATTTAGTTACGTCCAATAATTTCCTAGTTGAAATTTTCTAAATTTTGTAAATAGTAAAATACAACCATCTAAAAATTTAAATGGATATAACCAGCTAAAAATTTTGTGATTTTAAATGATTTTATCTTGGAATTTTTATTAATTTACAGAAATTCAAAATAAACAAAATAAAATTTAATTACAAAAAACATACATAAATTACATAAAGCCGCTATTGTTGTTCCAATAAATTATGCAAATAACAATTTTATATCAGAGATGTTGATTTACACGGCATAAGATGTTGCAGTGGATTTCTACATTTATGTTTCCTTTATCGCTTGAGGTATTGGAGAACATGTTTTGTTAGATTCCTGAAAAATAAAGTTACAGTTTAATTTTATTTATTTAAAATAATTAACAGCTAAAAAGAGTACAACTTACCAATTTCAACCATTTGCATCCACTTCCCATTTTTCTATAAATTGCAAACATATTTAAAAAGAACATTCTTGAAATAATACAATATTTTTTTATTTGACTTTATTTTATAAATTGACTATCAAAAATTATTTGTCAAAATTAAACAGGGTTACCAAAAAGTTGTTTTTTAAACCTATAGTTGTAATTAATTATTATAGTTGCTTTCGATTTATTTCAATTCAACTATAGATTTCGTTAACTACGTAACTACATAATTTTATCGGTGTATAAAAAACTAAGAGATTCCTAAGTTCTTTTATATTGAGCCATAAAATATTTTTCCCAGGCTTAAGGTTTAAATAAAGAAGAAGGAATTTTTCACTAAAAATTCGTACGTAGGAGGCGAAAATACTTTAAAAAGTTTTAGAGGAAGTCTGTGCAAAAAAGTCGATATTTGTTGACGGGTGAAATTTTTTTAAAGCTCCATTTAATATTTATTTTGTTATCGCTGTTTTCTATATTCTGTATTTTTTTTTTAAATTCTGATTTTACTTTTTTTTATTTAATTTAATTTTTTTTTTAATTTTGTTTAAAATTTAAAAAAAGAAATTTGATTGCTTTAAAATTAGTGAAGGGCCGCATGCGGCCCGTCGGGCCCCATTTGCCCATGTATGGTATATAAACTCTATAATTTCACCAAAACCCAGCAAATTTATCATTTATCATCACAAATGTTGTTTATTACTTATCAACACACATGATAAATGACATGTTGTCACACAAAATTGACAACATGTTTCTCCTTAACTTATTTTTAAGAGAAAAATGTTGTTTATCTAGTTTGACCCACTTCGCCTTTTTTCGAGAGATTTAAGAGTAGCATAATATCTCTCTATAATATATATTCTTTGCTAATAGCAAAAAGTATTCATTTACTAGAGAGACTACCGTTTTCACCGTTTATTTTTTTGTTGTTGTTGTGTGTGTCGAACTTGGAAAAGCAATTGAAAACATTTTTTATATGGAAAAAATTTCATTGCAACATATTAACTAAAAATTCTTGCTATCAACGCGAACTCTTACTTTGCTTTTGTTGTGTTATTTTCTATATAAAATTAATATTTTTTATTTTATTTTAATTATTTGTTCGTTAAAATACTGAATATTAAAAAATGTGTTGAAATACAAGAATATGAAAAAAGTGAATTAAGAGAGTCATATTTTACTCTCAATGTTATCATTTGCTTTGCCAGACTTCACGAACAAAACTAAAGATCAAAGGTTGAGCGAGGAAGAGAAGTATAGAAGGCCACTGCTAATAGTGAAATTGGGTCGCAATAAAAATTTGTGTCTCTTATTTTTTTTCTTCTATTACATACCTAAACTAAATTTCCTAATATTTTTGTTCGCTGAAAACTTCTTCCGAACATACAAAAAAAAAGAAGAGAAGAGATTAAAAGAAACCTTCATATATGTATGAAAAAGTTGAATGACTTCATTCCTTTTAACATCCTAATCCTTCTTCTTTTTATTTGGGGTGTGGGCTACTTATGATTTTTCTTTGATTAGATATAATACATTCAATTAAGTGAAAATTTCATTCAATAAAAACAACTTTATTACTTTCTTTCCAAATAACTTAGAACTACAATTTATTGACCTTAACAGGATTACTGGGTTATTGGCAGAATTTAGTCATGTTAAATAAATCATGTTAAATAAATGAAATAGTATGAAAAATATTTGGACAGCTAAGTTTTAGTTTTATATAAAATCATTTATAAGAAAAAAAAATCATATTTCATTTTTGGTTTATTAATTTCAAGAATTTTATTTCGTCTTCAACATCCATGAAATTAATTATTCTTTACGATCCACAATAACCTTTAAATATTGTTACACATGCTTGAACAAACAACAATTTAATATGCTCGTTCCTTGAATTAGTGTAATTTTTGGTTTTTCATGAAAATGAAATTTTCAACAAACGTTTCTGCTATTAAAGCCAACAAACGTTGCGATGATTCATTTTAATTAGCAGGAATATTTCAAAAGTATATTTTATATATATTTTCAGTCTAAATCCCTAAAATGGTGGAAAAATTGTCTGCTGCTGATTGAGAGATAAATTTATTCAAGCACAGTAAAATAAATCAAGTGAACAAATTTAATTGTTACAAAATTTTTAATTTCATATGGCATTCAAAATTAGTATTTAATTTTGTGAAATTTTGCAAATACTAATAAGAAAAGAATAAGAAAAACATTGTTATTAAAAAAATCAGAAATTTATCTTTGAATTGCAATGGACATTGAAAATAATGAAATTAAAAATTAATTTATGTAGAATTTTGTAAAGCAAATTTATGATTTTAAGAACAAATATTTAACTAAGTAGACTTTGACGAACCAACTCACACAACACCAAACAGTTTTTGGGCCAAAATTCGATTTTGGACAGTAAGGTAAACAGCCAGTAGAGAGAGAGACAGACAGGCAAACAGACAGGCGGGCGTTATTTAATCGGATGCAAAATTGAATTTCAGTTGATAAGTACTCTAAAAGTTGGGTATAGTATTGAAATAGTAGCGTAATAGAATTTTGACTCACGAACGAAGAATAATACAGCACAATTAGATTTTTTACAATCACTTTTATCTGTATTTTTCATATTTTTATGTTTTGAAATGGAGTTTTTTAAATTTTAATATTTTTATTATTTTATTTAATGTCTTTTCTGGCAAAAAAAAATACAGTATAACTCGCTTAATACGAACTCGGATAAGACGAATTCTCGGTTAATACGAACTAATTTAGAAGTCCCGAAGTTTTGGCAACAATTTTAATATAAAAAACATTGGTTAATACGAACTCGCTTAAGACGAACACTCAGTTAAAACGAACTGTTTGTGATGGTCACACAAACAAACTTCTTTATAATTTTCCACTTTTAATACCAACTTTACAAAATTTTACAATTTTTTCTATATTTTTTCGTTTTCTGACAAATTTTAAACCGAACACACAGAAATTTTTCTTAAATATATTGAAAACAATATATTTAGCAAACCAAAGGAAAAAGTTGTAAAATTTTTAAAGTTTTTTCAAGAAACTTTAAATATTTTGTGAATAATTGGAAAATCTTAAATAAATTTTACCCCGCTTAATACGAACTTCGCTGACAACGAACTTATTTATCTAGTCCCCCGGAGTTTATACATACATACCCCTTATAAAACATTTACATTTATTTATTTATTTTAGTAGGTTTGAGGTTAAAAAGAAGAATAAACCTTTTTCTCTAAAAATTATAAACACATTAAATTTTCAAACCTGACTAGATCTAGTTTCACACTTTTTCTAAAGACAGCCTTCATCAGTGATTATTAGGGCGGGTCGATTTAATAATCGCCCATGGCTCAGTGAAAATCGTATTCTAGGGATCAAAATAAGAAACTTTGCCGTAGGAACCATACCTCTAAAACGAATCTTGGAACTGTTGACTTTTGTCCCGTAGGGTCAAGTTTTGAAAAATCCCACTTTGACCCATTTAGAGTGCCCCAATCGAGTCCAAATGTATGACCGACCCCCACTAACTTTGGAGGACCGATCCACCCATGCCAGTGGCACACCCCCTGGAACTCTCCTGGGGGGTTCCCTATACAAATATTTTAAAAAATCACCATTTTTGGCACTTTATTTTATTATTTTTTATTTATTTTATTTATTTTTATTATTTTATTTATTTTTTCTCTTTAGAAATTTATTTAGTCAGAACATATGTAAATGAAAAAATTAATTTAACTTAGTAATAGAAAAGAAAATAAAAAAAATTACTGTTTGAAGTCTTTTTTGCTTTCAAGTCTGGGCAATTTCGCACGGCTCTCTAATGTCGTCACCATAACAGCCTCTACATTTTCCGGTATAACTCGTTTGGAAACGCTAGCTAGCAATTGAACGTGTCGTTCTGTTGCAGGTCGTAAAATAGGTTGTGTGGGTTTTTTAAGCCACCACAAGACACAGCTGCATGTCGTAAACTTACTTAAGCTAAATCGGTTACAGGTAGAATTGAGCATAAAATTATCATAAAGGATTTTCCAGAAGTAATAAAAGGCGCACTTGCTTAACAGAATTTGTGGTCAGATTAACGTTTAATTTACATGTAAGTACTTTATGGGCAGTTTTGACAACAAAATCGGTTACAGGTAGAATTGAGCATAAAATTATCATAAAGGATTTTCCAGAAGTAATAAAAGGCGCACTTGCTTAACAGAATTTGTAGTCAGATTAACGTTTAATTTACATGTAAGTACTTTATGGGCAGTTTTGACAACAAAATCGGTTACAGGTAGAATTGAAATTACCATTTCATTCTTATTACCTCATCTCCTAGACCATATATAACGCAACAGTTTTTGTGAATGCATTAAGTCGTTGTGAAGAACTCGAAGTGTGAAGTGCTAATTTGAGATAAAAAAATATTTAAAAAAAAATCATTCCAAATCAAGAAGTTTACAATGAATCCACCATCCTCTACACCGCAAGATGAAGCAATAACAACATCAACAACTATCGAAAACCCAATGAGTCATATACCCAGGCATGATGTTACTGTTTTTGGTGTGTCTACTGATTTGACTGATCTTAATTTACCAACCCATCTGGATATCTTGAGATATTATTTTTACTTGAGCGAACAAAAAAAGTTGTCCTATAAAGCATTCACTATTCAAGTACAAGATAAGTTGATTGGAATTTGGGAAAAACTTGGGATGGAAATAATGCTGAAAAAAAGTGTATGTAATAAATTGAATAGATTGCTTGACAAATATTAAGAGCAAATCAAGAGAAGAAACAAACCCCAACAATTTACAGAGTATGTAAAATCTCTGGAAACAATTTTTTTCATTGGAACATGTAAATGCGATTTGAAGGCAGCTCCATGTGCATGCGGTTTGGTTCCCGAACGCCTCAAAGAGCTTATGCACGATCAACATAATCAGAGAAGTCTAACAATGGATGGATTTGCGATGGAAATTGAAGAGCAAGGAGCAACGTCTATGTCATCAATGCCAACATACCAAGATCCCGATGATTCAACATACGCACCGCCACCGGTTCAAGAAGATTTGGATATAAGCACAAGTTCACAATACACACAGAGATACGATTGTTTTAACTTTGCCTTGGTATGTGACAGATTTGGCGTGCCTGATAGAGTAGCATCAGCAATGGGAACAGCTCTTTTCCAAGATTTTAAAATGAAAGATATCCATGGCAAACCTCTCATCATGGATAAATCGAAAGTTCGCCGAGAAAAAGAGAAATGCAGACAAGAAGTGCTTCGCAAACGGTTAGATGATACCAATTTGTTAGCATTTTCATTCGATGGCAGAAAAGATGATACTTTAACGAGAGATACAATTGATGAGAAGTATCATACTAGAATGGTAAAAGAACCTCATCTTGTTATTTTGAGAGAACCGAATTCTGAATTGATTGGTTACGTAAGACTGGAACATGAAACCGCTGAATACAAAACAACCAAATTAAATGATTTTTTCAACGATAAAAATATATCACTGGATGCATTAATTGGCATATGCACTGACGGTGAGCCAACAAACACTGGCCCAAACGGTGGAATTATACGACGATTCGAATTGCTGTTAAAAAGACCATTGCATTGGTTCGTTTGCCTTCTACACTTCAACGAACTTCCGTTTCGGCATTTGTTTGAAGCTTTGGATAAATCAACCAGCACTGGACCAAGATCGGCAACCGGAAAATTGAGCCGTCAAATCGAAACTTGTGAAACTCTTCCGGTAAGTTATTGCTATCACTCATTTATTATAATTGTCAACCGTTTTTAATTGTTTTATTTTTATATATTTTCAGGTGGTGGACGGCTTTCAGAAAATTGAGTTGAAAAATATGCCCCCTGCTCCAGAAAAAATTGAATTTTCCACCGATTCCAAGTACTTATACGACATGGCCCATGCAATTTCTAGCGGCGTGGTTTCAGTGGATCTGGCAAACATCAAACCAGGGAAAATTGTACATTCTCGGTGGCTCACCAAGGCCGCTAGACTATTACGATTATATGTGACAACGGAAAATCCAGATGCAAATTTAAGAATACTGGTTGAATTTATAATTACATGTTATGTGCCAATGTACTTCAATATCAAGTATTACAGCTCTGTCGTGTACGGTAGTAGATTATTTTTCAAATTCATTAGCTGGTCAAGATTTCTAGAACCTCGTTTACGCAAAATTGTCAATAAAGTAATTACAGATAATTCATATTATGCGCATTCGGAAAATATCTTGTTATCAATGTTGTTTGATGATAGCAAAGAAAAGCGCGACTGTGCTATCAAGATAATTCTACGCTATCGAACCGATGTTGACGACCCAACGGGACTTAGAGCTTATAAAAAACCAGATATAAACTTTTATTGCACAAGTTACACGGAAATGATCAATATGAATGACATAAATGACGTATTTGAACCACCATTCACGCTAATAAAATAAAGTGCCAAAAATGGTGATTTTTTAAAATGTTTGTATGGGGAACTCCCCAGGGGAGTTCCAGGGGGTGTGCCACTGGCATGGGTGGATCGGCCCTCCAAAGTTAGTGGGGGTCGGTCATACATTTGGACTCGATTGGGGCACTCTAAATGGGTCAAAGTGTGATTTTTCAAAACTTGACCCTACGGGACAAAAGTCAACAGTTGGGGGGTAGTAGAATTCGTTTTAGAGGTACGGCAAAGTTTCTTATTTTGATCCGTAGAATACGATTTTCCCTGAGCCATGCCTCCCCACAAATCGACCCGGCCTAGTGATTATCCATGAAATTGTATTATTGTTTATATTTTATTGTCAGATTATCTCTATATGATAATTTTTCAACAACCCGCCAGCTGTAGGAATCGAACATGAGCCTATTCCTAGATCTCAAACTTAAATATACTAAGGAGCGACCAACTAACCATCTCACCCAAGTAAGGCCTTGAATGCTATGTAACTAATTTATAGTTTTCTTTCGTATTCAGCTTTCTGTTATTGTTTTTACTCAGAAGTGATCAAACACAGACACATACTAACATGCTACTCTTAGAATTTTGTTTATCTTCCACTCTCCTCCGTGTCTCCTTTTCCGCAAATTTACAGTTTTCAAAAACTGACAACAGATTTCGTTTAGATTTTCAAATAATTTAGTTCAAAAAATATATTCTCTTAATTGCGTTGCCAAACTTTATATCAAAAATATATTAGTTTAGTTTCAATTTAGCCTATTCGCACACACCCTTAAAATTGATATCAATAAGACCAATTTTATTCATTTCATTTCTTTCCATTAATGAATTTTGAATTTCTTTCTGCATTATATGAAGGTCCTCTAATATGGAGAATATGGAATTTCAACGAGATTTTACGTGTTGTTTAAGCGATGTTATCTCTTTAATCCCTGAAGTTGACAAAAATATGAGACAGATTATTCTTAGATTTATTTTCACTATCACACAAATCTAAGACTTTAGCTTAGAATATTCTTTCACAAGTGCTATAGTTTCGCTCACCCTGATGAATAAGCATACCAAAATATTAGTGCTGTTTTTAATATTAAAGACGAATATACAAATATACAAGTTCAAGTACATCTATTTTGACATTCGTACAATGTCAAGTAGTTTAACAGAAATAAAGAAAAATAAAATGAACAAGAAGAGCAGCACTCATACAATTAATCTTTAATATGTAAAATATATAATCCTAATAAGAATCCATTTCAGAACATATAGCAATATGTTCACCAATCCCTTGCTTAAAGGCGATGTACTATAACGGCTGTTTAGAAACATTATGGACACCTTCAAAATCAAATTTTTTTGCCAGTTTTATAATCAGAGGGGCAATTCCGTAACTTTTTAACGACAAAATTCGGTTGTTAACTTGACAAGTTTTCATAGTAAACTGACAACTTAACTACCGAATTTTGTCGTTAAAAAGTTAGAGAATCCCACTACTGAACTAGAACGATTTTTGTCTTTAATATTGCTTAAGTAAGAGATTTTGTTTAAAAATGTCTTATTTAAGGAAAGTTTGAGAAAAAGAATTGTTCATAGTTCGGACTATAAAGCTGGTCCTTAGAAATTTCTCAAAAGTTTTAAATTTTCCCTGCTCTCAGCCTAAATACTTTACACAAGTAGCATTTCTTTATATGCTAAAGTTAATTAATTTTTTTTGTAATCAATAAGACCGATAAGCGAGGAATTGGCGTACGATATAAGTAAAACATCAATATTTGTCAACAAATGTTATAGATCAATTTTAAGAAGAACAATTTTGTTAGTGTGTGATGTTTTTATTTTTCAATGTTCATTGAATTTTTAGAAAAAAAAAAATTATTTGGAGTGAACGAATCAATAGATATGTAAAGCTAAAAAAATCAACAAAAATATTAACATGGAATAGAAACAAAAAACTACTTTGACGTCAGTTTTATGCTAACATTTTTTAATTAAATTTTTCATTAAACACTTAATGCTCAACAATGCACTTGAGTGATTTGTTTCCATTTTGATTTGTTTAATTTCTTTGAAATATTTAAACCTTTTTTAATTGGTTGTGGTTGTTTGTGTGGTTGAAAGATATATAGAGTCGTCTTATTCTGGGAGAATTTAAAATAAACAACATTTATCTACATATCGAGGGGTTAATGTAGAAAGAGTCTAACTCTATATTTTGTTACTTTACAGGAGAGAAAAGAAACTAAATAAATTCTGCAAAACTTATGCTTTAAAATTTATTTGAATACAATTTTTAATAAAACAGGCAACAAATTGAAATCCGTTTGCCTATTTTGAAGTTTTAAATTAAGTTAAATCAGACAGGACCTTTTTGATTAAATAATTTAAAACTAAATGTTCAGATAGGGCTTTTTGCATCAAGTTTGAACTAATTAAAACTAATATAATAATCGACGATTTCAGTAGCAACAAAGTTATTTAAGCAAAATAACAGATTTTAAACACAGATATATATGACGAGTAAAGAAGTTAAAGTTGGACATGCTGACTATAAGATTCCCTAAACCAGTCTGGCTTAACTATTGTTTAAAGCCAAAATATTTCAAAATTTGTCAAAAAAAAAAAATTGTAAAAAATTAGAAAATTCGTAAGAAATTTTGAATTATGCTAATGTAAATGTATATTTAAGATAAGGATTTTGAACTTGCATGCCAATGTGTTCCCTAAAATGTCTTCTACATAGGTTTTTGTGACTGTTTGCTACCGTTCACAAACTTTCGAGATTTTGCCATTTAACTGAAAAAGTACCTTCAGATATCGCTGATTTTCACCATTCCAGAGTTTGAGTAAAAATTAAAAATATAGGACTAAAAATTAACTTAAATGAAGGTTCTGGTTTTCTCATACAAACTAACCCCCTAAAGTCCAACTTTGATGTCTTCAGAGACTTACAGTAGAATTTCATGACAAATATTTTTGCCTAACTTTTTAACCCTCCAACTCTGCAACTTACGGGTCTTTTTGATACGTTTTAAAAAGGGGCCAATAAAGACGCTTTAATGCAGGGTTAGAGGGTTAAAATTTTCCATAAAAATGTCTCTCGTAGTGTTTTACATAAGTTCGCTTAACACATCCTATGCCTAAAATTTAAGATTCACATCGTTTCCTATACCGATTCACAATAAACATTTGCAAAATGGGGGAAATATTAACCCCCACAAAAACATAAGACCAGATGTAAACTTTTAAAACACCGATACACTTATATTTTTCGTTGGTCCCCTCTGCCAGAATCAGTTGTCAAAACCTTATTTTGTTTTGTATAGTGTAATTTATTTTCCACCAATTTTAAATTCATGGCCGCCATATTGGATCCGCGATGTTGAGTTTTTAAAATTTGATTTCAAATTCGTAATCTGCTACCCAAAAACTTCCTCTGATGGAAATTTTAGATAAATCAGACGACATAAGACATTTAATGAAAAAATCGTTTTTCACCATATTGGATCCGCCATTTTGAATTTCAAGTTTTTAATTTTAGATTTTTTATCAGCGGAACCTAGACCTATATAATTGATTATTTTAAGTCCAATAAATTAAAAACTAAAAATTCATAGCCGCCATCTCGGATCCGCCATTTTGAATTTAAAAGTTTTCTATTTCAGATTCGTGATCAGCAACTTCCACACCCTGCTTTGTAATACTTTTTAGTGTCATATACTCAATATTCTAGTTTTGGCTAAAATTCGATGATGAATGCCCAATGTGTAACGGTAAGAAATTTTATTCTACCTAATGTTAGGTGTATTTAAAAGAAAATACGAAATGGAGTTGCAAAAAACGGGAAGGTTAAACGAGGCCCAAAACTTTATTGTTTTCAATCGAAAAAGTAATTAAAAAGAAAGTTAAGGAGTTTGGTAAAACAATTTATTTGCAACATAACTAATATTACTCTGAAGAACTTGATTTGACATTGCTATATGCGTAAAATTGGACCAGGTTGTCGACATAATGTATACCCGAGTAAAAAAAAGTATATATAATCATATGTGGCATATATTACAATATATAATTAGACATGTGGTTATGTATATCCATATATAATTATATATGACGTTTTTTCCGAAAATTTTTACTTATATTATGCTATATATAATTTCATCTAATTAGATATCGGCCTTCATAATATTAGATATGGCATATATAATTATATATTACATAACATGGTTGATCTTATTGCATATATAGTTATATATAGAACTATATCTTAATATATATGGTGGCATTTTAGCAATATATAATTATATATGGTATCATTTAAACAATATATAATTATATATGGTGACAGTTAAACTAGATATTATCATATATGGTGCCATTTAAACAATATATGGTCATATATGGTACTCATAAACAAAATCTTTAATTCAGTTCCAGATATGATAATATATGGTACTATATATAGTGCGATATATATTTATATATGGTGTTATTTAAGCTATATATTATCATATATGGTGCCATTCAAACCATATATTATCATATATGGTGCCATTCAAACCATATATTATCATATTTGGTGCCATTTAAACCATATATTGTCATATATGGTGCCATTTCAACAATATATGCTCATATATGGTACCTGATGAACGACATTTTTAATACAAATGCAGATATGATAATATATGCTACCATATATAGTACCATATACTTTGATATATCGTATCATTTAAACAACCCGAGGAAAAATAGTTACATATAGTCATATATGTGATTAAGTTATATCTGTATAAATATATAGTTTCATCCGAAGAATGGCCCGATATATTTTTATCAATTGTTTATCAATTTTTATCTAAATGTAACAGTTTAGATCTGACCTGATTAAATTATGTGTTAATCAGATGAAATTGTAACAGATTTTTGACCTGATACAATTCTATCGGTTTGATCGTAATTGGTTCAATTTTACATAAATAAAATATAATTGTATCCGACATTTACCTTATACAATTGTATCAAAGTTTTAAACTGATATCAGGTCAAAATTGGGATATAACTATATAATTTTGTATACAAATATATCTATTTGGACCTAAACTGATACCATGTAATATAAACCAATAAAATTGTATCAGGTCAAAAATCTGATACAATTTCATCTGATTAACACATAATTTAATCAGGTCAGATCTAAACTGATGCAATTAGATAACAACTGATACGAATAAGAACTGATACAATTTTATCGGGCCATTTTTCGGATCAAATGGTATATGGATGAATCTAAGTTATATATTACCATATAAAGCTCCATATTGGTGCCATTTAAACAATATATTGTCATATATGGTGCCATCATATATGGTAACTCATCAGCAACCACAATATTAACTGTATTTCAGAAGTAATTAAATGTATTTCAGAAATTTTAAATGTATTTTAGAAATTATGGAATGTATTTCAGAAATTTATTAATTGTATTTCAGAAATAATCAAATCTATTTCAGAACTTGTTGATGGTTTATCATAGTTAATAGAGAAAAATTTCTAAATTACATTTCATAATTTCTGAAATACAATTGATAATTTCTGGAATACAGTTTGATAATTTCTGAAAAACAGTTGTGAATTTCGGAAATACAATTAATAATTTCTGAAATACAATTGATAAAACTGAAATTCAATTGACTAGTTCTGAAATACAATTCATAAATCTGAAAAATAATTGATAAGTTCTGAAATACAATTGATAAAACTGAAATTCAATTGATTATTTCTGAAATACAATTGATAAATCTTAAAAACAATTGATACAATTGGAAATGGTGTAGAGCGTTAAAAAGATGTAAATAAAATTATTTTTTAAAAAAATTCAATTTAATAAAAAAAATATAATTTTATAAAAACATTTATAGAAAATAAAATTATAATTTTATAAAAAGAAATTCTTTTGAATGGGGGAAATGTTTTTAGTTGATCTGTTATTTTTAAGTAAATGAATGTTATTTTAGTTTGACTCAAGATCATAAATTAATATCACTTTCTGTTTAAATTATTTTCAAATCACAGAAAGATGATACAATTTTTACAAGTAAATTACAAAGAATAAAAATTATTGAAAAAATTTCGATAAGACCAGCAAGGAGAATGCGCATTTTTATAAAAAAAAATGCATAGCCGTGAAAGGTGTCGAACTCGAGATCTTCTGATTTTAAACCTTATTTTAACAAAATATTTTAATTTTTATAAAATCAGTGATCTTCCACTGTATTATTTTTTGAACTATTGTCAATATCTGTCTGGGATCTTATTTAATCCCAAATAAATGGAGATCTTACGTAGTACCCAAATATAATGCGGGATCTAATTTTAGCTGTCATTTTTCTGGATAGTTCTAGATGTCAATCTCCAAATATACTGCTGTTTCTAATTCGATCTGCAATTTATGGGATAAATTAAGATCCTACCAAATCCCCAAATATATCACTGGATTTCATTCGATCTGCAATTTATCGGAAAAGTTAAGATCCCAAGTAAAAAAATTTGATATGGAGCCATATGAAGTTATATTTAATTATATATAATATTTTATGTAATTAGATATAATTATATCCGAAAAATGAGAACGTCTTATTGTATCATATTGTATCGAATTGTATACAATTGTATACAATTTGGTACAATTTGATACAATTTTATGCAATTCGATACAATTGTATCCGAATTTTGTCCTCATCCAATTACATCAAATTATATCTTTTTGTATAAAATTATATAAAATGTTATAAAAGTGGACATAGTTTGATACAATTATATCTAAATATTAACCTTATACTTTTTATCATATTATATAGGACCATATCTAACAATATACATACAAAAATAATTTTTTTAAATAAAAAAAAATTTTCAATTACTTGTAATTGTAATTGTTTTTTTTTGAATTACAATTACAAATAATCGGCCTGATTTCGAGTGTCGAATTTGTAGTCGAAATTTTCGACTCCATATAAAATGATTTTGTATATAATGGAAATTATAAAGAAATGAAACTCTGATGCTGGATTTTTTTAAATCTGAGTCTATATATGGTAAATACAATTGAAAAATTGTTCAAAAGTTGCGTTTTTAGTGAATTTTCAGCAAATTCGACTTAGTTTCGACTATGACTACGACACTTGTAATAAGGCCGAATATGTAAGTATAGATGAGTTTTTTTTTTCAATTACAATTACATGTAATTGTGTAATTGCATGTGTAATTAATTACAAAATGTAATAATCCCCAGGCCTGCTGGAGATCTTATAATTTCGATAAATCTTCCATTACTTTCATCCAGATTTATCATGACAGTGCAGTAAACATGAAAAAAAATTTATTTTAATTTAGTAATTTTAAAATAAAGTTAACAACACTGAAATTTTAAAGTTAATAGGATTATGATATACAACCAAGATATAAGAAATCAGTCAAGTGTACGTTATAGTATAGAGAATTTCGTATTAAAGCTTCAGTGTTGTTAATGTTATGGGTGCGGTGCGTAAGCCATTTTTGACTCATGCTAAAAAAAAAACATTACTCACGCACGAGCATTTCGTTTTTTACTCAGCACACATGATTATATTAACTTACTTATTAAACTTACAATCAGAAAATTCTCGCGCAAAACAGTAAAAATTACTAAAAACATATGATGCAAAAAATAAACTCACACACGAATCAATCACGGGTTATTCTTACTCACGCTCACGCACGAATCACTTAAGTATAGTAATTATTACTCACGATCAGGTGTGAATAACGTGACTCACGAACATTTCGTGTCACGCGCCAATTCCTAGTAATTACTAAATCTAAAACTAGTTCAAAATCATTGATAACATGGAACCAAATATAATACAATACGGTTTTATATGGACCTTATAAATTTTTATATAAAATCACTTTGAAAAAATTGCCTATGTGGGATGATATATAATTATAGATGATTTTATAAAGAACGTTATAAGTTATATATGGGTTCATATTCGTCAATATATAATCATAACTAATACAAATTATAAAAGATTTCTTATATGGATCCACATAGTTTTATATTATTATGTATAGTGTCATACTAAATTATATATAAACGTACATGTAATTATGTCTTTTATATGTGACTTTATGTACTTATATATAGCACATACAATTATATGTAGGCCAATATGTAATAATATAAAATCACATATGTCTCCATATTAAAACCTTTTAGGAAAAAATATCTAACATATGACTATATAAAAGTATATCTGCTTGAATTTAAAAGCATATGTGGCCATATGTAACTATAAGTTACTATATGAAATTACATAAAATAATATATGGTTATATCAAAACTTTTTTACTCGGGATCTTAAGCAATCCCGAAGTATATTACTGGATCTAATTTTATCTGTAATTTTTTGGATAAATTTAGATCTTACTTAATCCCCAAATATATTGCTGGATCTAATTCGATCTTCCATTTTTCAGATCAAATTAGATCTAAGTTTATCCACAAATATATTGCTAGATCTAATTAGATCTGCCAAAATTGAGATCAAATTAGATCTATATTTATCCCTAAATATATTGCTGGATCTAATTCGATCTGCCACTTCTTCGGATCAAATTAGATCTAAGTTTATCCACAAATATATTGCTGGATCTAATTCGATGTGCCATTTTTTGGATCAAATTAGATCTAAGTTTATCCCCAAATATATAGCTACATCTAATTCGATCTGCCACTTTTTCGGATCAAATTAGATATACGTTTATCCACAAATATATTGCGGGATCTAATTTGATCTGCCAAAATTGAGATCAAATTAGATCTAAGTTTATCCCCAAATATATAGCTGGATCTAATTGGATCCGCCATTTTTCGGATCAAATTAGATCTAAAAATATCCGCAAATATATAGCTGGATCCGCCAATTTTCGGATCAAAATAGATCTAGGTTTATCCCCAAAGATATCACTGGACCTCCCAATTTTGAGATATAACTTGATCTTAGTTTATCCCCATATATACAATGGGATCTAATACGATATGATTGGATACACCCAATTTTGAGATCTAATTGGATCAGCTAGATATTACAGCAGATCTTAAACAATATCAAATTGGATATAATTAGATATAGCGCGAGATCAATTTTTTTTACTCGGGTAATTATAATTTCTAATCATTATTCGCACTCATAAAAGATAAATTCTAATACGTAAGAGTTCATTTTTAAGGATTATAAGAAAATTATGGTTGGTATTTAATATTATTTTTGAGTAAAAGCTAGATTTCTTACCTGTAGATATAAATTAATTAGGTAGACGTTATGTGATGAAATTCCTTTAAACACATTTGTAAGAAATCCTAAAAATAAAATTAAATTAGTATTTGTTTAAATTTTGATTATAAGATAAAACAAAAAAAAAAAAAACAAAAATCAACAAAAACTTACAATATTGGACATTATGGTATTTTTTTCTGTAGCCTACGCATAGGCATAAAATCCCATTTAGGGGGATTTTTATAGGATCAATTAAAATTTGTTTGATTTAAAATTAATTTTCAATTAAAAGCTTAATCATATCAATTAAAATTTTAATTGGAAATGAGTATGGTGTCGAAAAACTTTTAGTTTACTATAATTACTATTGACAACATATTAAAAAAACTCTTAGGTCCAATTACTTAATGTCCAGTTAACTACTAACTAGGACTTTATCAGGCCTTAAATGCGTTGCGCAAAATCATATTATTTTGTATTATTAATATTTTTTCTGCTATTGCAGATATAAAAATTACAAAAGTGTGTTTTAAATCAGTTAAAAACATAAGAAAATTAATAAATATTTATTAATAATATTTTTAATATCACACATTTTAATAAAAGCGCCATAACTTAATTGAAAATTTTGACGATTTTTGATTAAATTTTTAATTGGTATGGTTAAAACCTTAATTGAAAATTTTTCAATTAAAACTTTATACAAAAATTTAATTGATATTACGATTTTCTTAATTGGTCCGAATTCAATTAAATTTTTAATTGTATTTACAAAAACTTTAATTGAAACTCGATTTTAATTTTTTCTGTGTATGTCTAGAAATGTTCCAATTCCAACTAAAATCACCAAGATTAATTTTTGGAATTTCATCAAATTATCTTTGAATTTCCGACCTGTACAGTGCGAACAAGAATACACTAAAGATGGGCTGACATCATTAAACCTCTAATGCACAAGGCCGCCTAAAGGCGGTCTTCAGATATTGAATAGTTTTTGGCTAAATAACAATATTTTATTAAACAAGTTGTCTTATATCCATAGAATACTTAACTATCTACTTTTTTGCCTTCAAATTTTTTTTTGTATAAGGAACGGTTTTCAAGCGAGAAGCATGTAAAATGAAAATTTAGAAAATTTAAAAAAATTTACTTTTCAAAACAGAAAAAAATATTTGAAAAATTGCCAAAAATGCATTTACAATCTGGCGTACGTTACCGATAATAACAAAGCTAGTTTAAAGTCTCTAATTGTTAAATCAGTTAAACATTTTTCTCCAGGACTCACAGGATAACGCCAGGATACATTTTACAAATATCTCTCTAACTCAAAAACTAGCCAACAGATTTTATTAAAATTAAACACAGATTATATACTTAGAGGTAGTATTAAGCAGAACTAATTTCATCAAAATTTATTGCTGTTTAGTGCCAAATTCGCCAAATTTCGTAATTTTCAAAAAGCGAAAATCGCCATAACTTTTGAAATAACAACAATTGATCAACAATTTTCGGTACGTAAATTTATTTTATTGATAGTGTTATTTACAGCAAAAACCGAAATTATTTGACCACTGGGTTTCAAGAAACGTCTTCAACATTTGTTGTGCTATATCGCCTAAATAAAAAGATAAATTAAAATTTTAATATTTGTCCCAAGTAGATTTTCAACGCCAAATATATGGTTTAAATATTATTGTAATCAGAAGAAAGAGCATTAGAGGGTCAAATCGATTAAAAAAGTGGTTCTGAATCGATCGTTTTACTGTAAGATGGGTTTATGTCGGATATCATTAATATCTAGAGACACCCTAATCAAGTGGTGTAGGGTAGAAAAGTAATCAAAATTTAAAAGAAGTGCAAAGCGAAATCGCGGCTTAACGAATGCCATTGTATTTGTAATAAAATGTCCGAAATCTATACACCGTAATAAATAATGTTTTGAAATTCAAAAAGCTCTAACCACTTTTGGTCCGATTGAATCACCTACCCGATACTTATTTGACAATGTCATTCCGAATTTTCACTATATTTACTACATCACTAAACTTAACCAGAAAATTCTGTAATGGCTACTGAAAATTTTGCTGTTATTACGGGAAATTTAACTGTTTTGAGCCCAGTGGTATTTTTTGCTAATTTTAGCAACACATGTCTGCTACAACAAAATTAGTAACCGCTTCTAAATTTTAGCAAAATTGTTGTAAACTGCAATTCAAAATCTATTTGCTAAAATCAGTTAAAAAACTTACTATACACTCTAAAAAATGTTTGTAAATTTACTACTATAAAATGGGTAAAATTTTGTTTAATTTTAAGAAAATTCGGTAAATATAAACAAAAAATGCGTAAACTCTTTTCATACACACTTCCATACATAATAATACACACACAAAGTATTTTAAGACATTATGTGTTTATAAATAAACACATTATGCCTAAAATTACTATTGTTTTGTTAAATAAAATTTTTACGCACAAAGTTGGTAAATATACTATCCTATAATAGTGATAAATACTCTGACATTTCAAATTGGAAAAAATTTACAAAAAATTATAAATAATAAAAAGAAAAAGCGAAAACGGATTATTTTTTGTGAATTACAACATTTCCACAAACACATTAGAGTCTGGAAATAGCAACATAAGCATGAAATTGTTTTTGGTAATTATTGTTAACGCATGTGGTAGTCTAAGCCTCATTTCAAAATTGAAAACGCCGAACGAGAGATACGGGCTACGCAGGAACAACTGGGTGCAATGACTCCAAAATGCAATGAGCCAAAAATATATACATTTTTTTAAAACGCTCGGAAGCCAAAATTAAAAGAGCTGCTCAAATAATAAAAAATAAGTGCGAAAATCGCTTAAATAAAATTTTAGTCGTCCATATCTCCCAAACTAGAAGAGCTAGAGGAAAAATTACTGCACCAAATGTCAAAACCCACTACCAATGCCCCGATACCGAAACTAAATTTTGACTTGCATTGCTAGATTTTAAAATCGCGTTTTTATCGAAAACTAAGCTTCGTAGAGAGAAAAGGGCTGTTATTTGGTATATCGCCCATATCTCGAAAACTGAATAAGTTAAATGAAAACGGACAACGGTTTTGGAACAAGGAAGTCATAGTGAGTCATCTGTGGAAAAATAAGTGCGAAAGTCGCTTAAATATAATTTTAATTGTCCATATCTCCCAAACTAGAGGAGCTAGAGGAAAAATGACTGCACCTAAGGTCAAAACCCGCCACTAATACCCCGATCACGAAACTAAATTTAGACTTGCATTGCTAGATCGCGTTTTTATCGTAGAGAAAAATAAATGCGAGAAATGAATTTTGGCGATTTTTACTAATTTTTGACGATTTTTTTTTTGAAATTTTCATCATAGTATTCTAATTCTGACGATTTTCAAAATTTAGAATTTCTGACAGTTTTGGCATTTCTCAATTTTGTAATTTTTTTTTTAAATTTTGACGATTTTTTCTAAATTTCACTTTTTTTGAAATTTTTGCAGTTTTTTCAAATATTTGTGAATATTTTAAATTACGATTTGTCAATTTTGGCGATTTTTTCAAATTTTTGAAGATTTTTTTCAATTTTGGCAATTGTTTTATATTTTTCCGATTTTTTAAAATTTTTGACGATTTTTCAAATTTTGACGATTTTTTTTCCAATTTTTTTAATTTTTTCCAATTTTGGAATTTTTTTTCAAATTTTGACGTTTTTTTTCAAGTTGGCGATTTTTTTCGTGTTTTGACGATTTTTTAAAAATTTTGACGATTTTTCAAATTTTTACGATTTATTTTTTAATTTTTTTTGATTTTTTCCAATTTTGGAAATTTTTTTTCAAATTTTAACGATTTTTTTAAATTTTGGCGATTTTTTCGAATTTTTAACAATTTTTTTCAATTTTGCAGATTTTTTCAAATTTTTGACGATTTTTCAAGTTTTGACAATTTTTTGTGATTTTTTTAATTTAGTAGATTTTTTTAATTTTGACAATTTTTTTTTTTAATTTTTGGAGATTTTTTAAAAAATATTTGACAGTTTTTTTCAATTTCGGCGATTTTTTTATCCATTTTTGCAATTTTTTAAAATTTTTATCGATTTTTTTTTTAAATATTTTGCGACAATATTACCGATTTTTTCTAATGTTAGCTATTTTTTTAATGCACGTGAATACGCACATGTGCATGTGCGAATTCGTATACGCACTACGTGTGCGTGCATTACGAACCCTGCACCATACTTTGTATAATATTTGGGTATTTGGGTCCCTCATGTAGTAACAACTTTTAACATTTCTTTTGAAATTCTATTGGAAATGCTGTATTTAATATCTAAATATTTAATTTTAATTTTTTTTGTAAACAAGCCAAAAGAGTTTTCAAATTTACTTCAAAAGAGCTAACGCTTTCATAATGCTCGATTTATTTTTTGGAAAAGAGCCTTTTTTTTGTGAAGCTCTTTTTCATTTTTTGAGCGTAATCATTGAGCTCGCTTGTTTTAAAAAATTGAGGAAGCTATACTTTTTTAGCTACTTACATTTTTATATAAGAGCGAGCTTACATTTTTGGCTCGTTTTAAAAAAAAGAGCGAGCTTTTTTTTTGGGCTTGGCTCTTTTTTAAAAAAGAGCAAGAGCCCGAGCGAGCGAGCTTTTCCATCCCTGGTTATAACAAATTTTTTATGAATTTTATACAAATACCTTAAGATCCCAAAACGACTAATTTGGACATAAACGATTATGAGAGAATGACTCGGATATTATTATTAATAAAATACGTATTAAAAATTAATTTGTTATTTTATTTAAAAAACATTTTTGGGTGGTGCTTAAAGTTAGCACAACTGTTGTAAATGTACGCATTTTATTGGATTTTCAAGCACTTTCTGTGGATTTTTGCTCATTTTTTGTAGATTTTTACGCATTTTATGCGTACATTTACACGTGAAACGTGCTTTTTACACACAAATTTAGTAAATTAACACATTAATTTCAAAATTTCATTTAATTTTTACGCACTTTCAATGTAAAATTACAAGTTATTTGTGAACCAACTTAAACACAATGTGCGTATTTTTTTTCAATTACGCACATAGAGTAAATTTACCCAATTTATAGTAGGAGTTCAGTTTCCTACTATAAGTTGGGTAAATTTCAACAGAATTTAATTAGAGCGTATATCAATAAGTTTAGTACAATGAAATTAGTATAAATAATTAGTTGCAGCTATTAAATTTCAGTAAATTGTTGTAAATTGTAATTTAAAATCAATCTGCTGAAATTAGCAAAAAAGTGTAGTAAAAAATAAACAAACTGTAAAATCTAAAAAAAAAAAAATTAATAAAAAATTTATTTTTTTTTTTTCTTTCGATTGTAGATTGTAAGAAGCGTATAATTACTTCATCGTACTTGAAATTTGGAGTCAAAATTATAAACGATTCTACATTTATTAGCTTTCTATGCATTGGAGATACACTAAAATTTTCTAAATGTTATTTCCAAACTAAGAATATATCAAGAGTAACAAATATAAACTAAACAAGAAATATAAAAACTCAACGAATTCTTGTAAATAAATTTTTTTTAAATTAGTATATTTTTCTGCTAAACTTAGCTCTCGGTTTTGAAAAATTAGTAAAATGATTTGCTGAAATCAAATCCGTAATTTATAATAAGAGAATAGCAAAAATGATTAATAAAAAAATTGTACTAAAAATTAATATAAAAATAACTTTTTATCTGAGCGTTGTTGATAAATTAAAATCTCGAATTTTCGATGTAAAATACAGCTGAAAAAAGCATTTTCCAGAATTATGAACTATATTATAAGGAATATTTTTCTGAAGTCTATTTCACTGAATTTGCCACAGTTTGGCATCTATGGGCCAAAAATAGGAAAAAATTAATTTTTTCGATATTTTAGCAATTTTGAGGCACTATATGCAGTTTTTTTCGATTAGTTTTTTTCTGCTAGTCTATAGCTACAATTGTGCCGAAGACAGAAAAACAAAATTCCATGAGAAAAATTGCATGTTCTGCGGAAAAATTAAGTTTAGAATATCTGTCCTAACATATAGCACATATATGGAAACTTGTTTCATTCTACTTCTGGTGACATCGAGATTTGAACTTTTTACATGAGTTTTTATAGAATTATAGCCTACACCAGGTGGTATAAGGTATAATAACTTTGGGCTAATGTTTGCTTCTACCAAAAGTACACCAAGACTCACATTTTTTTACATCTATTATTATATGTTTCACTGTATTCACTGCACCGTTAATTACAATTTCCCTCTCGGATTTTGACTCCCTTCCCATAACATAACCGAAATCACATTTTATCATATACTCCGATTTTAAATTTTTAGCTTGTATTTTATTTCTATGATATACTCTTAAACAATAAAATTTAAATCATAAAAACATTTTTTAGTTTATACAATAGTCTATTTAAAAATCTTAATGGATATAGTTCATAAAAGAAATAAGATTTTAACATATTTACTACATTAACTAAAGTAATAATTTTTCTTTGAATTTTTCTTTATATCCAAAAAATATAAATTTGTTTTTTTTACTTTTTAAGAAAAAAGAAATAAGAAAATAAAATTTATTTCTTTATATTTATTACTATTTATTGTTGTTGTCATATATCCAATTTTCTTTATGTGTTAGATATCATATTCCACAAAATGGATATTTGGTAGCTTTTGGCTTTCATATGCCATAACACAGTTGACAGTTAGCATAGAGAAATATATTTTTTTAGTAATATTAAGCAAATTTAATTTTCCTTTGTGTGTTCTATTATTTTTCGGTAACCATAAACGTTATTTAGTATATTAATAAATTATGCATATTTGTATTTGAGTTTAATATATAAAATTTGTTTTCTTAAGAAATCACAAAATCTTATTTGAACTCATATCTTTATTGGAGGTTATCTAAAAGGATCAATGCACTGATGATAAAGACCATATGTGTCTTTAAGATAGTATAGTTATGTCTACAAAGTTAACTTAGTACTTCATAAATTATGACGCATATTGTGAGCAGTAGATTTGTGAAATTTGATGAAGAAATATCTCAGTAAGGGTAATAAAGTTAAGTTAGTATTAAGCAAAAAAGAAAAAAAAAAGTAGACTTAAATAAGAAATAAATATTATTATACAATAATAAATATTCGTAATACTGGAATACCTAGAATATTTAAAATATTAGACTTCAATTCTAAACACACAATATGGGTATTCATGTTAATTCTAGCAGAAGGTAAACTCAAATACAGCAATAAGGGAATATAAAATCAACTTTTAAAGAACCAGAAAAACTGCCTAGTAAAAAAGCATTAATATAAGTTCTAATTTATGTTCATACCTTTTTTTATGAATTAGTATGACCTATTACACAGTACAACAAAATAAGAAAAATTTGATGCATCGGGATCACGATTACGGCCCTAGAATTTTAAAGTTAGCTATAGTTTAAGAAGTATTTGCAAAAACTTTTTTTGTAGGAAAATTAAATTTTTTAATTTATTTTTGCAAATAAATACAAAATTAAAAGTAATAACACTATTTTTTGAAACATTTTAAAATTATGAAATATGTCCTTTAATTTGATATAACGCACGTTTTGACAGCTGCGATAATATTCCCTACATGTGCATTTAAAATTGAAATTCCTATTTTTTCACGATTTTTTAATTTATGCCATTAGCAAACATCTCATGTTAATTAATTTTTCCAAAAACTTTCGCACTTTGTATTTTAATTTTAAGTCAAAATTAACTAAAACTGAAAAAGATTGATTTCTTTAATACCTAAAAATTAAGGAGTCTGTGACGAATTTTAAAACGAAAACTCAGATAAAACCATTGAAATACATAATATTTCACACATATTTTATAATCAATATAAAAATATCGATTTTAAAATACACATGTTCAAAAAGTACCATAACCCAGTTGGAAATGTCATCAAGATGTCTTCAAGACGGCTTAGTGACATATCGATGGCACTGTTGACTTGCTGATCCGGTCCCATACAAAAACCTTAGGACAACTGATGACATTTTCATACAAATATATAAATGTCATCACGATAAATCATCAAGTGGTCTTTACGCGGATTAAATGATGATATATCCCAAAGACGTCTGGAGGAATTGATTCCACAAAAACCGGATGACACGTCATTACTATTCAGCAATACGTTACTATCGCACTAAGATGCCTTTAAGATATTTCCTATAAACGTCTGTCTGACATGACAGCAATTTGTCGTAAAAAATACAAAAATTCTAAAAATATTCCTTAGGGCGAGTAACTTATTTCCAACATAACCATGGTTAAACATTAACCACAGATATTTCCATATAAATTTGACATTCATACTATGGTTAAGCCCTAAACTGAGTTTATGTTGAGATAAGTTAACGGGTCTTAGTAAACAATTTATAATTTTTAATAATTTATTGAAATCAAAAAAATAGTATTATTGCTGACATTTAGGCAGCTTAATGTCATACTTTAGTTGTTCGGTGCTAACAAGTCTGCAGTTTTAAAAACAGAATACAAAATGCTGACATATCTTTAAGTCGTCTTAAGTAAAATGTCTTAAGCTGATGACTTGTATATAATAAGTCGCTGATGACATTGTCTTTAAGACACTATTTCTAGCTCGGAAATTAGCATTTTAAATTTCGTCGATTTTATTTTTAAACAACCCCACAAAATTATTTGCCTTTTCAAATATTTTGATTGGCAGAAAATAAATTAACCAATCAGAATGCTTCAAAAATATTTATACCAAGTCAAAGTATACTATGACCCAAAATTTTAACTGAAGTCGACTTTAACAAAAATATTCATTGGGAAAATTAAGATATTAACGGCGATAAAATTTCCGCTTCAGATTAAATTTTCTGAAAATGTAGATGTAAAAGTTGTGACTTTTTTTATTAACATGAATTTAGTGGAATATGAATTTATGTCATATGTAAAGATTTTGCAAATCCTATTAAGGCATTTCACTAGATTTGTCAAATAGGAAAATAAGTGAAGTTTTCAATTGAATTGCAATTATATCCTAGATCCTTCACCTAATCAAAATAAGTTGGTATGGTTCTACAAGCCCAAGAATCCACACTTTTAAACCATATTAAAAATTATATGAATAAATAAGAAATTTTAACGAAAAAAACCGACTTTTGGCTAAAAGTTAAATTTGCGAATATTTCAGAAACAAGAGCTAATTTTAAAATTTGTTGTTCACATTCGTGATATTCAACCTGAAATCTATCAGAATTAATATGTCGCATGCCCGATGCGTTTTTAGTGTTGTACTATATTATATATATGGTGAAAAGTTGACGCTTTTTATTTGCTGTAACTGTACCTTTCTTATAAAATAAGAAATATTTTCATTCGAAATTTAAGTTACCATTTGAGGGCTTTAAAGTTGGAGTGAAATTATTACAAGTGAAAAACGGAAGAGGAAAAATTTCCGCAGGTTACTGTAAAAATGTAGTTTTTAAAGCGTGCTGGCTAAATACAAATTATTTGATTTTTAAAAGTATTAAAAATCAAATAAAAGTATTAAAAATCAAATAATTTGTATTTAGCCAGCACGCTTTAAAAACTAACATTTAAAAAATTTTTTAATGCCATTTAGGACTTAGATTAAAGGGGGTAAATACTGTAACAGCAGCATTTTCACGAGCATATTTGAACGGTTGTCAAACATTTAAATAACAATATTTTCTGATTTTATATTTTTATTTACAAGACGTATTATTGCAATATTTTGAAAAATTATTAGTTTTAAATTTTGCCAACCAAAATCTACATTTTTTTTTAAAGAAGCAAAACTCAGGAAATTCTTCCTATTAATTAACGTGTTGCTTTCTTTGGAAAGGGGATAGTGGAGAAGTGAAATATAGTGATAGATGAAGGGTTTCAAATATGGCAACACTGTAATTGCGCGAGATGTTAAATCTTAGAACAGTTGTTGCTCGCCATCTGATGAAGAGTTGGCGAACTTTGTTGTAGCTTTTTTTTTTGTTAGTTCATAGCCCAGTTATATTGATTTACTTCGGTGGGGTTAAGTGCTATGGGAACACCGAAGGAGGACGCTGCGATATGTATGAGGTATAGAAAAAACTCATCCATATTATTTTTCATAAATTGATATTGCCTCGGATGGGGATTGAACCCGCAACCTCATGTGTAACAGTCCAACACGCTAACCATACACCCCAGCAAAATCTTTCATTACCAAATAAGTGGTTATATAATAGAAATTCATAGCTCCGCACAACTTATTTTTTGGCGTCTAAACTCATTATTTTTGTTTGGCGTGGTCGTTTTTATAAGTAGTCACGCTTACCCGCTCGCTTACGAAAAAATGAGAAATAAGTAGTTATGAGATTTTGAATAATAAGTGGTTACACACATGCTTACAAAAAGTTGAATTATAAGTGGTCATCCGATTGCTTACTTCATTCTTAAAAATAAGGAGTTAAGCAAATACTATTAGCTTAAGGAAATATATTCAGAAAAATTTAAGTTTTCTCTAGTGTGTAATTTTAGGGCTCGTCATAAAAATTTAAACATAAAACATATTTACATATAATAAATAAGAATGTATAAAATTTAACTGTGTGAAAAGTACTTATTTAAACTATTACGAGTAAGTCATTATTTTATATTTAGAAACAATGAATACAAAGGCCGTTATTAGGAATTCATTATTTTTTATTAAAAAATAATGCAAAAGGTAATGATATATCATTTTTGGTAATGCAGATAGTAATGAGGTGTCATTACCAATATTTTGCTGGGACCACAGCGCCCACGGTTGCCACTTCATTGTTTTACCTTTTTAAAAAAAGGCAAAATCGGCTGCCACTGTGCAGATTGATTAATTTTCGGAAAATAAAAATGTAAAGTGATTCTTAATATGAGAAAAATTCTCTAGTCCTTATCGTGACCCAATTTTTATTTATTTTTTTAATTATTTTAACAAAGTTGTCACACGAACTTAAAAATTCAAAAAAAGACAAGAAAAAAAATTATTGCTCGGGGAAATAAAATTTATTTTACCAAAATTCAAAGGAAGGGCCACGATAAGGACTAGAGTTTTTGTTACACTCAAAAAAAAAAGTCAGTAAAGTCAGCAAAAAATGTTGCTGTGTCAGCAAATTTTTAGTCAGGAGCGTGCTTGCAAAAAAGTTGGTAATTTCAGCAAAAGGTTTGCTGAAAATCAGCGAGCTGATTTTTACCAAAAAAAATAGTAATCTTCAGCAAAAGTTTTGTTAACACTTAGTCGACTGCAAATGAAAAAAATCCTTGCTAAAATCACTAAACTTTTTGCTGAATATTAGTAGACTGAAAAAAACTCAAAAAACTTGTAGCGAAATTTTACTTTAGTTAATTTATTTGCTGAAAATTTAAATATAGAATATGTGTAGAGTTGTTTTCCTTTTTTTGTCATTTCCGTTTCCAGACAAGCTGCGACATCTACATCTAGTCTATCTGGTTGTCGTCCACACTATGAATGCTGTTATCAGCAAAATTTTTGTAGCAAAATAAATTAGTAAAACATTAGTTCAAAATTAGTTTAGTGCTAAAAAAATATAACTAAAATTTTTGCTGAAAACGGAATTTTAGCAAAAAAATTGCTGAAAACTAGTACACTTGATATACAAGACGTTTTACTAATTTTTCTACTAACATATTTTTTTGAGTGTACCTATGAAGGGAAAAACTCGGATCGATATCGCTTAACCTGCCTTGGCTGTATAGTGCAGCCGATTTTAAACAGAGGGTTGTGGGAAAACGCGTTTAAAATTTAAAATTAATTTTACTCTAAGAAAACAGCAAAATTTCAAAAAACCGTGTAGGGACAACATTTAGTTTTCTACATGTATACTAGGGTATTCAATCGATTAATCGTTATTCGATTAATCGAACAATTTAAAATGTCCAAATTTCGAATAACGAATAATTCGAACAATTTCATACGATTAATCGATTAATCGAAATTGGTAGAAAATTACAAAAATGTTTAAAAAATATAAATTTTTTATTAAAGTAAAAAAAAAATATCATAATTTTTTTTAAAAAATTGTGATAAATAATTTGCTGTAGGCTTGTTGTACCTATCCGGATTTCATTCTGGCCTAAGAAAATAATTAAGGGACGACCTTTTAGAATTTCCAGAAATATTTGTAAGTTTAAACTCAATGAGAATTACATATTTTCAAGTAGGAGCGTTAATAAACATCTTAAGTCTCAAAGAAATAACAAAAACAACACAAAATTATCACAATTTGCTTTGTCATCTTCCAAATTACTACTCTGTTGTTGTGACTTATCTAGTAAAGTGGTGGTATCTATTTATATATCTTGCTCTAACTCCCATTGGAGCATAGGGCGCTTATTTACGTATAATAAATTTTTAATTATTTTTTACGACTTTTTCAATGTTGATATTAAACGAAAGCATTAATAATTATTGTAATTAATGATTATTAGATTTATTAATTAGAATTAATGTACAATGTAATAAAGCTTGTTTAGTGAGCACTCTGAATTAATAAAATAAAGGGATGGAGGTACGGAAACGTAGAGGGAAAATTAATTCTAAATAGAATTCCTCTCAATATATACGAAAGAGATACAAATTAATGTACGGGGCCTTATATTCTTCTTTAATTCTTTAACTCATTGCGGTGTGGTTCTCCCTGATTTGGATAAAATTTTAATATGTGAAAGATGGGACAAAAAAAAAATAATGACAAAATCTCAATTATTAATTTTTTTTTAATTTTTATGAATTTCAGAAGAGTTACTGAATTTATTTTTGTTCCCTTTTTTAAATAAAATTATTAAAAACACAACAAGTGTATGTATATAATTTTACAGAAAATTTTTTCGACTAATCGATTAATTTTAAAATTTTGTTCGATTAACCGGTTAAGAAAAAAACCGGAATAATTATTTGTACCAAATAATTATATATACCAAATTTTTTGACGAATCGGTTAACCCAAATAATCTTAAAAATGATGGTAGAGAATTTATTAGACATTACATTTCGGTCAAAATGCTTTCATTTCATATATTTGTTAATTTGTTTTCTATTTGTTTCTTTTTTATACACATTGATTACTTTTGTAGATTATAAAAAGCCATCAACATCCGCCCCATATAACGCATTATGACGTGCCTTCGGCCACCACCGAGGAATCGTCTTTGGATTTTCTTTAAAGACTGCGTGCAATTCTTTCGTATTTGAATGTAGTTTGTATCTTTTTGTTATGCGATATAATAAATAAAATAATTAAATAAAAATAAAAAAGAATTTAAATAAAAAATCAGCTCCATCCAAACACGATATAAAAAAAATCGAAAAAAATTTATTCTATAATCGATACCCTCTTTAGAAGATTATTTTTATTGTTTGATAAACTTTTAATAAAAAATTCCTCACACGAAAAATATCTCCAATTTTCTTTCGGAAAATGAACATATTCATTTGTAGATTTTTTTATAAAAAATTACTTTTACTGTAGTACTTATTCATGTTTTTTTATTGTTTTTCTCGTATTTGACTATTTTGCGATTTTTCCATAATTTTTTTTTTCAGGACCTGATACATTTGAGTATAGTGTGTAATTTTTGTTAGATTGCTTTAGAACAGGTGAGGTAGAAATATATTTTCAATAGATTTTCTTACTTCAAATCTACTTCCAAACTAAACAGTTCTGTATAATATCAACACTCAAAAGTAAACAGCTGACTAAACAGGTACTATAGTACTTTTTATGGTACTATTATAACCTTAAAAGTACTATGGTACTCCTATGACTCATTTAGTACTATTTCCAAATTTTCATATTTTAATTCTTTTTTTTAATTTTCATATTTCATTTTTTAATTTTCATACCAAATACTGCATTTAAAATGAACAAATCAACTATCGGAGTTTTAAATAAAAATGTGTTGAAAAACCAAAGTTAAAGATTTAAAAATTGAAAGAAACGTAAATAAATGAAACAAATTATTAAAATATAAAAATAAGGTTAATTCAATTTTTTCGAAAATTTCATATTTTTTACAGAGTCCCAAAATAACTCTTATATTTCTAGAAAAATTACCACCCAAATTTATTTAATTATAATATTTCAATAATGCACTATATTTTATAAATCATATTGCACAAAAAAATCACAAAGTTTGGCAAAGATTTTAATTTTTTCAATTTTTATATTTTACTCTATAAATTTCTGTTGTTTTTTGATTTTTATTTTAAAACTTTTTATAAAAGTTACAGAATGATTTTTATGAAAAAATTAAGAACTAACTTTTTTATTTGATAATAAAATAAAAATTAAAAATTGACCTAAATTGAATGCCGGAAGTTGCTGGAATATACATATTTACTCACTTTAAATCACTGTTCAATCTTTTATTAACACTAGTTGACATCATCAGGATATTATAATTGGTGAAGTCATTGGTTCTATGGCTTTTGATTTATATTCTTAATTGTTATTTTTTGATAAAGAAAAAAAATCACAAAATAACTTTTATTATTTTTGAAAAAATAAAAATCGAGTTTGGATTGTTTTTGTTTGAATTAAAAATAAAAATCAAACAGAGCAAATAAACCGAAAATTAAAAATACTCAAACAAGAAATAATTGTAAAACAATCACTTTTTTGAATAAAAGTTATAACTGTTACGTCCCTGATTTTTTATTTAAAAAAATCCTTAATAATAGCAACTTTTAATTTTTGTGATAACCAAGAAGTTGCGTTCGTCGGGGTTACGTTAATTGAGGTGGTACTAAATTTATTAGTTGAATAAATCAAATGAGCTAAATTGATTAAATCCCTTTAAAATAATTTTCGCCTTCAAACGAAATTGAATACGCCTTTTAGGGACTTCATACAAATAAAATTTTGAATCAAACGTCAGCACAAAGTTATTCTATTCTATACAACATAGTACATTGTATAATTCCATTGAAACGCGTTTAACAAGTTCAAATATCGATTTCTCCGATACTGATATTTTTCCGGTTTTTTGTTTTTTTTTAACTTGACACAACGCAGCAAAAATGTGGAAGCAGTAAAAACGATACCTGCTACTTTTACCGCTTCTAAATATGTATAGATTCGTAAACAGCACTAATGAAAGGCCTAATTTTATTAATTGTTGCTGTGCTTTTCAAAAAGGCATGAAATGAGCAATACATTTTGATTGCTTAAATATTTTTGCTGTTCTTTTATCAAAATTTTTTAAAATGCGGAAAAAAGTTATTTTAATGAAAATAAGAGGTTTTACTAAAAATAAGAGGCATTTTCTCTTCACGTAAAAATATGCAGGAATATTGTGCTTTTGAGAAGGCATGATTTTAAATAGTTTAAATGCTTTATAATATACACTTCCGAGAAGGCATAAATTACACTGTGAGACAAATGGTAGGGGTCAGTGATCGGGAAGGGTTCAAACTACCGGGGAAAGTTATATCGGTAAAAAAGAAGTTATACGTGTCCCGGCGTTTCGCTGGGTCACCTCTAGGAATCGAGATATATTGATTTGACCTTTGGTGGTCTATTTTTGACATAACTCGAGAACCACTAGTCCGATTTTGCTCAAACAATGTTAAAAAAATTAAAAATTACAATTCCTTTAATCTGTTCATATAACGTTTTTCTATATACTCAACAGTTTTGCCGGTAAAAATAAATGTATGAAGAAAAAAATATTTTTTGCCTAAAATATTAAAAAAAAGTAATAAACAAAAGGTTATTGATTTTTATGGTATCAGTAACAAACATTTATTTTTACCGGCAAAACTGTTGAGTATATAGAAAAACGTTATATGAACAGATTAAAGGAATTGTAATTTTTAATTTTTTTAAAATTGTTTGAGCAAAATCGGACTAGTGGTTCTCGAGTTATGTCAAAAAAAGATATATCTCGATTCCTAGGGCTGACCCACCGAAACGCGGGGACACGTATAACTTGTTTTTGACCGATATAACATTTCCCGTTGGTTTCATCCCATCCCGATTTTGACTGTCGCATAGTGTTATCGATATTGTAAAAGAAAAACAGGAGCACTAATTAAAAGCGGTGAATTCATGCCTTTTCGGATCTCGAAACTAGTGCTTTCACGCGAGCTACATATCTCGAACAAAAATCAGGCATGATATCATCAATAATGCAATCGCTTCACTGCTCAACTCTCGCTGACAAAACTGCTTTCAAGCAAGCAGTAATTTCTGCTGGGACGTTGGTTTTCTATTTAGACTAGTCTAAAGCGGCGAATACATTAAGGAACATTCGTGAAAAATTCCCATTTTTTTGTGAATGTGTGTGTGTGGGTGTTGACATCGTGCAATTCGTGTTTACAAAATTTTTTGATATTTTTTGTTCCCTACTCAATGTTCCTTAATGTATTCGCCGCTTAACGGTTAAGTCTGATAGCAAATAAATTGCAAAGAATAAAATACCACGAAAAAGCAATAAAATATTCGTAATTAATCGAACTTTTTGGCCTTCAGAATACTATAAAAAAGAGCCGAGAGGAACTAAGCCAAATATGAGCCTGGGTTTTTTCCTGGAATTATCACTACCTCATTAACGAATAAAATTTTATAGGTACCCTGAAAGAAATCGTATGAAATCGCTTTAGTTTGGTTATACCGTTAATATCAATACATTCAATATCAGATAGGACCTCTTCATGATTACTAGGTCAAATTATTTCATCAAATTATTTTTAAAAGTGCGACCAGTAATTTGCTTACAAGGATCGTTCATTTTATATGGACAGATGAATTGACATCGTAAGTGCCAACTCATACATACATAGGGCTGATTAGAATATTAAAAATATTTTTGGTACTATGGAGGTCAAAAAAGTACTATTTTCTAAGCCGTTTGGTACTATTTTATCATCCCTGAGCTGACACAATACTTTACGATACTACAAGACTAAGGGAGCCTTTACATATAAATACTCACGAACATTACTTATTAGAACCACTTATTTTATTCACCAAGAATTTTCCAATATAAATATCGATTTATCGTTTAAATAAACAGATGGGTGTAAATCTGCTTATATTATAATTATTTAAAACAACAACATATTGTCTCTTTTTCATCGTACTTTTCATACCGGAATTTTGTTAATTTATCATAAAAAAAAAACAAATTTCTAAATGACGTACAAATGTTGTTGATAATGATTAAAGATAAAAACAAATAATGCATTAATGCAACGATACAAAACAACGAAAATGATTGATAAACAAACATATTGTTAATGCTTGTTATAAACATGAAAATAAAGTAAATTAACAAAATAAATATACTCGTACATAGATTTTATTCAGTTTATATATGAGAGTGTTTTTTATGTATTATTGTTTTCAAAGCCAGAGGGGAGTAAATAAAATAATATAAATAAAGTGAAATGTTTTTCGCACTCTTTCCGAAATTTATTCATGAACAATGATACAAGTATACGCATTAGGGTGGGTCGATTTGGCAATCGATATTGTGCCATCGATTTTTCGATAGCTTTTGGTATGAGGAAAAAAAAAGTTCCACTACGACATATCAAAAAAATCATTTTCGAGGCGCCCAAGTTTCAATTTTTTTACAATTTTCTAATAAATACTAGATTAGCGCCATCTTGCGGTGGTTTTTTGAAACAACTAATGAAATTGTAAACAATATAACATTACAACTTTTCCAGAAAGGTATTACTCATGAAAATCAGATAAAAAATGTGGCAACTAGAGGTAAAATTATGATAATGATGATGAAATAATGATGTTGATGAAATCAAGCAGAAAATAATTTTATTTCATACATGGGACTAATTAATTAGGTGGACTAATTAACTGATGATTTCATTACCATTACATTGATATCAATTGTAATGAAATTATTTTCATTACCATTTTTTTAATTAATGGTAATGATTCTAAAATTTAATTTCATTGATTAATGACAATGATTTTAAATTTCAGTACCATTGATAATGAATAAATTAAAAAAAAGAGTTGCCATTGACAGAAAAACGTAAAAATGGAGTAAAAGTCGCTGAAATCGAAGATGGAATATGCTCATTCAGGCTCATGCTCATTTGAAATTAAATATTACTTTCTATTCCGTTGTTATTTGTATCCAGGTAAAGGTTAACGGAATCAAATGGATCCTCCTTAATAAATTATGTTTTATAACTTCCCTGGCCAAACCAGTTGTTCGTTTTCATTTGTCTGAATTTTTTGTAAACAAATGGTTTTTAATCAATTGTAATTAGTTTTTTTATACATTAGTGTAATTTCATTACCATTAGTAATGATTTTTCTAATGAAAAATATTTCATTACCATTAAATGGTAATGGAATTTTTTTCACTGTCATTAGTATGAACTAATGGTAATGAAAAATTCCCATGTATGTTTTATTAATATACTTTTACCTCTAGTTGCCACATTTTTTATCCGCTTTTCATAAGTAATACCTTTCTGGAAAGGTTGTAATGTTATATTACTTATAACTTCATTAGTTGTTTCAAAAAGCCACCACAAGATGGCGCTAATCTAGCATTTATTAGAAAATTGTAAAAAATTTAAATTTGGACGCCTCGAAAATGACTTTTTTGATATGTCGTAGTGGAACTTTTTTTCCTCATACCAAAAGCTATATGCCAAAAGGCACAATATCAAAAAATTTTTGCCCCTACAAATCGGCCCACTCTAATAAGCATGTATGCATAAAAATACACATATTATTTAATGGAATTAAGTAAAAAGGCAGATAAACAAAAAAACACTAAATATAAATTGTTTTTAAAAATAATTCTGATAAATTTAAATATATTTGCCATACTCGTTTCTCAAATATACATTAAGGAAACAAATTTGTTCTGACCCAGCAAAACTTTGGTAATGGGTACGATATACTCAAGCATTAACCTTAGTTAAAAAAACGAATAAAAAGGTTAAAGTAGGGAATGCCGACTATATAATACCCTACACCAATCTGACTTAAAGCCAACTAATGTTTGGATCTGAAATTTGAATGGGTTAAAACGGACTTGTGTCAAAATTTTCTGTAAAATCATAAAAGAGGAGAAAATCGAAAATATAGCACATATGGGCGATAGGTCCAAATATGGACCGATCCTATCTAGAATCAATAGACTTTTTCCTTGGGACCATGTAAGTCAGCGAACCAAATTTGATTGAAATATCTTCATATTTGCGTCCTGCATCGTGTAACCAAGCCAATTTTGGGGGGACCCTTATATAAGCACTAGGTCTAAACATGGACCGATTTTAACCAAAATGAATAGGCTTCGTGCTTGGGCCGACATAGGTCTGTGTACCAAATTTCATTGAAATATATTCGTATTTGCGAACTGCAGCGTGTAAAAATAAAAAAATTGGGGGGTACCCTTATATGGGCACTAGGTCTAAGACCGATTTCAACCAAAATCAATAAGTGTCGTCCTTGGGCCGACGTAAGTCGGTGTGCGCACAAGAATGCATGGACGGACAGACGGACATCGTTAAATCGAATTAAAAAAAATTCTGAGCCGACCGGTATACTATAAGGTGGGTCTAGGACCAATATATTTTGGTGTTACAAACATCAGCACAAACTTATAATACCCTCTCCACGTAGTGGTGTAGGGTATAATTAACTATTTCCTGCATTTAGAAAATGGCAAACTTTAAACTAATTTAAGCCCGTAAATTGAAATATCTTGGTTATTTTTAAAAATTAGTTTAAATTACAATGATATGATATGAGAAATTCCAAATATAATTTACAATTTATTTTACAAGAAATAGAGAAAACAAAACTTATGATAAAAACTTTCCTAAAAGCAATTGTTGATAATTAATGCATTTTCGAATACTACCAAGCACTACCATCAGATTGTCTTTATGGGGTTCTCGAGTTTAGAATGTAGATTTAAGTTTTTCATTTATTTATGTAAACTACCAAGTAAATAATGAATTGAGAAATAAATTCAAATATTTTTACTAGTTAGTTATGTACGGCTACGAATATCACATGTTCTTTACAAAGCTATTATTTTTCACTATGTTATAGTTGTTGTTTTAACCAAAGTTCTTTTAGTAGTAGAGCAAATGTTTGTATGTTGCATTTAACATTCCAGCTTTTAATTATATTTATAGTCATAAGTCAATTTTTTTTTTAATTTACTTTTGTCATTCCTACACGCAAAAATTAAAACATGTATAAATGTCGAAGTACTTCGGTAAAATTCAACTTCAAAAGTTTTCTGCTAAGTTACACAATTCTTTAATTAAAATATAATATTTTTTAAATAAAGTTACAAAAGAAAAAACTTAGGTAATTTAACATATTTTGAAGTGCATACAAATGGAATGAGCCAAAAACTAAGGCAAGTTGACAAAAACTAAAACTTACTAAATCTATACTATGTATTTTTTTTTAACTTACAAAAAATCCTTTTGAAGTTGTATTTTGCCTAAGTACTTCGATAATAATACACTTTTTATTTTTTCCGTGTAGGTATACGCAGGCAAATTTAGGGTCTCCTGTAGACTTATTTAAAACTTTGTGTAGTTTAAAATCATCATTAGGTAAAACCAAAAAGAATAATATTTTATAATATTTTAATATTTTATTGGAAGAAGACTTTACAATAAAATATTAACATACATACAGTGCAAAAATGCAAAGTTCCAAGATACACGCGATCCAACGTACACGACATTTCCCTACATGTAACTCTTAAATTGCGTATGCAAAGGGTGAACACACCAAAACTGCGACACTTAGAAAGTAATACCAGAAAAAAACTAGATGGCTTTGAAATAAATTTTTTTTTATTCGAATACTTTGAAGTTTAGAGGTAATAAAAATATTAAACTATTAGTTATTATTTGTTTTATATGCTACTGATCGGAGTTTTCATCGCACACCCGCCATCATCTTTTGCACGAGTGCATCATCGACTTTTCGCGACGCCGATAACCACTTGGTTTTGAATTCTGCAATATCTGTTACCAGTTCACCAGTCTGCTTCAATATTCCCTTTACTATTGACCAATATTCCTTAATAGGGCGTAGCTCTGGGCTATTGGGTGAATTGCAGTCGCGAGGTACAAAATCGATTTTATTTGCATTTTACCACTGCAATGTGTCCTTGGCATAGTGGCAGCTTGCAAGGTCCGGCCAGAACAGTGGTTTGTTAACGTGACTCTTAATAAATGGCAGAAGACGCTTTTTGAGGCACTCATCTCGATAAATTTGACCGTTCATTGTTCAAGATGTGACGAAAGGGCTACTTTTACGACCACAGGAGCAAATGGCTTGCCAAACCATGTATTTTTTTGGAAACTTGGACTTCATTTTCAATTTACAGCTTTCAGGAGCATCTTCACGACCTGCAGCAGTATAAGTCTTGGCCAGCAATAGATTTGAAATTTTCAAAGCAGTAGGTTCCGTTTTTTTATATATTAGTGCAAAATAATTTGCCTAGTTTCTAACTCGGTGGTCATTTTTGACGAAACTAAAAGTCAAATTCGAATGAAATTTCTCATACATGAAACTTAGGTCATGGTCTACTCAGGGTATTTGAATCTCAAAATATATACATTTTTTTGAGTAAGTTATAAGTTTTCCAAAGTATCGCAATTTCGGTGTGTTCTTTATGTAATTAATTACAAAATGTAATGTAATGATTGGCCCTCAGGTCTGTGAAATGTGTCATAAGAAACATAAAACTCTATAACAATATTAAATAAAAATGGCTCATTTAGCTTTTTATTTTATTATAAATTTTAAACTTTTTCAAAAAACTTAAAAAATACTCAGTCAAAAAAGTGGCACTACAGGACAATTTCTATAAAAAATTAAATACTTAATCAATGAATAAATAGAAATAAATTATTAATTTTAAATTAATTATTTATTTGATGTCATAACATAATAAAATTAATTTTCTGTTGCATTCCCTTTAACCACTTCTCTACGTTTTGGCACCGAATTCACTATATGTTTGCATCTTTTCCCCAAAATTGAGTTTTTTGCAATTTTTTTTAAATGCAAATAAAAATCCAGCCTTTTGAAAACAGCGGTTTACAATTTTTATTAGCAAATATTTCTGTTAATTTAACAGGATAGAGAGCTATTTGCATTCAACTAAGTTTAGCTTAAAAATAACAAAACTTTTGTAGATATAACAGTTTGTTTTTGCTATTTTTAGTCTACTAATATATAGCAAAATTTTTTGCAGATTTTGCAGTAAAATTTGTCATTTTCAATTAACTAAAAGTGAACTTAAATATAACTAAAATGCTGTAAATTTATCAGTTTTATTTTTGATGTTCTTATTCTACTTGTACTTAGTAAAAAAAAAAGAAATCTGCTAAATTAACAGTTTTTTTCTGCAGCATCATTTCTAACTAATTTTTAGTTGCTTTTTCTGCTATTTTTACAGAGTTATTTCTATGAGTATACCGCTTCCAAAAATATAACCCAATTTCTACTCTTATGTAGGGTATTATATATTCGTCATGCCTGATTTTAACTTCTTTACTTGCCTTTTACCATTTTTATGTAATTTTCTCAAACAACAAAAGCAGAAATTAGAAAAATATTTACAAAAGGAAGTATGGAATTTAGTCGGTGCTTTAACCAAAACAACTTTGTATAATTTATTTAAAGAAAACAAAAAGTGCTTAGTTTTTCCCATTTGATGCACACTAGTGAACAACATCCCAGCAAAAAATACTGCTTGCTTGGAAGCAGGTTCGTCAGGGACAGAAAATAGTGTAGCGCTTGCATTATTGGTGATATAAGGCATGATTTTTGTTCGAGATAGCTCGCGTGAAAGCACTGGTTTGCTCCAAATAATGGCATGAAATCACAGGGGATTTTTCTGTATAACATACAAAGAATTTTAAATTTTATTGAAAGCGATTTTAAAAGTACCACGAAATGCTCCAAGGAATCGAAAATGTAAATCGATTTGATTTATTTCCATGATGAAGTAAGTCCCCAATTCAATAATGAAATAAATTCATAAAAAATGAAATAGCTCGTTGCTGATGTTTACTATACATTTTTTGGGGACTTACATACTTCATTTTCTTTTAGGGAAATTCTTTAGTAGAGTGTTATTTCATAGAGTCACCGCAAAATATACATAAGAAAAAGCTGTATTATTGGATATTTCAGAAAATTTTTGAAAATCACAAAACTATTATCGTCGGAGCAACGCATATTTGTCATTACTAACACAAGTTTTTTTATGTATATTTGATTTTGTGTTTAGATATTCATTAATAATCATGTTTAAACAATAATAATAATAATAACAACAAAACTCACACTTAAATGCTAAAATAAACTGTATATATTAAAAGCCAACATAATAGCTTTTAATGTATACATCAAAAACAAAGTGAGGACAAAAACAAAAGGATTGATTTTAGAACAACAACAACAGGGAAAATACAAAAACAAATCAAACGGAATTTTAAATTTAATATACACTTTGGCGGAAAGTGACCAAAAACAAAAACATAAGAATAAACAAAACGAAATAAAAAAGAGCAGCACCACAACAACCCCAATACCCGCAAAAAGTAATGCTAACTTTGCGCTTTTTAATATCGTTTTTAAAACTAAAACATACGGCGAATTCGCTTGAACAATATAATTGTAAAATGTCGATATTTTTAAATACTCGATACTACTCAATATTTTTCAAGTATTTATTAGTTACTACCCTACGGAAAATTTTAACAAACTGTCACCGAACTGGCCCCTTTATATGAAATAGACTGGTCACTTTTACATGGCGTTGTCATAGGAGGGGGAAATTGACCCCTTGTGACATGTCACAAGACAAATCCCAGGACAGGTCCCTGAACTTTGTTTTTTATGAGAGTTTAGTAACCTGTCCTAGGATTTGTCTTGTGACATTCCCAGCACACTCGTCAGCCAGCTCGTTGCCCGCGATCCCAGCGTTTCCTGGGACCCACGCCAGCCTGACCGAGTGCCGACGAATGTGGTTGAGGGATTGAATACAGTGCCGCATACACCCCGATTTGACAGTATCGGATTCCAGGGTTTCCAAAGCAGCAAAACTGTCCGCAAAGATGCTAATGGATGATGGATCCAAATCCCGTTTCATTATCCTCCTTGCGGCCACGTCAATTGCATACACTTCCGCCTGGAATACGCTAAAATCGCCTGGGAGTCGTATGGAAATTCGAAGGTCTGGTTCGCCGGAATAAACTCCCGACGCTGTCCCCATGTCCATCTTCGAACCGTCCGTGTACACTGAGATATCACCACTCCGAATAACGGAGTCGGCTGCCCAGTCTTCCCTGGTCGGTACAATCACCTCAAAAGTCCTCTGGAAATTAGTGACCGGTAAAATATAGTCCGTTTTACAATCCAGTAGCGCATCACCAATCCGATGCAGAATGGTACTGTGCCCCCAAGTGCGTTGCCTCAGCTCTTGCATCTCCCTGAGTCTGAGAGCTGTCTTTGCCGCCGTGCCCCTGATATAAATATCCAGTGGTGGGACGCCAAACATCACCTGGGATAGAACGGGTGTAGAACGGGCCGCCCCCGTAATAACCAGACAAGCCAGTCGTTGCACCTTTACAAGAGTGAAGAGATATGACCCCGTGTCCACCACCCTCCACCACACCAGTGCCCCGTACGTCAATATTGGTCTGATAATCGCCGTATACATCCACTGGATGATATACGGCTGTAGACCCCACCTCTTCTTAAAGATCCTCCTACAGGTATAAAAAGCACATAAGGCTTTTCTTATTCTCTCCTCGGTATTCCTCTTCCATGAAAGTTTAGAGTCCAGAATGACACCCAGGTACTTCGCTTCCCCCGAGAGTTGAAGAGTAACTCCCTCCAATTTAGGGAGATTAAACCTCTCCGGTTTGTACTTCCTTGTAAACAAAACGAGTTCGGTTTTAGATGGATTGACTCCCAGACTGTTCTCCCTTGCCCACCTGGACAGCATCGTAAGCGCCGACTCCATGAGATCACTGACCGTCTGGAGAAATTTTCCCCTGATCAGTAGCACAACGTCGTATGCCACCAACTTCGTGCCCGTTCTCCCCAACGAGTCAAGGATTCCATTGATCACAAGCTACCACAGAACAGGAGAAATGAACCCCCTTGTGGAATACCCCTTGTGACCACCTTTCGTGCCCCATCATCGCCTATATTCGAGTTTATAGCCCTGCTCCTGAGCATATTGCCCGTCCACAGGGTTATCTGCGGGTCAGTGCCAATATCCCCAAGGCACTAATGATTGATGATATACTCACGTTGTTTAAAGCTCCTTCCACATCCAGGAAGGTCGCCAACACATACTCACAGTCGTGAAGAGCATCCTCAATTGTGCCGACAACCTCACTCAGAGCCTTTTCCCCTTGAGGTATGTTATGCATGTTGGGTTCTGCTGAAATTGTCTGCAGAGAGGATGCTCCTCACATGAACATCTACCAGTCTCTCCAGCGTTTTCAATAAAACTGACCAGATACTAATAGGACTGTAGTCCCTGGCGGTGCTGTGGTGCTGTGGTTTATCTTCGGGATGAAGACCAACCTGACCTCTCTCCAACCAGAGGATATATATCCCGATGCCAGACTACCAGTAAAAATAAGAAGCAGCCATTTCATGATAATGTCCAGGGACTCCCGCAAAAGTGCCGGGAGGATATCATCCGGCCCTGCTAATTTGTAGGGCTTAAAAGACTGTATCGCCCAAGCAATTTTGCGTTCGTCTAGCATTGACCAGATGTGCTCACCTATCTGAATTGCAGTCGTTGAGAGTGCGTCCAAAGGGATATTGTACATCACCTCATCACTGCAACCCGGAAAGTGAGTCTCCGTCAGGAGCTCAATGGTTTCCCTATTACTTTCCGTGAAATTACCATCAGGCCTCATAAGGTATCCTGGTGCACTGGGCGCCATAGAAAGAACCTTACGAAGCCTCGCTGCCTACGTAGAGCCCTCTACTTCCCCACAGAACCTAGACCACGATTCCCTTTTTGCCCTTCTTAAAGGCATTAAAACTGAGACGGTACCGCACCCAGTCCTCAGGACTGTTCTCCTTCTTTGCCTTATTGGAGAGTTTTCTGCTCTCCGTCCTAAGTGTCTTAAGCTCCGGAGTCCACCTATTATAGAATGTTGGCCTATTGCCCTTATTACATATAATCAAATTAGTGGACAGTAGGTAATCATACAGTGACTCACATCGGTTATTGATGTCAGTGCTGCCCCATAGAGAGTGATGAGCATTGGCATCACCCCCCATCACCAGATCATGGCCCTTGGTCATGCCCATCTCGACAAGATTACGGACGGCCTGTGATGGAGGGTTGTCTTCCACATACGGGAGATACATCGAGGCAAGGAACAGATCTGTTTAAATCTAATTAGATATGATTGAAGCCTATAAGATCTGGTGCCAGATCGGATCATATATGATATGGAATGGCATATTAATACATTGTGTTGCCAAATCTGATCAGATCTATTGTCAGATTTGTTTATATATAAAAGGATCTAGATTGGGTGTTTTATGACGAGTTATGAGCAGATTTGGTCCCCAAATAAGTTAATACAATATGAGATGATTAAATTTAAATGATAAAATCATTTTGCATTCGAGGGTAGCAGGGATTGAACATAAATCTTTCTGATTTCACTACCACTAAGCCACAGGCTACACAGAAAAATATAGTAGGCACCAACAATGGGAATTTGTAAAAGCAATCAAATTTTCTTTTAAAAAAAAAATTTTAAGTTACAAAAAAAAAAAATTTTTTTGATTTACAAATTTCTTTTTCGGTGTCTTTTTAAAAAGTTTTTTTTTTGTATTTACAAATTTGGTATAAGAAAGGTGTTTAAAAATTTAATTAGAATTTTGTAAATTCTTTCTGTGTACTGTTGATAATGAGTAACTATTAAAAACGCTAATGTATAATTCCCTTATTGTCGAATTCTTTAAGTACCGACAATTTTTTTTTAAACATGGAAATGTGAATAAGGCAAATTTAACAGTTTTATTTTTGCTGTTCTTATTTTACTAGTATTTATACAAAAACGCAGTTAATTTCAGCAGCTTCCTCTGCATTGTTATTTTTAAGATTTAGTATTTCTCCTTTTTCTATAAGTTTATGTATATGGTCCATATGAGGCATATAAGCAATATTGAAAGCTACAATATAAAACTATATATGCTGAATAGGGTTGAACTTCGTTATACAGACTAAAGAAAATGGCGACCCACCCCATAGAAATGTGCCTTTGGATACAAAAATACACCATGCAAAAAAATTAAGGTGATCATATAGCGGGAACACGTGTCGCATCGGACCTGAAGTTTGAAATATGATTTACAAGGCGAAAAATCATTATTTTTGGCATTTTTTTTTTTAAATACTGGCTCTTAAATAACTGTATTTTTGGAGCATGTAAATATAGTCATAATATAGTCTCAATTATCTTTCTGTAATGTATAAATCGGCTGAAAAATATTTAAATAATAGCAGTTTCCTCAGACCGTTGTAACCCTACAACGAGATAAATATGAAAATCGTATAATGAGATAAATTTAAAAAATGCGGGTCATTTCGACCATATGTGCCTATAAGGGTTAATTTAAAATTTTTTATTACTATGTATAAAATTTGGTGTTTAGAGTTATTTTGACAACTTTCACCAAATTCCGCAAGAAACAACACATTGTTTTGATATACTTCCGGAAAAAATCGAAAAATTTCAGCTTTGACCTTGGTAGGAAAAGGGTTAACCTTGTCAGAGTTTTACAAAATTATCGGAAAACAATCTCTTGTATCAGAGTTAAAAGAAATCAGAAGTGATTTTGTTACAGCTAGATAAAAACACAAAAATTAATAATATTATCTAAATTATTTGCCAAAATCACACCGTCACTGTTAAGTTAAAAAAGGGATATGTGTAATTTCCAGAGATTTTATTCTCTAGGGTGTATTTAATAAACCTATATACGTTGACCACTTTATATATATATATATATTTTGTTGAACAAAATTTTAAAAAACTCAAAACCAGAGTTTTGCAAATTTATAAAAAAAATTCCATCTTTGCCCATACCTGGGACTAGGTTATCATAATCCAAGAGAGACAGAAATTTTTATCTGAATATTTGTGGACATTGGAAATGAAACTAGAGTATAACATTGTAAATTTTTGAAAAAAAAATATTTTATTTTTTACGATTGAATGTTTTCTAGTTTGACTCTAGATCATAAATTAATATCACTTTCTGTTTAAATTATTTTTCAAATTAAAGAAAGATGATACAAATTTCACAAGTAAATTAAAAGCATAAAAAATTTTGAAAGAATTCGATAAGGCCAGCAAGACAGAATACGTATTTTAGGGTTTCGCTACAAAGCCATCATCAGTGTCGTTTGTGTTGACGGTTTAATGTGAAAGTTGAAAGCAAATCGAATATGTTAACAACTCAACTTAGACAATGCTATTTTTAGTCTTTGTTATTATTACTCTTTTTTGCTTTGAACCTTAATTCTTAAAGTATCTCAGCTGGTTCTATTCAACTCTGTGTATGATAAACATCAGATTTTTTAGTTACAACGAACCGTTAAATTTGAATTTTCAAAATTTATCTCATTTTAACCCTGAGGAAATTGCAATCACTTAAACATTTTCCAACCGATTTTGGATTTTTATACCTTACCAGTCTAATTCAGTCTAGATTATGATTCTGTTTACATTTTCCAAAAATATTGTTATTTAAGATAGTATTTTCAAAAAGCCAAAAAAGTAATTTTTTCGCCTTGTAAATCGCATTTCAAATTCAGGGGCGATGCGGCACGTGTTCCCGTTATACGAGCACCTTAATTTTTTCCATGGTGTAGTTTTATACCCAAAGGCATATTTCTAGGTGGGGGACAGGTCGCCATTTTTTTAGTTCATATAACGAAGGTCACCCTAATATACAGTGGCCACTAAAATACCGATTTAAATTTAAAACCATAAGGCTTAGTGCTTAAAAACCTTGTACTGGTATGAAAATCTTAATCTATATTGGTTTCGGTACCCGTCTTTAATTTTTTATATTTCGTATATTTTCACAAAAATGTATTGCAACCTAACCTAAGATTAGTGATTTTTTGTATTTAAAATAGTTGTCATCATTGAGAAGCCATCATTTGGTAGTTTTTTTAATATTAAAATACAATATTTATTTTAAGTGTGTGAGTGCTATTGTAAATGTATGTATGTATGTGTATGTGATCAGCGAGACCAGTCAACCAAATATGTACGTTACACACCATTAACGCTATTTAATAACACATTTTGACACTTGTTTTCCATGGTTGGCATCAGCAGACCCAACAACCACCAGTAGCGACCAGCAACCATTTATTTCAATATTCCAGAAACATTCATACATACCATTCTAGGCTTTAGCGTGGGACGAAATATTAAAATTGTTGAAATCTAAGAGATTTATCTGGGAGAGTTAAATTCCAAAAAAAAAAAGAAAAAAATTTAAATCGGTTCACGTTTTGACCATGCGCTATGGGGAAAGCAATTTTTATACAATTAAAATATATGGGTGAAATCAAAAAATGTGATAAATTTTTGGGCCAAATTTGTGAGAAGCAAAAAGTGTTAATATTTCGGTTTTTTCTTAATGGAATCAGTAAGTTTAGTCATTATAAACCTAATTGCAAAAATTCTCTTCTACAAGTCGCAATAACTTCTTTTGCACAATTTTAATTTTTTTTGTTGTAACGGAGTTTACATTTCTGCAAGCAAAAGATATAACAAAAAAAAATTGAGTACGAATTTTCTTCAATTTATTAGTTTTTGTATTTGGGTTTTCAACTTGCTTTCCAATGATATATAATTTGTGTTTATCAAATTGGCGGATTCGCGAATAAAAATACAATTCATTCCGCGAAAAAAATTTTTATTTTTTTTTTTTAATTTTGTATTTTTGGTCCTTTTAAATGTTTTTCAAAAATATAAAATTTTTTAAAATCCAAACAGCCGTTGCGCAGTTCAAAAATAATATATTAAAAACATAACATTTCGCGATCAAAAAATTCTTAAATTGTGTGAAACAAATTTAATTTGTCAAACTAATGTCAGTATTGACTCGAAATATCGAGTCAAGACCAATGAAATGCAAAATCAATCGTTTTTCGCTCCAGCAGCTTAGGGTAAAAAACTGATAACTTTTTTTGATTTGACGCAAAATTGTTAGTTGAATCGTCTTTTGACGCATAAATATTAGTTGAATCACCTCTGTTTATGGTTATTTTAAAATATTTTAAACATTATCTACATTTATTTGAATGAAACCTGATGCAAACAATTGTGGTTACGGAGTTTACAGGTACGGAGTTTACATTTGGTTACTTTTTTCGTTTTCTTTCAGAAACGCTTTGTCAGAATTTCTTTTCCGAAACAAAATCGCATGATGCCTACAAGGTGAATCCAAATATGACATTGTTTTTCTTACTCGTTAAATAGTTTGGTGTAAAAATTAGGAACGGAGTTTACAACATTTTTTCAAATCTTATTAAAGACATCCTTTTTCATCTCGAGAATGTTACATGCTGCAGAAAAGCTTCAAGGCTGTTATACTGGATGATTACTTACAGTCCAACGATCATTTCAGTATAAATAACATTATACTTTTCGCAATATAAATAATAGATAACTCCAAAATTCTGGTATATGCGTTTTTATCAAAAATTATGACGAAAAATCGTTACAGAGTTGAAGTCGTGATAGCTATGATATACGAATCAGTTTGTAAAATGTATTAATTTTTATTAAAATCGGCACTTTCCCTCTTCATAAAAATTTTTACCGTTAGTGTTTAGCTTTATTGGTTACTAAAATATAAGCTATTAAAGTTAAAAAACCTTATGAGTTACTTGTTACGGAGTTTACATTTGACCTATAAAATTGGTCACAAATTTTATGTATTATCCAAAAATTGGTCAGATTGTAAAACAGCTGACAATGCGCTGATATATATCGAAACATGTAACTCAAATGTAATCGATGCATTAGAAATTATGTGGTTACACGGTTTTTATCACATTTTTTGATATCACCCATATATATAAGGTCCGCCATCTAACGTTTTTTTTCAGCTAGTGCTTATTTCGTGAATGGTAACACTTAGCTCATGTCTGATTTGACAGATAATTAGTTTTATCCTTCCGCTGAACGAATATGGTTGTGAATACGCTTGAACAACGCTGGGAAATATTGCGACATTACTTTGAAAATCATGGTAATGTTGCAGAATGTGTGCGAAGTCAATGGCGATCGTTATCGGGCCATGTTGAACGAATTTTTGTTCACAAAAATTGAAGAGGAGGATATTGGCAACATTTGGTTTCAACAGGACGGCGCTACGTGCCACATAGCCGAAGCTACACTCGATGTTTTGCGCCCTGTTTTTGAAGATCGCATTATCAGCCGCAGAGCTGATGTCGTTTGGCCACCTCGGAGCTGCGATTTGACACCGTTGGACTATTATTTGTGGGGTGCCGTCAAAGATAAGTGTTACGCCGACAAGCCAGAGACAATTGACGCTTTAAAGGACAATATTCGTGAAGCCATTGGTGAAATACAGCTGCACACAATCGATAATGTGCTTAAAAATTGGGCCGATCGTGTAGGCTACTGCATGGCCAGCCGAGGCAGCCATATGAATGAAATTATTTTCCATTATTAACCGGAAGGATTGTACTTTCATACAAAAAAAGAAATTTGAGAAAATATTCAGTAGTTTTTTTTTTATAGCATTTTCAAAAAAAAAAGGTATTTGGCGGACCCTGTATATGGTGTTTTTGGTTTCTCCAGAAATTTTTAAAAAATCTTAGGCGGCAGTTCTGGCAGCCAAAATGACTGCAGGCCTTGCAATACCCCTGAGACAGATATTTTTAATGTTAATTTCTATGTATATTGATAGCCGGGTGCCGTTTAAAGTGATCTCCGCTAATCTGTTGTACTCTTCGATTGTCCAAGCGTGTTAGGACTATTCAGGTAGAATTGTTGGATATCGGGGAATAGAGTGTAATGTAATGTAAAGGACTGGCAAGGCGTGAGTTTGCTAACCTTAATCATAAGCGATTATAGACTTCTAGTGAGGGTACTGAGGGGTAACTGCTTGACTGCGGCTCTTATCAAAAGAGCGACAAAGCTGCAGGATAATAATTAAAGGTGTTGTCGGGTACCGGGGGATAGGAGTGCCACTCTCCAGCTCTTGTGCACTCCACCGTAAACTAGTTGATATATTATTTTTGCCGATATCTAGATAAAATCTCTGGAGTCCGATCTTGAGAGTTTTTGGCTTTTGTTAAGACATCGTGAGGTACTCTGGGCGCTATTGCATCTGTTTGACCTTACGTTGGTGTTATTGTTTCTTGTCTCGCATCTAAGTCTATGACTGACCAGTTCTAAATAGGCACATAGCCGTTAATGGCATAATCTATAAAAACCTCTTATAGTGATTTCAAAAATTTTAGCACATTCGAGTTAAGAAAATCACAAATTTTTAGCTCGTTTTAAATCTTTAAAACGTGAAATGGTTAAAAACATTTTCCTTGCAATTTTTCTTATCCCTGCATAACTTATCCGTACTGTACGATTTTCAAGACAATGCCTTCAAGGCGCTGTTACACATAAGATTGCAAGTTCGATCCCCAGCAACGGCAACATCAATTTACAAAAATAATGTATATGAGTTAAAGGAATTAAATGTGCTAAAATCCCAAACGTATTTTACAAATTGTGAAAAATAATCTGTTGGAGGCATGTCCTTATCCTGATTTCATTCTTGCCTAAGGAAATAGTCAGGGGACGATGTTTTTAGAATTTCTGGAAATATTTGTTAAGTTATATTACAAACTCAATGAGAATTTCTTGTTCTCGTCAAGAAGCGTTATTAAACATACAAAATATCAAAGAAAAAACAACAACAAAGAATTTACCACAATTTGCTTTGTCATCTTCCAATATACTACTCTGTTGTTTTGACAGATCTAGCAAGGTAGTGACATCCATTCATGTATAAACGCCAATAGAAATCAATGTTTTCTAAAGTTAAATTTGCACAAGCACTTGTATATTAGTTTTCTCTTTTTAAGTTAAGGTATATGAGGTTTTCTATCCCTCATACATATCGCAGATCACCACCAAATTAAAATAACAAAATTGGGCTATGAACAGAATCCAATCATCAGTAATAATTGAGTTTCTAAAAAAATAAAATTATCAATAGTCATTAATATATTTGTAAGAAATAAACTTTCATTGAATACATTGCTTTAACAATCATTTTAAATACAAAATTTAATATATTAAAAAATTGGAAAAAATTTGCGTGAATTATTTTTAAGTTTTTGGATTCGCGAATTTTCTTAAATCATCTTTGAAAGTAAATATTTTTTAATCAATTCTTCAAAGCTCTGGCTATAAACTAAAAACCCAGCAAAAACATGGTTTCAACTACTTACCAGGCTATTTATTCGCTTAATTACACTTGTTTGCGATGTCCCAAAAGTAATGGGTACTCATTATTTTTTACCTTCTTGTAAGCGCGAGGGTAATAGGTATAAATATATATATAAATAATGAGTTACCATTAATTTTGGGACATCGCAAACAAAAGTAATTAAGCGAATAAGTAGCCTGGTAAGTAATTGAGACCATGTTTTTTCTGGAAAAGCTTCAAAAAAGTTCGCAAAACGTTCAAAGGTGAAACATATCGCGCAAATACAGTGTTGCCACATTTGAACCCCTCCATCTTTTATCTCTTCTCTATAACCTTCCAAAGAAAGCAACAAATTAATTAATAGGAAGAATTTCTTGAAAGTTGCTTCTCTTAAAAAAAAGCCGTTTTAAAGTTTCGGACCTCTCTAATGGCACATATATACTTACATTTACTTACTTCTACTCCAGTAAAACTAATATTTATTTGGTGCTTAAATATTTAATATTGAAGGCCATTGTACAAAGTGTCAGCTATTATATGTACATTTTTTTTTTGTTTTAGCTTCAGTAGTCCATTAACTTTGATTTTATTTTTTTCCATTAAATATACTTATAATAAATTATACACAGCCAGCAAACTTTGGATGCTTTTTCATAATTCTTATTTTATGAGTCAAAAATTACTAAAATAAAACACATACATATATATTTCTGAAATTTTAAAATTTTTTGTCCAAATTTCTCCTTTTTTTTGGATGTCATAAAAGTTTATGCCTTAATTTAAGGCAAATTATTAAATTCAAGAGATTGTTCTAAAATGTCTTAGAATTGTAAATAAATTTTAATATTTTGTGAGCAGTTTGAAAAAAGGCAAAAAAAAGTTTATTTTTTGAGCCTATAGAATTTTTTTAATTTTTTTAATTTTTTTTTTTTTTTAAGTAATTTTTGAATAACAAAACGGTCTTTAGGATGAACCACTTTCATACAAAAATTGTAACTTTTAGTAATATATTTTGAGCTGATATTTGATTAATTTTTGGGCTCGTTTTAAGGCTGGGTTAGCAATTTTTAACACATTAGAAATGATTTATTGGAAGCGGGTAAAATTTCCATAAAACCTGTCTACTTTTATTTCAAGGCGAGCTTGAAAATTGATTACTATAGCAAATATTCACCACAGGACTGGGGTGGGCTTTACAGTCGGCTCAGGTGCATACAAGTTAGATCTCTAGTTTTACTTTCGGAATTTATATAATTCCTTAAGCAATTGAATACCAATTAATAACATTGTCGTCACTTATCCAAATGTACGAAAACATTTTAAAACAAGAACTGGAGGAAGTGGGCCAAAGTTTGACTCGGGTTGTTTTTCCAGAAATGAGCCACTATATAATTATTGAATAACATTATATAGGCCCTGGTTAGGCAATAATATTTCTGGCCAATAATTCAAACTCAGATGGGATATTTCCACACTCAGAACAACTCTACCGTAAAAGTTCAATAGTTATTTTAAAAGTAAATCAGTAAAATTGTTTCAATTGAATAAGTAGTTAAATTCCGAAGAAATATATTTTCTAACATTTTTTATCAGTCATTCAATAAAACAAAATACACAAAATACGCACTTTCGATAGAAGTTAAAATATTCGATCAAAATTTTCTGTTAAAAACCATCACCACTTAAATTAATTTTAAAATAAACCAGAAATGTATTATTTTACCGACTTTTCCAGTTAATTAATTAACAATTAGAAATAATCGATAAAGTATAATTGTTTGAAAAAAAAAATAGGTCGTATTTTTTCAACTTATTTTCAATTATTTTAATGTACATATTCGGTAGACTTTAAGGGAAAAAAAATATGTTATTGACGGATCTTCACCGAAATCTAGGCGTTCAGACCGTGACGAAAATTTTTATAAATTTTAGCTTAAATTATACTAATTGCCTTACTTTATACCCGACTACAATTATTTTTAATTTAAAATTTTCAATTAAAATTATAGACGCAGAGAAAAGATATGGTTGCAATATGATCACAGCTACCAAACTATGGTAACTACTGCCATACATGGTTGTTGCAATCAAACTGTTACTTTAGAAATGATATGGTCGCCTATAATCATTTTATAGTTAAAATCTCTCTTTTTTCGGTTATCATATTATTTCTCTCGTCTTCAATCATATATTATCTGGACAATCATATTCCTCTCTTTGAATTGCAATCATATTATTATCTGAGTTGAGAGAGATCATATCCACAATCATTGGTATAGTTTCGACAACCATGAGATGATCAGTATATTTTTTTAAGAGCGTCATCTATCAGTTAGCGTCAGTCTTGTTTAAGATTTTGTGAAATAGAGTTGTAAAAAGCACTAAAATAAATAATATAATATATATTTATTAAAAAAAAAAATACTTATAAAATAGAAAAATATCTTATTGATATTCATTTTAATAGCGACATTGTTTTTGGAAGAAAGAACTCGCTCTGCCCAAGAAGTCTAGAGAGATATAGATTGTCCAGCAGTAAATGTTTAGTGCTATAAATTTAGTGAAAAAAGTAATTCATTTTTTTAATTTTTTGTACTCACGTAGCTAAAAGAATTTTTCAGACCATCTATATATATAGGCTCTTATCAAAAGAGCGACAAAGCTGCAGGATAATAATTAAAGGTGTTGTCGGGTACCGGGGGATAGGAGTGCCACTCTCCAGCTCTTGTGCACTCCACCGTAAACTAGTTGAGATATTATTTTTGCCGATATCTAGATAAAATCTCTGGAGTCCGATCTTGAGAGTTTTTGGCTTTTGTTAAGACATCGTGAGGTACTCTGGGCGCTATTGCATCTGTTTGACCTTACGTTGGTGTTATTGTTTCTTGTCTCGCATCTAAGTCTATGACTGACCAGTTCTAAATAGGCACATAGCCGTTAATGGCATAATCTATAAAAACCTCTTATAGTGATTTCAAAAATTTTAGCACATTCGAGTTAAGAAAATCACAAATTTTTAGCTCGTTTTAAATCTTTAAAACGTGAAATGGTTAAAAACATTTTCCTTGCAATTTTTCTTATCCCTGCATAACTTATCCGTACTGTACGATTTTCAAGACAATGCCTTCAAGGCGCTGTTACACATAAGATTGCAAGTTCGATCCCCAGCAACGGCAACATCAATTTACAAAAATAATGTATATGAGTTAAAGGAATTAAATGTGCTAAAATCCCAAACGTATTTTACAAATTGTGAAAAATAATCTGTTGGAGGCATGTCCTTATCCTGATTTCATTCTTGCCTAAGGAAATAGTCAGGGGACGATGTTTTTAGAATTTCTGGAAATATTTGTTAAGTTATATTACAAACTCAATGAGAATTTCTTGTTCTCGTCAAGAAGCGTTATTAAACATACAAAATATCAAAGAAAAAACAACAACAAAGAATTTACCACAATTTGCTTTGTCATCTTCCAATATACTACTCTGTTGTTTTGACAGATCTAGCAAGGTAGTGACATCCATTCATGTATAAACGCCAATAGAAATCAATGTTTTCTAAAGTTAAATTTGCACAAGCACTTGTATATTAGTTTTCTCTTTTTAAGTTAAGGTATATGAGGTTTTCTATCCCTCATACATATCGCAGATCACCACCAAATTAAAATAACAAAATTGGGCTATGAACAGAATCCAATCATCAGTAATAATTGAGTTTCTAAAAAAATAAAATTATCAATAGTCATTAATATATTTGTAAGAAATAAACTTTCATTGAATACATTGCTTTAACAATCATTTTAAATACAAAATTTAATATATTAAAAAATTGGAAAAAATTTGCGTGAATTATTTTTAAGTTTTTGGATTCGCGAATTTTCTTAAATCATCTTTGAAAGTAAATATTTTTTAATCAATTCTTCAAAGCTCTGGCTATAAACTAAAAACCCAGCAAAAACATGGTTTCAACTACTTACCAGGCTATTTATTCGCTTAATTACACTTGTTTGCGATGTCCCAAAAGTAATGGGTACTCATTATTTTTTACCTTCTTGTAAGCGCGAGGGTAATAGGTATAAATATATATATAAATAATGAGTTACCATTAATTTTGGGACATCGCAAACAAAAGTAATTAAGCGAATAAGTAGCCTGGTAAGTAATTGAGACCATGTTTTTTCTGGAAAAGCTTCAAAAAAGTTCGCAAAACGTTCAAAGGTGAAACATATCGCGCAAATACAGTGTTGCCACATTTGAACCCCTCCATCTTTTATCTCTTCTCTATAACCTTCCAAAGAAAGCAACAAATTAATTAATAGGAAGAATTTCTTGAAAGTTGCTTCTCTTAAAAAAAAGCCGTTTTAAAGTTTCGGACCTCTCTAATGGCACATATATACTTACATTTACTTACTTCTACTCCAGTAAAACTAATATTTATTTGGTGCTTAAATATTTAATATTGAAGGCCATTGTACAAAGTGTCAGCTATTATATGTACATTTTTTTTTTGTTTTAGCTTCAGTAGTCCATTAACTTTGATTTTATTTTTTTCCATTAAATATACTTATAATAAATTATACACAGCCAGCAAACTTTGGATGCTTTTTCATAATTCTTATTTTATGAGTCAAAAATTACTAAAATAAAACACATACATATATATTTCTGAAATTTTAAAATTTTTTGTCCAAATTTCTCCTTTTTTTTGGATGTCATAAAAGTTTATGCCTTAATTTAAGGCAAATTATTAAATTCAAGAGATTGTTCTAAAATGTCTTAGAATTGTAAATAAATTTTAATATTTTGTGAGCAGTTTGAAAAAAGGCAAAAAAAAGTTTATTTTTTGAGCCTATAGAATTTTTTTAATTTTTTTAATTTTTTTTTTTTTTTAAGTAATTTTTGAATAACAAAACGGTCTTTAGGATGAACCACTTTCATACAAAAATTGTAACTTTTAGTAATATATTTTGAGCTGATATTTGATTAATTTTTGGGCTCGTTTTAAGGCTGGGTTAGCAATTTTTAACACATTAGAAATGATTTATTGGAAGCGGGTAAAATTTCCATAAAACCTGTCTACTTTTATTTCAAGGCGAGCTTGAAAATTGATTACTATAGCAAATATTCACCACAGGACTGGGGTGGGCTTTACAGTCGGCTCAGGTGCATACAAGTTAGATCTCTAGTTTTACTTTCGGAATTTATATAATTCCTTAAGCAATTGAATACCAATTAATAACATTGTCGTCACTTATCCAAATGTACGAAAACATTTTAAAACAAGAACTGGAGGAAGTGGGCCAAAGTTTGACTCGGGTTGTTTTTCCAGAAATGAGCCACTATATAATTATTGAATAACATTATATAGGCCCTGGTTAGGCAATAATATTTCTGGCCAATAATTCAAACTCAGATGGGATATTTCCACACTCAGAACAACTCTACCGTAAAAGTTCAATAGTTATTTTAAAAGTAAATCAGTAAAATTGTTTCAATTGAATAAGTAGTTAAATTCCGAAGAAATATATTTTCTAACATTTTTTATCAGTCATTCAATAAAACAAAATACACAAAATACGCACTTTCGATAGAAGTTAAAATATTCGATCAAAATTTTCTGTTAAAAACCATCACCACTTAAATTAATTTTAAAATAAACCAGAAATGTATTATTTTACCGACTTTTCCAGTTAATTAATTAACAATTAGAAATAATCGATAAAGTATAATTGTTTGAAAAAAAAAATAGGTCGTATTTTTTCAACTTATTTTCAATTATTTTAATGTACATATTCGGTAGACTTTAAGGGAAAAAAAATATGTTATTGACGGATCTTCACCGAAATCTAGGCGTTCAGACCGTGACGAAAATTTTTATAAATTTTAGCTTAAATTATACTAATTGCCTTACTTTATACCCGACTACAATTATTTTTAATTTAAAATTTTCAATTAAAATTATAGACGCAGAGAAAAGATATGGTTGCAATATGATCACAGCTACCAAACTATGGTAACTACTGCCATACATGGTTGTTGCAATCAAACTGTTACTTTAGAAATGATATGGTCGCCTATAATCATTTTATAGTTAAAATCTCTCTTTTTTCGGTTATCATATTATTTCTCTCGTCTTCAATCATATATTATCTGGACAATCATATTCCTCTCTTTGAATTGCAATCATATTATTATCTGAGTTGAGAGAGATCATATCCACAATCATTGGTATAGTTTCGACAACCATGAGATGATCAGTATATTTTTTTAAGAGCGTCATCTATCAGTTAGCGTCAGTCTTGTTTAAGATTTTGTGAAATAGAGTTGTAAAAAGCACTAAAATAAATAATATAATATATATTTATTAAAAAAAAAAAATACTTATAAAATAGAAAAATATCTTATTGATATTCATTTTAATAGCGACATTGTTTTTGGAAGAAAGAACTCGCTCTGCCCAAGAAGTCTAGAGAGATATAGATTGTCCAGCAGTAAATGTTTAGTGCTATAAATTTAGTGAAAAAAGTAATTCATTTTTTTAATTTTTTGTACTCACGTAGCTAAAAGAATTTTTCAGACCATCTATATATATAGGAGTGTGATAGATTTTAGTTTTGTACGAAAACAAAATTGAAAAAAAGTGCAAAATTAAATAAAATGTAAGTGCGAAACAGTCATAATATATTCGTGCTGATTATATTATGTTCCTGATGATCATAATATGATCCCAAAGGATCGCAAAATTTTCTTCATTAGCATAATATGATCATGAGGAAAATATTATGATCATTAGGAATATAATATGATCACTGAGAACTTGTTGTGATCATTTCGGATGCATTGTAAAATTGTATTTAGAACAATATTTTTCTACGCGCTGTTATCAGATGTTTCCATAATTTATTTTTAGTTATATATAAGTGATAACTAAAATTAATTTAAATTATTTAAGTTTGTAAATTAGTCACTAGATAAATAAACTATTTTGAATAAAACAAATCGTGCACACTCACCTGGGAAAAAACTATAGAGATCATAGTATGCTAAACAGGACTATAATATGATAATTTTGGGATCAGTATGATATACAGGACTATAATATGATAATATTGGGATCAGTTTGGAATGTAGTAATTAAGGTATCATAGTATGATAGAAAAAGGTATTTCATAATATGTTTGTCGCAATCATAAGTCCAAAAATATATGATGCTCTTCGAATATGGTCATCTCAACCAAGTTTTTTCTTTGCGTGTATGTATTTGTGTAATTGCATATGTAACAAAATGTAATCATTAACCGCAGCTCTGATTGATATGAGTGCAATTGTAATGAAATTATCATTTAATTAGTTCACTCAATTCAGAAGTAAAGGAAACCATTAGATGAAAGATTTAAATTTTCAAACGGCCCCATAAATAGCCCAGTTCAAACCGCTGTAGTTTGGAACTTGAAAGTAGGCTTGTAAGTTCGACTTTTGCCATAGGTGGGTGGGTCGATTTAGCAATAGATATTGTGCTATCGATTTTTCGATAGCTTTTGGCATGAGGAAAAAAAGTTCCACTACGACATATCAAAACCATCTTTTTCGAGGCGCTCAAATTTAAATTGTTTGACTTTTTCTCAACTTTTATTGTACCAGAGATTTTTTGGAGTAGAACATTTTGTTGGACAGTTTAAGGTTAATATACATTAATTTGTATATTTTGTGCCACGATTCTTATATAAATTATGGCGTGTATGTTTTTATTATGTATTTAATAAAAGCAAAATATTTCATTTATAAATTACTACATCTGGTTAAAGTGGGTGTTTATTGTTTGTATACATATTTTGATATATAGTGGATATTCATATTGATATCACAGCAAAACTTTGCTAAGGAATACCATTTACTCATACATTATCATATAAAAATACCTCATCATTGGTTACGTTTTGCATGATCTATGAATATAAAATAACAACGGACACATTTTTAAAAATCTATTTTAAGATTTAGTTATTTTTTTTATTCGATCTTATAGACGGAAACACGTAGCGCAACAATTCATTTATACTTTAAGCAATCAAATATTATATTTGTTCATATCTCAGAGAGTAGAACACTTATCTTACAATCTGAAATCCCAGGTTCGAATCCCTGCGCAACCACGCTATATATTTAGTAAAAAATATAGTTGTTAAAACCATTTTTAATACAATATTTATTTTTAAAGATATATTTTTAGACATCCTCGTAAGCATATAAAAAACATTTTACTTTATCAAATCCAGTGTAATGAGTACATGCATCGCCTTTATATCAGTGAATTAAACTGTAGAATAATGGATGGACCCTTTTGTATTACTTGATACACTATTTTGCTGGGTTACATATATTTACAATTGATTACGAATTAAGATAAAACGGCTTCAGTAATAATAAATTCATAAATCTATAACTAGAGGTAAATAATAAAACATACACCAAAAAATTCTATTTATTAATTTGTAGTGATAAATTATAATTTATATCGTTCATCATTGGAATTTAGAAAATTCAATATTAGTAGAAAGCTTCAAGATTTTAACAAAATTCAGCTCACAAAGATATGTGAAATAAATAAAACTTTAAACAATAAGGGTTATAGGCATAATCACTTTTTAAATTTTGCATACAAAATTAATTTAATAATCTTCCCAGCAAAAAAAAAATGCAAGTAATGCTTTACAAACTACTTCTTCAATGTTTTACAAGTATCCGTTAAAGTATTTTTACTACTTTTTTTGAAGTGATTTTGAACAACTTCAAAAACTCACTTCTTTCATTACTTCCAAAGTATCCGTTAGTATATTTTTACAGCTGTTTTAGAATCACTTCTGAACAACATCCAAAAAATCACTTAATTGTTGCTTCTAAAGAGTAATTGCCCAAAAATTTATCGTTAAAAGTTATTTTGGTATCATTTGGCATTTCCAAAAAGAGGGTCCCGGGTTCGATACCCGGCGGGACCAATATTTTTTTATTTTTTTTTTTTTTTATTCTATTAATTTTTGTTTTAATATTTAGAATTAATTTGTTTAAATTCAATATTTTTTTAATTTTTAAAAATATGTATATATAAAAAAATTATGAGAAATTGCTTTTTATGCACCGGTAAAAATAGTACCGAAAACAATATTGAATTGGAGTGCACCTTTTACACTTGTTTAATAAGTACTTTTATTGAAGAGAATAAGTACCAACCCAGGAAAAAAGAGTGAAGAAAAAGAAGTAGTTAAAGCACTGCAACTGTTGAATAGGGAGTTGTTCTTTTTCGAGTTTTTCACCGATGAATTTAACATTGGCTTGTCATAAAAAGGAAGTTGTTCATTTTTAGAACAAAGTATGTATACTTGAACCGATGATAAGGAAGTTCTTTTTCACTTCTTTTTATTTTAATTTAATTAAAAAAAAAATCATCATGCATCGTGTGGGGTTTGAACCCACACTCCTTGTCATTCAAGCGTACGCTCTACCCACTATGCTATCGCTTGTTATAACTGAGAGCTGACTTTTAGCAGTCTTGTTCAGTAAATTGTTTTTATCTTCATTTCTTTCATTTTTTATTAACAAAAATATATAAAGCGGCGAATACATTATGGAATATTGAGTAGGGAACATAAAATATCAAAAAATTTTGTAAACACGAATTGCACGAAAAAAATGGTGAAAAATTGCTTTTTATGCACCGGTAAAAATAGTACCGAAAACAATATTGAATTGGAGTGCACCTTTTACACTTGTTTAATAAGTACTTTTATTGAAGAGAATAAGTAACAACCCAGGAAAAAAGAGTGAAGAAAAAGAAGTAGTTAAAGCACTGCAACTGTTGAATAGGAAGTTGTTCTTTTTCGAGTTTTCACCGATGAATTTAACATTGGCTTGTCATAAAAAGGAAGTTGTTCATTTTTAGAACAAAGTATGTATACTTGAACCGATGATAAGGAAGTTCTTTTTCACTTCTTTTTATTTTAATTTAATTAAAAAAAAAAATCATCATGCATCGTGTGGGGTTTGAACCCACACTCCTTGTCATTCAAGCGTACGCTCTACCCACTATGCTATCGCTTGTTATAACTGAGAGCTGACAGTCTTGTTCAGTAAATTGTTTTTATCTTCATTTCTTTCATTTTTTATTAACAAAAATATATAAAGCGGCGAATACATTATGGAATATTGAGTAGGGAACATAAAATATCAAAAAATTTTGTAAACACGAATTGCACGAATGTCAACGAACATTAACATACACAAATCAACATTCGTAAAAAAAATGGCCATTTTTTCACTAATGTTCCTAAGTATATTCCCCGCTTAACATATTGGAAAATATATAAAGTTGTTTTTTTTTTATAAAGTGTTTTTTTATAAAAAATAATACACTCATATAAAGAAATAAATGCTGTAAAAATAGGAGAAAAAGCTACTAAAAATTATGTAATTAAAAATGACCTAGCAAAAAAAAATTGCTGATATTAGCAGATTTTTTTGCTAAATACTAGTAAGATAAGAATAGGAGAAATAAAACTGCTGCATTTACAAAATTTTAGTTACATTTAAGTTAACTTTTAGTTAATTAATAAAATCCGCAAAAAAAAAATTTGCAGCATAATAGTAGACAAAAAATAGTTTTTTCTGCAAGGTAATTTTTATCTTATTTTTAGTAGCTCTAATTAAAATGTTTACAGTATTTTTTTTCTGTTAGTATAATACTAATATATTTCGTAAAAATTTTATCAAAATCGATTTTTGAATTACAATTTTTTTAAATACAAACGAAATTGTAATATTTACTTTTTGGTATTGAAAAAAAATATTTGAAGAATTACATTTTTATTTAGAATTTTTACATTTCCATAAAATTTCATTAAAAATTAATAGAAAATAAAAAAAAAATTTAAATCGTTTCAAAAATGAATTGAGAGCACAAAAATAAAAAAAAAAATAAAAATTTTACATTGAAAATTTTACAGAAAACTACAAAAAATTATTAATTGTGTAAAAAAAGTTACAAAAATTTTTTTCCAACCTGGTAGGATTCGATCCCGCAACCCGCTGATTTCTGTGCCAGCACGTTCCTATGCAACCCCCATACAAAATATTAATTTCTTATCACCCATGAAAAACAACTTCTGACTAGCATATATTATTGCAGCATTAGATGTTGTGGAAAACCCATTCCCAAGGGAGTAATTCTTTGTGATGTAATGAAGGAAGTGATTCATTTAGAAGTCATTCCATTTATTTTTGCTGGGTACTTACTAAATTTAAATTTAAAACAAAATTCAAATTTAAAACAAAATTAAAATTTAATTACAGTAGTAATGCATTTATACCTGAGCAAAAACTATCTGGTCTTTATCTCTTGTAGTTTTTAATTTGTCAAAACGCATATAAAAAACAAACAAAAACTAGTGTTCTACAAAAACTAGGTGGTTTTTGTTCCAGTATAAATGGGTGAAATCAAAAAATGTGATAAATTTTTGGGCCAAATTTGTGAGAAGAAAAAAGTGTTAATATTTCGTTTTTTTCTTAATGGAATCAGTAAGTTTAGTCATTATAGACCTAATTGCAAAAAATTTCTTCTACAAGTTGTCGCAATTACTTTTTTTGCACAATTATAATTTGGTAACGGAGTTTACATTTCCGCAAACAAAAGATATAACAAAAAAAATTGCGTACCAATTTTCTTCAATTTATTAGTTTTTCGTATTTGGGTTTTCAACATGCTTTCCAATAATATACAATTTGTGTTTATCAAATTGGCGGTTTCGCGAATAAAAATACAATTCAATCCGCGAAAAAAAATTTATTTTTTTTAAATTTTGTATTTTTGGTCCTTTTAAATGCTTTTCAAAAATATAAAATTTTTTAAAATCCAATCAGCGGTTGCGCAATTACAAAATAATATATTAAAAACATAACATTTCGCGATCAAAAAATTCTTAAATTGTGTGAAACAAATTTAATTTGTCAAACTAATGTCAGTAATGACTCGAAATATCGATTCAAAACCAATGATATGCAAAATCAATCGTTTTTCGCTTCAGCAGTTTAGGGTAAAAAACTGATAACTTCTTTTGATTTGACGCAAAATTCATCATCATCTGAATCATCTTTTGACGCATAAATATTAGTTGAATCACCTCTGTTTGTTATCGTTACCAGTATATTTTTACTAATTAATGAAAAAATTTTAAGTAATCAGTAAATTTTTACTGGTAATGAAATTTAATTTGCATTACCAGTATATTTTTACTGATTAATGAAAAAATTTAAGTAATGTGTATATTTTTACTGGTAATGAAATTTAATTTGCAATGAAAATGTCAGCAGGTTTCCATAGGTATTTTGTATGGGAGCGGACCAGGAAGTACCTAAGCAGTGACATCGCATTGAGTCATCACGAAGACATCTTTGATACATTTCCAGCTGGGTTGCTGCCTTTTACTCATCGTTGTAGCTCTCATATAACTAAAAACTTTTTCTACATATTTTGCATAATAACAATTCATTTGTAATGCATAAATGCTTTATATGATACTACAGTAAAGTGTTGAATATTTACATTTTAATGGACTGTAAAATTTATACCTCGTACAGCTTGCTGTCACGGTTTCATCAGTCTGGGTTGCATATGCTTAGTTTTCTTTACAAAAAAAAAACGACAGTTTATTTTTCTTTTCTTTGTCTAATATTAAAGATTATTGCCTTTGATAAGGAGGGAAAAAGTATCAATAACATTTTGTCATCTATAAGCACTATTTAGCATAACATTTTTTTTTTTAAGAATTTGCATTTTTTCTTTGTATTATGTTTTTTTTTTTTTTCTTAATTTTATGAGAATTTTATACAATTTAGGGATATTTCTTATTATAAATACAATACAAATTCATTTTATTTCTGAACATGCTGTTAAGTGTTGAGATAAATATTTTTTTGAAAATTATGCAAATTTTATGTAAAGTATATGCAAAGGGTTTGTTCCAACTTTTTTTTTTTTTTGTTGCTTATTGTAACCTCAATGTTTTGTTGTACTTGCAATGTTCTTCAGAGTATATTTCTGTTTTTCAAAATTGCAAGTCAGTAAGAAATTTTGGCAAAAGTGCAGTTTATGGTGTGTCGTAAAAAAAATAAGAATTAAAAAACAAAAAAACCGAAATTAGTTTTGGGAGGGGCTCGGCTCCGGGGGCACGTGGGGGGGGGGGCGGGCAAACAACGGGGGTAGATAGTAACATGTGAGTGTGGGTACTCAAATTAAAGGAAATTGTCTCGCGATTAAAAAAATTTATTTTTTTCTTTTATCCATAAAACGTAGCTCTACCTAGAGCCATTTTCCGACCATTAGGGGCGGTCGAAAAAACTGAAAAATAATATAAGCGAAAATTGTACTCAAATGAACGGAAATTTTCTCGATTTCAAAAACGAGGTTTTTTTCTAATACGTCGAATAGGCTTGCCAGATCGAAATTGGCAAAAAACTTGACATTAAGAGGAAAAAGCTTGATTTTTCTTGACATTCAGAAAAAAAGGCTTGATTTTTCTTGACAATTTAAAATTCAGTTAAATTAGCAAAAAAATTGCAAAATTGAGTTGAAAATTTAAATGATATTAATTTATACAGATTTTCTACATTCTTTGAACCACATTTTTAAAAGAAATGGGCCCATATGTTGTCAATAAATATGTCTTTTGGCAATTCTTCAAAAACTTCCCGAAGGCAGCAGTAACCTGCATACAACATATCAGTATTAATTGAATTTGATATTTTTAAATGGCAGCTCTGCTTAATTATTCCTTGACAACAACGAGTTTTTTATATTTAAAACAGCAATTTGCAAAAAAACTGATTTTTCTCCAAAATCTATCTTTTTTCTAAGTATTTTACAGCATTTTGTAAAAATTGGTTAGCTTCTAACTCAAACGTTTCCTTTTCATTCAATGAAAGACTTTTTATGCTTTACTACCATGGAAACAGTTATTTATCCGTAAAAATTAGTCATGGTCAATTTAAAAACAATTAGTTTTTTTTTTCTTTTTGCTAATGGTTAATTTTTCTTATCAACCCAGCAAAATCTTTCATTACCAAATAAGTGGTTATATAATAGAAATTCATAGCTCCGCACAACTTATTTTTTGGCGTCTAAACTCATTATTTTTGTTTGGCGTGGTCGTTTTTATAAGTAGTCACGCTTACCCGCTCGCTTACGAAAAAATGAGAAATAAGTAGTTATGAGATTTTGAATAATAAGTGGTTACACACATGCTTACAAAAAGTTGAATTATAAGTGGTTATCCGATTGCTTACTTGATTCTTAAAAATAAGGAGTTAAGCAAATACTATTAGCTTAAGGAAATACATTCAGAAAAATTTAAGTTTTCTCTAGTGTGTTATTTTAGGACTCGTCATAAAAATTTAAACATAAAACATATTTACATATAATAAAGAAAAAGTGTCAAATATAAAATTTCAAAAATTAAATATTTTAAAACAACCAAAATTTTCAAAAATCTTAAAAACATATTTAAATTCACTAAAACAATTGATAGTGACCAAGAAGTAAGATTGGAGCTTAAGCTAGGCTACGTTTTATGGATAACATTTTTGAAATCGTGAGAGAATTTTCTTTAATTTGAGTACCCACATGTTACTATGTCCCCCCGTTTTTTGCCCCCCATGGCCCTCCCGGGGCCGAGCACCTCCCAAAATTAATTTCGGTTTTTTTCTTTTTTAATTCCAGAGGGATCATTTTTTTTTTTACGAATCCCCATAAACTGCACTTTAGCCGACATTTTGCCTAATGTTAGGTGTATTTGAGCAAAGTCGGTAGTCCATATGACCGCTAGGTACCATGATCGACCATATGAGTCACTGTAACACATTTAAATAAAATGTCTTAATATTTGCGACCCGTAGAGTACGCACCAGGTCTACACATGGGCACTGGGTCTACACATGACCAGAATCAATCTATCAATCAACCCTGGGCCGATACATGTAAGTCGGTGCACCAAATTTCATCAATATAGCCTAATATTTACATACTGTAGCGTGCACATTAGAGCGGGTCGATTTGTAGGGAGTGAAAAAATTCACCAATTTCCCTATGATTTCCGTATTCTATGGGTTATTCCATGAAAATTTGCCGAAGGAACCATACCTCTATCGTTAAAATCGAGTCCCCTACTTTTTGTTGGTAGATTTTTTCCCAAATTGACGTTCGTATGAAATATTACCTACACGTTCACATCCATAACTCAAAAACTATCGATCGGGTTTAATCGCGCGTTGGAAAGGTGAGCTCATTTTGATCAATTTACAAAAAAAAAATCTCCAACATTGGTCCAACGGTTCAAAAGTTACGGGCATTTTTGTCCAAATTTTGGAGCATTTTTCCATTTTTTTCATGATTTTGTCCAAGAATATTACTTTCATGGCCATTTTTTTGGCTCAATCCATTATTTTATTCAATTTCCAATTCAAAACGAAGAGTTTAAGCCCAAATTTATCGAATTCGGTTGATTAATTCATGCGATATTGCTAAAACAAAATAACATATAAAACCAAATTTTTGTTTTTTTTTCCCTTTTTATTTTTTTTGTACAAAAATTCAAATTAAGAGATAATAAAGTATCTATCAACCTATTATCAAAAAAAATATTCAGTTTGAGTGTAGTAAAAGACAAAATGTGAAAAAAACCATTATTTTTTCTGAAAGTCTTGTTTGCTTTCAAGTCTGGGTGTTTTCGTACGGCTCTCTAATGTCGTCGCCATAGCGCCTTCTACATTCTTTCCTGCAACTCGTTTAGCAGTGGCAGCCAGCAATTGGACATGTCTTTCCGTTCCTTGAATGTGTAAAGGAATTTGTGGATCATCGAACGGTGGCACTTCGTAATTTAAATATCCCTCCAAATGTTCATACGAATAACTTTGCGTAAACGGTGGTTCGAATAAAATGGTATCGTCATTTAAATCAATCATATTTGTATATTCCGTACAATTAAAGTTTATAAGAGATTTTTTATAAACTCTAAGTTCCGTTGGGTCGACAATATCTCTTCGGTAATGTAAAATCTTCTTTATAGCAATGTTTCGTTTTTCCATTCTATCATCAAATAACATAGATAGCAAGATATTTTCTGAGTGTGCAAAATATGGATTATCTTGAATTACTGTATTTACAACTCCAAGTAAATTCGGTGGTAAAAATCGTGTCCAAGTAATAAATTTAAAAAGTAATGTACTACCGTATGCGGCAGAGCTATAATACTTAACATTGAAATACATTGGCGTGTATACTTTTATTATATAGTTAGCCAGAATTTTTAAATTTTCAGTTGGATTATTAGTTGTCACATACAACCGTAATAATCTATTGGCTTTGGTGAGCCAACGAGAATGTGCAATTGGCCCTGGTTTTATGTGAGACAAATCCGCAGGAACCACACCATTAGAAATTGCATTGGCCATTAACATCAAGTACCTCGAACCAGTAGATAATTCTTCTGGATTTAAATCACCAGGAGGCATATTTTCCAAAGCGATTTCCTCAAAATCGGTTACCACCTGAAAAGAAAACATAAAAGCTAAAAAATAGAATAAAAAATGGTAAAGAATCAGCTATAAAAATTACATACCGGAAGATTTTCACAATCAGCAATTTTTGAGCTCAACTTTCCGGTAGTTGATCGTGGTCCAAGTGGTGGTTGATTTGTCTAAAGTGTCAAACAAATGTCTAAACGGCAGCTCGTTAAAGTGCAGAAGACACACAAACCAGTGCAGTGGTCTCTTTAACTGTTTTTCGAATAGTCGCAAAATTCCACCGTGTACGCCAGTATTTGTTGGTTCACCATCAGCGCATATGGCAATTAATGAATCTAGAGACAATTGTTTTTCTTGGAAGAATTCGATCAATTTGTTGACTTTGCTTGCCGCAGTTTCACTTTCTAGTTTTGTGTAGCCTATCAATTGAGATTTTGGTTCCCTCAAAACAACTAGATGAGGTTCTTTAACCATCCTTGGATGCAATTTCTCATCAATTTTTTCTACAGTTAGAGCATCATTTTTCCTGCCGTCGAATGAAAATGATATCAAATTCGAGCCATCATACCGCTTACGAAGTGCGTCTTGTCTCCATTTTTCTCTTTCTCTACGAAGTTTACTTTTATCCATGATGACAAGATTGTCATGACCATCTTTTACGCCCAGGTCTTCCATCAGAGCTGTTGCCAATGCTGATCCCATCCTATCATGCACACCAAATCTGTCACACATCATTGCTTAGTTTTTAGTATTGTATCTGGGAGTGTATGTTTGTGGTGGTAGAACTAATTCTGAACCTCCTCTCACATCAACTTCCATTTCGTCATAATGTGGTTCGTATGTAGGATCGTTGCTCACTGAGATTGTTGGTATAGCCGTTGGTATCGTCTCTTCACTTCCATTATCGTGTTCCGGTATCGTTTGTATTCTGTCATTATATTGATCGCGCATGAAATCTTTTAAGTTTTCTGGGATAGATCCACATGAGCAGTCGTTTTCTTTCAAGTTGCATTTACATTTTCCAATGTTGAATAATTGGTTTGTTGATTCTACGAATTTTTTGAATTCTGTTGCGCGTTTTACTCGTTGTTTATCTGCATTACTATATGCGTCAAGCATATTATTCAATTTTCTAATGATGCTACCTTTGAGTATAAGTTCAATATTAAGTTGATTCCAAATTTCTAACAATCTGTCTGCTACTTGGGGAGTAAATCTTTTATACGAAAACATTTTGCTTTGGGCTTTTGAACCTTCGGCCAAGAAAAAATAGAACTTCAATATATCTCGTTTAGTTGACAGATTAATATCAGGTAATTCACAGGCCACGCCAAAAGAAAAAACATCATGAGAGACCAAATGTTGCAAACTACTGCGTTGGGTATCTGTTGGATTTTGCGATGAACCAGGCTCTGAATCCATTTTTTAAACCGTCACTAAAAGAATTAAATATTGTTACGATTATCCTTTTATAATCGCTGTTAAAATATTGTTAAAATAATAAGTCCTTGATTAAATAAGTCCTTGAAATTGATTTACTTTAACTTTATTTAAACACAAAATTTATTAAAGTAAACACAATTAAGTAGTGTTGCCAGAAGTGTCTAGATGGTGCTGGTTACATCATTATAGAAACAGTGTTATAGGAAAAAGTTATTTCTTATGTCCCTTATGTAAAAATGCTCCAAAATTTGGACAAAAATGCCCGTAACTTTTGAACCGTTGGACCAATGTTGGAGATTTTTTTTGTAAATTGATCAAAATAAGCTCACCTTTCCCTTTAAACCCGATCGTTTTTGAGTTATGGATGTGAACGTGTAGGTAATATTTCATACGAACGTCAATTTGGGAAAAAATCTACCAACAAAAAGTAGGGGACTCGATTTTAACAATAGAGGTATGGTTCCTTTGGCAAATTTTCATGGAATAACCCATAGAATACGGAAATCGTAGGGAAATTGATGAAAAATAAATCGACCCGCCCTAGTGCACATATACATAAATGTATAGTAATGTAAAATACTGTAAATTTAACAATTTTGTGTTTGCTGCTTTATCTTATTAGTATTTAGGAAACAATACTACTAATTTTAGCATTTTTTTTCTACAACGTCATTTGTAACACATTTTTAGTAGCTTTTTCTGCCATTTTTACTCGTTTATTTCAGTGAGTGTTTAAGAAAAATCGCATAAAACCGTGTTTAATACTTTTACTTTTTTTTATTTCCCTTGTTATTGACAATTACTAATAGGATAAAATTTGCCGTCAAAATATTTGTGATATTTCCTGTCCATGAAATTGTAATCCAAAATATGTATGTCAATTATCGGTTTTAATTATGCACATATTAAAATCTAAACAATAACAATGATTATAAATTTATATGACTGAAGTATAATTACAAAATGTCATTAATATCGCAAAATATTTATATGGCAAAATTGATTATATTTTTACATACAGACATAGTAATATAATATATTCATTATCATCATTACGTGTATAATAGGATGTCCCTTAAAATAACGATTTGTCGATTTTCGTTCAATACACCCCCAGTTTTATTGGAAATGGTCCCAAATGGAAGAAATCGATTTTTATTTTTTTGGAAAACGTTAACCCGTGACGGAAGTTCAACGAAAATGGCCCATTTTGAAAAAAAAAAAATTAATTATTATTAAAAATTCCCAAAATTCGAAATTTCGAAAAAAAATTATTTTTTATTTCATTTATTTAGTTTGACTTCATCGCATATCACTAACCTGGAATCCAAAATGACCCAAAAATTCGATAAAAATGCAAAAACGTGTTTTTTTTCAATTAATTTTGAAGATTTTTTAAAATAACTAATTTGGAAATGTCGATTGCTATTTGTACCAAATAATAGTTGATATTAAAGAAAAAAAAAAAAAATAAATTGAAAAAATGATAATTCGAGTTTGTGTTTGGAGCGACTGCTTTCCAGGACGTTTTACAGATTGCTTATTTTGTCAAAAATTTAACAAAATTTGAATGTTTTCATCAAATTTTACATAGTTTTCGGAAAAATATTACTTAAATTTGGTTAGACTATAATTATCTTTACAGTTGTTTAAAAAATCTTTAACCCTTGATGGCATGGGGTCAGAAAAGACTAATGAAACTTAATTTTAACCCTAGAAGTGCATTGTTGGTCGATTCGACTAACATCACGCTTTACAAATAGCTTGAAAAATAGCGGTGCACTTCTAGGGTTAATTATGACTACAAGATTGTAAAGCCATTAAATTGATCAAAAAAAAAATCTCAACTGGATAAAAATAATTATTTTATGTAACATGATCCATATGGGGTTAATTTTTATACTTTTGACCAAAAACGACCCTCTAGGAAATTTACAGAATAACACATTTCTAATTTATTTGGAAACTCTCATTCTTCTGCGAAGTACGAGTGAGCGTGGGATCAAAAAAAAAAATACGAACCCTCCAAAAATTGTATCAAATTAAACCTAAAATTATCAAAAACCCCGAAGTTTTAGTTCAAAAAACACGTTTAATAATTTTGGTCAGCTTTTGGGGTCAAATACTCTTCTGTGTGCCATTTAAATTATCTCTGTCGTTATTTCAACTGTAATTTGCAGTTATTTCTACCTGGCTTGTAAAGTGCAATTAAAATCGAATCACTAAAATATAAAACAAATTAATTCGAAATGGGGAGAGCATTTTATTAATCGAAAATTAATGCAATTTTTTCAGTTATTTACTCTAAATCTTCTTTACAAAGTTAACGAATATTAGTTAAAAATGAATGTAGATCTTCATAATTCGGTTGTTACAGCCAAATCACGCAGTTAACAAGGTATTCGTTTGTCACAATAAACGTGTTTTCTGTATGTAGTACCCATATAAAGGTCACCCAAAAATGTCAAACCATGTTTGTTTGTACTCTGCAGGTCGGAAAATTAAAGATATTTTAATAACACTTATTACACTGGTTCACATGGGTCCATGCACAAAGCTTACTGATTTTGGTTACCAGCGGTTCATGGTCCCCCAAAACTTGGCTACTGTACTTGTTCGCTCAATACGGTTCTGAACTATGAAGATCTGAAGTTTCAAGCATTAAAGGGTTAAGTGAGTGTACCAGCAAAAAATATTGGCAGTAATGCTTTAAAAACTACTTCTTTCACTGCTTCAAAAGTAGCCGCTAATATATTTTTACTGCTTTTTTAGAAGTTATTTTGAACAACTTCAAAAAATCACTTCCTTCATTGCTTCCAAAGTATGCGTTAGTTTATTTTTACAGCTTTTTTAGAATTACTTCTGAAGCACATCTAAAAAATCACTTAAGTATTGCTTCTAAAGAGTAATTGCTCTAAAAGTGATCGTAAAAAGTGATTTTGGTATCATTTGGCATTTCCAAACAGAGGGTCGTGAGTTCGATTCCCGGCCGGTCCAATATTTTTTTTTTATTTTTTTTTATTCTATTAATTTTTTTTTATACTTATAATTAATTTAAATTCAACATTTTTTTAATTCTAAAATTTTTAAAAATATGCATATATAAAACAAATTGTGAGAAATTGCTTTTTATGCATCTGTGAAAATAGAACTGGAAACAATATTGAATGTGCACCTTGTTTAATAAGTACTTTTATGGAAGAGAATAATAATCTCCCAGTGACAAAGTGGTGTTTTTATGGCAATCAACTTTCATATCAAAGAATAGCTCAGTGGCAGAGCGCTAGACTAGCAATCGTGAGGCCGCAAGTTTGATACCCGGTGGCGGCAATAAAAAAACTTTTGTAAATTAAAAAAAATAATTTTTTTTGGCGTGGAATTTTTTTAACTTTTAATTGCAGTAAAAGAGCTTCCTGTGCACTCGTTCAAAAAGTACTGAAAAAATGTTAAAGTGGGAGCACTCGTCACCTATGACAACTCAATGTTAAAATCATTATTGTTTATGTTAAAAAAGAAGTACATCTATATCATCAATTGTAGTGCTTTTTCTACTGCTTCGGCATCTCTTTTTTTGGTGGGGTATTGAGCTTAAATGGTATTAGAAAAACAAAGCGATTTTAAGTAATTTATTGCAAGGGCCGGTAAAATTTTATTCAGTAATTAGATATTGCCTATTTTTGTAAAAAAAAAGTCCAGATTCAATGTTAACTCACTTTCCGAAAATTCTTTTTGACAGTGGTTTAAAAGCAGGAAAGTTTTTTTGGTATAAAATTGTTGACAGACACAGTTCTAAAATTTAAAAAACAAATTATAATCGACACTGGGTAGAAATGGTAATGACATGTTTTTGGACTATCAGTAATGACACCCACTTACCTTGTGCATTATTTTAAAACATATAATAATGAGTTACTGATTATGACTTATTTTTATCATTGTTTTAAATAGAAATTAATTTTCAAGATTTTTTTGAAATCTATTTTTAGACTCAATATATTTTCAACACTGGTAAATCTATTTTTAGACTCATTCTTTTTGTCAGTACTGGTAGGCATATAGGTAATGACATATTTCTAGATTTTTCGTATGCTGGTTTGTAAGCATAACTCATTATTTTCGCGACATCGCCATACAAAGTTAATAAGAAATGTAATAAGAAAAGTAACTACCAAGTATGTTGTTACATAACCATATATCTGGTAATGATTTTCTACACTGGGTAGTTAATAAAAAAAATTTGTGAAAAGTTAAATTCAAAATTTTATTATTTTCTGAGAAAATCACAACAAAAGGAAATATTAAAGGGTATTATAACAAAAATAGTCAGTAAGTAAATTCGACCTACCATGCCCATATTTTACAGAACTCGATAATATTTTTCTATAACAAATTTTATAAGCTAAGTCTATATTAATGGTAAGTCTAAAGAAGTTTTATTTTTGGATGGCAGGATTGAATTAGTTTTTCCTCGTTTCTTTTACTTTGGGTTTGAGTTCATAATGACCGATTTATTATGCTGCCTTTACAGCACTTATAAAGTTGTTTATCTCTGTACAGTGTAAAATTTACATAAAGTATTCATTTAAAAGGACTTTGTTTTATATTCTTTTATGTTATGCTTCAATAATGTTGCTGTTCAGAATGAATGAGATTGGATATTAAACAAAAATTTGCAATATTGTTTATACTATCATTCAGGTTTTTATTAATAATAATTGTACTGTAAAAAAATTGCATTTTATTTTAATATTTTTAATTTTTTGCATTGTTAAAACAGGGAAAAAATCCACTTTTGTATAAAAAACAACTGAATTAATTTAAATAAAGAACTCTAGAAAGAAAGTACACAACTAAATTATTTTTCATGCAAAAGAACTATGAAAAAAAAACTAATGCAATATTTCCGTTTAAATTAAATTCTTACACCCTCAATATGCTCGTTTTAAATTGTTAACTATTTACTGTAGCAAAAAGCACTGAGAGAAGTTTATTTTTAATATTAGGTGAAGTTAAACTATTCAAACGATGAGCTATTTTTTTATAAAATTTTATGAAAATTTTTATAATTTGAAAAATTTTATTTTAAACTCTATTGGAAAAGTCCCAACCGAGATCGTGGTGAGCAGGATAGTTTCTAAAGTTGCAAAGACCGGTCTTTGGTTCGTCTTTCATTTGAAATCGACTGTCATTTTAGCATAACATTGTCATTGAAGGGGACAAATTGCCAAAGTTTTTACACCTTTTGCCATGTCGATATCAGCTGTATGTATTTTGTCGCATGCCTATCAACGTTAAGTATTCGAAGCAAATCTACGTTAAACACAACAGACAAACATTTGCTTTACCACTAAAGGAGCTTTAGTTATAGCAACAACTATAATATAAAAAAAATAATATCCTTGCTAAAAACATATGATTTTCGTTGTAATAACAATAACTTAAAAAAATATCTGAGTTTACTTCTCAAAAGGTTAACATAAATACAAAAAACTAAAATCTACATTATAACCTAGAGAGAACCCCATAAAAACAATCTGATGATAGTGCTTGGTTGCACTTGAAAATGTATTAATTGTCAACCATTGGTTCTAACAAAAATCTTTTTTCATAAGTTTTTTTCTCTATTTGTTGTAAAGTAAATTGTGAATTCTATTTGGAATTTGTCATATTTGATCTTAAAACCGAACAAAAATAACACTCTCTGGTAACAATCATAAGATCAACTAAAATCTACGGTAAAACTAATATTTTTATTAAATTCTATTTATATTTCTAAATTAATTAAAGCTTGATGCCCACGTTAGCCAGTGTTCATCCATATCTGTTTTTTTCCAGTGTTGGGCATATAAAATAAAACTTCACAAGAAAATTGATAAAAATTTTGGAAAATGCTAGAGGTTTTTTTTTTGCTTATTTTCTATTTCTTCTTAGCGTTTTCATAAATAACTAAAAACCTTAAAAAAAGCCAAGAAAAATTATAAAAAGCGCTAGTGTCTAAAGGTTTAAGCAATACTCGGATAAATTTTCACAAGTCCATAAAAAGCAAATTTTCATTATTTTAAATTTACTAATTTTAGAATTAGGAAATATTGAATTTAAATAAATTATTTTAAATATTAAAAGAATATTTTAAAGTTGTATTTATTCGCCCTTTCAAATGTTAATAAATGAAAATGCTCGAGGCTTGTTTTTATTATACATATCAATTTATGGTCCGATATTTCGAAATTCTTCGAATGTCATCATCCGGGAAATATTAGATGTTTACACAAAAAACAAAAACTTAAAAATATCGTTGTTTATATATCGTTATCTATTATTGCACTGAGTGCAATAATATATAAACAACGATATTTTTAAGGATACTTTGGAAGCAATGAAAACATTGCTTTTTTTAGTTGTTTAGAATTACTTAAAATATACAGTAAAAATTTGCAAGCCGGTAATTTGGAAGCAATGAAATGTAAATTATGCCAGTGCTATGATAAATCCTGCTTTAGTTAGTCACGGCATACATACTTTGATGTCACTTGACCCCCTCATTTCGTGTAGGGAACAAGTTTAAGTAAAAAGTATTAAAGTTGGGTTCATTTTGTAAAAACTTTTTCATTAATTTAATGAAAAATTCTATTGGCTGCATTTGCTAAGAATTCTACGTACCTGATTATGTCAGATATTTTTCGTAAATGTCGTTGATAAATTTAACTTTTTACAAGTGTATTTGTTGGTTTTAACAGTTATAAAAATCTAAAGTTGCCCAGTATAGAAAATCATTACCAGATATGCATTTATGTAACTACATACCCAGCAATGGTAACAAGTTAGTTTTGTTATGACATTTCTTATTACTTTTGTATTGCAATGTCGCGCAAAATAATGAGTTACGGTTACTCACCAGCATTCGAAAAATCAAATAATATATCGTTATTTATGTGCTTACCAGTATTGGCAAAAATAATGGGTATAAATTTATATAAAATCTATATTTTCAAAAAAAATTATTTAAAAAAAAAAAATATTTTTTTATTGTGAATTTTTTTTAATTTGCTTGTCCGGGAATCGAACCTGGAACTCCAGGTTGCCAGTCAATAGATCTACCATCTAAACTATCTAGACATGTAATATTTGATAGACAAAAACATAATTAACTTATTGCGCACAAGTAAGCTTACTCGCCAACATACAAAAAATCAAAAATATGTGGTTACGTATGTCCTTACCAGTGTTGAAAAAATATTGAGTCTAAAAATAGATTTTAAAAAATTACAAAGAAGTCTACAACAATACTTTATGTTTGAAATAATGATAAATGATAAAGTTGTTATTGGTAACGCATAATTTTTTGTTATGAAAGAATAGAGCAAGTAATTAGTTATCAGTAATTCCATATTATATATTTTAAAATAATGCAGAAATTAAGTTGTTATCCAAAAAATAGTTATATTATTAATTATTATTACACTGGGTAACTAAAATGTTGATAAAAAGCTTTTAGTAATTTTTTATTACTTGTTTTTTGTATTATTTTTTATAAATTAAAATACGCTTGATTTATGTTTTTTTTTATTTTTTATTCGATTGTTTTTAACCCATTTTACACTGTCGTTGCCTTAAAGCAACATCTACTTTCAAGGCCCGGTAATTTTGGAAAGAATAAAGTATAAAAGGCAATAATAAACATTTTTAAAATATTGATTCTGCTATTTTTGAATCATGAAGGTTAATAAACAGCATCCGGTTTCTAATTTGTTACTAGCACACGCTGTAAAATTGCATATTTAAAACTTTTATTTCTACATTATTGTTTTCTTCTACTGAACGGCAGAAAACAGGCTTTGAATTCAGTGAACTTATTTTATTTTTTTTCAATTCACTGATTTTATTTTTTTTTTTTAATTCACTGAATGTAATTTTATTTTTTTTAATTCACTGAATGAAAATGAAATTGAATGAATTCAGTGGTGAATTAATTCAGTACGGAATTAATTCAGTACGGAATTAATTCACTTTTTATTCCGTTCGATTTATAAAATTGAACGCGTTCACCGGTGAATTAATTCATTTGATTTAATAAAAAAAACTATTGCAACTGAATTAATTCTTTGAATTTGTTGTTTGATGAACGCATTCAGTTGAATGAATTCAGTGAATTACTTAAGAAAAGGAATTCATTCAATTCTAGAGAAAATTGAATTCGATTGGTAGTGAATTCATTCAAAAAGGAATTAATTCTTCAAAGCTCTGTACCAGAGAGTGCGGCAAATGTACAAAATGTTCAAAAATATGCTAACTAAGAAATCGTTACATTTTCCCCTCAAATTTTGTCAAAAAATTCCCACGGTATCGAAGAGCGGTAGAAAATGGGTTAAAAATAAATGTGTATAAACAGGAAAAAAAAGCATAAACCGTTAAATATTTTTTTGCCCAATATTTGTTCTTTATTGTTTTTTTTATACAAAAATTTTTAAATATTTTCTGATATATACACAAATAAATTATAGAGCAAATTTTTTTATACTTATGTTTATGAATTTTTTATATATTTTAGGCTGTATCTTTTTTATTACTACAATATTTGTAAATAATATATGGAACACCTTTGGGGCAGGGTATCCGGGTAGTATAAATGAGCCGTAAATAGGTATATGAACAATATTGTTGTTAGTTGCTATCAGTATATATTTATGTTCACTACACAAATCGACTTTTCAAACGTTTTTTGAGTATTTACGATAACCAGTTGAAATTAGTTTTGGTCTTCAAATTGAAATTCCTATCATGTTTTGTTAAACGCATTGTGATTCAATTGAACAAATTTTTTTGTTAATTTACTCTTAGAATTTAGGATCGAACTAATATTTTTTATAAATCCAGTTTTGTATTACAATTACCTTCATCCGTATTGTATTGTCTATCATGAAAATGGCCGACAACTTTTTTTTACAACAACAAATAAAACCTAATATGACAATACCATATTGAATTTTGAATTTAATTTTGAACAATATTCTTACTAAATATAAGAAAATATAGAATGTCAAAAAAAAAAAAAAAAATTATGATAATTTATTTAAATTATTTTCTTTTGGATATTCGTAAACATTTCAGTATCCAAATTTGTCAATAATGTATCATGGCGGCCTTAGTAAATTGACTAAAAATACCCGTTATCCCGATTTTGGGAAAAATATATTTTATGAGCTTATCATTATTAAAAATACTATAAAATAAACATACTAATTGATTATATCCACTAAATTATATTCATGCGCATCTTACTGGGGATTTCTTAATTGTCATTGAAAATTTTTCTATTGTTTTGTTTGTTGTTTTTTATTTTCTGTTCTTTTTTTTGTTTTTAAATGATTCAAATTTAAAAAAATTCTGTGTTTAATGTATGAAAAGATCAAAAAAGTGGCTAAATGCAAAATTGAAATGTGAATAGTTTTAAAAGGTGCGTTTTTTCAACTAAATAGGTAAAGTTACAAATATACGCGATTACAAAAATACACGGTTTACGAGGGCATAAATGCAGTTATATTAATACCACTATTATTTTTGTAAGCGTATTGGTAACGACATATATTTTGATTTTTTGTATGTTGATGTGTAAGTATACCTAATTATTTTGCGCGACATTTCCATACAATAATAACACTATGCGACAGTCAAAATCGGGATGGGATGAAACCAACGGGAAATGTTATATCGGTCAAAAACAAGTTATACGTGTCCCGGCATTTCGCTGGGTCACCCCTAGGAATCGAGATATATTTTTTTTTGACATAACTCGAGAACCACTAGTCCGATTTTGCTCAAACAATTTTAAAAAAATTAAAAATTACAATTCCTTTAATCTGTTCATATAACGTTTTTCTACATACTCAACAGTTCTGCCGGTAAAAATAAATGTTTGTTACCGCTACCATAAAAATCAATAACCTTTTGTTTATTACTTTTTTTTAATATTTTAGGCAAAAAATATTTTTTTCTTCATACATTTATTTTTACCGGCAAAACTGTTGAGTATATAGAAAAACATTATATGAACAGATTAAAGGAATTGTAATTTTTAATTTGTGAGACAAATGGTAGGGGTCAGTGATCGGGAAGGGTTCAAACTACCGGGGAAAGTTATATCGGTAAAAAAGAAGTTATACGTGTCCCGGCGTTTCGCTGGGTCACCCCTAGGAATCGAGATATATCGATTTGACCTTTGGTGGTCTAATAAATGTATGAAGAAAAAAATATTTTTTGCCTAAAATATTAAAAAAAAGTAATAAACAAAAGGTTATTGATTTTTATGGTAGCGGTAACAAAGATTTATTTTTACCGGCAAAACTGTTGAGTATATAGAAAAACGTTATATGAACAGATTAAAGGAATTGTAATTTTTAATTTTTTTAAATTAAATGTTTGAGCAAAATCGGACTAGTGGTTCTCGAGTTATGTCAAAAAAAAAGATATATCTCGATTCCTAGGGTTGACCCAGCGAAACGCCTGGACACGTATAACTTGTTTTTGACCGATATAACATCTCCCGTTGGTTTCATCCCATCCCGATTTTGACTGTCGCATAGTGTTATTAACATAACAAACTTAGTACAAATATAACAATATTGATAAGCAAAAAAAAAAAATTATTTGAAAAAATTAAAAGAACATATTGTGGAACATATTCAGAGATTCAGAGGAACATTTTCTATTACAAAGAATCTGTTGTAGAATAGCTACTTTTCAAAAGCAGCAGCTTCTATAGCTCCAAAGTGGAGCCAATTGCCCTAGAATCAGTTCTCGAACTAGTTCTAGAACTTTTTCTCTATCAGGTATACCTTGCAAGTAAGATCCATGGGAATGTGTTCGTGAACTAGTTTCATGGAATCGGTTCTAGTGGAACCAGTTGCAAAATTGTTCTGGTTGACAACTGATTGTAAAATTTTTTCCTGGATGCTTTATCGATCATTTAATTTATTCGTATCAAACAAGGTGTACGATTATTTATACATTCAAGCTAATAGTATATATGCCTGTTGGGTCCACAAAAAAATTTATTCGTATTTTTAGCTTAAAATAAAATTTGTTGATTTGGACACATTTTTTGTTAAACTTAAAAAATCGAAATTTTCATAAAAAATAAGTAAAACTACAGTTTCATTTTAATTATAGTTTATGTTGAGACAAACTTGAAAATTTTAATGGATTAAAAAATTCTGTTGAAGGGTTAACTGCGTCAATCTATCAATCTATAGCTTAAAAATTTTTAATTTAATTTTAAATATCGGTATCGAAAAATAATGAGTTGTCGTTACACACCAGCATACGAAAAATCTAAAAATATATCGTTACCTATGTGCTTACCAGTACTGACAAAAATAATGAGTCTAAAAATAGATTTTCTAAAAAATAAATTATATAAAAAAAAATATTTTTTATTGTATTTTTTTTTTTCTAAATAAAATTTGCTGGTGCGGGAATCGAAACTGGGTCTACAGATTGCCAGTCAACAGCTCTTCCATCTGAGCTATATCGACATGTAATATTTAATAGATAAAAACACAATTGACCTGCCGCACACAAGTAAGCTTACTCGCCAACATACAAAAAATCAAAAAATATGTGGTTACATATATCCTTACCAGTGTTTAAAAAATATTGAGTCTAAAAATAGATTTCAAAAAATTTAAAAAAAAATCTAAAAAATTATTTTCTATTTGAAATAATGATAAAAATAAGTCATTACCAGTAACTCATTATTATATGTTTTAAAATAATACAGAAGGTAAGTGGGTGTCATTACTGGTAGTCCAAAAAATAATGATATGTCATTACCGTTTCTACACTGGGTAGTTAGAAGAAAATTAAATCCTATTTCTAAAGTTTTTTTGTCTTTTAACAAATTTGTTTAACCTTTTTGTATCCTACATTTTAATGTTAAGTTTCAGATTTCTGGTGCAAGGGGTTTAGGGAGACAATTAAAAGGGGCTATTTTCCCCTTTTTGCCCCTCCCCGCAAAAAATTGCAGATATAATCCTGAATCAGTGGATGTCTATTTTAAAAGTAGAGACCCATACAAAAATTTAAAGTACCAAACTCCAACAGTTTGACTCATTGAAATTTAATTTCGTTCCAGTTGCCAGCGTTTCAATTTCACGCGTTTCACGTTCACTGTCCAAAGTTCCCAGAAGTACTTAACCGATAAGTTCCCAGCAAAATTGTCGGATTCAAATAACCGGTTGTAGAACAACTTGTTCTATCATGCAACCTGTTCTAATTTATGTTCTATCATCGGTGATTTTTGTTTGAGTTTGTCCCAAAAGCAACAGGTTCTGTTCCTCCAATCTAGAACAGGTTGCTTTGGAACCGGTTCTATAACCAGTTATAGAACCGGTTCTGCGACAGTGAGGCCTTCCATTTTGACTTCCAGGACTAGATGGACTAGAACCTGTTCCACGGAACCGGTGGTAAAACACCTATTCCAGAACACATTCAATGGCAACCAGTTCAAAAAAATTTTGCTGGGTTAGCCCATACTCCAAAGAATATATATTTTAAATTTAAGGTTTCCAGCCAAATGGATTTTGGTAGGCCGTCAAGGGGCAGACTTTTCCCTTTTTGTTCGCCCTGTAGGAATTTCCAATAATCCCTTGGTAAGAGAAGTCTACGCCAGAGGTGGAACCTACATACGAAATTTCAGCGTCCTAGCTCCAGCGACTTGGGCTGTGCGATATTAAGTTAGTGAGTAAATCAGTCATATTAACTTTTTATATATTGATTTAATACGGAGTAGTAAAATTTGTTCAAATTATAGCGTTCCCCCCGGATCTGGTCCATATCATTTAAGAGCACGTAGGGCTACTCCGAAAAGTAAACGTTTTGTCCGTGTTGCTCTATCTCGCTTAGTTTTCGAGATACAGTCCATTTTGTAGAGTAGAAAATTTTTATTAAAAATTTCCCAGAGTCCAAGACCTAACCAAAGTCCATGTTATAAGGCTAGAAGTAGTCCATATTATCGTCAGTTTTGCTCCATATCTCTAAGTTTTCGAAATATGGGCCATTTTATAAAATGGAATATTTTTATTAAGTGTCTGTGGGTCCAAGGTACTCTAAAATCCATTTTTGAATAGAGATAACTATATAGTCGGAATGTTTGTTGATTTTTCTCTATCTATCATTTTAAAAAATCGGGAGGTGAAGAAACACCACCCTTTAAACTGCATATACACTGGCGACGCCATCTGCCGAGTAACAAATAGTATTGTAGAAACATTACAACATTAGTAGGTTTGAGGTTAAGAAGAAGAATAAACCTTTTTTCTAAAAGTTATAAACACATTAATTTGCAAGTCAGACTAGATCTAGTTTCTGCCTTTTTGTATGGACAGTAGACCGTACCTCAAAAAAAAAGTTCGCCGTACACCCTCCAATATGATGTATTTTTGGAAGGCGATTTCAAAAGAAAATTTTTTTGCCGACCGTAGGGGTCGCCTTTTTTAATTTTTTTTTATAGCTTTGGCATTTAAAATCGGATTTTAAAGTGTGATATATCGATTTTTTTGCCTCGAGGAGACCAGGGCTTTGCTATATAGTAAAAATCCAATTAAAAAAAATTTAAACGGACGACCCCTACGTTCGGCAACCAATATATAAAAAAAATTCCTACTGGGTTTAGCGAAAAACTTCCTTAGCAAAAGTTTAATGATTTTTTGCGAGCTTTAATTTTCTGACATTAAGGTCGTACATTAGGGTGGTAGCAACTGAGATATAGTTGGTAACTACTAGAACGGGATACTTGAGGTCAAAATGTCCTTAGAGCAAAACACTGGTCTCCTCGAGAGAAAAACATCGATGTATCATACTTTAAGATCCGACTGTAAATACCAAAGATATAACGAAAAATGTAAAATGGCGACCCCTACGTTCGGCAAAAAATAAATTTTTTTTTTTGAAACCTCCTTGCAAATATACTTCATATTGGGGGGTGTACGGCGCACTTATTTTTTTGCCTGTAAGGTGGTACGCTCTAATGGACAGGCTTCATCAGTGATTTTCTATTAAATTGTATTATTGTTTATATTTTATTGTCAGATTGTCTCTATATGATAATTTTTTCAACAACCCGTCTGCTGTAGGAATCGAACCCATGCACTCCTACATTACAAACGCAACTAATCTAAAGTTCGACAGCTTAGCCATTTAACCCATGTACGGCCTTAAATGTAGTGTAGCTAATTCATAGTTTTCTTTCCTATTCAGCTTTCTGTTATTGTTTTTTACTTTCAGAAGTGATCAAACAGACACATACAAACATTCTACTTTAGATTTTTTGTTTATCTTCTAATCTCCTCCGTGTCCCCTTTTTCGCAAATGTTGTCACACTGACGTATGGTTTTTACGTTCAAGAGCAGACAATTTGTGTATATTGGAGACGGACAGCCAACAGGGCATTTTCATAATGTTCTTTAGTAGAGTGTTGTTTTTCCATATGCGTTATATAGATCAATTGTAAATACCCACTCAGAAAAATACAAACGGGAAAACGGTGGCAAATTACTTTAACAGGTGGTACAAGTAGTAGCAAAAAGTGCTTTCCCATTCCCAAAATGATAACATCATTAGTTCAAAAAGCACTGGAGGAACAAAATTTTTGAATGTTGGCAAAACGATGGCAAAGCAAATAAATAGGTAGTCTGGAAATATAATTTTCCAAAATAAAATTTAAAAAAAGCTCATATGTATTTTTTTGGTCCTGCCGTGATTTGAACCCAGGCCGTCAGATTGGTAGACGATTGCTCTACCCACTGGGCTAACGACACATATAATACTTGGTGGCTAAACACATAAATGAGTGATAACAGCTGGATAACTACTGGCTGTGCCAACATGCTAGTACTGGCAAACAATTTTTTGTAACTAATATGCCAGCGTTGGGAGAGCAAAAAAACAATTGGTCTTGAAGGAGCTTTCCCACAAACAAAAAAATTGATTTTATAAAACCAATTTTAAATTAAAAAAAATCAAAAAAATTGCAAACGGATTTGAACTCGGAACCTTCTGACTACAAATCTTTTTTAACGAAGCGTCAGCATTTTTATAAAATCATTGGTCTACCAGTGAATTGATTTTTGTACCACTGGTAACATTGGCTAGGTAGCAGTGGATAACCACTGGTTGCAAAGCTTGGCATATCACTCTAAGCCAATTCTTTGCCAGTGGTTTTTTTTATAAACCACCGAAATTTTTGTAAAACAAATACTGGAAAAACGCTGGCAAAGCGTCCCAAATGAATGTTCTGCCAGTCATTTATTTTTAACACCGTGGTTACCCAGTGGAATGCCAGTGCTTGATTTTTTGTACCACTGGCGATTTCTGGCTGGGTAATATGCATTTTTATCAATTTGAATTTAGTAGGTTTGAGGTTAAGAACATTATATTTAAACATAAAATTTTGTGAAATTTAACAAACGAGTTTTTAAAAAATGGTTAAAATACTGCGGTTTTTTAATACTGCGTTAAATGAAGGTTATTAAAATCGACTAAAAATTTGTTAAATACAATATTAATCTATTTGAAACCCTCGACGAATTTTTACTGACCTATTTTTTAGGTGTACCTTACACCAACCACTATGTGAAACTGCAAAAAAGAATGGAGCTAAAATGTACTACAATGTGGCTCAGAATCACTTTCTCAAACGATGTACTGATACTGGTATTTGGTACTTCTCTTGCCATAAGGACACACCCTATTAAAATAAGTTTAAATTAGTCACTAAAGAGACCTACCACCCATAGAAGGATCCTACTTTAATTGGGCTTAAGTGGTATTTAGACACACAGAATGGTAAGTACTGGTTTGTAAATACTGCATTGGATCAAAAATCATGCCTCTATATTTATAATAAGGATCAGTTCCATTCCCCCAATTTGGTCCGCTTTGTGGAAAATGACCCATATTGTATTGTGGTGTGGGGTTTCATACACTTACTTATTTTTATTTGATTTATATGTGATGCTTTGGTTTTCTTTTAAGAAAAAACTTATCTTTAGTATTTTTTATTCAATTAAAACTAATGGATTCTAAAGCCTAAAGATTGAATTAAAAGATAAATCAGAAATAATGGACAAATGAATATGCATGCATAACTTACCTCCTTCTGAGCCTTAAAGTAGTTGTTGGTTTTGTTTTTGTAGACTCCAAATTTAATTAAACTCGTTCGAACAACATCAATTAACTTGTATAAGGGCATGAACAAACAAAAATAAATTTTTGTTGAAATCCCACTGGTTTTGAAGAAAACACTTTAAGACTTAATTTTATATTACAACTTTATTTAAATATGTTTTTATTAAATTTCCTTTGTTGGTTTTTTTTTTTTTGTTGCATATACAAGACCTTTGCTAGATAGATTGTTATTTAACAATTGTGTTTTTTTTTATTATTTATATACTTAAAACTTGGAGAGATTCATATAACGTTGATGACAATGATGTTGTTGTTGTGAGATTTATTTCATAAAACCGAGATTATTTAACACACGATTATACTTAAACTTCCACTTGAGCACGTACTATGTGGTCTTTTGTGAAAATGTATAAATAACACTGCTAATATATATGTATGTATTCGAGGAAATCACTGTCACAATAAAATATCTGAAAAAATTTTAATTGAATTGATCAAAGTGTCACAAAAATATATATTTAAAATCTAAAGTTTGTCTATAAATGAGTAAAAAAATTAAAGTCGAGAATGCCGATTATCTGATAACCTACAACAGTCTGATTGAAAGTCAACTAATATTTTGAACCGAAATATTAATGGCTTGAAATGGACTTATGTTAAAATTTGTTTATCAATTGACAATAAATTTTCATATTGCCTAATATTAGATGTATTTAAGTGAAAATATAGTCCATATGGGCCCTAGGTCCAAAAATTAACGGATTCTATAAAAATCAATAGGATTTGTCCTTGGGCCGATATGAGTCGGTATACCAATTTTCATTACAATATTCTTATAACTGCCACCTTTGGCGTGCGAAAAAGTATTAAAGCCCTGTTTAGGCGGACACTTATATGGGCAATAGGGATCGATTCTACCCAAAATTTGTGCTTGGGCCGATATAAGTCGGTGCACCAGACTTTACCAATATATCTTAGAATTTGCAATTTGTATTGAGCCATATATTGACCTAGTAACCCTACTAGGTCAATATATGGCCCGATCTTATCCAAAATTAATTGACTTCGTCACTGGGGCGATATAAGTCAGTGTGCAAAATTTCGTCGACATATCTTAATATTTCCGCTCTGTAGTGTTCACGCAATAATTTAATTTTGTTAAATTTTAAACCTTCGAAAAATTAAAAAAAGTCTAAAATCACATTATTTTTGATGAAAATATTTTAGTAAAACCTTGTAACTATCTATTGTTTGTTGTTAATTTTGAACATAAAAGGCAGTTGGAAGTAGAAATTACAAAACGAATTGATTTCTTTTCGATTTAGGTGTAAAATACATAAAAAAGGTGGACCTCAACTTTTTGGATGTTATAATATGTGGTATAATTTTGAAAAATAATTTTAAGTTAGGTGTACGCAAAGTTTTTGGATGATATAAAAATAAAATTTAGTAGGTTTGAGGATATAAAGGATAAATATTTTTCTCTAAAAATTATAAACACATTAATTTGCAAATGAGATTAGATCTAGTTTCTGCTTTTTTTATGGACAGGCTTCATCAGTGATTTTCCAGTCAGATTTTCTCTATATGATAATTTTTTAATAACCCGTCGGCTGTAAGAATCGAACCTGAAGCCTATTCCTACATTACAAATGTAACTATACTAAAGTGCGACAGCTTAGCCATCTCACCCAAGCAAGGCCTTGAATGCAACGTAGCTAATTTAGCTTTTCTTTCCTATTCAGCTTTCTGTTATTGTTTTTTTTATTTTCAGAAGTGATCAAACAGACACATACAAACATTCTACTTTTAGATTGTTTTGTTTATCTTCCAATCTCCTCCGTGTCTCTTTTTCGCAAATGTTGCAACATGTTCAAGAGCAGGCAATTTGTGTGTATTAGAGACGGACTGCCAACAGGGCATTTTTAATGTAAGTTAGTACAGTGTTGTTGTAACGTCATGAAACTGTTTAATGTAAAATGTAATTTCAGAACTGATAAAGGTTTACTGCTCCGCAGGGAAAAATTTTTATTTTTTTAAATGTTAGCTATATCCAAACTTTTTGATGATATAAAAACAATTTCTTATTGAGCTTGTAATTTAACTTAACAAATAAACGTAGCCCTAACGTTTGATGGATATAAAAAAAAATAACGTTTTTGGAATCGTGAGACAATTTCCTTTCATTTGAGCACCCACACTGACATGTTACTACGTTCCTCCGTTTTTTGCCCCCTACGGGCCTCCCGCGTTCGAGCCCCTACTAAAATTAATTTCGTTTTTTTTTTTTCTTTTTTTAATTCCAGTGGGGGTCATATTTTTTGTTTTTTTTTTGACGAACCCCCATAAACTGCAAATTGGCCCAAAATTGATTTAAACTTTTTTTTTCTATTTCTCTGTAAAACCTTTACTTTTTAGTATTTCTCTGTAAAACCTTTACTTTAAGAGTTATGGCGCAAATAAGCTTTGAACTAATTTTATTCCATTTTTAGGGCTAGAGGGTTAAAATGTTCCACAAAAATATTTGTCATGAAATTCTACTATAAGTCTCTGAAGACATCAAAGTTGCAAATTTAAGTTCAATGCCAGAAATAAGTCAAAATTGAAAATGTGTTTAAGGGTTAATTTCGTACTTATGCAGAATTGGCGCTCAAATGTCCCAATGGCTTTTTGGGAGGAAACCAGTTAATCTTCTATTTCATGTAAAACATTATGAGGAACATTTCTGTGGAACATTTTAACCCTCTAACTCTTAACCCGTACTTCTTGTCCCTTTTTAAAACGGGGCCAAAAAAGCCCCTTTAATTGAAGAGTTAGAAGGTTAAATAGTTCCACAAAACTGTGCCCCGTGGTGTCTTACATATACCCTAAATGGAAGATTCACATGGTTTCTTAGTTCACATATGTAATAAATCAATAACTCAGAATCAGTTTTTGGGCTTTCGTTCACGGAATGGACTAAGTATTTATTTTGCTTTTAATCTACGCTAAATTTCCTATTATATGATGAAGAGTAGACGTTTTTACAGATTTCCAAACTTAAATGAGAGACATTCAAAGTTTAGTTTTGATAGAGATTTTTAAGTTTAGCGCTTAAAACACCACTAACGGTCATGAGAGGGTTAATAGTTTGTCTAAAGAAAATATTTGCCTTTTCATTGTGTAAAAAGCAGCTACATAACTTGATCACCAGAAGCTTCTAGTTTAAGAGTTATAGATGGATAAATCCATGAACTTTTTTAGGGTAATTTTGAGGGCCTACATGTAGACGGCCTGGTCGGTTTACATCGCAGGAATTAAATTTTTACAGAGATCTTATTTTTTACTCTCAATCTATCCGAAAATGGGAGGCGAGCTGGAAAAATAACACTTTTGCACATTGTGAGCACTGCGGTGTAATGGTTAGCACGTTGGACTGTTACACGTGAGGTTGCAGGTTCAATCCCCAACCAAGGCAACATCAATTTATGAAAAATAATAATATATATGAGTTTTTTCTATCCCTCATGCATATCGCAGCGACCTCCTTCGGTGTTCCCATAACACTTAACCCCACCGAAGTAAAATAATATAACAGGGCTATGAACTAAAAAGCTTCAACAAAGTTAGCCAACTCATCATCAGATGGCGGGCAAAAACTGTTCTAAAATTCAACATCTCGCGCATGTTGCCATATTTGAAGCCCTTCATCTTTCACCACCTTTCACTTCTTCTCTAACCCCTTTCCAAAGGAAGCAACACGTTAATTAATAGGAAAAATTTCCTGAGTGGTGCTTCTCTTTAAAAAAAAAATATGGGTGCCCGAATATACATAATTTTTTTTTCATGCTTTATTTCTGCGGTTCCTACCAACTTTTTTACGGGTTCGGGGAACCTCAATATTTTATATAATAAAGAGGAAACGAATTCGGGGAAATTTTGTGGGGTTTCTTATAAAGCTTGAAAATTATTGATTTTTGCATACGAAAAGTTAGATCTACAACTTTTGTAATTCAAAAAAAAACAACTCGTATTCTGAAAAACTCAAATGAAATTCAGAATTTCCATTTGAAATTGAAAAAGCATGAACTAAAGTTCAGATTTTCCATTTTAAATCCCGAAAATATTATTTGAATATAAGAATATATTAACCAAAATCAGGAAAAGATCAATTGGAATTCAAACGAGTAAAAAGGTTAAAGTCGGCCATGCCGGCTATATAATACCCTACACCAAACATTAGTCTGACTTAAAGCCGACTAATGTTTGGATCCGAAATTTGAATGGGTTAAAACGCACTTGTGTCAAAATGTTCTATAAAATCATAAAAGAAGAGAAAATCGAAATTATGGGCGATAGGTCCAAATATGGACCGATCCTATCTAGAATCAATAGGCTTTTTCCTTGGGACCATGTAATTCAGCGAACCAAATTTCATTGAAATATCTTCGTATTTGCGACCTGCAGCGTGTAACAAAGGTAATTTGGGGGGGGACCCTTATATGAGCACTAGGTCTAAACATGGACCGATTTTAACCAAAATTAATAGGCTTCGTCTTTGGGCCGACATAGGTCTGTGCACCAAATTTCATTGAAATATTTTCGTATTTGCTACCTGCAGCGTGTAAAAAAGACAATTTTGGGAGGTACCCTTATATGGGCACTAAGTCTAAACATGGACCGATTTCAACCAAAATCAATAGGCGTCGTCCTTTGGCGGTGTACCAAATTTTGTCAAAATATCTTAATATTTGCGACCTGTAGAGTGCGCATAAGAATGCATGGACAGACGGACGGACGGACAGAAGGACATCGTTAAATCGAAATAAAAAAAAATCTGATCCAATCGGATAAGGTGAGTCTAGGACCAATATTTTTTAGTGTTACAATCATCAGCACAAACTTATAATACTCTCTCCACGTAGTGGTGTAGGGTATAAAAATATCAATTGGAATTTAAAAAACATCAACTGAAATTCGGAAATCATCAATAAAAATTACGAAAATATCAATTGAATTTCAGAAATAGTTGGTTTAAATTTAAAGAAAAACTATGTTAATACCTGAAAAATTAATCGAAATTCACACCATACCAATTATAATTCAGAATATAACAATTGAATTTCAGAAAATATCACTCGAGGATAAAAAAAACATCATGGATGGTAAGCGATAAGATGCGGTTATCGGTAAAAGTAACGTTATTTTAGATTATTTCGGTAACGGTGTTTTAAGGTTAATGTTATTTTATTTTATCAGTTATTTCGGTAACGGTATTTTAAGGTTAATGCTTTTTTAGTTATTTCGGTAACGGTATTTTAAGGGTAACGATAGTCAGATACTTCGATGCATACCGTAATTTGTTTACAAAAACAAACGAAAATAAAAACAAAAATATTAAATTAATGAACATAAAGCAAGTTCAATTATCAAAAGCAGAGAATTAAAAATAACGGTAGTGGTATTTTAAGGATAACCGTATTTCATTTATTTTAGTAACGGTATTTTAGGGGCAACGGTAGTCAATTGAAAAGTTTTTGAATCGATGACGGTGTTTTAGCCAACCCTGAAAAGCATTAATCCGAACTCAGAAAATGTCATGGGAATTTCATTTGGGATTTTCCTAATTTCTATATTTTCTTATTTTCAATTGATACTTTCGAATAACAAATGAAATTTTCAGAATTTTAATTAATGTTTGCTGAATTTTAATTAATTTTTTCTGAACTACAATTACACTGTGGAACAAATTCAGGTTAGCAAAAGTTAGGTCGATTCTGAGAGTGAGGGGTGAAAATAGAGGCTAATTTAGAAGACCCGTATCGCAAACATGTTAGTTCGAATTTTTTATATGGTTTTTTGGCTATAGCTCGTCGACTAATTGATATTTTTTAAATCTGTAAAAGCCAAATTATAGCTAGAGACCTGAACAACAATTAAAAAAAAACAAAAAAAAAATCAATCAAATCAATTTTTTAAAAAAATTTAATTGTTGTTCAGGTCTCTAGCAATAATTTGGCTTCTACAGATTTAAAAAATATCAATTAGTCGACGAGTTATAGCCAAAAAACCATATAAACAATATGTAAAAATTCGAACTAACATAAGCAAATGCCGCGATACGGGTCTTCTAATTTAGCCTCTATTTTCAGCCCTCACTCTTAGAATCGACCTAACTTTTGCTAACCTGAATTTGTTCCACAGTGTTATTATATATTCTTATATGCAAATGATGTTTTCCATATTCGAAATAATATTTAACATGTTTTCTTCTCTAATTATGATTTGTAGATTACAATAAAAGTTTATGTTTTAACTACACAAAGTTTTTGTTTTCTGCAAAATTTTTTCAAATTAAGATATTTTAATTTTTTTTTTTTGCAAGTATTTCCGGTTTTTTAAATAATAATAGAAAGTTGATTAATTATATTCAGTTATAGATTTTAATTAAAGGCTTCTAATATTTAAAAACTTTATTTTTTATGTGTATTTTTTCGGAACTCTTCGCGACCCCCTAGGGGGTCTCGACGCCTTATTTTTGGAATACGTGCTTTATTACATAACACCATAAAGCATTCTTAGTTCTTTAATTATTACACTCCGTATCCGTAAGAGTAATTTTTTATTTATTTAAAAACCACCCTAGCGTATGATTAATTTTCACTTTATAATTTTAAATATATATAATTATTTTTATCAAATTTTATTTAAACACACCTTAACGTATGGTTAATTATTATTTTCTAATATTTAGTTTTGTTTTATTTTTTTTTATGTATTTTTGAAAACACCTGTTTCTTTTTTCATTTTCAAACTGTATTTATTAACAGTTTATAAACACTTGTTTATTTCAACATATAAATCCCGTTAATACCGTACTGTATGCGTCTATCAACCATTAGCGTTGATGTTTCGTTATCAACTAAGTTGCAGAAATCCATAGTGAATGCGACTTTCCCTCATGATAATCTGTAGCAATTTTGTGTGAGTTCATATAATTCTGATGTTATTGTTGTGCAAAAGTCAACTCATGGCCAATGTCTATGTGTATGTGGGGGTGTTTTTTCACGTTTGGTTTTGTATAAATCTTAAATCATACGAAACGATTTGTTTTGGTAACAACAACAGGTTAGCCGAGTAAACAGGCGGCGAAACAGAAAAATAATACTGTCAATATAAAAGTACACTTTTTCATTTGGTACCTTTACAATGACGAAAATATCATGAGAAAAATATTAATGAAATTAAAGAAGATTTTGTCATAGATTTTTAGCTCAATCTCAAGATTATTTGTCAACCATTGGTTCTAAGAAATTTTTTTAAAAGCTTCCCAATAAGCACATAGGTTTTAAAAATTCAAGTCCTTTAAATTTTGCTTGAATTAAAGTAGATTTCAAATTCTAGCACTTGTTTATTTAACAAAAATATTTCAAACTTGAATTTTTGTTTCCCTTTTGCTGTAGTATACTATTGAAATGAAATGTAATGAAAGTTCTATTCAAGCCTTGAAACTGGAAAACAGGGCTGGAATTGAACTTTATTTCAACTTGAATTCCAGTGAAATTTTTTATAGAGTTTTCTCTATTGGTTGTAAACCAATAATTGTAAAGTCTATTTGGAATTTATGATAATATGGTCTTAAACCAAACAAAATAACACGCATTGTTAAAAAAATCATACAATAAATTAATACATATTTCAGTTAAATTCAAATTTGTAAAGTTAAACAAAGAATAGATATGGTAAACGAAGGATTTCGAAAATAAAATTCAATGGAATAAAGTAAAAAATCATTTTCAAAAAACCCAATAGCATAAAATAAGTACATTTTCTATATTAGCTTGGTACTAACTGTATGTTGTAACTGTATCATCCCTTAGGCGAATTGTTTCATATAAAATATTTGAGAGAAAAAATTTTAGTTTGCTTAAAATCTCTTAGCATGTTAAAGTAAAAGAGCAGACATATTACGGAAAAACATGGAATGTTAACAGTTTGTATATACGAAATATTTGAATGAATTTTCTGCTTACTTTGCTTGTAAAAGCATTCACTTAGAATATTACGTAGCCAAATACCGTTGAAAATGTATTTAAGAACAACTAAAATTTTACTTGAAAACAAGACCACTAACATTTTATTAAATTCAACTTTTTCCCATTTGTTTTTGCCTGTAAACAAAATAAACCAAAAAATAAATCAAAATAAATGTTTTATTAATTTGTTTTTACTTACAGGAATAACTTCCGAGATATTAAAATAGATTCTAATTAAATTTGGTTTTAGAGCATGGAAAGATAAGTGAATTAATTGCCAAACAATAAAATTTAATTTGTATAGAATTGTTTCCCAGCAAATTTCGTAACCAAATAAATGGATATAAATATAATGGAACTAAAATGTTTTACTGCGTTAGTATTTCGTCGGCTTGCCTGCAAGTAGTGATATGTGGTTTTTTGTAACAAGTTTTCAGGAGAGCGAAAAAACTGATTTATATTATCCTTTTAACATATTTTATTGACATCATATGCCTTAATGATTCACGACCTCATTTACTAAAATACTGCTGTAAAAGAAATCCGGATTTAATCTCTGTTACAGAGCGGTGCTTGGTGTTTAAGAAAAACTTCGCATAACACCTCTTGAAGGAGCTTTTTTTTAAATATGTTCATACCAGTTTGTACACATAACATCTCTTGTTCAGAGAAAACAAATTTAATAATTTAAAAATGCGGAATTTTTTTGAAATTTTGGGCATTTATTATGAAACAATGCTATGGCCTTTTCCCATCTTTCTAAAAACATATAGATTCCACACCAAAAGAACTGATCATTTTTTGAAACCAAGAATGAATCAAGCGAAATTCGGATACCCTGTTCTGAAGTGAAATGTATTCCACTGAGAGAGTCCTGTATCGATCGAAACAAATGGTAGTCCGACGGGGCAAGGTCTAGATTATAAGACGGGTGAGGCAAAACTTCCTTATCACTATTTCCTAAATAGTTTTTAACCGACCATGCAACATTATCGTTGTCATCATGGAATATTGCGGCTTCATGTTTCCATTTTGCATCGTCAGTAATGATTCGATGCAAAAATGACTTCGTTTTATCGCGTTCAAGCAGCATTTCGGACATGCAAAATCGTCTTTCAACGTTTCTCGGCTTCAGCTCGTGTGGTATCCAATTTCCTTGCTTTTGGATGAATCCTGCTGCTTGCAAAAGTTTTTAAATTGCTGCTAGAGTAACTTTTATGTTGTTTACACTGTGTCGTTCAATGACTAAAGCACCGTAAGTTGTTTTTCACGTGGAAAAATTTCGCTTCGAAAATAAAGGCCTCAATTTGCAATTTAATTTATAAAAATGACCAATTTTCTAATTTTATAACAAAGACACAATCACAATAAACACAAAATGTCACTTTTTCCCAAGAAAAATAATAGTCTTGTACATTAAATTTGCGTGAAAACAAACTCTAGACACTTTTCACGTGAAACTCATTGTCGTGAAAAAAAATAATTTTTTTATATGGAGTATAACAGTTTTTTCACGTGAAACTCAAACAACTTACGGTGCTTAAGTAAGAATAAATGACAGTTGTGTACCCTCCAATATGCTATATAAGTTATTTCAGACACAAACCATGTGTAAAAGATACGCCAACTGTTGTGAATTTCGCATTTTAAAGTTATGCACCACAATACGGGAAAACCAAATAACATTAATGGTACAATATGTAAACTGAAACATTTTATTTAAAATATAAAATCTGTAAGAAAATAGAGAAAATGCGGTATTCACAACTGAAAGCGCATGTTTTACACATGGTTAGTGTCTTTAATAGCTTATACGGCATTTTGGACGGTAAGCATCTGCCATTTATTCTCACTAAGTTAAGTTATACGCCAATTATTTTAGCCATACGTGTACCGAATTAGATTTCATCACCTTAACAGATTTCTTAGAAGGGCCGACTTTTATCCATTTTTTAAAAAAATTAGGATCTAATGACACAAAAAACAGAAATTGTTTACAAACGCTTATTTTTTCATCATTATCTTGAAAATACCATTCATAGCGATATTTATTTTTTTTAACATTTTGTGGGTGGTCGTCGACGGCCACCATTTTTTATAACCAAAAAAATATTAATTTTAAGCATAAATGATTTTTTTTGTTTGTTTAAAATTTAAAAATGTTATGTTTTGGCTGTTTTTGCTCAAATTAAGGTATGGTAACAGATTTTAGGTGAACAAAGCGGTCGTGAAAACTTCTACTAACAACTTCTTATTAAATAAACAAAATTATTATATGGGTAAAATCAAAAAATGTGATAAATTTTTGGGCCAAATTTGTGAGAAGCAAAAAGTGTTAATATATCGGTTTTTTCTTAATGGAATCAGTAAGTTTAGTCATTATAAACCTAATTGCAAAAAATCTCTTACAAAAGTTGTCGCAATAACTTTTTTTGCACAATTATAATTTTTTTGTGGTAACGGAGTTTACATTTCCGCAAACAAAAGATATAACAAAAAAAAAAATGCGTACCAATTTTCTTCAATTTATTAGTTTTTCGTATTTGGGTTTTCTACTTGCTTTCCAATGATATATAATTTGTGTTGATCAAATTGGCGGTTTCGCGAATAAAAATACAATTCATTCCGCGAAAAAAAATTTATTTTTTTTTTAATTTTGTATTTTTGGTCCTTTTAAATGCTTTTCAAAAATATAAAATTTTTTAAAATCCAAACATCGGTTGCGCAGTTACAAAATAATATATTAAAAACATAACATTTCGCGATAAAAAAATTCTTAAATTGTGTGAAACAAATTTAATTTGTCAAACTAATGTCAGTAATGGCTCGAAATATCGATTCAAAACCAATGAAATGCAAAATCAATCGTTTTTCGCTCCAGAAGCTTAGGGTAAAAAACTGATAACTTTTTTTGATTTGATGCAAAATTATTAGTTGAATCGTCTTTTGACACATAAATATTAGTTGAATCACCTCTGTTTATGGTTATTTTAAAATATTTTAAACATTTATCTGCATTTATTTGAATGAAATCTGATGCAAACAATTGTGGTTACGGAGTTTACAGTTACGGAGTTTACATTTGATTACTTTTTTCGTTTTCTTTCAGAAACGCTTTGTCAGAATGTTTTTTCCGAAACAAAATCGCATGATGCCTACAAGGTAAATCCAAATATGATATTGTTTTTCTTACTCGTTAAATAGTTTGGTGTAAAAATTTGGAACGGAGTTTACAACATTTTTTCAAATCTTATTAAAGACATCCATTTTCATCTCGAGAATGTTACATGTTGCAGAAAAGCTTCAAGTCTGTTATACTGGATGATTACTTACAGTCCAACGATCATTTGAGTATAAATAACATTATACTTTTCGGAATATAAATAGTAGATAACTCCAAAATGCTGGTATATGCATTTTTATCAAAAATTATGACGAAAAATCGTTACAGAGTTGGAGTCGTGATAGCTAAGATATACGAAAAAGTTTGTAAAATATATTAATTTTTGTTAAAAACGGCACTTTTTCTCTTCATAAAAATTCTTACAGTTAGTGTTTAGCTTTATTGGTTATTAAAATAGAAGCTATTAAAGTTAAAAAACCTTATGAATTACTTGTTACGGAGTTTACATTTGGCCTATAAAATTGGTCACAAATTTTATGTATTAACCAAAAATTGGTCAGATTGTTATAAATTTTGTGAAACAGGTGACAATGCGCTGATGTATATCGAAATATGTAACTCAAATGTAATCCATGCATTAGAAATTAGGTGGTTACACGGTTTTTATCACATTTTTTGATATCACCCATATATAACTTAACACATAACACTTTTTGCAGGAATATTTGTTTATATGAGTTACTTATGGCACTTTTTTCTATCTCCTAAACAAGTGAAGATATCGCAACGTCGCTTGGTGCATACAGTGCCGGTCAAAAAAATAGCTCGAAGCCAAACAAAAATATTCTTCGTTATATATTTTTAATTAGGTTTAACTGATTTCATTGAAAATGTGTCATCAGTAATAACATTTTAGTCATGTGTAACAATATGAAATAAAAAAGGGTGCATTTGAAATTTTTACCTTCAGCTAGTGAACTTGGCTCATCAATTCCTCATTTCGTGACACCAGCTGATATTAATAATTTGATACGAGACACTGGCGTTTCGAAAAAAAAACGGGGGAATTAATAGGTTTTCGTGTAAGAGAAAGGAATTTAGTATCCGAAGATTTCAAATTTAAACGTGCGAAGACGAATCTTTTCAATGAATAAGCACGAAAATTCTGAAATACAACTTTTCTAATGTCAGAACATTGATGCATTATTTATAGAAATTGTACACCCGCATAATCCAGATGAGTGGAGACTTTTTATTGACTCATCTACATCGAGTCTAAAGGTCGTACTTTTACATATTGGAAATATGTATATTAGGGTTATGACTCATTTTAAACAAAAATTTTACCTATCACCACGTGATAGCCAATTCTAAATTAATAATAAAAATCGTGCTTGCGGGACATTTTGGCGAAAAAAAACTTCCGCACCAAATGCAATTTCTAAAAACAATTTTTTGCTCGGGGATTTCGCTTAATTACCATAACGAATTATTACAAGTATTATTGTAATCCACAAAAATTGTATCCAAAAGTCCCTCCAAAAAGGCTTCGTAATTTTTACCGTAAATAGCTTTTAAAAAGCATCGTTTGAGTCCCATTTGTTTAAAACTTCGGAGAAATATTTTAATTAAACTAAAAAAATATACACCAAATTCCAACACTTTTGGTGCGGGAACTTTTTTGACAGTAGCGAAAAAGTAAGATTGCGTTTCTTAATATTTTTTATGGCCTTTTTGGCGAGGGCATGTAAAATTTGATATTGCAAAAAAAAAATCAAAAAATCATAACCCATCAGTTCCGATTGCATACAGCACTTCAATGTGGGAGACATACGTAAACAAGAAAATTATTTTGGATACCATAAATTACAACCAGCACAAATGGAAAGTCTGTTGTGATCTTAAAGTTGTTGCGCTATTAACTGAAGTAAAGCAAGGTTATTCACGACATTAATATTTTTGTGTGCTTATGAGAGTCGCAAAAAAGATTTGCACTATACAGATTTCGAATGGGAAACGCGTTTAAATTTTGTGATAGGTGGATTCAGTAAATTGTATTATTTAAGATGTTGAAACAAATTTTTCCAAAACTATCCGATGCGAAAACTGAAGCAGGTAACTTATTTTAAGAACTTTTTTATGACCTGATTTTGTAGGTGTGTTTAATGGTCCACAAAAAAAAATTTTTAAATAATACAGATTTTAAAATTACACAAAGCCCTGTCGAAAAAAGGGCATGGATAGCTTTTGAAAATGTTATAGAGTTAACAATTACAAGGACATTGTTAACGAAATGATTGATGGCTACCAACATGTCGCTTAAGATACACTTCCTCCACAACTATTTAGATTTTTTCCATCGAACTTACTAAGTTTTAGTGACGAACACGCAGAACGCTTTCAGCAATAAATAGCAGATATGGAATGTAGGTATAAAGGAAAACAAATAAGACACAACATGTGTCTTATTTGTCAGAGTACTGTTGGTTGCCTTGTTCCGAAACAAATGCAGACTCATATAAACGCCAAATAATAATTAAATTTTATGTATGAGGGAACGTACACTTAAAATAATAAGTCTGTTGGCTGAACAGAAATTTTTTTTTACTTTAACAAAATTTATTCCTGTTTTTTGGCTTAAAATAAAATTTGTTGATCTTAACAAATTCTTTTGTTAAATTTAACGACGATTTCCTCAGGCAAGAATATAATCCGGATAGGGACATGCCTACAACGGATTATTTTTCACAATTTGTTAAATACGTTTGGGATTTCAGCATATTTAATTATTTTAATGCAATTAATGAATATCCCGATAAAAATAAATTTAGAAAAACTAATATGCAATTGCTTGTGCAAATTTAAATGTTACTGACACTTTGGAAAACATGGTTTTCTATTGTTGTTTAATCATTAATTGATGTCACTACATTGCTAGATCTGTCAAAAAAAAACAGAGTAGTATATTCGAAGATGACAAAGCCAATCGTGGTAAATTTTTTGTTGTTGTTTTTGTTTTTCTTTGATATTTTAAATGATTTAATAACGCTCCTAGACGAGAACAAGAAATTCTCATTGTGTTTGTAATTGAACTTAACAAATATTTCCAGAAATTCTAAAAGCGTCGACAGGAAATTCTAAAAAACGACATGCCTACAACGGATTATTTTTCACAATTTGTTAAATACGTTTGGGATTTTAGCATATTTAATTCCTTTAAGAAAATATCATTATAAATTCAGAATCGGTCCATATTTACACCTGGCGCCCATATCGAATGTTTTTCCCATTTTTCAATAAATTTCTAATTTCTCTAGAGTTAAGCCCGTACAACACTAGCTTCGATCTTAAATTTTTCTTCATTTTTTTTTGGGTTTTTATTAAAGTTTTGGTCTATTTACGAAAAAGCTAAAAAGAAGTGGAAAAAAGTCAAATAACAACCATAAAAAAGTCAAGAAAAGGGGAAGAATAAAGTCAGTTTCATACGATTTTAACCCTAGGCTAATTCAAAATTTCCTATTCATTTGTAAATATCGGATACAAATATTAATGGCATTTGAACCAGATTGGTGTAGGGTATTAAAAAGTTAATTACTATCTAAAGTTTTCATTTATCCCGTTTCAACACAAGAACAAATTTCAGCTGTACTTGGACTAATTTTCTACAGATATTTATTAAATTTTAAAATTATCCCAGCAAAACCATCTATTACCAGGTAAAGGGAAATGGAATAAGAAATCAAAAATTGTAACTCCTTACACTTCGGTCGCATAACACATTATTTTAACATGGGGGTGTCATTGGAGGTACATGATTGCCTAAATCGTACCGGTATAGGCTAAAATGAGTAATTACGAAGGAAGTACTGAAATAAGTTGTTACTTGTAATATTAAATTCACTAGTTAGCTAAAATAAGTATATACTTGTATGGAGTGAAATAAGTCGTTACACATTAGTACATTGGTTACATATAGGGAATAAAATAAGACGTTACCAGTAATGACTTTGTTTAAAAGAATACTGAGCAATGGACCGTAAACGCTGTTGTGTAATGGTTAGCGCTTTCGACTGTTCCCAACCAAGGCAACATCAATTTAAGAAAAATAATAATATGTATGAGTTTTTTCTATCCCTCATACACTGAACTAAAAACAGCTGTGAAATCAATTAAAACCCATATTAAATTGATGAATGGGTGATCACTATACAACTAACAAATCTGTCCATCAAATATAACGCGTTGTTTAGTAGATTTATATTTTGATGTTTAACTATTTGATGTGGTGTTATTTTGACAAAATATCGTCAAATGTATTAACAAAAATTAGTTGGCTTAACAATTACATTTAATCAAATTGCATAATGATTTTGTCGTTTTACCAATGCATTTTATTCAATTCAGCAATGGTTTTTATTTAATTAATTAATTTTTTTATCGATTTTTTATTAATTTTTAGACTTATATTTGATTATTTTTTATATTTCACCAATTTCGAATTTTTTAAGCAATATACATACATACAATGTCTTTTTTATAATATAAAAAATAATGAAATATAAAATTGAAATTATAATTTAGCACATACTAAAAACTCTTTATTTAAAACATATAACTTATTTTATTTAAATTAATAATTCAAATATTACATTATATACTTAACTTTCATTAATAGTTTGCCTTAAACAAAATAACAAAAAGATAGAGGATATCAAAATTAATGGCAGAAATTTATATGTACGATTTAAATGAGAACGTTCAAAATTATATAAATTTATTTAAATTAAAATTAATAAATCTTCAATTAGCAATTCACTTCATGTCACTGAATTTGTTAGTTATCTATACTTTGAAAAACCAAAACACTTAATGTCAATTTATTGATATTTCCGACAATTACAAATACACATGCTAGCACGAGTAATGACGCGACAAAACTAACCTTACTAAACTTTTTTTTCACAGATTTAATACTTTTTTCAAATTGAAGAAAAATTATATAAAATTTACTTTACTGCATATTTACAAAATTTTTTAAGAGTTAACAAATTAAATTTTGCTAAAAAATGGACAAAAAAATTATTAAAACAACAATTGTTTTGTAGAGAATTATTGACGGAAATAAGTATGTTCATTTAAAAAAAAAACAGACATTAATTTGAATAAAAAATATATTGTTTTAACAATTCGTTTCATCAAAAAGTAACTAAATTTTTATGTTGATTTCACTTACGACTTTTGGTTCAGTGTACATATCGCAGCGTCCTCCTTCGGTGTTCCCATAGCACTTATTTAACCCCACCGAAGAAAAATAATATAACAGGGCTATGAACTAAAAAACAGCGTCAATAAAGTTCGCCAACTCTTCATCAGATGGCGCGCAACAACTCTACAAACATTCAACATCTCGCAACAACTCTACAAACATTCAACATAATTACAGTGTTGCCATATTTGAAGCCCTTAATCTTTCACCACCTTTCACTTCTCATCCCTTTCCAAAGGAAGCAACACGTTAGTTAATAGCAAGAATTTCCAGAGTGCTGCTTCTATTAAAAAAAATGTAAATAGACTATAAATTTTTATTAAATCGTACTTTCGCATAATATGTAGTTACATAATTCAATACCAATAACTTATTCTTTTAAACCTTATTAATAAGTTATTATCACCCCTGTTCTGAGATCCGAAAATTTTTAATTATAGTGGATTTGTAAAATCACACGGAATTAAAAATTTCGGAAATTTGCTGTTTCGAACAAATTTTAGAATTTTTAAACAAAGTTTTAGATACATTTTTATATATTAATTGTTACAAAAAATGTATATGGGTGATATCAAAAAATGTGATAAAAACCGTGTAACCACCGAATTTCTAATGCATGGATTATATTTGAGTTACATATTTCGATATATATCAGATGGCATTGTCACCTGTTTTAAAAAATTTATAACAATCTGACCAATTTTTGGTTAATACATAAAACTTGTGACCAATTTTATAGGCCAAATGTAAACTCCGTAACAAGTAACTCATAAGGTTTTTTAACTTTAATAGCTTATATTTTAATAACCAATAAAGCTAAACACTAACTGTAAGAATTTATATAAAGAGGAAAAGTGCCGTTTTTAACAAAAATTAATACATTTTATAAACATTTTCGTATGTCTTAGCTATCACGACTTCAACTCTGTAACGAATTTTCGTCATAATTTTTGATAAAAATGCATATACCAGAATTTTGGAGTTATCTATTATTTATATTGCGAAAAGTATAATGTTATTTATACTCAAATGATCGTTGGACTGTAAGTAATCATCCAGTATAACAGACTTGAAGCTTTTCTGCAACATGTAACATTCTCGAGATGAAAAAGGATGTCTTTAATAAGATTTGAAAAAATGTTGTAAACTCCGTTCCTAATTTTTACACCAAACTATTTAACGAGTAAGAAAAACAATGTCATATTTGGATTCACCTTGTAGGCATCGTGCGATTTTGTTTCGGAAAAAAATTCTGACAAAGCGTTTCTGAAAGAAAACGAAAAAAGTAACCAAATGTAAACTCCGTAACTGTAAACTCCGTAACCACAATTGTTTGCATCAGATTTCATTCAAATAAATGCAGATAAATGTTTAAAATATTTTAAAATAATCATAAACAGAGGTGATTCAACTAATATTTATGTGTCCAAAGACGATTCAACTAATAATTTTGCGTCAAATCAAAAAAAGTGATTAGTTTTTTACCCTAAGCTGCTGAAGCGAAAAACGATTGATTTTGCATTTCATTGGTTTTGAATCGATATTTCGAGTCATTACTGATATTAGTTTGACAAATTAAATTTGTTTCACACAATTTAAGAATTTTTTGATCGTGAAATGTTATGGTTTTAATATATTATTTTTTATTTTTATATTTTTGAAAAGCATTTTAAAAGATCAAAAATACAAAATTAAAAAAAAAAAGTTTTTTTCGCGGAATGAATTGTATTTTTATTCGCGAAACCGCCAATTTGATCAACACAAATTATATATCATTGGAAAGCAAGTTGAAAACCCAAATACGAAAAACTAATAAATTGAAGAAAATTCGTACGAAATTTTTTTTGTTATATCTTTTGCTTGCAGAAATGTAAACTCTGTTACAACAAAAAAAATTAAAATTGTGCAAAAAAAGTTATTGCGACAACTTGTAGAAGAGATTTTTTTCGAGTAGGTTTATAATGACTCAACTTACTGATGCCATTAAGAAAAAACCGAAATATTATCACTTTTTGCTTCTCACAAATTTGGCCCAAAAATTTATCACATTTTTTGATTTCACCCATATATTCGTTTTACTTTCAACACGAAATAAATCGAAAAAAATAATTCGGATGTCGATCCCAAAACAGCAAAAAAATTCGGAATGTTTAACTTCAGAATTTTTTATGTCGATTCGGAAATTAGAACAGCGCCGTAACACAATATCAGTAATATATTATTTTAAAGCCTCCAAACAAATAGTGATATATCTCTATATCGGTAACTCATTATTTCATACCTCGTATTACCTCGACGTATTGCTTTAGGTTTCTAAGTACAACCAAGGGTAAAAAAGGTACAACCCAGTACCAAGGTTTTGCTGGGATGTTTTGAATTTATGTCGTCAACGCGAAATTTTTATTAATGTTTTAGTATTCTCAAGAAACTTTGTATTTCAAAAAACTAAACAAGTCAAAATTAGTTAAATTAACTTCACTTGAATTTTTCATCTGACTTGTTATTTTGAGTGTACTAAATAAGTATTGGATTTTTTTATTAAATAATTGTATTGTGTGCCTTTATATTAAGATGCTTTAAATTATGTAAACATGTTAAATGTTTAATATGTGTTTATCAGTATTTAATATTACATTTATTTGTGGGATATAACTGAAGGCAAAGTTAAGCAAATAATGGTGGTACATTTTGACGATTGTAGAGAAAATATACATTTGTCTCTGTATGTTAACCAAAGTTGAAATAAAAAAGGAACAGGAAATGCCATTAAAGTACTTTCTGTAACTACCACACATATACAACTATATGTATTAGAATGGGCAGCAGCCTAAAAAATGTAGTATCTTAAAATAATGTTGTGATTCAGATTTGGTGCTACCACAATGGAGTGGAATTTATATTTTATTGTCTTCTACATGGTTTTTTAGAAATTAAGCCAGGCTCAAATCTAAGGCCGTTTCAAAACGGTTTATTTTTAACTCTTTGAATTGACCACACGCTACTTGGTTTTAAGATACGACATTTTACAAGTTGCAGGACACTCTTTTAAACACACTTACATTTACATGAATTGTCAATAAAGATTTTACAGGAAAGTTCTGTTAAGTGGTTTACTCAGAGTTTTATTAAATTCGGATATCTTCAGGAAAACAATATACGAAGAATCATAAAGCAGTTATTGCTTCCTATGACTAGCCCATGTTAAATTCATCAAAGAAAATAAATTAGAAGCCCTGTTTGCTACAAATATTTTTGGCTCAACAAAAAAATTTATTGACTGTATCATAACAAAATGTATCATAACGAACAAGAATTTAAGAAAAAAATTATAAAAAATACAGTTTTATTTGATCCAATAATGGATAATTTTTGAGTAGTGAATATATATTTTTATGAGGGCGACAAGATATGGGCCATTTTGAAAAATCGGAAGGTGACTGAAAAATGTCATATTTAAAATTTTGCCGTCATCTACCGGGTAGTAGCAGATACATTAATCTCAGTATATAAAATAATAATAATAAGACTGACTGACTCAATGTGGTTTAGTTGAAACCGCTGGACCAAACTGCTGGTCTGCCCAAACTTCTTTCGCTAGAAACCTGGAGTACTGGGTTGAGAAAGGAAAATGTGGCACCTTAAGGGCCTGCCCACACCTAGCAAGTTGAATGAAGGTTCCTAGTATGAACTAGAGATGGGGTTCCTTCTCTGGGAGCGACATCCGCTAAGATGGGCCTTCTGGAAATCCCTATTGGGGGGGGGATGGTGGATAAAAAAGGGAAAATCGCTTCTCTTTGTGCTTTTTACCCCTTAAATGAAGAATTCTAGTTAATCAACTTCGAGGGCTCGCAAGGCGAAAGCGGGGCCAGGTAGGGATTTATCTCCTTCCACATTTTTGCTCCCCCATCCCTCCTCTACAAATCACCTTTGGACATATTTACTATATCTTTTGTCTGGGCAATTATAATTACGAAAAACCTCTGGGCAAGCATACTTGCCTGTGCTCGTCAAAGGGTAAAGAGAGATCGAGCAAAATGAACAAAAATAAGGCGCCCCTTGAAAATATTATATATATCCAAAAATAGATAATGGTAAGGGGTTGCACTGTTGGAAAGTTTAGATAAGAAAATTTTGTTTCATGTCCCACATCTCATAAATTTAGCGAGATCAATTAACAGATTTCCTATTTAAATATCTATCAGGTCCGGGGAATCCAAAGACCATTAGACCTTAAAAATCTAAATAAATTTGGTAAGTTTGTAAAAGTACAAATAAAACTATAGTTTGTCCAAGTTTGTTTTTAAATTAAAATTAAACAGAAAGTGATATCAATTCATGATCTAGAGTCAAACTAAAGAACATTCATTTACTTAAAATTTTTCAAATTTAACAAAAATATTGATAAAATTAACAAATCGATCCTAACAAGGGAAGTCTCCCGACGCGAACCCTCAGATCTTAATGAGCTTAGTGTATGGTACAGAAGAGAAAAACTTGAACGACACATATTTTTTTTTATTAAATCTTCATTTACATAACCGAGCCCTTAGGGCCTTATATGGCTAATTAAAGCTACTAAAAAATATATAACAGACTTCTATATATATTTAACTGCCCAATCTCATATTTAAGGTTTAGATACACTAACAATATTTTATCCTTAAAAACAACCTAAAATACATATTAAATTAATTGAAAACACTATTAAAAAAGGACTACTGATTTTTCATTATAGTCAAACCATTTTGCTATTTATTTTCAAACATTGTTTAAACAATCCAGAAAAGAAATAAAAATAATTGAAAAGTCTATTAAAACAATCATCAATTTTTTAACTGACAAAACATAAAAAAAAAACGATTTTGTGGTTTGTTTTTTCATATTTGAAAGTTTTTTTTTTTTTTTGTTTCGATTTTCAAACACTACACCATACAACAGACACGTTCATATTTTTATTGGCTATGTTTGTGTGTATGAGTAAAGAATTTCTTGTAATTTGAATTGAAATAATTTTGTATATAAACAAACTATTTTAACAAAAAAGAAAACCGAAAATATTTGAATTTTTTGTTTTAAAACAGAAAACAACGAAATTATTTAAATAATTTTTTCAAAAAATAAAAATCTAAAAATAGAATATTTGACTGAAAATAACAACTCCTACAGACGATACATATTTTTTCTGGTTTGTTTTTTATTGGTTGACAAAAAAAGTTAAACAATAAGTTTCAATGTATTTTAATGGATTATTCAATTGAAAACAAACTTTACCTATTACTTTTTAAATAAACCTCAATCGGTTATGGAAAATATATTGTGAGTGTAACACAGTCCAACACTAAAAATGCACGGGCATGTTACATGTCAATTCTGATAGAACACCAAATTTAATGTGTTTATAACTTTTGAGGAAGGTTTATTCTTCTTAACCTCAAACCTACTAAATTAGAATTAATAAAAATATATATTAATGACAATATTAATTGTATTTGGTCTATACGACGCGTTTGAAAAACAACAATTTACTATAAAAAATAAAAATGACCTGTTGGCTGTCCGTCTCCAATATACACAAATTGCCTGCACTTGTACGCACAAACCATACGTCAATGTGACAATATTTGTGAAAAGGTGACACGGAGGAAATAAGAAGATAAACAGATAAAATCTGAAGTAGAATGTTTGTATATGTCTGTTTGATCACTTCTGAAATTATTCATATAGAGACAATCTGACAATAAAAATTTAAACAATAATTTAATGGGAGATCACTGATGAAGCCTGTCCATAAAAAGGCAAAAGTTAGATTTAGTCTGATTTGCAAATTTAATGTGTTTATAACTTTTGAGGAAGGTTTATTCTTCTTTTTAACCTCAAACCTACTAAACCAAATTTAAAAATTAGCTCTAGTTATTGAAATATTCGCAAAATTAACTTTTAGCAAAAATTCAGTTTTTTCGTTAAAATTTCTTATTTATTCATATACCTGACTAAACTGCGGATAATTTTTCATATGGTTTTAAAGTATAGACTTTGGGCTTTTATAACCATACCAACTTATTTTTGTTAGATAAAAGATCTAGGATATAATTGCAATTCAAATGAAAACTTCACTTACTTTCCTATTTTGCAAATAAAGTAAAATCCCTTAATCGGATTTGCAAAGTCTTAACACATGACGTAAATTCATATTCTACTAAATTCTTTTTGTCAAAAAAATCACAACTTTTGCTTCAACATTTTTCGAAAATTCAATCTGAAACACAAATTTTATCGCCAATTTACAAAAATGTATATTTTTGTTAAAGTCGATTTCATTTAAAATTTTGGGTGGCAGTATGCTTTGAATTGGTTTATTTTTGGACCATTCTGATTGGTTCATTTATTTTCAACCAATCAAGATGTTTTAAAATATAAATATTCTTGTAGAGTTTTAATACACAAAATGAACAAAACAATAAAACGGACTAAATTTAAAATGTTCTTTTATAGTAGGGTAGAGGGGGGATCCATCGCCAGTGGGGCACATACACTAATCTCATTTTTTTCCGATGTTAAGGGAGATAAAAAATTGGAAAAAATATCTTTTGTGCATTTTTCAATTGCCTTTCCTTGACATCCACTTTGACGAATTTATATCACATGTGGTCGCAGATAGACGTGTTTTTGTGTTTTTTGGGGTGCCAAAAAAATAATTGAAAGCAACTACATTTTGCAATAACTTCCTCAAATCGTGTGATAAAAAAATAATTTTTCATTACGTTAGACCCATGATCCTAATAATTTGATTTTAATAAATGCTTTAGAAGTGTGAAAAATATTAATTTTATATTAGTGCCTGCCTCTGGGGCAGACGAACATTTGGTGCTTCCCTGCCTAAAATGCTCTATAAGACTTTTCTATATGTTTAAAATATGTTCAATAGTAAATTAGTACAATCGTGTTGATTCTTAAATTTATATTAATTATTTAGTTTTTTGTAATTTTGAAAAATCATTATAGTGTAGTGGAGATTTATTGATTAAAAAGAATTATTCTAAATTATTATCCTTAAAAAACTTATTCTAAATTATTTATTTCAGTCATTAAAACATTGAATTTGCCGTATCAACAATGGCCCGTACTATAAAAGAGTATTTTAAATTTAAAGTCGACTTTAATTTTAATCATACTGTTTTGTTCATTATAATTTATATTTTCAAACATTTTGATTGGTTGAAAATAAATTAACCAATCAGAATGCTCCCAAAATAAACCAAGTCAAGGCACACTGCCAGCCAATATTTTAACTAAGGTCGACTTTAACTAAAATATACATTTGAAAAATATTTTCTTGTTGAATTTGTATCTAGCTCTTTTGGCGAATATCCCCCAGGTTTGGGGCAGTTACGCCGATTTAGGTTACTTTGGAAATCATAAAAAAAAGTATTAGAAAATATGCAAATAATTAGAATAAAAATCATAGAACTTAAAGCCAAAATATGTAGATCTTCAATTTAAAAGTAATTTTTGAAAAATAATTAGGGGTTAAGAAATCACAGTGCTGGGCGAAGGATCCCCCCTCTACCCTACTTTTTTGAACATGCATATTTTAAAATCGTAATTTTTTAGGAATTTGCACTTACATTATCTAAAACTTTGTTGAAATTGATTAGAAAATATGTGTATAATATATATCAATGGTTTTATCTGAGTTTTAATTTCAGGTTCTTCGCAGACTCCCTTAATTTGTAGGTATTAAAAAAAAACAATCTTTTTCAGCTTTAGCCAATTTTTACTTAAAATTAAAACATAAAGTGCGAAATTTTTTTGATAAATTAAGTAACATGAGATGTTTAGTAACCCAGCAAAATATTGGTAATGCCACCTCATTACTATCTGCATTACCAAAAATGATATATCATTACCTTTTGCAAAATAATGAATTCCTAATAACGGCCTATTGTATTCATTGTTTCTAAATATAAAATAATGACTTACTCGTAATAGTTTAAATAAGTACTTTTCACACAGTTAAATTTTATACATTTTTATTTATTATATGTAAATATGTTTTATGTTTAAATTTTTATGACGAGTCCTAAAATTACACACTAGAGAAAACTTAAATTTTTCTGAATATATTTCCTTAAGCTAATAGTATTTGCTTAACTCCTTATTTTTAAGAATCAAGTAAGCAATCGGATAACCACTTATAATTCAACTTTTTGTAAGCATGTGTGTAAGCACTTATTATTCAAAATCTCATAAGTACTTATTTCTCATTTTTTCGTAAGCGAGCGGGTAAGCGTGACTACTTATAAAAACGACCACGCCAAACAAAAATAATGAGTTTAGACGCCAAAAAATAAGTTGTGCGGAGCTATGAATTTCTATTATATAACCACTTATTTGGTAATGAAAGATTTTGCTGGGAATGGTATAAATTAAAAAATTGGATATTCCTTTCTTCGCAGATTAATTATTAGCGAAATCGTGAAAAAAGAGAAATTTCAAATTTAAATGCATATGTGACAGCGCATAGAGAAAGGGACCTAAGGGTAAAAAAATCATTTTTTTTTTTTGTGGACAACATCTGAGCATTGAATGAGACCGATCCCATGCTCTCCTGACCTTAGGTCCCTTTCTATCCTTAGGTCCTTTTCTATTTTGCGCGTCACATATGTAGTGAATATAATCGCAGCTGTCAAAACGTGCGATATATCAAATTAAAGAGCATATTTCATCCTATTAAAATTTTGCAAAGAGTGGTGTTCATACTTCTAATTTTACATTTTTTTGCAAAAAGTTTATTACAAAATTTAAATTTTCTACAAATATGGTTTCATAAATATCTCTTAAACTATAGCTAACTTTAAAATTCTAAGGACATATTCGTGATCTACGTCCCAATGTCTTTTAGAAATGATCTGTCGCAATCCCGATGCATCAAATTTTTCTTATTTTGTGGTACTGTGTTATCATATAGAGACAATAATACAATTTAATGGAAAATCACTGATGAAGCCTGCCCATAAAAAAGGTAGAAACTAGATCTAGTCTGATTTGCAAATTAATAATGTGTTTATAACTTTTGAAAAAAAAAATGTTTATTCTTCTTCTTAACCTCAAACCTACTAAATTAGCATTAATAAAAATGCATATTATTAAGATGAAGAGTTGTTAAATTTTTTTTTGAATTGCATAAATTTCTTGCAATTTGAGGAACCGAAATACACATATATTATCTTTCTTGTTTGTTATTCACGTCTGTTGTCAAAATCTACAGCTGTAACCTACTCAGTGTCGTAGTTAGAGTGACTATTTAAAACGACGATGCTTAAAAACAGATGGCGCTACCAACATTTATATTAATACACCAAATACTGAGACGAAACGTAAAACTAAACAAAAAACAGTTATTATGTTGAAAAATAAATAGTCATTGTGGCTAGGGTTGTTTAGAGCATGACTTTGTTCCTCACAATTAACTACTCTTCCTTTGTAATTCCCTCTACTGTTAATTTTAGCACCTCTGATTTTTGTTTTAAAAAAAATTTTTTTTTTCTGGGATTGAACTCAAATTTATTATATATTCCAAGGAATACATATTTCAAATTTCACGTTTTTAGCGAAAGGGGTTTTGGCAGGCTGCCACGGGGGAGATTTCCCCCTTTTTATCACGTCTTAGTGAAGTCTACTCATGTGGAAGATATTACAAACCAAATTGCAACATCCTAGCTCCAGCAATTTGGGCTGAGCGATGTTGGGTCATTTAGTCACGTTATTCTTTAATATATGTACATATGTGCAAACAATGAGTTAAAGTGAATCAAGTTCTCTACAGAAAAATAAAGCCGCCCATAGTCATATTTCTCTTTGTTTTGAAATGTTATTATTCTGAGTAACGTCACAAATAACAGTCGTTGGTAATTGGTATATGGTTTGAATACCGAAATTAAGCAGATGAACACCAGCTGTAGTTGTCGCAGCTTGTCTGCATATATTTAAATGAAAAAAAGAAAATTAAATCAATAACTACAAATCTTATGAAACTTAAAAAGTAATGCAACCGTGATCGAAGAGTTTTTTGAAATTATTTCTTGACAAAGGGACAACAAAATAAGTGAGCAGAAAAACATTGTGAATATTAAAAACTATACATAAAACAATTCCCTATACAAATTAAAATTGTATAGTAATAAATAAAACAGAATTACAGCAGCATGCCCAGGTAGAAAAATACAAACGGCACAATGTTGGCCCGGTATTGAAGGCGGTAGTACATGTACTGTCAATGCGTCGGATTTTTAACTTTCACTGTACTGGCATGTTGTCGAAATGATAACAACAATAAACGCTTGGCAGTAGTTAGTTCCCAACGTTGGCGCAGGCTTGGGATTTTATTTTTTTGGTATTATCCCAGTACATTTAATAACAAATTTAGTAGTTTGCTAGAACTTTAATGACCTCTTAGTGTACATCACAGATTTTTAATGTATTCTTTCGAAACTTCACAAGAAAAGAATGGCGATGTCTTTCTTACATAAATAATTGTGTAATAGATGTAAAAATACGTAAAATTTATAAAATTTTTAATTTTAACAAATTAAAAAAAGCTCGTTAAATTTCAGTAAACAGTACTGGCAAAGCACGTTTTAAGTAGTACTGGCATTTCGTCAAAAACAGTGCTCTCCCAGTACAACTTTTGTTGTAACGTTGGCAATTTCTACCTGGGTGTATATTGAAAATATACACTCCCGGTTAAAAATAATATTTGAATCCAATTAGATACTTGGATCAAATCAAATGAAATTGTAAAAAATCACACGCAAAAAAAACGAGTAAAAAGGTTAAAGTCGGGCATACAATACCCTACACCAGTCTGGGTAAAAGCCAACTAATGTTTGGATCCGAAATTCGAATGGGTTAAAATGGAGCTTGTGTCAAAATTTTCTATAATGTGAGTCACCGCACCAAATTTCATTAAAATATCTTAATATTTGCGACCTGCAGTTTATAACCAAGCCAATTTTGGGGGGACCCTTATATGGGCACTAGGTCTAAAGATGGACCGATGTTCACCAAAATCAATAGGCTTCGTCCTTGGGCTGATATAGGTCGGTATACGAAATTTCATCAAAATATCTTAATATTTGCGACCTGCTGTTTGTAACCAAGCCAATTTTGGGGGGACCCTTATATGGGCACTAAGTCTAAACATGGACCGGTGTTAACCAAAATCAATAGGCTTCGTCCTTGGGCTTCCATAGGTCGGTGTACCAAATTTCATCAAAATATCTTAATATTTGCGACATGTAGAGTGCGCACAAAATGCATGGACAGACAGACGGACGGACGGACAGACGGACATCGTTAAATCGAAATAAAAAAAATTCTGAGCCGATCGGTATACTATAAGGTGGGTCTAGGACCAATATTTTTTGGTGTTACAAATATCAGCACAAACTTATAATACCCTGACTACATAGTGGTTTAGGGTATAATTACGCAAGTGGTACAAAAAATCAAGCACTGGCATAGCACTGGGTAACCAAGGTGTTGAAAATAAATGACTACCCAGGTAGAAAAATACAAACGGCACAATGTCGGCCCGGTATTGGATACGGTAGTACATGTACTGGCAATGCGTCGGATTTTCAACTTTCACTGTACTGGCATGTTGTCGAAATGATAACACCAATAAACGCTTGGCCGTAGTTATTTCCCAACGTTGGCGCAGGCTTGGGATTTAATTTTTTTGGTATTATCCCAGTACATTTATTAACAATTTTAGTAGTTTGCTAGTAATTTACTGTCCTTTTAGTGTACATCACACATTTTGTCGAAACTTTACCAGAAAAGAATGGTTATGTCTCTCTTACATAAATAATTGTATAAAAGATGCAAAAATACATAAAATTTATAAAATTGTTAATTTTAATAAATTAAAAAAGTTCGTTAATTTTCAGAAAACAGTACTGGCAAAGCAAGTTTTAAGTAGTACCGCCAATTCGTAAAAAACAGTGCTCTCCCAGTACAATTTTTGTTGCAACGTCGGCAATTTCTACCTGGGTAGGAGAACACTCATTTGGGAGAACACTCATTTGCCAGCGTTTGCCAAAATCGTTTTTTCAGTATTTGGTTTACAAAAATTTCACAACTAGACTACTGAACATACTAAAATTAATACATTTTCGCTCTTACAATCAAAGAATTTTTTTTATTTTAAAAAATTCTTTGAATTAAAGAATCTTTCTTCATGAAAAACATCTGTGAAATCAACGAATTGTTATTAAAGAGAGAATCTAAGAATTTTTCTGTATAAAAAATTTCTATTAATCTAAGTATTTTTCTGTAAGAAAAAAAGTCCTTGGATTCTAAGAATTCCTTTACTACGAAAATTCCTTAGGATCTAGGTGCTTTTTTTAAGAAAAAGTCCTTAGGATCTAAGAATTTTTCTTTAAGAAAAAGTCCTCCATATCTGAGATTTTTTATAAGAAACTGTACTTCAAGTATCTTAGATTCTGAATAAGGACTTTTTTTCAATAGAAATTCTTAGCTTCTAAAACTTTTTCTTTAAGAAACATAATTAGATTTTAAGGACCTTTTCTCCAATAAAATTCCTGAACAAGAAATCTTAGTTTAAAGGTTCAATTAGACGTGCCATATCGCCATAGCCGTAACCATATCGCCATAGCAGAAAACCAAAATTCAATTGGTATCTACGGTTACGGTTATGGCGTTATGGCATGTCACCAATAATAGAATACATTGTAGCCCATAAGATTGGTTTGAACAGCTGTTTTATATGGTTATGGCACGTCTAATTGAACCTTAAGTGTTTGTAAACTTCGCATAATACAATCGTAATTAATATTAGAATTAATTACTAAAGAATATTTTCTAGAACTGATTTATAGGAAGAAGAAGAAGAAGAAATTTTAGATTCTAAGAACTTTTTTTGAGAAAAATACCTAGAGTCTAATGACTTTCTCTTTAAGAAAAATACCTACATTCTGAGGACCTTTTATTTAAGAAACTATACTAATATTCTAAGGAATTTTTCTTTAAGAAAAATACTTAGATTCGAACGAAATTTTCTCCAAGAAATTTCTCTATTCTAAGAGTTCTTCTCCAAGAAAAAATTTCAGATTCTACCGACTTTTTTATTAAGAAAAATATTTAAATTCCAAGGGCTTTTCCTTTAAGGAAAATTCTTAAATTTTAAGCGAGTTTTCCTAAAGAAAAATACTTAGATTCTAATCACTTTTGCTAAAAGAAAAATTCCTAGATTCTCAGAACTTGTTCTAATATATAACTCCTTAAATTCTAAGGACTTTTTCTTTAAGAAAAATACTTATATTCTAATGACTTGGTCTTTAATAAAATTTATTAAATTCTAAGGACTTTTTCTTAAAGAAAATTACTCACCCTCTAAGCACCTTTTCTAATAGAAAAATTCATAGATATTAATATTCTAAAATACTTAGATCCTAAGGACTTTTTCTAACAGAAAACCTCTTAGACTCTGAAGAATTTTTCTGTAAGAAAAAATTCTCCGTATCTTTTAGAAAGTTTTTACATTCTAAGAATTTTTCGATTAGAAAAAGTCCCTGGTATATTAGTATATTTTATTAGAAAAAATTTTTAAAATTCTCAGTATTTTTCTTTAAAAAAAACTTTTTTTTAAGAAAAAGTTTTTATAATTTTTCTCTTAGAAGAAGTACTTATAATCTAAGTGTTTTTCTTAAGAAATAGTCCTCAGAATCAAAGAATTTCTTTATCTATTTATTTTGATCTTGTTTTTATTTATTTTACAAAAAGAATAATAAACATATTTTATTTAAAAAATATATTATTGAGCATTTTAATTGAAAGGAATTAAAAACCATAAAATTAATTTTGACCATTTAAAATCTAAAAATGTAAAAAATGCACAAAATAAAAACGTATAAGTTAATGAAATATTCAACAATTCTACAAAAAAACAAACCATGAAAATTTTACAAAGTTTTTAAGTATAAATGTCAATAGTATTTTTTATTAACTGTTTACCAAAGTTTTTTGTATAAACTTGTCAAAGAACTTTTGAAGTTGTATAACATACAATAAACTTAGGTAACTTATGCACTTTTTTTAGTTGATTTTACACTTTTTATTTCTTGCATCCAGGTATAAAAATTTCTATTTTGATTCGATTATATCGAATTTCTGATCTCATCTAATTTTATTTAATTAATCCAATTTTATAGACACAGGTATAATCTAATATTGTATGTTTTTATATGATGATATATAAGAAAAATATTTATAAATTTTCTCATATTAAATCATGTATTAATATTTGCTTTATCGGAAATTGTTTATGTAGGAATATATAATCGACAAAATCGTTAAAAATTTCATATATAGGTAAATATTAGGGTGTCCTTAAAAATATATTTGTCGAATTTATTGCCAATCGAATGCTTCGCTTGTGACTACAGAATTTTTCAGTCGTGACTACCGAAATATTGTTGAGACAATAGAAATTCTGTTGCTATTATCAAACGACTATTTTCTCTATTGATATTCAGTTGCCACAATTGAAAAATTCGGTCACGGCAATCGAACCATTCGATTGGCAACAAATTCGGTTTTTAAAACGAATCTGTGTATTAAAAATTTACCCAAAATTTGAAACTTCAAAAAAAATTAATTTTTTATTGCATTTATTCATTTAATATATTCAAAGTTATTCAGATATGGAGCTCTGGCTTCATAGGATGTCATTAACCCACTTTAGCCTGGAATCCGAAATGACCCCCGAATTTGATAAAAATTCAAAAAAGTCTTTTTTAATTTATTTTAAGGATTTTTAAAATGCCGAACACGGAGATGTCGATTAATTTTATAATATAATATTTGTTATTAAAAAAGATAAATTGGAAAAATTATAATTCGGGTTTGTGTTTGAAGCGACTTCTTTCCAGCATATTTTATGCTTATTTTGTCAAAATTTTAAAGTTTTATCAAAGTTTGCATAATTTTCGGGAAAATATCATTCATATTTTATTAGATTATAATCATCTTTACTTTTATTTAAAAAAAAATATATATATATATAACCCTTAGTGACCTGGAGGAAAAAAGACCCATGAAACTTAATTTTAATTATGACTACAAGATTTTAAAGCTTTTAAGTTAATAAAAAAAAATCCACTTCATAACAATTATTATTGTGTTTAACTTGATCAATATAGGGTTAACGTTTTCACTTTTCGCTAAAAAAAAGACCCACTAGGAAATTTACAGAATAACATCTTACATACAGGTTTTTGGGACATTTGAGCGCCAGTTCTGAATAAGTACAAAATTATTTTTATATTTTTTAATCGGCGAATTGATGTAAATTTCTTAATTCGTTTGTAGGCCTCTGTTTCAATTAAAAAAAATATTTTATTATTGAAAATTTCATTTTGTATTTAAAATTATTATTAAATCAATGTATTAAATATAGGTTTATTTCTTAAAGAAATATTATTAACAAAAATAAATTCTTAAATCATTTTCTTTTTTAGAAATTGGATTATTACTGATGATTGAATTATTTTTAAATGTCTGGCAGATGTACGGACGGACAGACAGACGGAAACCCACGTAGGGTATATACTCGTAAATACCATTTCCTTAAAAAGAGAAATTAATTCAACAAAGAGAATCAAAACTACCAAATAAAAACAAATTCATTTACTTCTATTTTAGATTCTTTTTTTTATTATTCATTTTTTACTTAGGTACTTCGAATGTTATAAATTAACTCAATTGCTAATTATCGATTATTGACAGGTGTAATAGACATTGCGAAATAAAAAAATAAACGTATTATTTTTAATATTTTATGGCAAATACTTTTCTTTTGTAACGCACTGTATAAAATGCCAAAATTTACGTTAAATTATAGTTTGCATAAAAACCACACATGCATAGATTTTTATATGCAACAAGGCTATATTCAATACAATAGAATAATAAAATTATCTATATGCAATGAATGAATATTTTTACTATAAATCGTGTAATTTTGTTCAATAGTCAAAGAAAAAAATGAAGAGGAAAAAAGCTAAGGCAATCATTTGGATACCAGAATTTGGTTAAAATGATTCTGACCCAGCAAAAGCTTTCATTTAATTAGTTATTTTTGTTAGACGAAGCTGTAAGGTGTATAAATTTTGTGCGTTTTTTCATGCTCACAAAAATGACCTTGTCGAATAACAATAATGGGTTTTGACACTAAATTATATTTAGTATATGCTAGTTCTTCCACTTAATATCTAGATTTACCCTTTACTGAAATTTTACTGGGTAAAAAAACAAAAGGAATAACAAAAAAAAATTCCGTTGTGTTGAGCAAAACTATAAACAACTATAAATAAAAAATGCAAAATATTAAATAAACATAATGGAGCATAGTATTTCTACTCCATTTACTTTTAAAGAAAGTAAGTAGATAAAAAAATATTATAAATAAAATATTAATTGTAATTTTGAAAAGGGCTTAAGTCGAGTTTTAGTTTTTCCATCGACATTTTCACTTAATCATATTTTTAAAAATAGCTTATCTCGATATTGTTTTTAAATCGATATCTTTTTCAAATTTCCCCATTACATCCCCGTCATAAGAAAATCGAGGTTAAAAAATTACAAAAATTGTTATTGTGTGATTTTTTAAGAGCACATTCGACATTTAAAATCCACTAGCAACATTTAGCTATAAGATTGAATTTTATATTGTACTTAAATTATTTCCCCGCTATTAAATTAGGTCATTATCATATATGACGAGCAAATCCTTAATGCTCTTTCCCAAAATACTTATTGAAATGATAAAATTTTATTGAAATTTGGTTAAATAAACCTTACATTTTGTGAACAAATACACAATGGATTCATAGATAAAATTCAAAAAACAAATTCTATGAATTGTTATTGTCGATATTTAAAAATGGTTATCATGAAAAAGAAGCCAGGTTTTTTTTATATTTAAAAGGATAGAACAATGAATATTAAACACAAGTTCCAATCTTAAAAGTGTAAGAAAAAATTAAATATAAATACAAAAAGAAAATTTAGTATTTTTTAGTTAAGTGTTTGTGACCGTCGCATAGGACAAACGTAATTAATATTAGAATTAATTACTAAAGAATTTTTTCTATAGCTGATTTATAGGAAGAAGAAGAAGAAAACATTTTTATAGAAACATTTAACAGACACAAGGGAATCACAGTTTCGTCTCACCCAAAGACTAGTCAGTGGTTAGTTTATGTGTCAACTGATCAAAGTAATTTTTAATTGTTAATTTGTCTCTATACGAAAAACTTTTTGTGTGATGAAAAACCTTTATTAAAGCAATTAAATACGCTAAAATCCCAAATGTATTTAACAAATTGTGAAAAATAATCCGTTGTAGGCATGCCCCTATCCGGATTTCATTCTTGCCTAAGGAAATCGCCAGGGGACGACGTTTTTAGAATTTCTGGAAATATTTGTTAAGTTAAATTACAAACTCAATGAGAACTTCTAGTTCTCGTCCAGGAACGTTATTAAACATTTAAAATATCAAAAAACAACAACAACAACACAACAACAACAAAATTTCCACAATTTGCTTTGTCATCTTTCAATGTACTACTCTGTTGTTTTGACAGATCTAGCAATGTAGTGACATCCATTGCCTTAGGCAAGAATGAAATCCGGATAGGGACATGCCTACAACGGATTATTTTTCACAATTTGTTAAATACGTTTGGGATTTTAGCATATTTAATTTCTTTAATGCAATTAATGTATATCCCGATAAAATAAAATTAGAAAAACTATTAAATTTGAAAAAAAAAATGGCACAGCAGCAACACAACCTCTCCAATCAATACTCGGTATCCAACTACTGAATGTGAATAAAGCACATCATAATGTGATAATTACTTAACAATGCCCAAAAAAGTTTATATTAAATAACTTAAAAACTATCATCTGAAAGCATATAAAATCAATTTCAATTGTACCAAACTTTTTATAACTTGGAATACTTTGTACAGATAACATAACCCTCAAAAATTGGTATTAAATTTGGGGAAAATTATCAACTTTCCTAAAAATTTCATTTACATAATCGGGTCTTACTTTTGTATTATTTTAGATATGTGACTGGCTGATATATCACTTTAAAGCTTCTGAAATCGTACTTAAGATTGGTCTAGATGGGACCCTTCTAGTCTCACAAAATACAGAGCATTACCTTGGCGCAATGGATATTCGGCTTTGGCGTTGATTTGGCTGGTTGGCCGGGCTTCACATACAAAATCTTGCATTTCGGGTTGTCGTCAGTAATGATTCGATGCAAAAATTACTTATTTTTATGGCGTTCAAGCAGAATTTCGGATGTGGAAAATCATTCTTCAACGTCTCTCAGCTTCAACTCGTATGGTACCCAATTTCCTTGCTTTTGGGTGGAAAGGAAAAAAGTGTAAAAAATCAAAATGAGGGAAAAAAGAAGAGAAAAACGGTACACTCCAAGGCATACGCGGCCCACGGGGGGTCCTCTATTCTCCCGTGTAGCCGCACATGCCTTGGAGTGTACCTTATTTCATCCTTAATTAATTTCTTTTTTAAAATGGACTCAAAATAAGTGACTGAAGAACATCTTATACAGCATTAGGCTTATTTTAAAAATGTAGTATTTGATTGTTTTTCTGAGAGTGTTTTTCAAATTAAAGTTTTTCCTATAACGGTGTAAAAATTTAAAGAAAAATTGTCCAATGTATTTTAGAGAACAAAATTCATTCTTTACTACCGTGCTAACAAACGTCTTTAGCTATTTGGATGAGTTCTGAATAGCATTTCAGAAGAGGCTAACGATTCTCTAAAAAAATTACAACTACACTCAAAATAATAAGTCTGTTGGCTGAAAGGACAATTTTGTTACTTTAACAAAATTAATTCCCGTTTTTGGCTTAAAATAAAATTTCTTGATTTTAACAAATCCGTTTGTTAAATTTAAAAAATTTAAATTTAAGTAAGAAATTAGCAAAACTACAATTTTAGCTTTTTACAGTCTCGGGACCCTTCCCGGTCCCAGTCCATATCATATAAAGGCATGTAAGGTCACTCCGAAGTAGCAAACATTTTGTCCGTTTTGCTCCAACTCGCTTAGTTTTCTAGACATGGCTCATTTTATGAAGTGGTAAATTTTTATAAAAATTTTCGAGATTCCAAGGACCCACCATGGTCAATTTTTGGATAAAGATAACCCCTTTAGCTGGGGATAATATACGATTAGGAGTAGTCAAAATTTTCGTAAATTTTTCTCTATCTCTCTTAGTTTTTGAGATCCGTGCCATTTAAAAACTTTAAAACTTCGGATAAATTGGTGGCGCCATCTATCGGGCAATAACAGAAACATGAAAATATTATATTATCCCGAAAAATAAATTGTGTAAAATTTAGCGAATGAGTTCTTAACAATTAGTTATAAATAGTTTTAAAAATTAACACTCAAAATTAGATAAAATACTGAGGATTTTTGTTAAATGAAGAAGAAAATCTTTAGTTAAATCAGTGCTTCAACTAAAAATTTGTTAAAAATTAGTCGCGCGGTTTTAAAAACTAATTTTCATTTGTTAATTTTTTGGGTGTAAATTTTTTTGAAAAATCGCTTGTAATTTGTGTATTTTTCTGAACAATTTTTTATTCAATTAACGTTTTTTATAGAAGTTCGGTCTTTTTTCTCAAAACTTGTAAAATTTGAAGAGCAAAACCAACCCAGCCAGCAATTTCTTATTTCACAAATAAGATTCTTAAATAGCTTATAGAAATGATTATTGTTTTTTTGAAAACACTCTTTTTTTGTCTCTGCAACCTAAGAACTGTCTCAAAGTGAGGGTTCATTTTTCGGACTCAAAGAAGATTCCAAAATTATTTGAATTTATGAGGAAAATTTCGATTTTACACGTTCTTTTTTCTGAGTCATTTCTGAGTACAGAGGGGGCTCTTTTGGACGGACCACTTTCATATGAAAAAGAGGAAAAATGTTTATGTTTTTGGAGCTCATTTCTGAGTTATTAATGATCATCTTTATTTGCTGGGTTGTAAAATTTGAAAAGCAAAACCCACCCAGCCAGCAATTTCTTATTTCACAAATAAGATTCTTAAATAGCTCATAGAAATTATTTTTGTTTTTTTGAAAACACTCTTTTTTTGGTAGAAAATATGAACCCTCAGAAAACAATTTAAAAAGTTGGCTCTGCAATCTAAAAATCTGTCTCAAAATGAGGGTTTATTTTTCGGACTCAAAGAAGATTCCAAAATTATTTTAATTTATGAGGAAAATTTAGATTTTACACGTTCTTTTTTCTGAGTCATTTCTGAGTACACAGGGGGCTCTTTTGGACGGACCACTTTCATACTAAAAAGAGGGAAAGTGTTTATGTTTTTAGAGCTCATTTCTGAGTCATTAATGATCATCTTTGTTTGCTGGGAAATTAAAATGAGAGGTGTCATTACGGTTATTATGACGAAATGTTTTTCGGTCACAATCTCCCTAACAATAATCCCCATGGGGGCCGTTTTATAATCCGATGGGGCTTTTGTCCGATAACTTTTCGGTCTTAACGCCCAAAATCAAAATGGGGATAATGTCCGTTAGGGCAATATCCGGGGCCCTCTAAGAGACAATATCATTACCAGAGAAGACAAAATTGCTTTTTATGCTTTTTATTGCTCGTTTTACTCATATTTGCTTCTTTTAGCTTTTTTTTTTTTTGATTTTCCGTTTTTTAGCTTTAAAATAGATTTTGCCTAAGATTTTTGAGCTTTGAGCTCACAAAAAAATATTTTTCTCTTAACTTTGAAATTTTTTTAAAAAAACTGTTGTTTTTCCAAGTTTTTTTACTTTTGCTTTTTTCTTACTTTTTTTTAAATAGAAATCTAATAAATATTATTCTGTAAATTTCCCAGTGAGTGTTTTTGTGAAAAATGAGAACATTAACCCTATATGGTTCAAGTTACTCAAAATAATAATTTTTATCAAGTGGAAAAAATTTTGTTCTATTCATTTAAAATTACATTTTTCCGAAAATTATTAAAGGTGTTATTCTGTAAGTTTCCTCGTGTTCCGTTAAGGGTTAAAGATTTTTTTAGACAAATGTAAAGATAATTATAGTCTAACCAAATTTAGGTAATATTTTCCGAAAACTATGAAAATTTGATGAAAACAATAAAATTTTGCTAAATTTTTGACAAAATGTCCTGGAAAGCAGTCGCTCCAAACACAAACTCGAATTATCATATTTCCAATTTATTTTTTTTTTTCTTAATACCAACTATTATGTGGTGCAACTATCAATCGACATTTCCAAATTAGGCATTTTAAAAATTCTTTAAAATTAATTTTAAAAAAACAGGTTTTTGCATTTTTATCAAATTCGTGGGTCATTTTGTATTCCAGGCTAAAGTAGGTTAATGATATCCGATGAAGTAAAAATTCCATGTCTCAATCATTTTGGCTATACTAAATGAATAAATGAAGCAAAATACTAAATATATCAAAATTACGAATTTTGGGAAATTTTAATAATAATAATACACTTTTTTCCAAAATGGTCCATTTTCGGCCGCAACTCGGCACGGGTTAACGTTTTCCAAAAAAAAAAAAAAAAAAAAAAAAAACCTTTTGTTAATTTGCGACCACTTGTAAAAAAATTGGGGGTATGCGTGTCGAAAATCGACCCCAAACACTATATAAGGGACAACCTAATATACATGTGTGATGATCCATGTTCATGCGCGTTCATGTATGTTCATATATGCAAATAGACCGTACCTCAAAAAAAAGTTTGCCGTACACGCTGTAGTGTAATAATGGTTAGCGCGTTGGACTATTACACGTGAGGTTGCGGGTTCGAGCCCTAACCAAGGCAATATCAATTTATGCAAAATAGTAATATGTATGAGTTTTTTCTATCCCTCATACATATCGCAGCGTCCTCCTTCGGTGTTCCCATAGCACTTAACCCCACCGATGTAAAATAATATAACAGGGCTATGAACTAAAAAGCTCCAACAAAGTTCGCTAACTCACCGACAGATGGCGCGCAACAACTGTTGTAAAAAATTCAACATCTCGCGCAATTACAGTGTTGCCATATTTGAAGCCCTTCATCTTTCACCACCTATAACTTCTTCTCTATCCCTTCCAAAGGAAGCAACACGTTAATTAATAGGAAGAATTTCCTGAGTGTTGCTTCTCTTAAAAAAAAATATATAAAGTATTTTTGCAAGGCAATTTCAAAAAAAAAGTTTTTTGGATTTTAAAGTGTGATATATCGATTTTGTTACCTCGAGGAGGCCAGTATTTTGCTATAAAGGAAAAATCCAATGAAAAAAAATTTAAAAAGGCGGCCCCTACGTGCGCCAACCAATATATAAAAAAATTTCTACTGGGTTTATCGAAAAACTTCCTTAGCAAAAGTTTAATGATTTTTTGCGAGCTTTAATTTTAGGGTTTTATATTTGGGTGGTAGCAACTGAGACCTGGTGGGTAACTATTAGAACCGGATACTTGAGGACAATGGCCCTTAGAGCAAAAACATCGATGTATCATACTTTAAGATCCGACTGTAAATGTCAAAGATATAACGAAAATTTTAAAAAGGCAACCCCTATGATCGGCAAAAAAAAATTTTTTTTTAATTCTTGCAAAAAGAATTTAGATTTGTCGGTGTACGGCGATGTTTTTTTTTTTGCCTGAAGGAATGCATTTAAAACATTCTGTGAAACATTCACTACACCCAACCAAAAAAATCTGTAATAGCTACTGAAAATTTTGCTATTATTATGGGAAATTTAACTGTTTTGAGCCCAGCGCTGTTTTGGCTGATTTTAACAATACATGTCTGCTGATCTGTAGTACAACAAAATTAGTAGAAAAAATTAGTTGCAGCTACTAAATTTCAGTATATTGTTGTGAACTGTAATTTAAAATCAATCTGCAGAAATTAGCAAAAAAGTGTACTATAAAATAAAAAAACTGTAAAATCTAAAAAAAAAAAATTTATAAAAAAAAACTTTTTCTTTCGATTGTAACAAGCGTATAATTTATCGTACTTGAAATTTGGAGTCAAAATTGCAAACGGTTCTTTTTATGAATTGGAGATACAATAAAATTTTCTGAGTGTTATTTCCAAACTAAGAAATATAAACTAAACAAGATTTGTAAAAATTCAAAAAAAAAAAAAAATGTTTTAATAAGTATATTTTTCTGCTAAATTTAGCACTCGGTTTCGAAAAATTAGTAAAATGTTTTGCTGAAATCAGCAGCGAGAATTAGGAAAAAAATCCGTAATTTGTAATAAGAGAATAGCAAAAATGATTACTAAAAAAAATATTGTACTATGCACATCGAAAATATAGATCTCATAAAAGGTCCTTATTCATGATGCACAGGATTAAATCTGCCCTTTCATTTTATTTAATAATCATTACACTGCAATTTTAATTTATTAAAATAACTTATGTAGTATACATTTTTATAAAATAGCTTATTTTAACACGATTAATGGTTGTTTTGATGAAAATTTTACTCTTGGTTAAGGTAGTAAAGTTGGCCTTTAATCTTAACCACGAATAAAATTGACATTAAAATAACTCTCGCTAGACTTAAATTGAGCGTATTTAAGATAAGTTAGCCGACCTTAAACAGAGAAATTTGTATGGTTAAATTGAAGCATTAGTAAGAAGAAATACTTGGGTAAAATTAAGATAAGTTATTACAAAAACATATTTTTGCCTGTGGTTAATGCGGTCTTAACCAGGCCATAAATTGAAATAAGCTAACGGGCCTTAATGAGAGTATTGGCATTATTATTTAATGAAAAAGCAATATAGTACCCAGCAAAATTTTTATGAACTGGTTGCCTTTGAATCTGTTCTAGAATAGGTGTTTTTACCACCGGTTCCGTGGAACAGGTTCTAGAAATGATTCCTGGAAGTCAAAATGTCATTGTCGCAGAACCGGTTCTATAACTGGTTCTAGAACCGGTTCCAAAGCAACCTGTTCTAGGTTGGAGGAACGTAACCTGTTGCTTTTGGGACAAACTCAAACAAAAATCACCGATGATTGAACATAAATTGGAACAGGTTGCATGCAAGAACAAGTTGTTCTACAACCGGTTCTTTGAATCCGACAATTTTGCTGGGTAGTGTTGAAAGACCTTTTCTTTTGTAGCCGATATCCTTACTAAAAGTTAACATTCTCAAAAAACTCAAACCACCTTTAAGGCATTTATAGCAAATAAATTTTGAAACTTAGAATACAAACCAATATCAATTAAATGAAGTACTGATTACATTTGCCTCATCAAGAATTATTGTGTACACAATCAAATACATTTATGTGGCGCACTTCCGCCTTTGTAATACACAACGGAAATACCATTTTGTGCAAATTGTAGAACTGAGTATTATAGTTATACGCTACACCACTAAGCATACAGGATTCAATAAGTTTGTGCCGATTGTCTGATTATTCATGCTTTTTTGTTCGTATGCTGTTGGTCGCAAATTTAAAGACGTTTTGCTGAAATTTGTTACACTGATACATAACGGTCGAAGAACAATATCATAATGGTTAGAATTGATACATTTTTTGAACTGGTGCCAATAAAAAGTTATCCCAAAAAATTGGCTCTTTTGCACATATCATAACATGTCGCCAGTATTTATAAAGATATTTGAAATTTCGTATTCTCACTTCCCTAGTGGCTTCAAATGCAATAAAAAATGCCTTGAAGCCACGTTGTTGCTTTCAAATTTCTTTGCACATTTTATTTCATTTTAAGACATTAGGTTAAGCCAAAGAACAATCCCTGTTACTCTTAATTCAAATCGGTCCATGTTTGGACCAAGCTCGCACAAAAATGTCACCCAAATAAGGTTTTGGTGCTACTATGGCTGACAAATTAATTTTTTAAAAATCATATCCAAAAAATAATTACACAGCATAATAGAAGTATTAATCCATCTTTGTCTCTAGTGCCCAATTTTGTCTTAAGTACACCAAACATTCGGTAAAATTCTAACTTAATACTATTTTTTTTTTAATTTTTTACCAAACTACTAAAATTGCAAAACCCAAACATTAACGGTGGGTCTCATACTGCAGGTTTAAACGTTAGTTAATAGTTAACACTTTTTAAAGTTAAAATTACAGTATGAGACCCTCCGTAACCGACTAAGAAACAGACTAGTGGAGGGTGTCACACAGTCGACATGCCCGATTTGAACTTTTTCTCTCGTTTTTGTGCATTTGGTTTCAATCCTTTTTGGTTCCTTTGATGTGTAACATTTCTTTATTCCCATATAACTACCCTACGGGAAATGAAGGGTCGATTGATCCAAAGTGACAAATCTGTGACAGGTGAATAGGGGACATGTTACAAAACTGATGTAAACCAAAATTTCGGTGCATCAAAAAGTGGTAATTGCAGCAAAATATTCAACCACGTGACTATCCAAATCGATACCAAACATTAACTGATTCATTTTGGATATATCATATAACTGGAGAAAAAGTATTATAACCTCAAATTGACAAAAGTTACTAGTACCGTTAAAGCTGAAGTAGTGATATAACACAGAACAGGTGCAGTATAGTATTAGATGTTTATGAAAAAATGACAATCGGTACCGTAAAACCCTATCCCGTGACTGTTACAAAGTTCACATAATACTTAACTTTTTGGGCACAGTAATGATGACATAATACTAAACTACGAGTAGTTCGGATACGAGAATACATAATAAAGTGTCAATGACAAGCAAAACAAACTGTTCAGTGACTGACTGAAAGGCTGTACAACCCTTTTGGATTTATTCACAAACACTTCGGGGATGTTATATTTAAAAAGTCATAATTTTTAATTGGATATTTTGATTGCCGGTTCTTTTCTCTAATCGTTGGTGAAATTTGATTTAAATATTCGTAAAAGTGTTAACAGAAAAAATCAAAAGAAAATGTTTTATAATACCGATATTACTATTATAAAATAGAGAGTATTCTAAAAAAATCACTAGAGAAGCTTAAATCACTGACCCATTCGACTAAAATAGGTACATCGCATCTATATTTGCAAAAATTAATTAAAGAGAAGATTAAATTTATGTTTTTTTGAAATAGATTAATGACACAGTTTTTTTTAAATATGCTATTCCTAATTTTATAGAAATAACTAAAAACTAGCTCAAAAAGCCCAAAATGACCCGAAAACTAGTTTAGTGTTGAATTCAAGAATGGTCTTTGTAAACTTCGTACATATTTTTTTATACGTAAACTTAACAGGGTTTTACTTAAAATCTGTGCCCAGATTCTATAATACGATAGATGATTATCGTACAATTTTCAAAGTTTAATAACTAGTATATTATATAAAGGCAACAATTTTGCATCACATATTTCAACATTTTTGTAAGTAACATCTTTAAAATGTTGGAAATTTATAATCGAAAAGTGGAAAATAATCGTCAGTTTTTTATAGAATCCATAGCATATTGCAAAAACGATCACATCAGTTAAGAAAAAAACTACTGAACCTATTTCCAAATGTTGTTTTTGCGTGAAAAAAAAAATTACTCGAACTCTAAAGGCCTCAAATTGTAAAGAAAATTGAAAAACTGAATAATTTTTCCTTTTATAAGAAAGACAAAATCCAAACAAACTGCATAAGATGAAAATTTCGGCAAAATCGGAGTTCTCAGTTGGGAGACTCTTTCACATGTTGATGTGAAGGAGTTTTGCCGTCCACATTGAGATTGTGTAAAGGGATTTTGTGTTTGAAATAGCAATGGATTTTGTGTTTTACTTGAAAGGCCTATGAATGACATTATGTGTGGATTATGACACCGTTTAAATGAACGCCGCTGCTTCGCCAGGGAGTTCACATCCGATATACCCAATTAAATTTGAGCTAAGGCACGGGTTATGCAGACATCGGTTGTTTGTGACTTATTGGCATAAAAATGCGACTTGATGGAACCTCACAAGAAAAAGTCTAAAGCGATCAAACCGCACGATTTCGGTGACTAGTTAAAGTCGCTTCTGTGTGAGTTAACCCTTAAATCGGTCGTTCAGAATGTTCAGGTCGCGTCAGCTATGTGGCACCTAGCGCCGCCTGTTGGAACCACATGTCGTTCACATCCATATCATCCGATTTTGGCCAAAGAAATCATCATAATGTGATAATTACCCGTGAAAAGGAGATAACCATAGGAATTTTCTAATTGAGAAATATTTACTCATGTATTAGTTAATTCTGATTCTTCCGATTACAAAACATTCATTGTGTAGGTTATGATTGACAAAACTTCAATTAGCCACACCCATCGATGTGTCGACCATGGTGTGCCTCGTTAAGAGATGATGCTACGGGTCGTAGCCTGTGTAGAGAGTTGCCGGTTTAATTCTCGGTCATGGAATACAGAATAAGTGTTTCATATAGAGACAATTTAACGATTAAAAATACTTTGATCAATTCACCCATAAACTTCTTTCTGTAAATGAACTATAAAAAATTGTATTTTATATTTGTAACGTATATGAAATTGTTCAGAATTTTTGCAGAAATCCTGAAAAGAAACTTGAAATTTTTAGGGACCTATAAACGTCATTCCATTTTGCCGAAATTTGGTCCGATGTATTTACGACTGACGGACGGACGGACATCGCCAAATCGACTCAAAACGCGATTCTGGGTAAATCGGTACACTAATAGGTTGGTCTAGGTCCAATATTTTTTGGTGTTACAAACAGCAGTATAATCTTATTTTGCCCTGTCGAAGTAGTGGTATATGGTGTAACTAGTATATCTTAACTGTTAAGTTAAAATTTATTTGTTCACTTTGATATATTTGTTAGAATATTGTTCTACCTCAAGTCCAAATTCGAATATGATATTTTGAACCAACAAATAAAATCTAATATTACAATATCGTATTCGAATTTGCACTTGAGGTAGAACAATATTCTAACTAAATATATGAAAATCTATTTGAAAGTCCGGAAAAACAATTTTTGTATTTTTAATGCAAAAATTAAAATAATTTATATGTATAGCTTATAAACATAACTAAATTGAATTGTAGACATGAGTTAATAGGGGTTTTTATATAAACGCGTATTCTACTCGTAAACTGTGTAAACTTGGTATGTTTATGAGTTTAATATCAAACTCCATACATAAAAAATATGTTTATGTTTATACAAGGTTTACATGGAAATTACGAGTTTATATCAAAACCCCTAATAATTATGTTTTTGGTATTTATTTGAAAAAATAAGCTATTTTTTAAATAATTTTTTTGTGACTTTGTTTGTGATGATTTAAAAACAGATTCGGTGACTTGTGATTTTACGTAAGTTCAGTGACTGGATACTTCTAGGTTCTTCCAGCACCCGTACTTTTTCTGACACATGGTGAATAATAAGTGACATGTTATATGTCAATTAGTTTCAGTTAGTCCTGTGACTTGTTAACTTAGAGCAGTATAGTGATATGTCACGAAAATATGTTTTTGTACTAGTTCAGCAACAACACACATATTGACTAATATGTGACTAGTTTTTTAACAAATATTTTTCATTAGTTCTGTGATATGTGCACTTAAACCAGTCACGTGATATTTTATTTGGCACTAGTTTCGGTACATATCACATAATGTCTAACATGTGACTACTTCCGTATTAGATAATTTTAACTTGTTATATTGCATCCTCTCTTAAACCAGTAGTGTGATATGTTATAATCGACAAGCTTTCCGACAAGTCACAAGTAGCCCAAAAGGTGGAAATTGCCACCTCCTATGACAAGCCCATGTTAAAGTTGCCGGTTACTTTCATATAAAAAAACCGAATCGAGGACCGGTAACTCCCACAAAGTTCCAGTCACGTGACCAGCTCTGTGACTGATCCATTTCCCGTAGGGTATGTATTAAAACATGTTGCAGTTAGAAAGCAAATCGATTTTGTAAAAATGTCCATTGCTATACTTAGAGTTGAAAAATTAAAGTATTTGAACAATTGACAATGAGAACGGAAGAAATTATGATTGACAAAAAATTACAAAAATTCACCAATATCTCGTTTCATTTCTTTTTAAACGAATTGACCTTAACTTTAAGAAATAGAATTTAAATTCTCTTTTTCTTATTTCTTGTGTATTTAGTAGATTGTTAGTTTAGAATTTTTCCTAAACAATTGTATATAAAAGGAAAAAAATTTACCCAAAATTTAATTTTTTTCAAACCTAATTGAATGGTATATAGTGAGCATTTTGTTGGTTCACCTTAAATAGCCATCCTAAACTGTGCAGCATTTATGATATTTTTCTAGGAATGTATACAACATTCACAAAAGTTTAAGGTTTCGAAAACATACTCTTACGTTTTTGTATATCTTAATGTAGTTTACTATATAAATGTTTAAATTTTTAATAGGTATCCTCAAGGCCCATACAAAAAATGGCATTGTGGTTGATATAAGTGATAATTAGGGTTTGGGATTTCCCGGACTTTTTTATTTCCCGGGAAACGGGAATAAAAAAATTTAATTCCCGGGAATACCGGGAATCCCGGGAAATATTTTTTAACAAAATTGTTAATGAAAACCACCTATATAAATAATTTTTGTTAAAAAAAACACTATTTCAGTACAAATGCAGTCTGTATAGTGAGAATTCAAAGTAAAAATATCAGAATGTTGAACATTTGATTTCACATAAATTACTCTAAGCACTGCCAAATAAATTGCATGATTCCAGCAGAAAGCACCCACTACTGGACTGTCGGAAACAAACCGCTTTATCACATTTGGCTCATTTTCTTCAAAAAAAGTTGCATGAATATCAATTTTTTTTGTGAACCAAATTTAGATGTCGGATAAACTACCTCCGTTAACCATTAGTCTCTTAGGGCATATATTGCACTGCGCTGTATTGTCCTTTTTTGTAAAGTATTTCCATACTCCTGACATTTTATTATTTAATATAAAATAATATATTAGTTTGAAAGCAGGTGTAATTAAATAAAGTAAATTTACTTGAAAATATTTTATTAATGGAAACGTTACTTATAAAATTATTGGCCCTTAATATAAAGGATTATTTTAAATTTAAAGTCGACTTTATTTTTAATCATACGGTTTTGTTCATTTTGTGTATGAAAGCCCTACAAAAATATTTATATTTTCAAATATTTTGATTGGTTGAAAATAAATTAACCAATCAGAATGCTCCAAATATAAACCAAGTCAAGGTATACTGCCACCCAATATGTTAACTAAAGTCGTCTTTAACTAAAATATACATTTTTTTTTTTGTTAAAGAAAAGCAACACTCAGGAAATTCTTCCTATTAATTAACGTGTTGCTTCCTTTGGAAAGGGGATAGAGGAGAAGTGCAAAGTGGTGAAAGATGAAAGGCTTAAAATATGGCAACACTGCAATTGCGCGAGATGTTGAATCTTAGAACAGTTGTTGCGCGCAAGCTTTTTAGTTCATAGCCCTGTTATATTATTTTACTTCGGTGGGGTTAAGTTCTATGGGAACACCGAAGGAGGACGCTTCGATATGTATGAGGGATAGAAAAAACTCATGTATATTATTATTTTTCATAAATTGATGTTGCCTTGGTTGGGGCTCGAACCCGCAACCTTACTTGTAACAGTCCAACGCGCTAACCATTACACCACAGCGCCCCCAAAAAAATTGAGATAAAAAGGGCGATTATTTGTAAGAAACAAATTTTTTGTTCATATTTCTTTTAAACATTTTACCAGATTTTTAGGTTTTACTACTTACATTTTGAATAGGTATGCGAAAAATCTTTATTACTTAAAAGGGAATCAATTTCTTTTTTGTGTGTCAAAGAAATTGATTCCCTTTTAAAAAATTTTAACATTAACATTTTTGTTTTGGTATTTAAAATGTTTTTTATGACTAAAATTAAAAAATCCTATTCTAAATAAAAATAATTTAATATTTTTCAAATTTCCCGTTTTCCCGGGAAAAATATATTATTTTCCCGGGAATTCCCGGCAAACTTTTCCCGGCAAACTTTTCCCGAACCCCAAACCCTAGTGATAATATTTTCCATATAACACAACACGGGGCAACGTATCTACATTTTTTGGCCAGAACTCGAATTCCACAGAAAGATTATGGTTTGGCGATATCATTCTGACGATTGTAAATTTTTGTAATCATATTTTCGAAATCGTTGTTTTTACAGCTAAATTGGTTTCAATGAGAACAAGATCATCGTCCAAACGCTATCGTCAAAACGATTGAAAATGCACGATAGCAATCGTTTTGCATATTTTTTATTTTTGCTTTATTTCGACACTTAGGCTCTAATGTATAAACTTTTCTTAGTTTTTCGTTAAGAAATACATTTGCTAAAGTATTATTTTTCCTTAATAAACGTTTATTAAAAAATGTCATGCATAATCGTTAAATAACACTTTGTTAATTTCTCGTTTTATTTTGGCAATACCCTTATATAATGTGTCTCCATTTTCAAATAAATTGTTAGTACTTCATAAAGTTAGTAAATGATTGACTCGTTCATCATAGTTGAATTATATTGTTTTAAAGATTTTATTAATAAAAATAATTTTTAATAAGTCAAAGCATGATAAAATTAACTTTCCTACATATCTTGGTTATGTAAGAGTGTAAAATAATATTTTAAAGACAGTTTTATAATACGAATAATGAAAGTATTCGAATGAAGAATATGTTTTGATTACACTAACATCACTATTTTGTTTAATTTATTTTTTATTTTATTTGTATACCAATTTGGAGAATTTAATTAAAAAAGGTTTAAATAGTGGAATTGTCCAGGTTTTTTTTTTTAATTTGTTGGCTATAAAATGTTAGATTCTTGAGTGGATAACACTTGAAAAACCCTTTAAATAAATGAAAACTCAATATTTTTGGTTTTAACAGAGATTTTTCCTTTTAAAACTTTATGAAATGCTTATCTTAGGCTTGATCCTACTTTAAAAGATTGTTAAATTTTCATTATTAAACGAATTATGCATACTGTTTAAATTAAACTCTTTGGAAACTTTATGCATTTAGCTGTAAATCATTAAAGTTATAATTTCTTCAATGAATGTTCTTTATTTGATTCGTACTAGTAAACTACAGAGAAGAAAAAATTTTAAAAATTCAATAAGGCCAGCAGGATAGAATACATATTTTTGGGTCCCGCTACAGACCCACCTTCAGTATGCCTTTATGGGTTAATATATATTTGATGATGAGCAATTTATATTGAATTGAAGTAAATAAACACATGTTAGAACTCAGTAAGACCAACATCAACCCAATTTTAACACTGCTAAGTATTTTTATCTGTTATAACTGTTTTTGCTTCACTCTCAAAACAATTCAGTTTTGGCAATTCAGAATTGGCTCGATTGCTGCAATCTCGTTATTCGGTTGCCCTAACCGAATTGAAATTAGATTGCCACAACTGCTGCAACCTTATTTCTACACTCAGATAAAAAAGTTAGTAAAAAAATTGGTAACAGTTTCCTATTGAACTCTACAATTTTTATATTGATTTTTACTCAATTTTTTTTGTAATCATTTTTGCTATTCTCTTATTACAAATTACGGATTTTTTACTAATTCTCGCTGCTGATTTCAGCAAAACATTTTGCTAATTTTTCAAAACCGAGTACTAAATTTAAAAGAAAAATATACTAATTAAAATAATTTTTTTCTTATTTTTTACAATTCTTGTTTAGTTTATATTTGTTACTATTGATATATTCTTAATTTGGAAATAACACTCAGAAAATTTTATTGTATCTCCAATGCATAAAAAGGAGAACCGTTTGCAATTCTGACTCCATATTTCAAATACGATGAAGTAATTATATGCTTGTTACAATCGAAAGAAAAACATTTTTTTTTATAATTTTTTTTTTTAGATTTTACTGTTTTTTTATTTTTTAGTACACATTTTTTTCCTAATTTCAGCAGATTGATTTTAAATTACAGTTTACAACAATTTACTGAAATTTAGTAGCTGCAACTAATTATTTATACTAATTTCATTGTACTAAAATTATTGATATTTAGTAAGTTTTTTAACTGATTTTAGCAAATGGATTTTGAATTGCAGTTTACAATAATTTTGCTAAAATTTAGTAGCGACTACTAATTTTTTTTAATAATTTTGTTGTACAACAGATCAGCAGACATGTGTTGCTAAAATTAGCAAAAAAAAATACCGCTGGGCTCAAAACAGTTAAATTTCCCGTAATAACAGCAAAATTTTCAGTAGCCATTACAGACTTTTTTGGTTCAGTGTAGGTTGCAGTAACCGAAACAATTCGGTTGGCAAAAAATTTCGTTGCAATAATGGAATTCTTCTTAGAGTACTTTAAATCTTAAAGTATCGCAGCTGGTTCTATTCAACTCTGCCGACAAACTTTATGAAACACAGATTTATATTCTTATTCTTCTGAGAGTATTTGAACTTTAATTCTTAAAGTATCGCAGCTGGTTCTATTCAACTCTGCCGACAAACTTTATGAAACACAGATTTATAAACGACAACGAACTGACAATTTAAAATTAACGAATCGGAATCACTTACTGTTTCGATTTAACTATGTCCGTCTGTCAGTCTGTCCATATATCACTTTACGCACGCTACAGGTCGCAAATACTAAGATGGTTTGATAAAATTTGGTACATTTTAGTAGGGTGGAGGGGGGATCCTTCGCCACTTTCTTTCAAAGCACTATCATTTTTTAACCCCTAATTATTTTTCAAAAATTACTTTCAAATTGAAGCTTTACATATCTTGGCTTTAATTTCTATGATTTTTTATTCTAATTATTTGCACATTTTCTATTACTTTTTTAATAATTTTCAAAGTAACCCAAATCGGCGTAACTGCCCCAAAATTGTGGAATATCGCCAAAAGAGCTAGATACAATTTCAACAAAAAAATATTGTTAGTATGGCAAAGTCAATGTTTCAATGACTGAAATAAATAATTTAGAATAAGTTCTTTATGATATGTGATTCTTTTTAATTAATAAATCTCTACTACATTAAAAAATAATAATTGAAAACTATAATATAATAATTCTTCAAAATTACAAAAAACTGAATAATTAATATAAATATAAGAATGAACACGATTGTTATAATTTACTATTAAACATATTTTCGATTAAAAAACACATGTGATATTTTGCAGGCCGGTCGACGATATATTCCCTTCAACATAAAATACAAAGACAACAAACCTTTTGGTGAGATACCCTAATATTAACAGAAATATGATGTTTGTATTTCAAAATGTTTTGTTGTATTTAAATTTCATTTACAAATATTTTTTGTGCCAGTTTTTAAAAATATCCCAGCAAAACTTTTTACTATCCTTTGCCAAATATATCAATTCAAAAACTCTTTCGCCTAATACACATTCTATGGAAGTAGTACCAAAAGACATTTCATGTAAGTTGAAGTAAATAAGTAAGACTTCAACTGACGGAGAATAAGTTCTAAAACTAGTTCGAGAACTGGTTCAAGGGAAAACGTTTCCACTGTGACTCTACAAAAGCAGTCGCTTTTGTGACAAATTCAAACCAAAGCTAGACTGTTTTAGAGTAGTTCTACAACCAATTCTTTGTAACAAAACATTTTGCTGGGATTGTTATATACATACAAGTTTATTTAAGTTTTCTGCTTTGTATGGCTTTATTTGTATTAACATGTGGTGTCCATTTTTTAGTATTTCGGTTGACACTTGATAAAGATTAATTTATATATGTGTGTCCAATTTGTCGTTTTGTATCATGTACCATAGAAAGGTCGCATATATTTTGTTATTCCGTTAGTAAAATATCGAAATATTACCACAAAAAAAGAACAAAAAACATTTGCAGAACACAATTCCATAGGATTTAAAAGAATTTATATCTTTACGCAAAGCCATTACCATGGCAAAAATAAATTTTATTTATATATTATAATTTACGAAGATTTTTGAGAGTGGATTGCTTTTTATCAACTGATTCTTTAAATGTTTGGATCCTTCGCCATTCATTTTAAATACTGTGGAGAGCTGAACAGATTCGTGGCGGTCTAACAAGATTTCGTACTCTTTAAATTTTTTTTTTTTTGGAAACTAATAATACACAATAAAACTCGATACGAAAAAAGCTAATGAAATAGAAGATATAGTTAACATGTAAATTTAAGAAAAGGCAAGGGAATGGTTCAAAGTAAATTTTTATTTTAATATGTGTATGTAGTGGAAACGAATATATGAGGATTTTTATAACAACTGTTCAGCTTAAAAAAGTGTATCGGACACTCAATATACATACATATTATGTCTGCTGGCTCAACATTAGAAATTTGTTAATTTAAATAAATATATTCCTCTTTTTTAGCTTAAAATAAAATTTGTTGATTTTAACACATTTTTGATGTTGTTAAAATTCAGAAATCTAAATTTAAGTAAAAAATTAATAAAACTGCACTATTGTAATTACTATGAGTCGTAATATCTGTTGTAATTATAGGGTCTTTGGACCCTCCCCCCCTGGTCCATATCATCTAAGGTCATGCAATGATACAACAAAGGGGCAAACGTTTTGTCCATTTTTCTCTATCTCCCAGATATGGGCTATTTGATGAAATGGAATATTTTTATTAAAAATTTTCGAAGACCAAAGCAAGGTCCCATTTTTTTCATTGAGATATGCTTTCCATGGGGAAATTATATAACTACACTCACAATATATTTTCCATAACCGATTGAGGTTTATTTGAAAAGTAATAGCTAAAATTTGTTTTCAATTGAAGAATCAATAAAAAAATAAACTACAAAAATATACGTATCGTCTGTAGGAGCTGATATTTTCAGTCAAATGTTCTATTTTTATTTTTGATGTGATTTTCTTATCTATCGACCTTTTTCTAATGTTCAATTTACAGTTTTAGAAATATTTTCTAGCAGGCCTTCAAGGTCAGTATTCCACTAATGCAAATAAAAGATTATTTATATTTAATTTTTTCATCCAACGTTTCGGTGGGTGATTTTTCCACCTTCTTCAGGGAATAATTTTATTAAATCTAGCAACGACATAGCAGAAATAGTATATATAGTTAACAGCAAAAATTAAAAAAAAACCTTATAAGAACAATTTAACTTACATATAATCTTCTCGTCAAATTTTTACATTCAAATTTTTAATAAATCTCTTTGGTTTAGTACGAAACAAAAAGCACGACATAAAACACAAAATTTAAATAAAAATAAATGTAAAAATAAATTAATTAAAAATATGTAATAAATTAAAATATGTAGTTTTCTATTTTTAGAAAAAATAATTTAAATAATTTCGTTGTTTTCTGTTTTAAAACAAAAAATTAAAATATTTTCGGTTTTCTTTTTTGTTAAAATAATTTCTTTATATACAAAATAATTTCCATTCAAATTACAAGAAATTATTTACTCATACACACAAGCATAACCAATAAAAATACGACGGTGTGTGTTGTGTGTGTAGTGTTTTGAAAACTAAAACAAAAAAAAACTTTGAAATATGAAAAAAACAAACCACATGATCGTTTTTTTACGTTTTGTCAGTTAAAAATTGATGATTGTTTTAACAGACTTTTCAATTATTTTTATTTCTTTTATGGATTGTTTAAACAATGTTTGAAAATAAATAGCAAAATGGTTTAAATATAATGAAAAATCAGTAGTCCTTTTTTTAACTGTGTTTTCAATTAATTTAATATTTATTTTAGGTTGTTGTTAATGATAAAATATTGTGAGTGTACAAAAACAATAAAATAAAAATTATTATCTAAGTCTTTCAGATTGCATTTCCTCTAATGGAATATTAAGTCAAGTTAGGGCCTTTCTGTATTAAGCATTAAATTTATTTACGAAAAAGTTTGCAAAGAACAGCATGTTTGTTGTTACATTTAAGGCATTTCTTTTAACTTTTACATTCATGATCGTTGCGTAATTTGAAATTTTAAAAGATAGATTCAAATAAAATAAAAACAATTTGAATTATAAAAAATGTTTATGAAACTATAGCCGCTTTTTCTAATCACTTGGATTTAATAAATCCAAAAAGTAGTTCTAAAAGTGCTCAACAGATGGGGTTAGATTCCCCTATTTCAAAAAGAATTTTCTATCCCACAGTTATTTCACCCTAATTTTTAATACCGAATTCGATGCTGAAGGATTTTACGTTAACTTTTAAGTTTTAATTATTTTTTATATAAAACAGCGATAGGCAATCTGCCTTTTCAGTTTTATCACTTCAATTTATATTTTTACACAATTGTAAAATTGCAGTATTTAATATACACTAATTGGATTTAATTAAATTACTTACAGTAGAGTCAAAAATTGCCATTTCTATTTCAGCTATTTCTCCATGTCCAAGATGGAAAATATGTATTTGGTGAGGTGTAGTTTTTTTTATAAACATATTTCATAAAAAAAATTTAATAAAAACCTTTTATTTGTTAGTTTTTAAATTTTTTTATTTCTCTTTTAATTTTCATTCGTATTTTTTTCTGACATTAAATTAATAGGCTGTTTCATATATTTGTGCTTTTTTTGTGGATTTATTAAATCCAGCTTTTTTTGGATTTAATAAATCCCCTTTTTGTATGAAAAATTCTAAATCCAGGTGATTATAAAAACGCTATATATCTATCAATGTGGTTTGGCTCAAGGGGTGAGGCGATGAACTTCTAAACCAAAGGCCGTTGGTTCGAATCGTGGCTGGTGTTGAAATAAAATAAAATAGCTTTGAATATAAAACAGGGATCGGCAAACGCATACAACCTTAGTTTTGTGCTTGTATGAGTGAGATGTAACTTTCCCTCTCTCAGTGCACTGAAAGAAATTTTTGTATAATTTTCTCATACTTATTTATGTGCAATTAGAATATAGAAATAAAATAGAACAAAATAGAAAATAATTTAAAAATGAGATTTTGAAAGAAACACTCGTTGACTGAATAAATTTGTTTGTTTTTATTCAATGTGTGAGCATATGTAGGTGTCAGTGAGTTGCACGCGTGCATAAAAATGCCGACCTCCGATCAGGCTGGCCAGACTTGGGGTTTTGTCCCCAAATTTGGGGATATTTTGTTGGTCTTGGGAACAAACATTTCCATTTGGGGACAGGGAATTTTTTTGGGGATTTAAAAAATGTTTTGGGGGTTTTTTGGGGATATTTACAACCTTTCGTAAATTTTTCAGATTATGTTAATTTTGAATAATTTTCAGAAAACATTAGTCAAGTTTTTTCACGTAATTGCAACGGAAAGTACAAATTTAGCGTTTTATACATTTTCCGTAACAATTCAATGCTTTCTAACACGAATAAATATATTATGCCTGAGATTTTAATAGGATTAATGGCCAAGTATTTGAAATATACTAAAAGTTCTATATGTGTCACCTACTTTAAATGTCGGTGTGCTTTAATTGTCAACCCCCTTTAAATGTCGGAAAATTTGATTCATGTAGTACTTTAATTGTCACCATGCATTTAAAGTCGTAAAAAATATATTAAATGATTCTCTATAATATAGCCACCAAACCTTGTTATATGAAATGGGTATTATAGTCTCTAGATTATATATTTAACAAAATCGCACCTAAAAAATTGCAAAATATTCGCGGAACGAGAAAAAAGGCTTTATGATACAAAAATTGTATTAAAAAACCTTATAATTCTGCAAACAAATATACTGATGCAAGAACTTACTTTTTTGCAAACTTTTTATTGCGCTTTTTTTGCAACTAGCCACCGAACTTTTTCTATGAGTTGGGTATTATTGTGCCTAGATTATAAACTAAAATAAACGCACTTAAAAAATTGGAAAATAATCGCGGAACACGAAAAAAGATTTTGTGCTACAAAAATTGAATTAAAAAACATAATCAGCGATTTTCATTCCGCAAACAAATATACTAATGTAAGAATTTTCCTTTTTTGAAATTTTTTTTCCGCGACTTTTTTCGCGATTTCTTTTTTCAATTAATCACAGAACTTTGTTCTATAAATTGTGTATTATAGTATCTAGATTATAAATTTAAAAAAACCGCACTCAAAAAATTGTAAAATAATCGCGGCACTCGAAAAAAGGCTTTATGATACAAAAATTTAATTAAAAATCTTAATCAGCGATATTCATTCTGAAAACAAATATACTGATGTAAGAATTTTCCCTTTTGCAAATTTTTTTCCCGCGACTTTTTTTGCGATTTCTTTTTTCAATTAATCATCGAACTTTGTTCTATGAATAGGGTATTATAGTCCCTAGATTATGACTTAAAGAATCACACTCAAAAATTGCAAAATAATGCCCGAACGCGAAAAAAGGTTTTATGGCACAAAAAATTAGTAAAAAACGTATTCAGCGATTAATATTCTGCAAACGAATATAATAATGGAAAAATAAGTAAACTATTTGTAAAATTTTGTTTTTTGTTGGAAAAAAAAATCGCGTTAAAAACAAAATTTTCTAAAATGTAAAATTTTTGCATCATTAAATTCGTTTGCAGATTGTTAATCGCTGATTAAGTTTTTATTCATTTTTGTGCCATAAAGCCTTTTTTCGCGTTCCGCCATTTTTTTGCAATTTATTACGTGTGGTTATTCAAAATCATAACTTAGGAACTATAATATCCAATTCATAGAACAAATTTCGGTGGCTAGTTGAAAAAAAGCGCGAAAAAATGTCGCGGAAAAAAATTATGCAAAAAGGAGAATTCTTACATCAGTATATTTGTTTGCAGAATTTGTTTGTTTTTAATTAAAATTTTGTACCATAAGGTCCTTTTTTGCGTTCCGCGATTATTTTGCAATTTTTTAAGTGCGGTTTTTTTGTAAATTTATAATCTAGGGACTATGATACTTAATTCATAGAACAAAGTTCGGTGATTAATTGAAAATAATAAATAAATAATAAAAAAATTGATTCCTAGTACGCTTTAATTATCTGAAAATTCTATAAGAGTCATGTTTTTTAAAAAAATGAATCAGGGTAAGTGACACTCATAGAACTTTTAGTGTATTGAAAAAGACATTTTTTTGGAATAAGCTGGCCTTAAAATTTATTCATTTTATTAATTAGTTAATAATTGATCATCACTTTAAATCAATGATTTAAATTAAATAAAGTTAGGATGAGATTTATTCAGATTTCAATTGAATCAATTTTGACCCGATTAAATTTTTCATTTTATGATATGATTCGCGAACTATAAATCAAGGCAAACATTTTTGGTTTAATTGATTTGTTAAGCCCAAATTACTTGAACGTAAATGTAACGCGACGAATCAGCTGATTCAACCTGCTTAATGAGAAACACATAATGCTGAGTACCACTGTTGGTAAAAGTGGCACAAAAGTGCCATTTGTGGCACTATTGAATGTTCAATGGCACCTTGGCACTCTCCATAGAATTTTGGCACTTTACGAAAATTTCTATATGATTTGTTAAACGTCGATATCGCTGGTTTTTCATTAAAAGCCACGCCTGTTAAGAAGGGGTAGCAAAATTAAAAAACAAATGCTACACTAAAAATATCTACAATTTTTTGGACCACCTTCCAGTTCTTCGGGGACAATTTAATCATTATTTTGATATTTAAAAATAAAAGCAACGGGGATAAAATTAGAAAAACTTTAATTGATTCTATTGTATTGTCAAATTTAATTGTAAAATTTTTTGAAAGTTTTGGACCTGCTAACTTATCTTAAAATAACGTAAGTTTAGTGCTTTACTATAGTTAAGAATGGCATTTTTATATGAAAATATTTGTGGTAGGTAATGTTAAACTCGGGTTACTTTTTAGATAAGTTGCCCGCCTTTTTTTTTTTTTTGTCTTTTTACTTAACCCTTAAATGCATGATCTCTACAATTTTAACCATTTTTTTATATATGATTTCTAAAGGCGTGTACATTTCAAGATAAATACCAAAAAAATTGCCAAATAGCTAAATTGTGATTATTTTAACGTGTATGAAAAAAAAAGAAACAAAAAAAATGTATGAAATATTAATTATACATTTATTGTTGCCAAAATTAATTTTATTGCGAGAATACCACTTTAAATATTTAAACAAACATTTTTGTAAAAAAATGCGTGTTTTAGATTTTTCACAAACATACGAAACAAAACCAAGATTTTTCCTATAACTGTTTAAAAAATCTGAGTTATAGTTTGTAAGAGCACTTTGTGCAGAAAGGGCCCCAATGCCCAAAAATTGAGTTTTATGCATCAAGTGGCGTTTTTTATTAAGAAACTGGTATGTTGCCAAATGGCTACACCATGCATTTAAGGGTTAAAATAACTAAATGTATAAATATTAGTGTTTCCAATTCGGTTAATCGATTAACCGATTCCTCGATTAATCGCCTCTATTTCGGTTAATGTCGAAACAAATAATTTAAAACTCAAATAATTATTCGACCCGAATAATCGGTTAAAATTGGTCGATTAACCGGTTACATTTTTAATATGGAATTTTTCCTTAATTTTTTCCCAAAACTTCACAATTTTCTTAATCTGGGCTACAAAATTACCAGAAAAGCTTAGAAAAAACAAATACTAACTAAAATAGCATCAAATTCTTTAAAAATCGTGTGAAATAGGTCCTTAAATACCTTTTTCGAGCAACCGCAAGCAAGTCGACATTGTACCATCAGACTCCCAATTTTTAATAAAATTTTGCGCAAATGTTTAAAAAAATATATGTATCAAAGTTTCTATTTGTAAAAAAGCCTTAAGAACATAGCAAAATAAAGGTGTTTTTTAAAACTTCACAAAATACACGAAATACACGACTGGCTGGAGGATGCTTTATGAAATAAAATAGACAATTTTGCATTACTGTTTCAATTCTTTTAAAAATTTAAACTAATATAATTGTTTTAAAACTGTTACATAATTAACATGTTAATTCTGTAAGAACTTTAACTTTTCTTATTTTTCCTAAAAAAGTGTACATACACATCGGTTCAAAACCACATCAATTCTAAAACATGTTCGACTAGAGCAACATTGAATCTGAACCCGTTTCAAGGAATATAAATTCGAATTAAAACAAATAACCTAAAGTTAAAAAATTTTAATTTATATAGAATTTGACTTCTGTAACTGCACACTCAGTAAATTGTCTATATGCTATTGATGAATTTATACACTGATTCAATTAAGTTTCGCTTGAATTCTTCTATTGAAACTTTTAATTGAATTGATGCAATTTTTCATAAAATTTTATGAAGAATTTCATATTATTTCTTAAAAATGTCATACACCCAAAAAATTTAATAAATTTGGCTTTTACTTTTTGAAGAAAACTTCATTAGCTTATTGAAAATTTTGTTTACAGATCGTCCGATAAAATTCTCTCAGAGTAAGTACGCTCAAACTTTAGGTTACTTTTTTACTGTTAATGGCCTTTGGTAACGAAAAAGATACTGAGAAACAAAGTAAATTGGTATTCTCAATTAACTGAAATTAATCTCAAAGAGAACTCAAATTTTTTTATCGATGACTTTAATGAAAATTTCGTAGCTGTAGGAAGAATCTTATTAAAATTTAAAAAACTTTAGCTATAGCATTTCTTTAACCCTTTCAGACCCAGCATACACGATTGTGAGATGTGATGTTTTCTCTTAAAATTACAAATATTTTCAATACTAATAGGTTTATTTAGATAAAAAATTTCAGTTATACTTTTAGCTAAATTATATTTTATAAAATATGAATTGACACCAGGAAATTTTAAGAGTTTTAGTACCATTTTACCTTAAAGTTATAAAATGAATACATTTTTGCAAGCTAGTTGGGTCTGAAAAAGTTAAATGCAATATTAAATTTGTCAGTATTGATTAAAAATCACATTCAAAGAAATTTTGTATCTAAGCTTTTCAGATTTTTAAATTTTTTTCTAAATAAAAAATCTACGTTAAGTAATCGATATGTAACAGTTTTAGGTTTGCTGTTCTTAACTTACTAATATTTTGTTAGTTTCAGCAGTTCTTTCTGCCATCTTCAACGAAATTTTAGTAGATTTAGCAACATTTTTACAGACCTTTTTTTAAAAAAATCTCAGATCCCGAAACTTTTCAACCTTCGAATATGAAAACTTTTTTATTAAATACATCGTATTCATATATGACGTTAATATTTAATGAAAAGAGTCAGCTTTTTGTGTTTTAATTAATAAAAAGTTAATGAAATACCTTAATTTAGCATTAAACGATTAATCGATTAACCGCAAATTTTCTCGAATAACCGACCCGAATAACCGGTTAATCTATTTTAGTGATTTTTCGAATAATGCATTAACCGGTTAACCGCCTATGTCGAATAATTGGAAACACTAATAAATATTAACCCCTAAATTCATAAACGCTTTGTAAAATTATAGGAGGTTTATTGAACAAATTTTGTATGAAAATGACGTTTTGTAAACCTGCTATAACTTTACAAAGCATTTTTGAAACATTAAATGTTGCTTAATTTTTTTTGGCACTTTTAAAGCTTTTTTGGCACTTTTTTGGCATCATTGAGGCACCAAACGAAAATTCTCAAATACCATCACTGCTGAGTACTAGACATTAGAGGGCTGAATGAATGTCTTACAAGACATTTTCTTGCATGCGCTGATGAGAGATTTGACGATTTTTAATACTAAATATAACCAAAATTGACCATTTTACTTATTTGTAGTTATTTACAAGATGTTAAAATTCAGATCATTACAAAAAAAAAAAAAATAAAACAGAAAACAAAAAAAAATATTTTGGTGTTGTATAAGAAAATGTTTTGTGAATGTCTTGCAAAACATTCATACTGGCCTCTACTAGACATAAACGAGTCGTAACGTGCCGTTCATTTCTGTTGAAAACAGAATTTTTTCTCCGTTTTTACGTGAGAGAGCAAAACAGCTGTTTTTAGTTGCATATAAGTGATGGAATTTATGGCACAATTGTACAATGTTTGGCACAATCAAAGTTTGATTAGTACACTGTCACATTTTTGTTATTTTATTTTCAAAAAAATATTTATAAACCAAGCCCTGTGGGCCAAATATTCTATAGAAATCCAGTTTATTTAAAAAATAAATTATTTGGCAAAAACAATAAAAAAATTTTTTTTAATTTTCATACAAAAACTTTTGTTTAAAACGAACACATAAAATATTACATTTGAATAGTAAACAAATTAAGTAAATAAAAGCTAATTTAATGATTGAATGAATCAAATGAGCTAAATCGACTACAAATTATTTTCGATTTAAAATGAAATTGAATCGGATTTTCAGGGATAAAATACAATCCACAATGAATTTTTATGAAAGTTCTTGCTTGTTATTTTATAAAAAAGTGCAAGTTTTGGTACTATTTTTAAACTGGTTGGTACTATTCTGAAAATCAAATTTATCAATCCTTAATAGCACGTTACATATTTTGAGTAACTTAGCAAAAATAAAATACCACGTTACGACTCGTTCTCGTTACATTTACGATCTAGTAACGAGACCTTTAAAATTGAATCAATTAGCTTCATTCGTTTTATAAATTAGTACTGATTATCTCTTTAAATCAGTGATTTAAACTGAATAAATTAGGATGAGATTTATTCAAATTTGAATAGAATCTATTTTGATTCGCTTAAATTTTTCGTTTTATGATATAATTCGCGAACTGGAAATCAAGGCAAACAGTTTTAGTTAAAATTGAATCAGTAAGCTTGATTCTATGAAAAGTATCAACAAAAATCAAACTGATTCTATGAATAAGATATTGACTAATTGAAGTAGGAAATAATTCAATCAATAAAATGAGTTTTGCGAATCGATTTTTAAAAATTGATTCGGATTTAAAAGTCAAATTAAAGAACTATCCCCTAAATTCATAAACGCTTTGTAAATTTATAGGAGGTTTATTGAACAAATTTTGTACGAAAACGACGTTTTGTAAACCTGCTATAAGTTTGCAAAGCATTTATGAATTGGGGGGTATGTTTTTAAAGGCCTGATTTTGGAGACGAACTAGAAAAATTCTTCTTCTTAACCTCAAACCTACTAAATTAGAATTAATAAAAATATATATTAATTACAATATTAGTGGTATTTGGTCTATACGACGAGTTTGAAAAAACAACACTTTACTATAAAAAATAAACAATGCCCTGTTGGCTGTCCGTCTCCAATATACACAAATTGCCTGCACTTGTACGTAAAAACCATACGTCAATATGGCAACATTTGCGAAAAGGTGACACGGAGGAAATAAGAAGATAAACAAAAAAAATCTAAAGTAGAATGTTTGTATATGTCTGTTTGCTCACTTCTGAAAGTATTCATATAGAGACAATCTGACAATAAAAATATAAACAATAATACAATTTAATGGAAAATCACTACTGAAGCCTGTCCATTAAAAAGGCAGAAACTGGATGTAGTCTGATTTGCAAATTTAATGTGTTTATAGCTTTTGAAGAAAAGGTTTATACTTCTTCTTAACCTCAAAACTACTAAATTAGAATTAATAAAAACACATATTACTTACAATATTAATTGTATTTTTTCTATACGACGAGTTTGAAAAAACAACACTTTACTATGAAAAATTAAAATTTATGAATTCTTTAAAAAATTAGTTCAATATCTTGAAAATTTAAGCATATTAAATAAGCTCGAGTACCTTTTTAACATTTGTTTATCAGTTAGGGATTTTTTGGGGATATTTTAAGATTTGTTTGGGGATAACGAAAAAAAGTATCTGTCAAGCCTGCATCTGATACTCGTATAAAATGAAACAAAATTAAATTAAAGAAAAATAAAATAAGCAAAGAGAAAGATAATAGAAGAAACATATTTTTTTTAGTTTTGTTATTTCGCATTGTATTCACATGAAAAATGTGTGTGATTTTTTTTGTTGCAAATATGACCAGTAATCTGATATTTTTTAATGTCTTAAAATTGACAAATTGTTTTTTTAAATGTTACATTTTTTGAAGCTAAGAAGTTTGGTCGAAAAAAGTTTTAGAATTTGAGAATTTTAATATCAAAAAATATGAGGGCCGATATTTTAGTAAACAGTTAAATAAAATCCAATAAGTAATTGAAATTTTTTTCAGAGATTTTAAGGTGTTTCTGAGCATTACTTATAGTTGAAATGGTCATCCTAAGAACATAAATTTAAAAGATTAATTAAGACGTTCACTTAAGGTTTTTTAATAGTAGCGCAGTTAAGAAACGAAAAAGAAAAAAAATTGGTGCTTACTTTAAAATATAAAGGTAAATTTTATAGTCAAAACTAAGTGCTATTGATTTTTTAAATATTTCTTAAATAGTTTGGTTTGAAACCGATCTTAGTTCTGACAATTGAATGCATTGAATTGAAAATGAATCAAAACATTTGTTCAATTGCAAAAGAAAAAATTCGTAATTCATATTAATTCTAATAATAAAAAAGCTGACTAAAAGAAAAAATTTAAGAATTATCTCTTGAAAACTCTGTTTGGTTTCCTAAACAAAAAAAATTCTTGAATCTAAGAATATAAACAGAATCTCAAAATTAAAAATGTTTGTTTAATGTGAAATTCTAAAATGTCTGTTTAAAAATTAATCATGTTATCTATTATAGTATTATTTGCAAAAAAAAAAAAAGCCCCAATAGCCCTACCCTTGTATCCGCGAATGCTGTGGCTCATTGGTAGTGTGTGCAGCATGAAATCAGAAAGTTGCATTTTCAATCCCTACTGCTCTAATAGATTTTTTTTTATTTTTTTATTTCATTCAAAATTATTAGCTATAAAATTGTTTTAAAAACGGATGTTTTGTAAAAAAAACAAAGTTTTTAAAAATCATCTGCTGATCAAGCTAATAGCTTTATCCTACCCATTATATCGATGTTCATCCCAATGCTAAATTTGGTAGTGGAGACAAAAAATATTCCGAATGGTTCGAGCATGAAACTGCACAACAACCCGATTTTTGGAGATAAATATGTCTCCTATTTATGTACATTAGTCGGCTGTAAAGACTATTTTTACTTTTGATACCCCTTTTTCAACGTAACCTAACTTTAAATTAAGTTTTGCAGTTGGTGTAAAACAAAATCCAGAAGCTTAAATTTGATTCTATAATTATTCAAAATTGTATGAATATTTTGTGTTTTTAGCAGATAATAAAATTACGTTCATAATTATTGTATTTAAATTTCGAAAATTTTCATTTTACTATTGAATGCAATCAACAATACTTAATATGCAAATAAGTAATTTTTTTATATATGAAGCTATCCATGCCAGCGGCCCCGCTATTGTAAAAAAATGTAAATAAATCAAATAAATATACTTAAATTCATATGTGATACGAATAAAACATGAAACAGCTGTTAATATTTTTAAAAAAGTGGGCAAAGTAGGCGTGGCTTACCAGAAAATATTTAAGCAGTACTTAAATAAACAATAAAAGCATATGCAAATATAAAATAGAACAAATACAACAGCACATAGAAACTTGACGCGCAAATGTAGTTTTATACTGAAAATTTCTTAAATTTATAACGATATCGGTTCTTTCCTATGACACGCATATTAGCTAACGTACTCATACCCAAATAATATGAATAAACTGAAATTTGAACATTTTCGAAATTGGGGACAACTTAATGCACATCCCAGGAAAATTTTCTGTTCCAAAGAATCGGTTGTAGAATAGCTACTTTTCATTCACAACCAATTCTATTGTCGATTCTAACACCGATTCTTTTTGTTTGGAATTGTCCCAAAAGCAACCCCTTCTATAGCTCCAAAGTGGATCCAGTTGCTCTAGAATCAGTTCTGGAACTAGTTCTGGAACTGTTTCTACGTCAGTCATACCTTCAATATAGGATCCCTGGAACAGGTTCTGGAACCAGTCAGTAATATTTTAGTACGTGCAATGTGGGTAGAAATTAAGGTAGCTGCCACGTTTTCTCTTCATATACCGGCCAATTTTGGCACTGAGCTTCCAAATGTTTTAGCAATATGTCGTAAAACTTTTGCTCTAATACATTAAGCAGGAGCCGAGAAAAAGCAATTCAAAATTTAACCTCGCATGGAAGGTGTTACGCATGCTTTTTCTTAGCAACCAGTTTTAGCATGGTTATTGGTACTGTTGCGATGCCAACTAAGGAGAACAGAAAATATTAAAGTGCTTAAACTTAATAATTTGAAAAATTTATAACACTCCAGCAAAAAGCTTTACAAGCTACTTCTTTCACCGCTGCACGAGTATCCGTAAGTGTCATTGGCGGACTTAGGCCGGTCTGGGGTGGGCAAAGAATTAAAAAAAAAATCTACCTATAATTCTTTTATATATGATTTTGATGGCAAAAATTATCACAACATTTTTTTTTTAATATCATTTAATCTCGTATTTTTGTTTGGGAAAATGTCTAGTGGTTTCCTGGAAAAATAATTTGTTGGAATCTAAGGGTCAGTTTTATAGTCAGAAAAAAAATCTATAAATTTTGTTGAAAAAATTCTAACTTAAGAAAAATTCTTATTTAAGAAACAAACCGATCTTCTAATTCTAGTTCTAATTGTAAAACTGGCCCTAAGAGTTTTTCTTTAAGTAAATTTATTAGAATCACAAATCACAATAAGCATCTGAAGACATTTGATACGAATATGGAAAAGAATTTTGAATAGGAAGATGTATCAGAATCTTTTTTGTTGAGATAAATATTTTAGAATTAATAGTTTTTTAGAGGAATAATTAGTTAATATCTCACAAGGAAGTTACTTCAAACTAAACACTACTATTTTGATGAAATTTTAATATGTTGTAGTAGCAAAAAATCTAAGTTGAACATCTTTAAAAAATAGATGCTTTTTCATAGTTTTCTATAAAAAAATGGAGGTGATTATGAAAATTTTATAATTTTTAAAAGTTTTTTTTATGAAACAATTTTAAGTATAATGTCGAAAGCGTTTTTTAAGATTAAAGCCCAGCTTTTAGGATTTAGATTATCTTTAAACTTAGTTTAACGCAGTTGGTGACTGGAATACCCCTACTAAAATTCGGTTTATTTGGTTTTATTTCAATAAATATCAAAATTCTAATCGAGAAAAGTTGTTCCGTCAAATATTTGTTAATAAACTTGGAAATGACTTACATAATTCGTTTTCGGTTTCACTAAACCAAGTTTAACTGACATCTCAAAAACTCGGCCTAAGAGTCTGAGAATGGGCAAATAAACAGCCGAATGTAAATGGGTCCCTTGCCCACCCCAGAAAAATGGTCTAGGTAAGCCTATGGTAAGGGTATTTCTACTGCTCTTTTAGAAGTTATTCTGAACAACTTCAAAAAATGAATTCCTTCATTGCTTCCAAAGTATCCGCTAGTATATTTTTACAGCTTTTTTAGAATTACTTCTGAACAATATCCAAAAAATCACTTAAGTATTGCTTCTAAAGAGTAATTGTTTTAAAAGTGATCCTCAAAAGTTATTTTGGTATCATTTGGCAAACAGAGGGTCGCAGTTTGATTCCCGACGGGACCAATATTTTTTTATTTATTTTTATTTTTTTTTAATTTTTTTTATTTTATTATTTTTTTTTAATATTTATAATTAATTTTTATAAATATTTTTTAATTTTTAAATTTTTAAAATACGTATATATAAAAAATGATGAGAAATTGCTTTTTGTGCACCTGTAAATATAGTACTGAAAACAATATTGAGTTGGCTTTTACACTTGTTTAATAAGTACTTTTTTTGAAAATAATAAGGCAAAATATCTCACAGTAACAAAGTGGTGTTTTTATGCCAGTCAACTTCCATATCAAAGAATAGCTCAGCGGTAGAGTGCTAGACTAGCAATCGTGAGGTCGCAAGTTCGATACCCGGTGGCGGCAACAAAAAACTTTTTTAAAATAAAATAAATGTAATTTTCTTTTGCGAAGAATTTTTTATTTTTTTAATTTTAATTGGTGAAAAAAAGCTTCCTTTGCACTCGTTCAAAAAGTACTGAAAAAATGTTGAAATGGGAGTATTCCTCTCCTATGACAACTCAATGTTAAAATCATTACAATTTAATTGAAGATCACTGATGAAGCCTGTCCATAAAAAGGCAGAAATTAGATCTAGTCTGATTTGCAAATTTAATGTGTTTATAACTTTTGAGGAAGGTTTATTCTTCTTCTTAACCTCAAACCTACTAAATTAGAATTAATAAAAATACATATTAATGACAATATTAATTGTATTTGGTCTATACGACGCGTTTGAAAAAACAACACTTTATCATTAGTGTTTATGTTTAAAAAATAAGTGCATCTAGATCATCAATTGCAGTGCTTTTTCTACTGCTTCGGCTTCTCTTTTTTGCTGAGACCATATAAAATAAATTTTGTGTGAAAAATTTGTTTTATAAGCCATTTATACATTTAAAAAGTGATTATGCATAAGATTTTTTTTTTAAATCCATGAAAAACGGATTTCGCTATTAAAATCAATATGTCTCAAATACATATTAGATTATTTGTCGGCACTCTTGTTTTTGATTTTATAGTTCCAATTTGCAACGCTGTGCGACAAGTGTATGTTTGCTATTGACACTACTTGCTTTATCCCGCAGTTGGTATGGAAAGTCTCGTATATCCAAACATAGTTTATATATTTATTTAAATTTCAAACGAAAAACAAAATTTTATGCATATTGAGAGTTTATTAATTTCACTAAAAACATATCAATCACAAACACATTCTAAGCTGAAAATTTGTACAAAAGAATTATTCTAAACCCTAAAATAAACACAAAAATTCCAATTTTTAAGTACATTATTCAAACTTACTTAACATAGCTAAGACCACAAACCTCAATGAAAAAAAAAAAATAAATATGCAAAATATTTCTGTATTTTTTAGAAAAATGGGAGAGAAAAACCAAAGAAACGAATATAATAAAATATCATGTATAAATTGATTATTTTGGCATTAGCTAAGAAAAAGATTGCCTGTCTAGGGACATAAAGTACACCATTTATTGTTATAAATATTTTAAAAAAAAATTTCATTTGGAATTCAGAAAACATTAATTTTAATTCAGCTAATATCATTTGATAGTCAGAAAAGCATCAACTGAAATTCAAAGATCTGAATATATCTGGACAAATTGTTAAAAATTAATTTCAAAGCATACATGGGACTAATGAATTAGGTGGACTAATTAATTGCCGATTTCATTAACATTGATTGATATAAATGGTAATGAAATTATTTTCGTTACCATTGTTTCAAATTAATGTTAATGATTTTGGAATTTGATTTCATTGAATAATGACAATGGTTTTTAATTTCATTACCATTGATAATGTATCAATTAAAAAAAATAATTACCATTGACAGATAAGCTTTTCGAGGAACGCAAAAATGCAGAAAATTCACTGAAATCAGGGTTGGAAATTGTCAAAATTTGAAAAAATTTCCAAAATTGAAAAAAATCACAAAAATTGGAAAAATCGTCAAAATTTGAAAAATCGTCAAAAATTCGAAAAAATCGCCAAAATTGAAAAAAATCGTCAAAATTTGAAAAATCGTCAAAAATTTCAAAAAATCGTTAAAAATTTTAAAAATCGCCAAAATTGTCAAAATTTGAAAAAATTTCCAAAATTGAAAAAAATCATAAAAATTGGAAAAAATCGTCAAAATTTTAAAAATCGTCAAAGTTTGAAAAATCGTCAAAAATTAGAAAAAATCCCCAACATTTCGGTTTTACAAAATTGAAAAAATCGCCAAAATTCATTTCTCGCAAAAATTGAAAATCGCTTAAATAAAATTTTAATTTTCCATATCTCGAAAACTATAAGAGCTAGAAAAAAAATTACTGCACCAAAGGTCAAAACTCACTACCAATACCCCGACAGGGAAATTAGATTTTGACTTGCATTGCTAGATTTTAAAATCGCGTTTTTCTCGCAAACTAAGCCTCGTAGAGAGAAAAGGGCTTTTATTTGGAATATCCCCCATATCTCGAGAACTAAATGAGTTAAATGAAAACGGACAACGGTTTTGGAAAGGGAGGTCATTGTGAGTCATCTGTGGAAAAATTAGTGCGAAAATCGCTTTAATAAAATTTTAATCCTCAATATTTCCCAAACTAGAAGAGCTAGAGGAAAAATGACTGCACCAAAGGTCAAAACCCACCACCAATACCCCGATACCGAAACTAAATTTTGACTTGCGTTGCTAGATTTTAAAATCGCGATTTTCTTGAAAACTAAGCCTAGTAGAGAGAAAAGGGCTTTTATTTGGAATGTCCCCCATACCTCGAAAACTAAATGAGTTAAATGAAAACGGACAACGGTTTTGGTACAGGGAAGTCATAGTGAGTCATTTGTGAAAAAATAAGTGCGAAAATCGCTTAAATAAAATTTTAATCGTCCATATCTCGAAAACTAGAAGAGCTAGAGGAAAAATGACTGCACGAAAGGTCAAAAGACACTACCAATACCCCGATAGTGAAACTAGATTTTGACTTGTATTGCTAGATTTTAAAATCGCGTTTTTCTCGAAAACTAAGCCTCGTAGAGAGAAAATGGCTTTTATTTGGAATATTCCCCGTATCTCGAAAACTAAATGAGTTAGATGAAAACGGAACAAGGAAAAATAAATGCGAGAAATAAATTTTGGAAATTTCGTTTTTTAAACCTGGACTATTTTTTAAATTTTGGCGATTTTTTCTAATTTTTGTCGATTTTCACAAAATTTTACAAGTTTCTCAATTCTGGCAATTTTTTCCAATTTTTGACGACTTTTTGAAATTTTGACGATTTTGGTAATTTTTTTCAAATGTTGACAATTTTTTCAAAATTTTTACGATATTTCGCAAGTTTGGCAATTTAGTCTAATTTTTGACGATTTTTTTTTTTTTAATTTTGACTATTTGGGCAATTTTTTCAAATATTGACGATTTTTTCAAGTTATGACGATTTTTTTCAAAATTTTTACAAAATTTTTCAATTTTGGTATTTTTCAGATTTTTTCCAATTTTTGACGGCTTTTTGAAATTTTGACGATTTTGGTAATTTTTTCAAATATTGAAAATTTTTTCAAGACGAGTTTTTCAAAATATTTACGATATTTTGCAATTTTTGCGATTTTGTCTAATTTTTGACGATCTTTTTTAAATTTTGACTATTTGGGCAATTTTTTCAAGTTATGACGATTTTTTCAAAATTTTTACAAAATTTTTCAATTTTGGCATTTTTTCAAATTTGGCGATTTTTTCTAATTTTTGCATTTTTTTTGCGATTTTTTCTGGTATTTGAAACTTTTTTTAATTTCAGCGATTTTTTGCATCCATGTGCGTTCCGCTTTTTAGCTTTTTAGAAAAATTTTTATATTTTTGGCTCGCTTGAAGGCTTTTCCATCCCTGATTGTAGCTTATGTTATATGTTAAGATTTTTGTAAACAAATGGTTTTTTAATCAATTGTAATTAGTTTTTTTTTACATTAGTGTGATTTCATTACCATTAGTAATGATTTTTCTAATGAAAAATATTTCATTACCATTAAATGGTAATGAAATTTTTTTCATTGTCATTAGTATGAACTAATGGTAATGAAATTTCAATGGTAATGAAAAATTCTCATGTATGTTTCAAAGTAGTACGAAACTTTTTTTGTTTGGAAATATTTTAATAATTTTAATACACATTTAATTTGAAACCCAATTTGTGTACATTTCCTTGAAATAAACATAAACAGAATCCAAAAACAAAAAGCAGGGTAATTTTTAACCCTACTTTTTAAACCTCGAATATGAGATTGGGCCACTGAAAAGAAGCACATACTTATTTTTCTATCTTCTCTATTACATATCCAAATTTCATCTAAAGATGTTAGAAGTTCGGCATTAAATTGTCTCCTTGATAGTACTATTTTTCAAAAATAAACAAATTTTGGATAAGTAGAAATAACACTTCGGCTACCCCTTTCTACTATTACCCAGTATTTCGGACATGAGTTTTTAATTTTCTGTAAATTCTCTTTTGAAAATTACATTTCTTTTCCCCAATACTGGGAGCTAGTAGACATCGATGTTTAGCAGTGGATAGCGTGTGAATCAAGTTTAATAAATCAGGAAATTGTGTTAGTATAAATAAAATACAAAAAAAGAAAAAAGAAATATATGTAAATCTATGAAACATACTGCAAGTGGACTTTACGTGGAAGATATTTTTTTGCTTTTCCACTATAAGAAGATTTAGCATGAATATTGCAAAAAGGTCATTAAAAATTAAAATATAGTAAAGAAAAACCTGAAAATTCATTGAAGGAATTCACAGTTAAAGTGCTAACGTGCTATCGTTGTAAAATAGCATGATTTTTTAAGTTTAACCCATAGAAAGTTGTGAAAATTTACGATAAATTATTATTTACTACAGTTATAGGCAACTAAATTTTCAACTGAGGTTCAGGTGAAATATCCCTTACTGAGCTTCAGTTGAAGTTAACCAATTTGATTTTGAAAATTTAATTTAATTGAGCCTTCAGTTAAAATGAAATAAAATTTTAAATTAGTAGCTAATAACCGATTCAACAATTTAAAATAACAAATATTTATATTTGTCAATAATTAAAACCAAATTGAATTTTTTGTAAAAATTACACAATATATTTAAAATAAACAAAAATTGAAATTGAAAATTTACAATTGTAAGTCATACCCTTAATAATGTATTCCATACTTTTTCTTCTTCCATTGACAGCATGGACCCAGATTTTCAAAATTTGTAGGGAATAAAGTTTTATATTTTGTTTGACCGAAATATTTCCTACAAATAATGAGAAAAAAAATTAAATTATTAAATGAATTATTAAGGGTAATTTAATTTCCATGAAAAAAACAAGAACTTACCAAAAACCCAAAAATTTTTTATTATATTTCGCTTTTGTGTGACTTTTGTTTTTAAATATTGTTGTAAATTTATTACCAATTGAATCATTTAAAATTTATAGGTTGACTCAAAAAAATTTATTGTGAGCCAAATATTAGTTGCTCAGTTAATTTTTATTTATTTTAAATTAACTGAGGATATCTTTAACTGAGCAACTGAGAAATTTTTTCGGTGTACTTAAAATAGCATGAACTGTGAATACCCTCATTGATTTCTTTTGTTTTTCATGGCAAATTCTATTTGCTTTATTAACAAGAATTTGATTTAATAAATTATATATAAAAATAATTTTAACAGGAATTGATATTGTTGTTTTTGCTTAGAAACAGGAAACTTTATTTTATTTAATAATATTATCAAAGTTTCCTATAATAATTCTTGTGAAATTTATAAAGTATTTGTAAGCTTTTTGTTTTCAATGCCAATGGATAAATAAATAACAAACAAATAAATGTTGTTTTTAAAACAAACAAAACAAATTTTTTCCACGTAATTTTTTTTTACTTTAGTATTTGAAAATATATGCATCCTTCGGTTGATGATAACACAGTGCAAAGGCCATCATTCTGGGGAGTGAGAAATTCCTAGTCATGGTGAAAGTACTAGGCCAGTATAGTAAAACCTTCAAAGGGTTTGGCATTCTCAGACCAACCTTTTATATTCTATCCTCATACTAATATTTTTTTGCTTAGTTTTTCAGCTATAACTCAAAAACCATTGATGATTTCTCATTTCAATTTTCAGCAAAATTGTAGCTAAGGCTAAAATAAATAATTTTTATTAATATATCCATGTAAAAAATCAAAATGGACTAATGTTATCGAAAGATATCTTCAAAAAATTTAAATTTTCCCCTTTTTCATGAAGTTTCTGCAATAACTCCAAATTTATGGTCCTAATCGACTGAAAAAATAAAGCCAAATTATTTTTTAATTTTTATTTCGAAAAAACAATTTTTCTTTGAAAAATAACGTCCTTAATCGAGTTCTACGAATTCTAACTATAAGAAAGTATTGATTTTATGGAAATTATTAAGAGAAATTAAAAAAAAAACAAAGTTAGAAGAACAAAGTTTATCTGTTGCCTAGACCCTTTCAGTGGTGTTTGTTTGGGGCTAGTATCATCGCTATCTCAATCATCGCTATCATTAGTTTCTAAACAACATGTAATGTCAATTCTTTGACTCCACTGCTTGCCCACCTTCTGAAAACTCTTCATTATCAGGATCATTCTTGCCTTCGAACACATGCCTACTCCACCAGCAAATTGCCGCAAGTGTTGCACTCGGCGAATATTTCCCTCCGATTGTTCCGGGTTTGAAGCAGAGTTTTTGCTTTAAAAATATTCTGCATTTTCAGGAATGAAAAGACGATCGCTTCGAGGATTTTCAAATTCCGGATCATCGGTTCTCTTTACAAAGTGTGGTATTGCTGCAATTATACAACAACGTTCATTCCTATCGATTCCTATAGCAATTCCAAATATCTCCAAAATGTTCAAAAACTTAAAACATTTAAAGTTCAGAAAGTTTCGGACAAAAATGCTAAGAAGTACGTTGATGCCAAAAACGAGCAAAACTTACACACAGAAAATAAATTGGTTGGAATTCTATCGGAACCAACGAAATATTTTCATCATTAAATAATTTTAATTGCAGTTATTTAAAATTCATCATCAGGAAAGTTATATTTATTTGTGAACAAAAAATATATATGATGAACCAAAACACTGTCACATTATCCAAAATATTGGCTTTTTTAACCAATATTGAAAAATTACTAACTTCCACATTACCTTCCATACCAACAACCACCAATTTATCGAATATTTAGTCATTTGAATAAAATATCGGCAGCAACAATTTAGTAGCAGTTGTGTTTCAATAAAATCGATCACTCTATCCAAAGTATTAGTTTTTTCAATCAAATTAAACATTTTTTTTAACTTTAGTAGCTTTAACCATTAATTTACATTATTTTGGTAATTGTAATAATATATTGCGACAAGGAACAGAAATTTTATTATCATAATAAAATTTTGGAATCTTTCATATTTTTTCGTTTCATACATATGCGTGTTTAAATTCTAAGTTAGACAACAACTAAACGTAAGTATCTGTGGCGCAGGAGGTAGAGACACAGCCTTATAGCCTTAGAGATTTGAGTTCAAACCTCAACCAAGGCATTACTTTTTTTTTAATAATTTTGATTTTCTGTTGTGAATATAATTTTATTCAAAAACAAAATATTCAAATTTTCAACCTGAAGAAATTCAAATTTGAAATTTGAGAGAAAAAAATTTATGTCGAGTTTAGCCTAGAGGAAAAGCAATGGGCTGACAAACGGAAGGTCGCCGGTTCAATCCCAGTTCGCGATATAAATTTTTTTTAAAATTTTTTTTTATTCAAATTAAAAGACACAACTGATTTTCTGTTGTTGATATAATTTTATTTATAGACAAAATATTCAAACCTGAAGAAATTCAAATTTGAAATTTGACTGAAAAAATTTAAATAGAGCTTAGCTTAGAGGGAAAGCAATGGGCGACAAGCGGAGGGTCGAGGGTTCGTTCCCAGTTAGCGACAAAAAAATTTTAATTTTTAAATAAATTTTGTGGAACGTGTTTTTCTATTTATAGAATTTATAATCCACAAACATTAAAGTAATCTATTAACACAACAAAAATTCAAAAATTGTAAATAAATTTCGGTAGTTACAATGGTATTAAAAATAAATAAAAGTGATTGTACCTGGAACTACAAAAATTCGGTTGGCGAAAAATTCGGTTGGAACTACGAATCTGTTTTCTGTGTGTATCTGTGTTAAATTTTGTAATGGCGCACTTTTTGGTTTAAATTCGATTAAAAATGTTGCGTGTCTTAAACTATTATGATTAAAGCATCATATTTGCTTTCCCAGTTTAGTACGTATAAAAAAAATTTCACAATTATACTTATTTATTTAAATATTAAATTATTTTTATGTAATAATAAAGACATACTCCACCATAAACACAGACACACATTTAGCAACAATATTTATGACTATAATTTACTATATAATTTAAGATAATTTATCTCCTTTATATTCGTCTATCCTGTTATTATAACCAGAAATATAGAGTAAAAAATCATTGTTTTTTTATATAATTTTTCTTTTACTAACTGAAAGATAAAAACTCACCACCACATACACTAGCTCGCATAAATCAAATAAAATAAGAAGAACTTCATAACTTTTTATGCATACATATGTGCATTAGGACGTCCCTTACAACAATGATTTTAGATTTTCGTTCATTATACCCCCAGTTTTCTTGCAAATGGTTCCAAATGAAAGACATCGATCGGATTTTTGTCGAAAATAGTCCCATTTTGGAAAGAAGTGTATTATTATTAAAAATTCTCAAAACTCGTAATTTCGAAAAAAAAAATTAGTTTTTATTTTCTCTAAATTAAAATTTAGAAAAATATATATTTTGAAACAAACAAAATTTTTAAAAATCTTAAAAACATATTTAAATTGACTAAAACAGTTGATAATGACAAAAAAACAAGTTTGAAGCTTAAGCTATTCAAAAAATTCCTTACTTTAGTCCAAGTACACACAGGATTCCATAAGGATTATTTTAAAATTTTCGTGAAATTTGGTAAGTAACAGCGGAAAAAATGTAGTTTTTTATTATAAGTACATCTTGATAAGAGGAATAAATTATGCTTAAACATAATAATTTTTATGAACTAGTTTTCGTGATTCACTCTTGACCTATTTTGGCCCATATCGCCAAAAGTATACAACGAAAAAAAAAGTGTTATAGAAGAATTTATTGTTTATTTTTCGTAAGGAACATATGGTATAAATTTTTTTTTTTTTTTTTTTTTTGTTCAAAAATGTTTTCAATGCAATTAATTTATTTATTTCAATCATTGGTACAAATAAGACTTAGAGTCTCTTAAAGCACCTCAAACATTTTAAGTCACAGTGATTAAATGCTTAAATAAGATACATAAAATCTTAAAAATAGACAGTAATAATAACAACAAAACTAAAAAAAAAAAAACAGAACAACATAAACGATTAATCTTTGAACAAATTCATAATTGCCATTTTAAAAAACAATACACGGGGTTCGGATTTAATTTGATTAGGTAAAGAGTTCCACAATTTCACAGCACTAACAAAGAACAATCTTGAGGATGATAAGTAATTATAAGCAGGCGTAATAATATTAAAATTTCATTGCAAAAAAGTTTAGGCCGGTTAGAGAGTTGAAATTTTGTTGAATTTTCACAAAATACCCGAAACCCGAAAATACGCATTAACAAATTTTTCAATTTTTATTCTCTGTAATTTACTAGTAAATTTTTTATCATCTTTCTTTAATTTGACAAAAAACTTAAAAAAAATGGTATAATATTAGATCTCAAATCGAACTAAGAACATTCATTTACCAATTAAAGGATCAACTATACGTAGCTTCATTCAAATATGCAATTTTCATAAAATGTTCTGGAAAGGACAAACTCGAATTATCATTTTTCCAGCTTATTTTTTGTTTCTTTAATAACAGGTATTATATTACAAAAATAGCAACCGACATGTCTAAATCAGGCATTTTAAAAAAAATTTAAATTAATTAATTAAAAAAGACGGTTTTGCATTTTTATCAAATACGTGAGTCATTTGGATTCCAGTCAAAAGTGGGTTAATGATATCCGGTGAATTCTGAATTCCATATATGAAAAACTTTCGGTATGTTAAATGAAAAAATTTTTTTTTCAAAATTTTTAATTTTGGGAATTTATAACAACAATACACTTTTTTCTAAAATGGGCCATTTTCGGCACGAGTACCGTTTTCCAAACAAGAAAAACGTCGATTCCTTCCATTTGGAACCATTTGCCATAAAACTGGGGGTGTATGGACAAATCTGTTTTTAAGGGACATCCTAATAATAACACAGGACACTGTAACAATAAAACTCTCTAAAGCATAACAAGAGTCATTTATTATGAAAACTAAAACGTGGAGACTAGAGGCGTTCAGCAATTAAAGGAGAATTATCAAAATTTTAAGATCTCCGAATGGACTAATTTGCTTTTATTTTTATTGATACATAATTTATTGTCGTTTGGATAGGGAAAAATCGAGGCAGAAATCGCTTGGAAATTTTATTATCTCTATATATGTGACCTTCTCCGAGAAAAGGGACCTAGTGTGTTAAAAAACGGGTTTCGATAAAAATGAGAAAAACATTAAAATTTTATTTTTAATTTAACTTTAAATGCGTTCTTCTCAAAACTTCATTTTCACACAAGGAATAACGTGAATGACTCACTCACTGACTCAACATCGCCCACTCCGCTGGAGCTAGGAAGTTGAAATTTGATATGTAGGTTCTTTTTCCGACATAGACGTCAGTTAAGAAAAGATTTTTAAAGAGAGGAAAAGACTCCCCTTGACGTCCTGCCCACAGGCCTTTGTCTAGAGGCTTGAAACTTAAAATAACCCAGTGTATAAAATCATTACCAGATATGTGGTTATGTAACTACATACTGGGTAATGGTAACTAGTTACTTTTGTTATTACATTTCTTATTACCTTTATATGGCGATGTCGCGAAAAATAATGGGTTGTCGTTACACACCAGCATACGAAAAATGAAATCATATCGTTACCTATGTGCTATCGTTACCTATGTGCTATCGTTACCTATGTGCTTACCAGTACTGACAAAAATAATGAGTCTAAAAATAGATTTTCTAAAAAATAAATTATATAAAAAAAAATATTTTTTATTCTATTTTTTTTTTTTTTAATAAAGTTTGCTGGTGCGGGAATCGAACCTGGGTCTACAGATTGCCAGTCAACAGCTCTACCATCTGAGCTATATCGACATGTAATATTTAATAGATAAAAACACAATTGACCTGCTGCACACAAGTAAGCTTACTCGCCAACATACAAAAAATCAAAAAATATGTGGTTACTTATATCCTTACCAGTGTTTAAAAAATATTGAGTCTAAAAATAGATTTCAAAAAATTTTCAAAAAAATCTAAAAAATTATTTTCTATTTGAAATAATGATAAAAATAAGTAATTATCAGTAACTCATTATTATATGTTTTAAAATAATACAGAAGGTAAGTGGGTGTCATTACTGGTAGTCCAAAAAATAATGATATGTCATTACCGTTTCTACACTGGGAAGTGTTCCCTGTAGTAGTAGGTAAATTTCAGATAAAGTACTCTTTGCAATTTTGGTCAGTAACACGGTAAAAATGGATGTTCAAAAGGGAAAAAAGTGCCCTCTTAACGGCTTGCGTAAACTGCTAAAGCTAGGAAGTCAAAATTTGGTATAAAGGTTCCTCCTTCATCATAGACACCTGCTAAGAAGCGATTTCTGTAAATTACTACGGGAACGGCAAAAAGCAAAATGTCTCTCCATTGACGGCCTGCCCAAACAGGTTTTATTAGAAAGTTTAAATTTGGTGTGTAGGTTCATTCGCTAAAATATACTTAGCATAGACATTCGTTAAGATGGGATGTTTGGAAGTTTCAATCGGGAGGGGCAAAAGTCTCTCTCTTGACGGCATGCCCAAACCCATTTGGCTAAAAACCTAAAATGTATTGGTATACAAGTTAATAATGTTAATTTTTTTTATTGAAAAATGCATTTATTATAACAAAATGAATTGATACATTATTCAAAGTATTGTCCATCGTTAGCCACTACTTTTTCCCATCTTTCTGGTAGCATATGGATTCCGCGCCATATGCTGCGGTTTTGAGATAAAGAATGAATCAAGTCAATTTCTGAAGCCCTGTTCTGAAGTGGTAGTCAGGAGGGGCAAGGTCTGGGCTATAAGGCGGGTAAGCCAAAACATCCCATCCACTGTTTTCCAAATAGGTTTTTACCGGTCTTGCAACATGTCCCGAGCCTTGTCATGATGGAAAATTATTGACTCATGTTTGATCGCATATTCTGGTAATTTTTCGTTGATTGCTATCTTCAAACTAATCAATTACGTTCGGTACAGGTCCCCTGTGATCATCTGACCCGATTTCAACAGCACATAATACAAAACGCCCTTCTGATCATGGATATTCGGCTTCGGCGATGATTTGGCTAGTTGGCCGGGCTTTATATATGACTTTTTGCTCTTGGGGTTTTCGTAATGTATTCATTTTTCATCACCAGTAGCAATACGATGCAAAAATCACTTCTTTTTGTAGCGTTCAAGCAGCATTTCAGACATTGAAGCCTTTTAACGTCTCTCGGCTTCAATTCATATGGGACCCAATTTTCTTGCTTTTGAGTGAATCCCAATGCAAGTTCTTCTTGCGTTTGACAACAATGTTCGTGGAGTAATGCTTCCAATTCCCCATTTTCAAACTTTTTCGGCTGACCAGGCCTCTCCTTGTCTTCTGTGTTGAACTCACCACTTTTAAATAGCGCAAACCATCGTTCACAAGTTTCTTGAGTTGGTGCATGTTGACCGTAAGCTTCTACCAACAATCGAAAACTTTCAGTAGCCGTTTTCTTCAAATGAAAGAAGGTTATCAGGCTTCCCCGCAAAACATCTTTTTTAGGCACAAAAATTCGAAATTATTATAGCGATTGAAAAAATGTGTATTTACACTTTGGCGTCTATCGAATACTGAATTATAATGACAGATGTTTACCCACCAAAATACCATATTTGTTATTATTAACACAAACCATATGTGACAGTTATGCCATATGTTGTCCAAATCGACATTATTAACTGGTATATTGGATTTTTTAAAATTAGTACTGGGAGTTGAAAATGTGGGTTCTCTAATTCACTGAAAAAAATTTGTTTGGATTTTCTAATAAGAACGTGATAAAAACAGGGTTCAAAGTAAAAATTACCCCATTAATCACCCAACTCAAAAGGCTCGAATGTGGTATTTCTTATTCTGCATCTTTGTTCTACCTTTAGCGCAGACTTCTACTGAGGCAGGATATTTGGGAATTTTTGGGGAAGGGACAAAAAGGTTAAAGCCAGAAATTTTAAACTTAACATTAAAAAATACTCTACAAAAAGGTTCAACAAATATATTAAAAGAGAAGAAACCTTAGAAAAATAAATGCAATTTTCTATTGGAAAAAGTGGTGGAATAAACTGAACAACTTTTAAAGTTGTATACCGATCGTCGCAACAGCATTTTTCGATTCGATTTTGCGATGCCTGTCCGTCCGTCTGTCTAGCAATGTACTATCATGTGCACGTAACTACCCAATCAAAAATCGCCAGTGGTACAAAAATCAAGCACTGGCATGCCAATGCGTAACCATGGTGTTGAAAATAAATGACTGGGAGAACACTCATTTGGGACGCTTTGCCAACGCTTTCAAAAAGCGTTTTTCCAGCATTTGTTTTACAAAAATTTCGGTGGTATATAAAAAGAAACCACTGGCAAAGAATGGTCTAAGAGTGATATGTCAAGGTTTGCAACTAGTGGTTATCCAGTGCTACCAATCCAATGCTACCAGTGGTACAAATAACAATTCACTGGTAGAGCAATGATTTTATAAAAATGCTGACGCTTCGTTAAAAAAGGTATGTAGTCAGGAAGTTCCGAGTTCAAATCCGGTTGCAAGCAAAAAATTATTTTTGGATTTTTTTTAATTTAAAAATATTTTTGTTCTATAAAATCAATTTTTTTGTTTGTGGAAAAACTCCTTTAAGACCAACTTTTTTTTTTGCTCTCCCAACGCTGGCATATTAGTTCCAAAAAACTGTTTGCCAATGCTAGCTTTTTAGCACAGCCAGTAGTTGCCCAGCGATTATCACTCATTTATGTGTTTAGCTATCAAATATTATATGTGTCGTTAGCTCAGTGGCTAGAGCAATCGTTTGCCAATCTGACGGCCTGGGTTCAAATCACGGCAGGACCAAAAAAATATATATGAACTTTTTTTAAATTTTATTTTGGAAAATACATTTTCAGACCACCTATTTATTGGTTTTGCCAGCGTTTTTCCAACGTTAAAAAATGTTGTTTGGGAATGGGAAAGCACTTTCTGCCAGTACTTGTACCACCTGTTAAAGAGTTTTGTCATCGCTTTCCCGCTTGTATTTTTCTGACTGTGTAGTCACAAATATTAAGATATTTTAATCAAATCTGGAACACAGGCTCAAAGACAAAGACTTATAATTTCGGTAAAAATAGGTCCATGGTAAGACTTTGTGTCCATACAAAAGTCCTTCAGTAAACGTATTTTTTCGCGGAATACAGCACATCGATATGGAGATACATATTTCTATTAAATCTCGTGCACTGATTCACATGTGTTCGTGCAAAAAGCCTCTTTATTTTGGTTCAAATCGGACCATGTTTAGATCTATTGGCTTGTTTTACCTCCGATTTTCAAATATTTTACCAATTTTTTCACAAGTCCATTTAAGCGAATTTAAATTCCGGCTGCAATTGCTAACGATAAAAATTACGCTATTCGGAACTGTTAAAATTTAAATTCATTTTTTTGGACAACTCTAATGGAGACTAAAGAGAAAATTCAAATAAAGTAATTTCATATGAAAAAAAGAAAACTGGAACAAAGTTGTTGATTTGGTTTACTGATTGTTATTTGAAGAAATGCCAACTGTTATAATAATAACAATACGACTATAACATATTCATGGTTTGGTTCGTACGAGGGCAGTTCGAAATGTTTTTATTCTAAACATCAAAAAGAAGAGCTAGATTTTTAAAATTATTTTATTTTTCAATATAATCTACTGAAACGTTTTTCTAGCAATTCTATCCCTTAATTAAAATAATTTCCCTGAAGCTCCTCAAAATAATCGTTTACAGATATCAGTGCATCTTCATTCGAGTTAAAAAGTTTGCCAGCAATGAATTTTTTTAGATTTGGGAACAGGTAGAAGTCAGAGGGGGCTAAATCAGAGAAATGATGAGAAATAATAAATGAGAAATTTTCATTCGAATGCACTCGTCGCGTGTCTTATATCAAATCATAGACTTTAGCTATGATTTCTGGCGTTGTTGTAGTTTTTGGACGTCCACTTCGTGATTCATCTTCAGTGCTTGTCCGACCACGCTTAAATTCTGCAACTCAATTTTTTACTGTTGCATATGAATGAGCATTTTCACCTAACACCATAGATTACATAGATCTCATACTCTTTGACATTCGCTGTCAGTGCACGTATCTCATGAGAATGTGTCCGACATACGTCCTATACGTATACAAAAAATATTTCAATGTGTGTGTAAAAATTTGTTTGTTGACAAATGAAGAAGAAGAGTAAGATATCTATGTAATCTATGCCTAACATATTCACCATATCATTATGAATTTCTTGTCCCAATAAACCTTTTTTATGTAAATATTTAATCACGCCACGAATTTCTAATTTTTCCATTATAAAAAAATCACTAAAATGCCTTTTTTGAACACCTGTTACTATATGAATGTGTTGACAGATCGAAATGAAATTTAACATGTATTCACATGACGGATGGAAGTTTCGATTATACAAGGCTTTTTGCTGTTTAAACCGCTATCTCAGGCTAAGAACATTTCATACTGCCCTCGTACATGACGACCTTGGCTAGGCTGTAAGGATCATGTATACCAAATTTCAGCAAAATCCGTTGCAGTAGGTACTAGTGTAGAAACGGTAACGACATATCATTATTTTTGAACTACCAGTAGTTACTAATATTGTGATACATTAATACTTATGTGGGAGGTATGAATTAATGAGTTACCAACGTGTAGATACACCACAATTTATTTGGAGGCCTTAAAATAATATATTACTGATATTGTGTTATATAATAAATTATTAATAAGGGTAAAAATAATAAGTTATTGGTATTGAATTATATAACTACTTATTATGCGAAAGTACGATTTAATAAAAATTTATAATCCAATTACATTGATCGGATCGGTGTACTTTTAAACAAAGTCATTACTGGTAATGTCTTATTTTATTCCCTATATGTAACCAATGAAATGTGTACCAATGTGTGACGACTTCTTTCACTGCATACAAGTATGTATTTATTTTAGCCCACTAGTGAATTTAATATTACAAGTAACAACTTATTTCAGTACTTGCTTTATAATCACTTATTTTAGCCTATACCGGCACGATTTAGGCAACCATTTACACCCCCATGTTAAAATAATGTGTTATGCGACCAAAGTGTAAGTAGTTGCAATTTTTGGTGTCTTATTCCATTTCCATTTACCTTTTACCTGGTAATAGAAGGTTTTGCTGGGTAAGTCTTCATCTGACTGTTTCATCAAAATTAATCCCTAAGAATCCTCCTCTTTTAACAAATTTTTCGATATTTTAAATTAGTACACTCAAAAAACTAAGTTAGTTGAAAAATTAGTAAAACGTCTTGTATATCAAGTGTACTAGTATTCAGCAATTTTTTTGCTGAAATTCCGTTTTCAGCAAAAATTTTAGTTATATTTTTTTTAGCACTAAACTAATTTTGAACTAATGTTTTACTAATTTATTTTGCTACAAAAATTGTGCTGATAACAGCAATCACAGCGTGGACGACAACCAGATAGACAAGATGTAGATGTCGCAGCTTGTCTGGAAACGAAAATGACAAAAAAAGAAAAACAACTCTACACATATTCTATATTTAAATTTTCAGCAAATAAATTAACTAAAGTAAAATTTCGCTACAAGTTTTTTGAGTTGTTTTCAGTCTACTAATATTCAGCAAAAAGTTTAGTGATTTTAGCAAGAATTTTTTTCATTTGCGGTCGACTAAGTGTTAGCAAAACTTTTGCTGAAGATTACTATTTTCTTGGTTTAAATCAGCTTGCTGATTTTCAGCAAACCTTTTGCTGAAATTACCAACTTTTTTGCAAGCACGCTCCTGACTAAAAATTTGCTGACACAGCAACAATTTTTTGCTGACTTTACTGACTTTTTTTTTTTGAGTGTACAGTGCGATAATGGAATGAAACGTGGGTCCAAATCACAATTATACAGAATGGAAAGAGGAATAAGTGAAATTGCAATACTTACCGCGGGGACCCAAATGGAGTGAAACGGGGAGCGAAATTCGTATTCGTATTTAGAGTCTAATATTGCACAGAAAAAATTATTGCCAATAAAATTTCAATTAAAATTTTGTTTGATTTCAAATTAATATCCTAGTTAGTAGCTAACTGGACATTCAGTAATCGGACTCATATCCACTTTAAATTTTAATTGATATGGTTAAACTTTTAATTGAAAGTTAATTTTCGTAACAGTGAATTTAAGATCTGTACCAATTTTCATATTTATGCGAATTATTGTAAACTAAACATTTGTAACTGCAACTAAATTATTGTAACTAGACCACTTTTTGTATACCGATCGACACAGAATCACTTTCTTAATAATTTCCGTCTTGGTGTATCCTTATGCACCCGCTACAGCTCGTCTGTTTTTTTTTTTTTTTTTTAAATCGGTCCATGGGTGGACCGATTTGATTTTTTCGCACGCAAATAATATGATTTGATTTTTTGGCTCGCAAATAATGAAATTCGGTAAGCTGATTCACTGGGACTCATGAACAAAGCTCGTTGATTTTATTTAGAATGAATCCAGTGCCCGAATAATGGTCCGAGAAAAATGCGCATATTCGCAAATATTATGATATTTTGATGAAATTTGATGTACTGACTTAGATCGATGCAGGGACGAAGCCTATTGATTGTGGTTGAAATGGTTCTATGTTTGGAACTAATGCCCATATAGAGGTCCCCCAAAATTTGTTTCTCGCAAGCTACAAGTGGCAAATACGAAGTTATTTTAATGAAATTTGGTAAGCTGTCTGGGCCTAAGAACAAAGCCTAGTGATTCTAGATAGGATCGGTCCTTATATCTATCGCCAATATGAACTATATTTTTGATCTTCTCTTAGCATTAGGAAAAATCAAAACTTTTTACCATTTTTCTAATTTTTTATCATTTATAGATAAATTTTCACAAAAGTCCATTTCAACATATTCGAATTTCGGATCAAGACATTAGTTGACTTTAAGCCCGACTAGTGTAGGGTATAATATAATTGGCATGCCCAACTTTAACTTTTTTTACTAATTTCACATACTTATTGTCTGAAAAATTTTGTAAATAAGGCAGAAAATTTGATTTGATAAAAATTTTCTTTTGTAGAAAAAAGTACTAAATCTTTGAAAAATTGTTTGCGTCGTTAGTATTGTCGCGTCATTCCTAATATTAGCGCGTGAGAATAATTTGTTTAAGTTGCAAATATCAATAAATTACTAATTAGTGGGTTTTTTACCAAAGTATTCATAATTAATGAATTTAGTAAAATATAGTGAATTGTTAAGCGAATATTTTTTAACTTTAATTTAAATAAACTTATATTATTTTATATACTATTATATAAATTTTTAATTTTAATTACTGTATTTTCTGAGTCCTTAAATTACTCTCATTTATTGTGAGGTAAACTTCATGTGAAAATTGTATCATCTTTCTTTAATTTGAAAAATAATTTAAACAGAAAGTGATATTAATTTATGATCTAGAGTCAAACTAAAAGAACATTCATTTACCAAAGATCAACTATACATGCCCCTCATTCATTTTAAAAACACATGATACGGTGCAAAATATAATTTAAATAACATACATTTAAATTCAAATTTAACGGTTAGTTGTAATTCAAACATCTGATGTTTATCATACACAGAGGTGAATAGAACCAGCTGATATACTTTAAGAATTAAAGTTCAAAGCAGAAAAGAGTAATAATAACAAAGGGTAAACTATTTATATTAGTAGAAAATGCAGTATTTTAATTATTAACCAAATTATTCTTCTACAATAAATCTCACCCTAATGGACAATCCCATTGTAGCTAATGTTTTATTTTCAATGTGCCTCAACAACTTTTATTCCACCTAACAACTTAAGTACTATTTTATTATTTCAAATATGTTGTAGTTTTTCTTATGAATATTTTAGTTAATTTCATACCATTACTACTTAAACCATAAGGAGTTCTTTTACCATGAAAATTCTTAAATATGTTAAAGGATATGAGCTTAATAGCTTTGAAAGCCTTAATTGTGATGCTTGTGTAAACCTTTGTAGATTATAATGAATTCTTAACCACTAACCAGGCATTCAAAGAATAATACAAATGTATATAGTTTTTACTAACAGGTGTACATTAGACTGGTTCCAAAATAAAAAAGTTGGAATTCTCATGCTCCACAACTCTAAAAGTATGCCACTATGAAAATAAATATGGTCTGCTAAACAAAAAAACACCCAAAAAAGTTTTGTTTAGAGGTTGCACATCGTAATTGAATTTTCGAGGTTGTACTTGTTCTATTATTTTTAATTAATTAAAAATAATGGAAAAATTGAGAAAAATTAAATAAAATGTTTATGATCACGACATATCAAATCTAATATATTTTTAGGTGTACATTACGAATATGAAATCAAAATTGATATTTTCTTATATTTTGCTTATATTCAGCACTATGAAATTTTATTTTTTGCATTAATATCTATCTATGGAAGGTCCTGTTATGTGAGACAGGATTTTTGGTAGCAATAAAATTATAGGGAGCTAAAAACTAGCAAAATATTGAAAAAAGTAAAATTTTAAGTTAATTTGCAAGGATATCTGTTATCCTTTTTAAAATTAAAATCAGTGTTATATATATTGAAGGCTAGACCGTACCTCAAAAAAAAATTCGCCATACACCCTCCAATAAGAAATATTTTTGCAAGGCAATTTCAAAAAAAATTTTTTTTTTGCCGAACGTAGGGGTCGCCTTTTTAAATTTTTAGTTATAGCTTCGGCATTTAAAGTCGGATTTTGAAGTTTGATATATCGATTTTTTTGCCTCAAGGAGACCAGTATTTTGCTACAAAGGTAAAATCAAATGGAAAAAAATATAAAAACCCATGTGAAAATCGAAATATATATGAACACACATGATCATACATTGACTTGTATATGATCATGCATGGGCATACATTGTCATATACGTACAAGCATAGTTCAATGTATGACCATACATGATCTCATATATTTCCATATATCTTTGGATCCGAAATTTGAGGGTATATGACCGTACATATTCATATATGACCATATATGCTCACATATGATCCATATATGCTCATATATGATCATATATGGCCATATACCTCCATATACCCTCAAATTTCGGATCCAAAAGTATATGGAAATATATGAGATCATGTATGATCATACATTGAACTATGCATGTACGTATATGACTATGTATGCCCATGCATGATCACATACGAGCCAATGTATGATCATGTATGTTCATATATATTTCGATTTTCACATGGGAAGGCGACCCCTACGTTCGGCAACGAAAAAAATAAAAAAAAATTCTACTGGGTTTATCGACTTCCTTAGCAAAAGTTTAATGATTTTTTGCGAGCTTTAATTTTCTGACGTTACGGTGGTACATTAGGGTCGTACATTAGGGTCTTAGCAACTGAGAAATGGTGGGTAACTACTAGAACGGGATACTTGAGGTCAACGTACCTTAGAGCAAAATACTGGCCTCCTTGATAGAAAAACTTCGATGTATCATACTTTAAGATCCGACTGTAAATGCCAAAGATATAACGAAAAATGTAAAATGGCGACCCCTACGTTCGGCAAATAAAAACATTTTTTTGAAACCTTGCAAAAATATTTCATATTGGCGGCGCACTTTTTTTTCCTGTAAGGTGGTACGGTCTACTGGGCACCCTACTGGTAAATCTAATTCGAGTACGCTGAATTCTGTGGTGATAGCCATTTTTCAAAGTTAGCGCTTGTATTCGTGATTAAAAATTTTTACGCTAAATCACCGTAATTTCTATCGGTTTCACGTGAAAAAAATGTTATACTAGATATAAAAAAATTAGTTTCAAGTGAAAACTGTGTAGAGTTTGTTTTTTTTTTTTTTTTGTTTTCACGCGAATTTAATGTACAAGACTATTATTTATCTTGGGAAAAAGTGAAATTTTGTGTTATTGTGTCTTTGTTATAAAATTAAAAAAATTTTTGATTTTTATAATCTAAAATGCAATTTGAGGCTTAAGAACCCAAAAAATTATATTGTTATACTTCTTGGATAATTTTTAATTATAAATTTATCACATTTGGTTAAATATGTACAACATTAAATAAGCTGTAATTTATTTTTTTTTAATTTTTTTCCGTAATTTTTTTTCGGAAAAATAATTTTTTTGCATATAAAAAATACAATGTTATGTTATTTTGTGTATATAGGGTTTAGAAAAATATTTAACACAGTTAAGAAAAAAATTTATTTAAAAAAAAATTTTTCGTGAAAGAAAATATATCGAAAAATTGTATTTAACAGAGTTGTATTAATTTAAATTCAAAAATGATTCTAAAAGTATAAAAAATATCGTTTATTGTACTTTAGTTTAAAATATTAAATCGCTTATATCGCGCATAAGAGCACTAACTTCGAAAAACGACTAGCACCATTGAATTCAGGGTACTCAAATTAGCTTTAGCAGTAGGGCGCCCGTCTTGTTAAAAAAGTGTCAAATTCGAGCACACTGTAATTAATATCCATGTACATACGACACATGATCTATTAATTTTATTATGTGTGGTTTAGTCCTTCTCTTGTTTACACCTACTCTAATTGAAGTTTTATACATGTTTTCCTCAAATATTTTGTTACAAACTTTAACCTATTTGCTATTGTTGTTTTTCTTTGTTCATATAAATTTTCAACAATGCCTGTAGCAGTGTATAATTAGATTTTATTATTTCATTTTTGCCAAACGGTCATCATCTTTTTCATTTTATTACTGGCATCATTTTAAGTGGCATCACACGTGTATTTTAGCTTTAGGAAAAAAACTAATAAAATGTACCAGGACATATGCTTAGATTTCCAGTGAAATCCCTAAAGAAAGTTTAACCAAAATTGTTTGCAACAGAATAACATACCTACGCATGTATATTAGAGTGGGCCGAAATATAAAATATGATTAGTCTTAAAATGCCACAGGGCAAAAAATTTGTGCATGGGCAAGGAAAAATTTAAAATATACAAATGTTTTTTAATCGGTTTATGATTAAGCCATCGCCAAAGCAAATAAAGTCAATTTTGGATTCAATAAAATTCTCAAATTTAATTGGAAAAAAGCCTTTTGTTTAAAGATTTTTTTAGTTTATAGAAAAGCGTTAAAACACAACGTTAACAGCAATAATAAAGCGATCATATCTCTAAAACCGAACGCAGATTGTCATTGGATATAAGTAAATTGCTAAAAACTTTGAGTATTTTCCTAAAATCTTTATCTTTCATTTTTCACAAATTATTTTGAGTAAATAGTAGGGTTATGACTTTTTGATTTTTTTTTTTTTGCAAATATCAAGTTTTGCATGCCCTAGCCAAAAAGGCCATAAAAAATATTAAGAAATGAAATCTTACTTTTTCACTACTGTCGAAAAAGTTCCCGCACCAAAAGGGTTGAAATTTGGTTTATATTATTTTAGTTTAACTAAAATATTTCTACGAAGTTTTAAACAAATGAGACCCAAACGATGCGTATTAAAAACTATTTACGGTAAAAATTACGAAACCTTTTTGGATGAACTTTTGGATACATTTTTCGTCGTTGACAATAATTCTTGTAATAATTCGTTACGTAAATTAAACTAAAACCCCGTGCAAAAAATTATTTTTAGAAATTGCATTTGGTGCGGAAGGTTTTTTTTATTGTCAAAATGATCCGCAAACACGATTTTTATTATTAATTTAGTATTTCCGAGAGTCATAACTAGGGCAAGGAATCTTATGCACTTAAAAATCGAAAATATACGCCTAAAAAATAAAAATATGCATTAAAAACATAAAAAATATGCATTACAAACCATTATTTTGCAAAAATAACGCACTTTAAAATATAAAAATATATGTAAGTTAGTTATTTTGCAAATAGACATAGAACTCAAGAGTTTCCATAGGTCAATAAGGATTTTAAGAAAATTTATTTTTAAGGAACAAAAAAAAAATATTGGTTTTTAATTTTTATTTAAAATAAAAATTGTTTTTTCGACCTTTTCAAACTAAATGAATAAATTTCTAATTAAAAAAAAAATATTTTGATGGAATAAAACAAGAAAACTTATCAATTTTTTATATTTTTTTTACAAATTATAAATTGCTCCTAAAAACTAAAAGTATGCACAAATATGCATTAAAAAGGCAGTTAAAGTCAAAATATGCAAAAACAAGCATTTTTGTCAAGATATGCAAAAATATGGAACTACAAATCGATGCTATTTTATTCTACACTTGATGATTCGGATAAGTAAAGGGTTTTTCAATAAGAGCGCTACAAAAGTAAAAAAGTTTAAATAAAACAAAAACGGTTTTGGATATCAATGAAATTCTTTATTCCTGTGAAATTACGTTCGATGCCACTATGTATGGAAATCGCTCTCTTTTGCATGGCCACCACGGGCACGCTTGCAGAAGTCTAGACGCTGAACCCAATTTTCGACGGTTTTCAAGCATAAATCGGCCGATACTGCTGCAATTTCACGTTCGATATTCGTACGAAGTTCATCAATCGTCGCTGGCTTGTTGGCATAGACCATAGATTTGACGTAGCCCCACGCTCATTTGTTGATCTGCTAGGACGATTATCACGACCATAAATTGGACGTAGCGCTCTTAACGTTGAGGCCACTGACTCCGAATTTCGGTAGTAAATTTTAATAATTTCGACTCGTTGTTGGCTCGTATATCTTTCCATCATGAAATGGCAAACCTTACTGAAGAGAAATGTCAAAAGAGCGGCAAGAAATATGGCGTCGTTTGCTGTCCCTGTCTTTCTACTTTTGTAGCGTACCTGTTGAACAACCCTATACCTATTTAGGCTATATTTCTTTTTTAATATCGAGAAAAAACATGCATTTGCATGAAATTCCTTGCCCTAGTCATAACCATAGTATATAGTATTTATAAATTTTTTGCGCTACTCGTTTTAAATATAATTTTTTTTAGGTTTCGGTCCAGTCTAAAGTATTTAATTGTGCGTTTCATTGGAAGATTTTTTACCATTAAATTACAGTAAACTACAGTAAAGTGGTTCAGCAAACAATCTATTAGCTCTCTGCTCCACGTTTCAGCTAAATTCGTTGATATTTAGAGGTCGAGAAAAAGGTTTTTTTTTAATAATTAATATTTTGTCTTTATGAGACATTTATGGAAAAAGTAGGGTTGATTTTTAAAGGTATTCTTCCTTGACCTATATTAGGGAAGTCAATCGGGATTGGTTTTTTTAAATCCCGGGATTCGGGATTTAAAAAAATTGCTAAAATCAAATCGTTGCATACGTAAACTGGCCGAAGAGAGACCTCCAGCTTTTTTTTATTTACAATATTTTCTAAGGTGCATTTAATGTAATTAAGAAGAGGTAACACAAATTTTTTTATGTTTTGTATAATAAAATTTTTAAAAAATTTAAAATTGTATTTTAAGAATTCACTTTGTTTTTGCCCCGGAATAAAATGGGTTGACGTTATCTCTGGAAAGCTAATATCTTTTATCTGGGTAATTATAATGGAACCCTACACAAACAAATTGTTTATCAGTCACTAATTTTTTTTTTAATTTTTTATTTTGCCTTTTTGGCAAAAGCACGAAATTTTGAGGTAAAAATTCTAACGGAAGATCTCAACCGATTAAAAAAAAATAATAATGGAATGTCTAGGGGGTCCACAACTTTTTCCCGCTATTACATCCTGCTCCGAAAGAAAAGTATCAAAACGAGGTAGGGTAGAGGGGGATCCTTCGCCAGTGGGGCACATACACTAATCCCATTTCTCCGCTGTTAAGGGAGATAAAAAATTGTAAAAAATATATTTTGTGCATTTTTCAATTACATCCACTTTGATGAATTTATATCACATGTGGTCGCAGACAGGCGTGTTTTTATGTTTTTTGGAGTACCAAAAAAATAATTGAAAGTAACTACATTTTTCAATAACTTTCTCAAATCGAGTGATAAAAAAATATTTTTTCATTATATTAGACCTTTAATCCTAAGCTTTCAAATAATAATGATTTGAATTTAATAAATGTTTAAAAAGTGTGAAAAAATAATAATTTTATATGAGTGGCTGTCTCTGCAATATTATGCCACTTCAGTGCAACTACATCTACTAGCGTATTGGAGATAATTTTTTTGATAGAGCCTATTGAGTTTCGGCTAAAATAAAAGGCCACCTTGGCTATGCTTCGGCTACATGCAAATGGTGAGTGGATTTGTAGCAATCAGAAAATCAATTACTAGAGGACATCAGATGGGTTACCGGAATACAACATTACAGATTTGAGTTGTAAAAACTGCAAATTTTAAAATTCTTGTAATGCCAGTTAATTTTTTACGCGCAGCAACGACATATTATATTAACGAAAATCCTAAATGATTTTGCACCTATCACTCAAATTTTCGCGGCTCCAAAAATGAGACACCGTACTCATATTTTATAACTTCGACCATTTGAATACCTTTAATTTTGTCTGATAGGCATTCAGACTGCTCTTATAATAGAAAATGTCTATTGTTTAAGCAGTTTCTGCAAAATCTATTAATTTGTTTCACAGTGTTTTTACTAACAATTTCTTATGAATTCATAGATAAAACTTTTACTAATAAGTGATGATGTTTTTAGTTGGCTAATGAAAATAAATTAAGTTTGTGGATTATATTAAAGTTATTAATTGAAGTAATGCAAATACAAGATTAGGCTATAGAACTTCCTAATACAGAAAAGTTTTATATTTACTCGCACAAGTGCAATATTAAAATTGTTTACGTTACATGTGTTCTTTACATTTTCATTATACACCACACCGCTCTATAGTAAAGTGTGCTCATTAGACCGTACCACCTTACAGACAAAAAAAAGGCGCGGTACACCTTCGAATATAAAGTATATTTTTTTGCCGAATGTAGGGGTCACCTTTTTTAATTTCTCGTTATAGCTTCGGCATTTAAAGTCGGATTTTAAAGTGTGATATATTGATTTTTTTTGCCTCTAGGGGACCAGTGTTTTGCTATAAAGGAAAAATCCAATGGAAACAAAAATTTACAAAGGCGACCCCTACGTTCGGCAACCAAAAAAATAAATAAAATTCTGCTGGGTTTATCAAAAAACTTCCTTTCTAAAAGTTTAATGATTTTTTGCGAGCTTTAATTTTCTGACATTAGGGCGTACATTTGGGTTGTAGCAACTGAGATGTGGTGGGTAAATACTAGAACGGGATACTTGAGGTCAATGGTCCTTAGAGCAAAACATTGGTCCCTCGAGAGAAAAACATCGATGTATCATACTTTAAGATCCGACTGTAAATGCCAAAGATATACCGAAAAATGTAAAATGGCGACCCCTACGTTCGGCAAAAAAAAAAAAATTTTAAACCTCCTTGCAAAAATAATTTAGGTTGGACGGTGTACGGCAAACTTTTTTTATGTACGGTCTAATTTACATGTTAACTAAGACTGAATTAATGTATTATTAAAAAGATATTTTGATCTGGCCCACTGTAATGCTGTAAGAAAATGTTTGTCTGATCAAAGCCAATAACTGTTATAAAAACTATGAAAATATCTAGTTTTTTAGAGGAAGTCACAATCAAAAAATTGAAGACTGAATTCTATTTTGAATGAATTCCCTAAAAATATCGTATGGCATGCCCAGAGACTATTAATTATAGAGATAGGAAATCAAAACTTACACTACTCATCGGTAGAGGGGGCCAAAGCTTAATAGTAGTGGGTAATTGGGCACTCAATTTGGTTTTATTGCTTTTCGATGGGAACTAAATTTTGTTAATTGCTTTTCGATGGGAACTAAATTTTTTTAATTACTTTTCAATGGGAATTAAATTTTTTAATTGTTTTTCCATGGGAACTAAATTTTGTTAATTGCTTTTCCATGGAAACTAAATTCTTTTAATTGTTTTTTTATGAAACCTCAATTTTGTTAATTGCATATTGAGTACCCATAGTGTAAAATAATTGGTCCTCCCATAGTGTAAATAGTACCACGTAGTATGAAATGATTGGTGAAAAAATCAATTTTGTGGCCATAGTATGAAATGATTGCTGAAAAAATGTAGTTCGCATCGAAAAGCAATTAACAAAATTTAGTTCCCATCGAAAATCAATAAAACCAAATTGAGTATTACCCACTACTCTTAATATTACTTGAACAACAATTTAGGGGCAGATTAGTATCAGCTGAGCTTATATCTAAAAACACAAAAATTGTTAAAAATAATGCAAAATTAAAAGAAAACATGCGCTAAATATGTTTGGTTTACAAAATTGTATTTGCTTTACCTTTTTTAACTTCCCAGTCAGCAAACAAGCCCAAAAATGAATCAAAAAAATTCTCAAAAAATAACATTTTTTAAATTTTAAAATTCAAAATTTAAAATTCAAATTTTTTTATGAAAGTGGTTCATCCAAAAGAGCCTTCTTTTTTGATTCAAAACTGACTCAAAAAAAAAAAGATTTAAAAATGTCCAAAAGGCTAAAAAATTAATCATTTTTTTGAGCCTTTTTTGAATTGTTCACAAAACATTCAAATTTGTTTACATTTCTGAGTCATTTCTGTACCAGTTTTTGGATGTAATAACTTGGCTCAAATTTTTTTTGTCTTTAGAAGGCTCATATTTTCGTCCAAAATATGAGCAATTTTTGACAAAAAATTTTAAAATTTCAAAAACATGTTTAATGGATATCCCGATAAAAATAAATTTAAAAAAATAAAAAAACAATGTTTTTTATTTGAGTAAGTAATTAAGTATCCACATTTTGCTGGCTGAGTTTTTTGTTTGTTTTAATTAAAATTTTAAATAAAAAAGAAAAGTGTCAGTTCACTGAACAAAGTGCCACCTATTGATAACGATGTCTTTATAACTTTTTTTCTTGTGATGCCATAGCCCTGGGCATGTCATTCGATTTCCTTTTAAATCAAATAAATTCATTTTTTACCAATCGTAGAGACTGCATTCTTTGGAATTCATTTCAGAGTATTCACTTCTAAGGAATTCAGTCAATTTATCTCATTCGATTAAATTCAATCGTTAGGAATTCATTTCATTTCTTATCCAATCGATTGACAATTTGGGAATTCAATTAATCATTCGATTTTTTTTCATTTGATTGAGCAATTTGGTTATGGCATTAGATTTTCTGCTGATTCGATTGGTGAAATACTCTTTATTATTATTTTTGTGGTTTCCAGTGCTTTACCAGTGTATAACCACTGACTTAACTGTTAATTCCAATATTATTTTTTTAGTTTTCTTGTATTTTTAAAAAAATATTTAAAATATAAATTTCCGTAAATAAAAACTAATAACGTATTTGTTTGCTTTCAAAATTTTAAATGGACAAGTAATTTATTGAATTTCCAAACTTTTCAATCGACTGAATTCCTAACGATTGAATTTAGTGACTGAACGATTCGAATGATAAAAAAATGATTACAGTCTTTAAACTAAAATTTAGTGAAACCAATAAACCCTTCATTCGATGTGTAAAATTGCAATTTAAGAATTCAATCATTCTATAGTTAATCAGAATTGAAAATAGAACGAGGGATTGAAGTCCTTATAAGCTCAGGTCACAATCGTTACAAACCCAAATTCCTAACTCTTCATTTTCCAATGGGCAATACAAAAATATACACAGTTTGAAAAATATTTTCTCAAAAAAATTAACAAGATACGGGTTTATATACAAATAAAATATAAAACAACATTTTAACTTCCTCTAAATAAATTGGGTTTCGTATTGAACACATTCACAAAAATAATTCGCCAGAATCTGTAAATTTGTGGTAGATGTTATACAAATAAATTCATTTCATCTGCTGTGTGATTTGAAAGCATGGACTTTATTGAATTTTTCAGTAAAAATCGAAATTACACAAAAATTACATTATTCAAAAATTATCCAAGAAATGTGTAAACAGTCCCGTTTTTGAATAATTATTCAAAAAGTGGCAACACTGCTATTGCTTTTTTGCAAGTAATGGATTTTCTCGTTTTATTTCGAGCTCTCTCAGAGATCGCAATATTCGTGTTGTTATAGATGGGGTCTCACCCTACGTGTTTCAGCTGAAATCAGGGGTGCCGCAGGGTTCTGTTCTTCTCTTTACATATTTCTTATCTTTTTCAATGATCGCCTCTGTCAAACGTTCAACCCTATCTACACTTTCGCAGATGATAGCAACATTTGTCATTCATTGTTTTTCGATCGTAGGCTAAGCCCTGAGGAGACAGGAGGCACACTAAATCGTTACTTTTTTACAATCTACGAGTGGGGCAGTGCGAATAATTAAGGCTTTAATGCACGTAAGATCCAATGTTGTCAATCATAGTTAAGCCAAGTATTACATCATATTTGAATTAACATCTCACTTTTTTACGAAAATTTCAAAAATTTTAAATTAAGTAAGTCTTTTTAAAGTTAATACGGTTCTAATTAAAATAAACTTACTTTTTCATATTTAAATTAATGTGTCAGCATTTTTTGTTTCTTCTTTATTTCATAAAATTTTTTCTGTGTGTACAGTAGATTTTTATTACAGTAAAATTTTTGTTTTTTTTTTTGTCTATGTTTAATTACAAAAGGCTCTAAAAATGCATATAATTTGTTTATGCAATATGACATATACTTTGATATTTGAAGTCGGACTTCATATTTGAAATCGGACTTCATTTTATATTTAAAATTTTTTGTGCGAAAGGATTTCTGATCTAAATTTCAAATTAACATACCTTGATCTCGATTTAAGTGAATATGTGTTCAAAATTTTTTTGAAATCCGTGCTAGTTTGCATTAAGATGGTAAGCCAGAAATGCATTTAGGTGGAAACACTTTGTCCCAACCAAGGTAACATGGGTATCAAAAATTTCATTGGCAAGACCCTCATCCTTGTGAAGAAATAATTTTGAATTTTTTTTAAAATTTAACACATTTTCCGTGGTTTCGGATTCAGTTTATAGTTAATGTGACTTAACAGAAAAACTCCTCTACGCGACTTTTGGCGGCATATAACTTTTTTTATTAGAAAATTAAGCTAAAAATAAAAAAATGCAACAACGTTAATTCAGTATTCATATTTAAAATAAAAAATTATACCAACAACTCAAAAAAAAACACGTATTGAATTTCCCAGGAAAATTTTCTGTTCCAAAGAATCGGTTGTACAATAGCTACTTTTCATTCACAACTCCTTCTACTGTCGATTCTAACACGGATTATTTTTGTTTGAAATTGTCCCAAAAGCAACCACTTCTATAGCTCCAAAGTGGAACCGGTTGCCCTAGAATCAGTTCTGGAACTAGTTATAGAACTGATTCTACGTCAGTCATGCCTTCTATATAGGATCCCAGGAACTAGTTCCGGAACCAGTTCCATGGAATCGGTTGCAGTGGAACCAGTTGTAGAATAGGTGTGGTTGGATACCGATTGTAAAAAATTTTCCTGGGTTATTTTTAAGAATTGTAAATCAGATTTTTTTTTCTTACATCAACTAGACACAAATTCACCTGCAGAATGGAGTTACTTAAAAATTTTGCCAAAATTGGTCTAGAGTTCTGTGATAAAAAAGCTAAATTGCAAAATTCCTGATTTTCTCTATACAACGATAATGTACTTGGAAAATAAAAAATTTTGATACCCGTATTGCCTTGTTTATTTTAGCAAAAGCTAATAAGAAAAATTTCTTAAACAAACTGAATTTTCTTCAAGATTTTCATAAAAAAGCAAAGATAACTTATTATTAAATCTGGTCACGTATTAAGAAAACAATTTTGATAGTCAAGGTAATATCTAATCTATGACAAGAATTTTCTAAATGCTACCCGTAATTTTCTATAGGCAAAAACAAACGAAAAATAAATTGGGGTATTATTTGATTTTTATTTCTCTCATGTAATTTTTTCAATGTTTTTTTATTACAATTTTCATAAATTTTAAAATAAAACGTTTTAATCTGTAATCTTGACATGTTGTGATAATAGTCAATTACATTACATACATACATGATACAATTTTTATAAGTAAATTACAAAGAATAAAAAATTTTGAAATAATTCGATAAGGCCAGCAGGAAAGAATACGTATTTTCGGCTTTCGCTACAACGCCATCATCAGTGTCGTTTGCCCCGATGGGTTAATCATTGATAATTGTCTACTTATGCTAAAGTTGAAAACAAATATAATATGTTAACAACTCAACTACACTAACATCAACGAAATCTAACAATGCTATTTTTATCCTTTGTTATTACAGTTTTTGCTTTGAACTTTAATTCTTAAAGCAGCTAGTTCTATTTTAAAAATTTTATTTTGTGGCGTTTTGAAATATGTGGAAATTGGGAGTGAAAACATGAAAACAGCTCGAAGGTAGCAAAGCCCTTAAATGTACCATTTCCCATGGAGATTTTAACAAATTTTCAAACATGTTTATTAGGGCGTTTCACCAAAAAGTTTCTTCTTTTATTTTTTTTTTTTTGATTTTTGCTTTAAACTTTAAAGCGAAATATGAATGCTTATGGCCCAAAATACTTTTTATCAGATTTTTGAAGGGGCTGAAATGGATTTTATTATGAAATGAGATAATGAAACATAACATTTTTTAATCTGTTTTTTTTGCTATTGTGCTTTTTTCACAAAACCGGTTAAATCACTGCTCAAGGTTCCCAGCCTAATAAAATACATCATTCGTGATATATATTATTAGTTTAAGGGCCATTTTGGTGAGCTTAAAAATTTTAAATCCGAAATTTTAAATTCAAATCTCAGTAACTTCAAAAATCGAATCTAAATCTTATCACTTTAGGAAAATATTAAAAAAAGCTAAAACAAACATATTAGGTGTTTTCATATAAACTCATACATAAAAAATATGGTTTGTATATATGTACAAGGTTAACAGGGAATTTACGACTTTATATGAAAATCCCTATTGTTTTTCTATCGCAAGCTATCCAAAGAATACAATTTCACTCGTCTACGTTTCCTAATCTTCGAGTATGGAGGAATTTAAATCATCAAAATGTCTCTTGAACTAAGAATTTGTACCACGTTTATTTTTGTTTTTATTACACTGAGAGAATTATCACCACTTCAGTAATGAATTTCTTAATTGTCACTGGAACTCGTCCATTGAAACTTTTCATAGAATCTATGAAACAGATTTCATTAAATTCAATACTTATAAAAAGTTCATAAAATCAATGAAACTCTTCATAAAATGAGTAGACCACTCGTCCAATGAATAAATCATTAAGTCAATGAAGAGCTTCATAAAATCTATGAAGCAATTTCATTTACTATTATTAATTATAGTTGGTTGTTGTCGTTGCTAAGCTGGAGTGGATAAATAAAAAGTTCTTAGCAAATGCAAATAAAATCATAGCATATTTTACGGATGTACAAAATATATCTAAAGAATCATTAGATTAAAAAGTTACTTAAAAAAAGTTTCGAAAAAATTAATATGATTTATAAAAAAAAATTCATAGTCCAAAATTAATAATAAAAAATTAATTTACAAAAAAAAATAAAAATTATAAAAGATTATTCTCTCAGAAAATGACGATATTTTATAAAAAAAATTAAAAAAAGTAAATACTATTTAACAATGTCATATATTTAAAGAACATTTTCATTAAATTTATGGAGATTTAATTTATGAAATTCAATGAATTTTTTTAATGAAATTATGAAATTTTATGAAAGAAAAGTTATGAAAAATTTCATAATATTAATTAAATATTATATACATAATGAAATTCTTCATTGGTTCTACGAAGAAAATTCTAAGAAATTATATCACTAATATTATGAAGGATAATTCTCTCAGTGTAGGCTGGAATCCCTTAGTAGTGATTTATCCAGTTTTGTGGAAACAAAGCCCAAATGAAAACAATATTTAAAAGTTATGTTTCATAACCCCATTTTTTGGATAAAATCCATTTCAACGACCCAGTAACACCCCAAAAATTTCAAAAGACCATGAATTAAAAATTCGAGCCAACTTTGCAAAACTCTCTAAGGGTCTTGCATAACTGATGATTAAGTTTTAAATTATTTGTTGGCCTGTGTAATAAAACATAAGGACCTTACTTCACTTAACAAATTGTGAAAAATAATATGTTGAAGGCATGTCCATTAGAGTGGTCCAAAAAAACATGAAAGTTGTAATTCGCGATCTCCACAATGTTGCCCCTATTCCTTAATGTCTAAAAACTCTCTGTGCCAAGTTTCAGCTAAATCCGCTGTTATTTAGAAGTAGCACAAAAAGTTGTCTTTTAAGAATTAGTAATTTATCTCTAGAGTAATTTATACAAAAAGTAGGGTTGACTTTAAATTTAATTATTTCTTAACCTGTACGCTATTATTTAACAATTTTTTTTAAATCTGGTCTTAATTAATGTGAATATAAGGAATTTGAAATCAAAACTTAAAAAAATTAAGTAACTTTTAAGTAATTCGCGGTTTTTTTTAAATTTATACAAAAAAATACATATTTTAGTCAAATTTTCGAAATTTTCCGAAAAGATGTAATTAAAAATTCAACTTGTTTTTGCCTTGTATGCGCAAATTTCTCAAATCTGATCTTTATTTTAATGCAGATTATGAATCAGCAATCGAAACTTAAAAAAAATTTGTGGTTTATGAATTATTCGCGGTTTTTGAAAATTCAAAAAAACTCAAGTTTTTTGAGTTATTTTCCCAATTACCTGTAAACGGTGTTATCGAAAAATGCAATTTGTTATACTTTTGCAATTTACTTACCAAGGACCTTCATTATAAGTAACACTGATTTTAATTTTAAAAAGGATAACAGATATCAATGCAAATTAAGTTAAAATTTGACATTTTTTAATATTTCGCTATTATTTAGATTGCTATAATTTTATTGCTACCAAAAACCCTATCCCACATAATAGGACATTTAGCAGATATATATTAATGCAAAAACGAAATTTTCATACTGGTAAATATAAGAAAACATCCTGATCGAAGTTGATCCTTTTTTGTATGAAATTTTAAAATTTCGCGAAATCCGCGACTCCGATTTCAATTTTGATTTCATATTCGTAATGTACACCTAAAAATATATTAGATTTGATATGTCGCGATCATAATAATTATATTTAATTTTTCTCATTTTTTCCATTATTTTTAATTAATTAAAAATAATAGAACAAGTACAACCTCGAAACTTCAATTGCGATGTGCTACCTCTAAACAAAACTTTTTTGGTGATTTTTTTGATCAGACTACATTTTTTTTCAAAGTGGCATATTTGTAGGGTTGTGGAGCGTGAAAATTCCAACTTTTTTTTTTTTTGGACCACTCTAATGTCCATATTCGAATTTAATTCATTCAAATAAAATTGAACACATAATAAGTATTGATACAAATTTCAAACACCTACTTTGTTTTAAAAAATGACGGAAAAAAAATAAATTTCTACACTTTGTAAAAGTTCGTTTGAAGAAAAACTGTTTTTTGTTAATTAAAAAAAAAATTCAAAATTTGTATTTAATTGAGTTAAAAATATGAGGATTTAATTATAAAACAACTGACTACACATTTATTTTTACTTTAAAAACATTTTTAAAGATATACACGTTTTCTCTTTCATAATGAAAATTTTATAGAAGTTATGAGACTTAACAGAAAGAGAAAACATGTATGTTTGTAAATATGCTTCTAAAATAAAAATAGAAATTTCTGAAACACATTTGGAAAAATTTGAAATGCAATTAGACTTTTATTCAACACATTTCGAAAATTTTGGAATACAAATAGATTCTTTTTAAATATATTTGGAAATTTCTGAAATACATTTAGATAATTTTGAAATACAAATTTTTATTTATTTTTTAAATAAAAATTAAAAAACCTACAAATGGAATTATTTGAAATGCATTTGGACAATTTTGAAATACAGATTTAAAATTGTAAAATACAAATGAAAAATTTTAAAATGTATTTGGACAATTTTAAAATACAAATAGAATTTTCTTAAATACAAATAAAATATTTTGAAATATATTTGTAATATTTTAAAATCATTGTATATGGCCCTTAAGCATCGTAAGATGTTTTTTTTTACGTGGAAAAATTTCACTCGAACTTTAAATGCCTCAAATTGCAATTTAATTTAAACAAATGAACAATTTTTTAATTTTATAATAAAAACACAATCAAAATAAACACAAAATGTCACTTTTTCCCAAGAAAAATAATAGTCTTGTACATTAAATTTGTATGAAAACAAACTTTACACAATTTTCACGTGAAACTGATTGTCGTGAAAAATCATTTTTTTTATATGGAGTATAACAGTTTTTTCACGTGAAATTCAAACAACTTACGGTGCTTTACTATAAAAGAGTATTTTAAATTTAAAGTTGACTTTATTGTTAATCATACGGTTTTGTTCATTTTGTGATAGAAAACCCTACAAAAATATTTGTATTTTCAAACATTTTGATTGGTTGAAAATAAATTAACCAATCAGAATGCTCCAAAAATAAACCAATATTTTAACTAAAGCCGACTTTAACTAAAATATACGTTTGGAAAATATTGATAGTAAAGGTGCGTTTACAATGACGGAGTACTCCAATCTGTAGCAAATTTAGTTTTTTTCTCTTTCATACTAACACATTTTTGTATTGTGCTATCTCTTGTCATTTTACTCCAGAGTAAAACTTGTTTGACTCTGGAGTACAGATTTTCTACACTCTGGAGTTAACATTGGTCTGTTAACTGTTTAACATGACAAATATACCCAAAAAAACACATCTCTAATTTGTTCACATCTCTAATTGTCAACAAATTAAAAAAAATAATAACAAAATATAGTAAATAAATATAAAATTTGTGGTGTTTTCGGTATTATTTAAAATAAAAAAAATATTGAAATAAAAAACCTTAAAAATTCTGGGAAAAGAGTGGCGAAAATATGAAGTAAGTACTAAATGTCAAATAAGTTTTGAAGTAACTCTACTCTGCATTTCGAAAAGTTAACATTTTAATCTGTGCTGCAGAGTAGAGTCACTCTACCATTGTGAAAGCACCTTAAGGCTGTATTTGTATAATTTTGACATACATTTTGAAAATTTTTAAATATATTTTGAACAATTTTGAAATGCAATTGGACAAATAACAAAGGTCTTTAGACAATTTTAAACAATATTTGGACAATTTTGAAAGATTTTTGGACAATTCTAAAACATTTTTGGACAATTTTGAATGATTTTTGGACAATTTTAAAACATTTTTGGAAAATTTTAAAACATTTTTGGATAATTTAGACAATTCTAAAATATATTTGGACATTTTTAAAATATATTTGGACAATCTTAAAACATTTTTGGACAATTTTAAAACATTTTTGGATAATTTTAAAACATTTTTAGACAATTTTGAAATATATTTGGAATTTTCTGAAAAAAAAACTGAAAATGGTGTAATACATTTGTTATACAAGACGTTTTACTAATTTTTCTACTAGCTTATTTTTTTTAATGTACATATATTGCAACGAGCTTTATAAAATATTTTTGGTTTACTATGCATTTTGTAAATATAATTTCAATGTTTGCTTCTGTTTTTTTAGCTAACCACAAAATGGTATATATTTTTATTAACAATAAAGTTTACAAACAAATACTTAATGCCACAAAATACCAAACAAATTAAATGTATACTCTTCTCTACATATCTTGTTCTTCTTTCCTTTTGGCAAGTGTACATATATATACCCTAGGGGAAATTTTAACAAACTGTCACCGAACTGGCCCCTTTATATGAAATAGACTGGTCACTTTTACATGGCGTTGTCATAGGAGGTGCAAATTGACCCCTTGTGACATGTCACAAGACAAATACTAGGACAGGTTACTGAACTCTCAATTTCAGGGACCTGTCCTGGGATTTGCCTTGTGACATGTCACAAGGGGTCAATTTCCACCTCCTATGACAACGCCATGTAAAAGTGACCAGTCTATTTCATATAAAGGGGCCAGTTCGGTGACAGTTTGTTAAAATTTCCCGTAGGGTATTAACAAAGTCTTTATAAGCAAAAAAATGCATTTGTAAATATGTATGAACATTTCCACGAAAAAAATCTGAAAAAATGTGCAGTCGAACCTCGATTATCCCTGTTGTTCGGGACCAGGCTCAGCACGGTCCTTGAACATTTATCCCGTCCTTAAAAAAATTCTCAAATATATATTAAAAAAAGGAAATAATCGTTCCAAAGTACGATTCCAGAATTAAAAGTTTGAATGTAATTTCTGCCCACTTGTGTGTCTTGTTAATGCACAATTAGAGGTCGGTGAAATTGATTAGCAACTGTTATAATTCTAAGGATCAAGTTAACAAAAGACAAATTTCAACATTGTTGCAGGTTAGTCAAATATCCTCGAATACCCACTGATATGATTGTACTCAACTGAAAGATAAATTTATGTAGAGTAACAAGTTTTAAAGAAAAAGTATGATTTTATCGTAAAGATTTTTTTGTTTGTGGAAAAGCTTCTTTAACATGCCTGTTTCTATTTTGCTGACTTTTTGGTTTCATGTCTTTAAGACACGAAGAAATGTATTTGTAAAAAAACTGCTTTAATCTCAAAATGATGCAAAATATTTCAACAATATTTTTGTATGTCCTTATTTATTTTACAATATATATTAGAGCACCCATGAAGTATATGGAATTTGCAAAAGTGTTATTTTTTTCACCTTCCAGTAAATTGGACGTAAAAAATAATATTCCCGCAAAAATGAATGCTCTCGTATTAAAACAGGCCAGTCACCTACGGCTTTTAGCCCTAAAAATGGACTAAAATTAATTCAAAGCTTCTTTGCGCTATAACTCTTAAAAAAAAAGGTTTTACAGAAAAATATTATATAAGCATACCTACAGGGAATAATATGGCTAGCATTTTTCTCATACACATTTTTGACGTATCGATGACGAGTCATGGTAATTTAAGTGGTTAAGTCAGAATATTAACCATACAAATCACTTTAATTTTAACCACATAAATCACAATGACGCGTCATCAATACATCAAAAATATGTATGAGAAAAATGCTAGCCACATTTATGTCTGTAGATACGCTTATATAGTATATTTCTCTCAAACCTTTACTTTAAGAGTTATGCGCAAATAAACTTTAAACTAATTTTAGTCTATTTTCAAGGCTAAAAGCCGCGGGTGACTGGCCTGTTTTAATCCGAGAGAATCAATTTTCGCGGGGATATTATTTTTTACGCCCAATCTACCGGAAAGTGCGTAGGGAGGTGAATAGATATCACATTTGCACATATGGGTGCTCTATTGAGCGCCAAACTGAACAAGCACGAAATTAGCTCTTAAACATATTTTAAGTTATGACTTATTACTGGCATTGAACTTCAATTTTAAACTTTCATGTCTTCAGAGACTTATAGTAGAATTTTACGACAAATATTTTTACGGAACATTTTAACCCTCTAACTCTTCAACTCACGGGTCGTTTGTGGGCGTTGTGAAAAAGGGGCAAAAGTCTCTTTAGTTGATGAGCTAGAGGGTTAAAATGTTCCACAAAAATATTTGTCATGAAATTCTATTATAAGTCTCTGAAGACATCAAAGTTAAAAATTGAAGTTCAATTCCAGAAATAAGTCAAAACTTAAAATGTGTTTAAGGGTTAATTTCGTACTTATACAGAATTTGCGCTCAAATGCCCACAAACCTGGATTTTAGGAGGAAACCATGTGAATATTTCATTTCATTAAAAACACTATGAGGATCATTCCTGTGGAACATTTTAACCCTCTAACTCTTCAGTTTATGGGTCTTTTTGTCCCTTTTAAAAACGGGGCCAAAAAAGTTCCTTTAATTGAAGAGTTAGAGGGTTAAACAGTTCCACAAAAATGTACACCGTAGTGTTTACATAAGTTCGCTGAACATATCCTATACCCAAAATGGAAGATTCACATGGTTTCCTAGTTCACATATGTAAAAAATCTATAACTCAGAATCAGTTTTTGGGCTTTCTGTCATGGAATGGAGGAAATATTATAATAACTTATTTTGCTTTTACTCTGCGCTAAATTTCCCATTATATTATGAAGAGTATACGTATTTACAGAACTCCAAAATTAAATGAGAGACATTCAAAATTTAGTTTTGATACAAATTTTGATGTTTACTGCTTAAAACACCACTAACGGTCATGAGAGGGTTAAAATTTTGTATAAAGAAAATGTTTGCCTTTACGTTGTGTAAACAACACCTATGTAACTTAATTATCAGAAGCTTCTAGTTTAAGAGTTATAGATGGATAAATCCATGAACCTTTTTTGGGGTAATTTTGAGGACATATGTAAATGTAAACTGTCTGGCCGGTTTACATCACAGAAACCCAATTTTTGCACATATCTTATTTTTTATTCTCAACCTTTCCGAAAATGAGCGGGGTGCTGGAAAAATAACACTTTACATATGGGTGCTCTAATGTACATATACTCACATGTTTGTTACTGTATCTTTGTCTTGAAGCAACGAGTCCTAAAACGCAAGCAAAACATAAAAGCTTAAGATCCAATATCCTTGGTTTAAAAGTTTTTAGAAAAATATATATGTCACCAAAATACCCTACGAAACAGTGTGCCAAAATGCAGTGATATAAATACATGTAACCCTCAACAGTACTTTTCGCTTTCAGTTGCATAGAAAATGTTTATTGTATCGACAATGTGACTATAAGAGATTTTTGAAATTGAGTAAGTTCTTTTCTGACCTGGTTACAGCGTGAGACAAATGGTAGGGGTCAGTGATCGGGAAGGGTTCAAACTACCGGGGAAAGTTATATCGGTAAAAAATAAGTTATACGTGTCCCGGCGTTTCGCTGGGTCACCCCTAGGAATCGAGATATATCGATTTGACCTTTGGTGGTCTTTTTTTTGACATAACTCGAGAACCACTAGTCCGATTTTGCTCAAACAATTTCAAAAAAAATTAAAAATTACAATTCCTTTAATCTGTTCATATAACGTTTTTCTATATACTCAACACTTTTGCCGGTAAAAATAAATGTATGAAGAAAAAAATATTTTTTGCCTAAAATATTAAGAAAAAGTAATAAACAAAAGGTTATTGATTTTTATGGTAGCGGTAACAAACATTTATTTTTACCGGCAAAACTGTTGAGTATAACTATATAACCATATTCAAATTAAAGAGAAAGATTTGGCTCTGGATTTGAGAAGGTTCTAGCTGCGAAAGTTTGCGATACCAGGAGATATAGCTTTCATAGCACTATTACAAAGCTGCTACGAAAACATGCGTTTTTGTCGTTTCTCTTTTTTTTAAGGTTCATCAACCGCGATTTATTTTACCCGAATATATATTTTTGATATTTGGGTGTATATTAAAAAGAAATCTGGTGTCGAAAGGGCTAATGAAGTCTACCTTCATGCTCTATTAAATCTTTATGAAGAAAATAAAGAAAATATAGGTTCATACGAAATCCTCGAAGATAAAATAAAATATATATGCAAGAAGATGGAAACCATATGGAAAAGTAGTTACAGAAATAAAGAAAGTGTAGTTATAAGCATTTTATCAACATATTTTTTTAGTAAGGTAATATTTTCAATAAATTTTATTTTTTTTTTATAAAGAGAAGCAACACTCAGGAAATACTTTCTATTAATTAACGTGTTGCTTCCTTAGGAAAAGGGATAGAGAAGAAATTAAAGGTGGTGAAAGATGAAGGGCTTCAAATATGGCAACACTGTAATTGCGCGAGTTGTTGAATTTTAGAACAGTTGTTGCGCACCATCTGATGGTGAATTGGCGAATTTTGTTGAAGCTTTTTAGTTCATAGCCCGTTATATTATTTTACTTCGGTGGGGTTAAGTGCTATGGGAACACCGAAAGACGACGCTGCGATATGTATGAGGGATAGAAAAAATTCATACATATTACTATTTTTCATAAATTGATGTTTCTTTGGTTGGGGCTCGAACCCAATTCGCAATTTCTAACCAAGAATGGCGGCAAACCATAGAAAAAATTTATATTATCCATGAAAATGACAGCAGCATGAGTAAAAACAATAATCTTTCACAGAGGAGTGTGAACCCTGGAGGCCGTCCAAAAAAAGAATTAAGCGTAGGCTGAAGTCCAGTTTTTCGAAATAAGATTCTTCTTATTGCCCTTCTTAACGCATCAGGTAGATACTGATCATATTGTGGCACTTGTTGTCGAAGATAAATTAAGGAAATTTCAATGTAACTTTAGTCAAAAATTTGTAAAAAAAAATTTTTGTTTGGGTTGTTATCAGACCGTATTAAATGCGAAAAAGAAGTATTAAGTACCGATAGCATTACTGTTACTGGATATCATAGGTAAAATGAAATTCAATCAAAATAACTATTATAATCATTACCAATTATGGATTTTGTTAACATAAATTATTTTTTGTTACCCTGTAAAATTAAATTCTCAAGAATTTAAAATATATTTTTAAATTGTATTGTCTTGAATTTTGAAAAATTTAGAAGGCAAATTTATTATTTATTTCCGAAATTTGAACATGATTTAATATTAAGAAATATGTGTTAGGTAATACAGAACACAAAAATCTATAAAAGAAGACACAACACTATAAAGATAACTACTAATAGGTAAATGATGAGTTACTTATGCGGAAAGTATTCAAATTAATGAAATGTTTTAAATTTAAAGAATAATGCAGAAAAATGTAATGCTAAATTTAATGTTTATTCTTTAGTGCGCTGCTAGGGCACTAAAGCATAAATACACATCTTTAGCTTTAACTTCTATTATTTCAATCAGTTCACAGGAAAGACATTTATTGAGACACCCTAATGTACATACAATGTATGTATCTATGTCATACATACTATATCTAAATCCTACTGCATGAATATTAAAATTATATCTGTGTGGCAAAGTGTTGATGTAATACCACCATTATACGATCTTATGTCATGCATAGAATCTATTAAATTACCACAATTGCATTACATTTCTTCTACTTGTAGAAGTTCCGTACACTCAAAGAAAACATAATATTTTGCGAAATTTTTTTTTCCACCATTTTGCGAAATTTTTTTTTCCTTGTGTTTTACAAACAACTATCAGATTGGTTGTTATAAGCAATCTTATGCAATCTCATTAGTGACTGTGAGAAGCGGTACAGTTTGATGACATTTTTTTTCTGTGTGTAGAAAACTAAAGGCGTCTGGAAGACTTTATTTGCTTTTTGCTTGCTTTACAAATTTTTCACATGATTTCCTTAATGTAAAATGTCTAGTGCATATTTAGTTTAAAAGTTTTCTTATATTTTGTAATGGAAAATATAAATTTTCTATATGTTAATCATGCCGCTTACCTTCTATTTTTTTTACTAACTGGTAGGATGTCGAGAAATTTCACAAATTCAAAGTAATTTCGAGCTTAAATTTTAATGACGGACCCCACACACAGTGTTTCAAAAAACACTCTTTTTGGGAAAATAAAATTTCAGGCCACAATTCTTAACTGACTTTCAACAGTTTTTTGAAATAAAATAAAATTCCTCACAAACAGTGGCGGTTCCAGCTTTCGATTTTATGGGGGGGAGCGTGGAATTTAAAAATTTTATTTAATCCTCATACGTCACGTATAATCAACAGGTTTGCTATATCAGCCGAAACATTTACAACACAGTACAACACTAAAAACACAGTACAACACTACTTTTTGAAATATTGGCAAAATTAACTTTTAGCAAAAACACAGTTTTTTTGTTAAAATTTATAATTTATTCATATACCTGACTAAACCACGGACACTTTTTAATATGGTTTAAAAATATAGACTTTGGGCTTTTAGAAACATATCAACTTATTTTGATTAGGTAAATGATCTAAGATATAATTTCAAATTCAAATATTAGATATTCCTTTCATCGCAGTTTATTTTCCAGCAAAACCTTCTATTACCAGGTAAAGGGAGATGGAATAAGAAACCAAAAATTGTAACCACTTACACTTTGATCGCATAACACATTATTTTAACATGGAGGTAAATGGTTGCCTTAATCGTACCGGTATAGGCTAAAATAAGTGATTACAAAGGAAGTACTGAAATAAGTTGTTACTTGTAATATTAAATTCACTAGTTAGCTAAAATAAGTACATACTTGTATGGAGCGTAATAAGTCGTTACACATTGGTACATATTTCATTGGTTACATATAGGGAATAAAACAAGACGTTACCAGTAATGACTTTGTTTAAAAGTACACCGATCCGAGCAATGCAATTAGATTCTAAATTTTTAATAAGTCGTACTTATTATTTTTACCCTTATTAATAAGTTATTATAAACCACAATATCGGTAATATATTATTTTAAAGGCTGCAAATATGTAGTGATATGTCTCTATATCGGTAAATCATTATTTCATACCTCCCACATAAGTATTGATGTATCACAATATTAGTAACATATTACTTTAGGTTTCTAATTAAAACCAAGGGTCATGCATTAAACACATAGACGACTGCAGCTACACGACTACAGCCTGTCAAAAATAAAATACACACGTTTATATGAAAACGATTATTTTGACACCAACACAGCTACACGGCTACACGACTACTTTTGCGGCTGTAGTCAACTTAGGATAATTTCTATTTTTGTTGGCTACAAAACAAAAATAGTGTTGACAATATAACAAAATATGTAAAACAGGACAATTTTTCCCGCTAGAGGCGAAATAAAATCGCTAGTTCTGACTAGAAATTCACCGTTATGGGAACACTGAAGAAACAGCTGTTTATATTTTACAATTGTTTGAAGGTTTTATTAATTTAAATTTGGAAATAATTTTATTGTGATGTTTTGTAAAAAAAATGGATCTTACAAAATTAACAAACTATTCCTCAGCCATTATTTTAGATGCACAAACCAAAAAAGATTAATATTTATCAAAACGTTAAATTTTTAGGATCAGCTGTTTACTATGTTGCTGTCGTTTTCAAAAAAATTAATTAAAATTAATTGCAGCCAGCAGCATTTGTTGTAGTGTAGTCGTGTAGCCGCAGCCGTCTATGTGTTTAATGCATAAAGGGGTACCCATTGCCAGGCAATGCGTGAAAAAGGTCAAACCCATTACCAAGATTTTACTGGGTTATTAACGAAATTGTGGGAAAAGAGAAATTTCGATTTTAAATGCATATAAAGGGGATATTTTCGCAGCTGCCAAAACGTGCAATATATCAAATTAAATGGCATATTACAACATTTTAAAATGTTGCAAAAAAAAATAGCGTTATTACTTTCAATTTTTTATTTTTTTGCAAAAAGTTTAAGAATTTACTTTTACATTTTTTTATCTTTTAAAAACGAGCAAAACTCAAGAAATTCGTCATATTAATTAATTTGCTACTTTCTTTCAAAATAAGATAGAGGACAGATAAAAGGTGGTGAGAGATGAATAGCTTCCAATATATACACTCAGATAAAAAAGTTAGTAAAAAAATTTGTAAACAGTTTCCAATCGCACTATTATATACTGATTTTTAGTAAAATACTGATTTTTAGTAAAATTTTTATTTTTGGTAATCAGTTTTGCTATTCTCTTATTACAAATTACAGATTTTTTTACTAATTTTCGTTGCTGATTTCAGCAAAACATTTTACTAATTTTCAAAACCGAGTGCTAAATTTAGCAGAAAAATATACTAATTCAAAAAATTTTATTTACAAAAATTCGTTGATTTTTTACAATTCTTGTTTAGTTTATATTTGTTACTATTGATATATTCTTAATTTGGAAATAACACTCAGAAAATTTTATTGTATCTCCAATGCATAAAAAGCTAATAACTGGAGAACCGTTTGCAATTTTGACTCCAAATTTCAAGTACGATGAAGTAATTATACGCTTGTTACAATCGAAAGAAAAAAAGTTTTTTTTTATAATTTTTTTTTTGATTTTACAGTTTTTTTATTTTTAGGTACACTTTTTTCTAATTTCAGCAGGTTGATTTTAAATTACAGTTTACAACAATTTACTGAAATTTAGTAGCTGTAACTAATTATTTATACTAATTTCGTTGTACTAAAATTATGATATTTAGTAAGTTTTTTTAAATTTTACTAAAATTTAGTAGCGGCTACTAAGTTTTTCTACTCATTTTATTGTACTACAGTTCAGCAGACATGTGTTGCTAAATTTAGCAAAAAATACCGCTGGGCTCAAAACAGTTAAATTTCCCGTAATAACAGCAAAATTTTCAGTAGCCATTACAGACTTTTTTGGTTGAGTGTATATATTAAGGTTCGTCATAAAAATTTGATTTTCGGATATCATCACTTTTTTTAAGTTTTGGCATAGAAAAAAAGAATGGCGTTTTTTTCTTCTTTTTTATTTCAACTCCTTCCACTGCACTGTGGGCCAGGATTTCCGTTTTTTGGCCAAAAGTACAATTCAGGTAAAGGGAAAATATGTTTATATATTCAAAATCTCGGATTGCTGAAAATTTTGTGAGTGAAATATTGTATCATTGTGGTTACTCGTTGTTAGTTGGCGAGAGTTCAAAGTCAAAGTTTTTTAATTTTGTGACATTTTTTATTTTATAATGATACAATAAAAAAATTATAAATAAACAATAATTTGTTCCAAAAATAATCTCAAATTATAAAACTGAAACTAGTTCTCAAAAAAAAAAAAAAAATAGAAACCTGTTAAGTATTTACGAAAAAAAATACCAAAATTATTAATTTTACCTCAAAAATATGGGTTTTTTTGAAAATCCTAAATTTTCCAAAAAAAAAACTCCAAAATGTTCCAAGAGATATTTGAAAAACTTAAATGCCAATATGTTCCATAAGATGCCTTCTACCTAGTTTTTTGCGACCGTTTGCGACCGTTCATAAACTTTCGAGATTTAGCCCTTTAACTGAAAAAGTACCTTCAGGTCCCGCTTATTTCCAGCATTCCAGAGTTTTAGTAAAAACTAAAAAATAGCACTAAAAATTACCTTAAATGAAGGTTCTGGTTTTCTTATACAGACTAGGATTGTGGGACATTTGAGTACCAATTCTGAATAAGTACAAAATTGACCCTTAGACACATTTTAAGTTTTGACTTATTTCTTATTTTCAACTTTGATATCTTCAGATACTTATAATAGAATTTCATGACAAATATTTTTGCGGAACATTTTAACCCTCTAACTCTTCAACTTATGGGTCTTCTTTGGCACTTTTTAAAAAGGGCCAAAATATTTTTGCGGAACATTTTAACCCTCTAACTCTTCAACTTATGGGTCTTCTTTGACACTTTTAAAAAAGGGCCAAAAGAAACCCTTTAATTGTAGAGTTAGTGGGTTAAAATGTTCCACAAAAATGTCCGTCTTAGTGTTTTACATAAGTTCGCTGAACATATCCTATACCTAAAATGGAAGATTCACATGGTTTCCTATGCCGATTCACAATAAACATTTTCAAAAGAGGGGAAATTTTAACCCCCCCAAAAACATAGGGCCAGACGAAAACTTTTAAAACGCCGATACACTTATATTTTTCTTTGGTCCCTCTGCCAGAATTAGTTGTCATCAAAACCTTTTTTTTGTACAGTATAATTTATTTTCCAACACATAACAATTTTAAAATTATGGCCGCCATATTGAATCCGCCATGTTGAATTTTTAAAATTTGATTTCAGATTCGTAATCTGCTACCCAAAAACTTCCCGTGGTGGAAATTTGGAGTAAATCAGGCGACATAAGAAATTTAATGAAAAAATTGTTTGTCGCCATATTGGATCCGCCATTTTGAATTTCAAAATTTTAATTTTAGACTTTTAATCAGCGGATCCTAGACCTATATAATTGGTTATTTTAAGTCCAATATAATAAAAACTAAAAATTAATGGCCACCATCTTGGATCCGCCATTTAGAATTTTATATCTTTTATTTCAGATTCGTGATCAGCAACAACCAAACCCCCCTTTGTGATATATTTTAGTCTCATATACTCAATATTGTAGTTTTGGCCAAAATTCGATGATGCTGGCCCATTGTGCACTGGCGCAAGTCGGCCAAAAACGCTGATTTAAGACCCTTTTCCTCCAGAGCAAAAACAGCTGCATTTATAGGAAATCTGACTTTACCATTCGATTCTACAACAAAAAAAATTTTTTTTTTGCATTTTCAAAATACGCCAAATGGCCTTAGAGTGGTTCGAAAATCCATTTTTTTCAAAAACTTATAAAAAGTAATTTTTTTATTACACACAATGAAAATGTATTTCCGGCTGAGTACATGGGATATACCGCGAACCGTTAAAAAGTTATTAGATAATCAAATTTGGATTTTTTTTTATTCAATGAAAAAGTATTTGAGCTAATGAAAATGCAGCTTTCAAAACTCAGTGCCGCATTATAAAGCTATTTTTAAGTAAAGACAAAATAATTTGTAATTTTTGTAATGTTTATTACAAAGATTTTTTTTTTATTAAACATACATTTTCATTGTGTGTAATAAAAAAGTAACTTTTTTGAAATTTTTGAAAAAAGTAGATTTTTGGACAACACTATGTCCATATTAATTTTTTCTATGGAATCGATTGGTAAAGTCAGATTCAGAAATGCAGCCGTTTTTGCTCTGCAGAAAATGGGTCTGCAAATCAGCGTTTTTAACCGACTTGAAATAAAAAAATAAAAAAATGCCATTCTTTTTTTCGATGCAAAAACTTTTAAAAAATGATGATATCCCAAAATCAAAGAAATTTTATATATTTCTGACGAACTCTAATATATATATTAGAGTGTCCCTTAAAAATAGATCTGTCATTACACCCGCCAGTTTTATTAGAAATGGTCCCAAATGGAAGAAATCGATTTTTTTTTTGGAAAACGTTAATCCGTGGCGAAGGTTAGACGAAAATGGCCCATTTTGGAAAAAAAATTGTTTACTATTAAAAATTCCCAAAATTCTAAATTTCGAAAAAAATTATTTTTTATTTCATTTATTCATTTAATATAGTCAAAAAGATTCAGGTATGGAATTTTGACTTCATCGGATATCATTAACCCACTTTAGCCTGGAATCCAAAATGACCCACAAATTTGATAAAAATGCAAAAACGTGTTTTTTTTTAAATTAATTTTAAAGATTTTTTAAAATGCCCAATTTGGAGATGTCGATTGCTATTTGTACCAAATAATAGTTGATATTAAAGAAAAAATAAATAAATTGGCAAAATTATAATTCGAGTTTGTGTTTGGAGCGACTGCTTTCCAGGACATTTTACAAAAATTGCTCATTTTGGTAAAAATTTAACAAAATTTGAATGTTTTCATCAAATTTTACACAGTTTTGGAAAAAGATCACTTAAATTTGGTTAGACTATAATTATCTTTATATTTGTTTAAAAAATATTTTTCCCTTAGTGGCCTGGGGTCAGAAAAGACCCATGAAACTTAATATTAATTATGACTACGAGATTGTAAAGCCATTAAATTGTTAAAAAAAAAATCTCAACTAGATAAAAAGAATTATTTTATATAACGTGATCCATATGGGGTTAATTTTTATACTTTTGACCAAAAACGCCCTACTAGGAAATTTACAGAATAACACCTTTCATAATTTTCGGAAAATTATCACTTTGAATGAATAAAAAAATTTTTTTTTCACTTAAAAAAAATTATTATTTTGAGTAACTTGATCCATATAGGGTTAATGTTCTCACTTTTCACAAAAAAAAAGACCCACTAGGAAATTTACAGAATAACATTTGTCAGATTATATTATGAAAGCTGTTATTCTGTAAATTTCCTAGTGGGGCGTTTTTGGCCAAAAGTATAAAAATTAACCCCATATGGATCAGATTACAAAAAATAGTTATATTTATCCAGTTGATATTGTTTTTTTTTTTATCAATTTAATGGCTTTACAATCTCATAGTCTTAATTAATATTAAGTTTCATGGGACTTTTCTGCCCAAGGTCACTAAGGGTTAAATATTTTTTAAACAAATATAAAGCCTAAACAAATTTAAGTGATGTTTTTCCGAAAACTGTGTAAAATTTGATGAAAACATTAAAATTTTGTTAAATTTTTGATAAAATGAGCAATTTTTGTAAAATGTCCTTGAAAGCTGTCGCTCCAAACACAAACTCGAATTATCATTTGTCCAATTTATTTTTTTCCTTAATATCAACTATTATGTGGTACAAATAGTAATCGAGATCTCCAAATTAGGCATTTTAAAAAATCTTTAATGATATCTGATGAAGTCAAAATTCCATGTCTGAAGCATTTTGACTACCCAGCAAACAAAAAAGATCATTAATGACTCAGAAATGAGCTCTAAAACCATAAACATTTTTTCACTTTTTCCTATGAAAGTGGTCCGTCCAAAAGAGCCCCCTGTGTAATCAGAAATGACTCAGAAAAAAGAACGTATAAAATCGAAATTTTTCTCATAAATTTAAATAATTTTGGAATCTTTTTTGAGTCCGAAAAATGAACCCTAATTTTGAGACAGCTTTTTAGATTGTAGAGACAACTTTTTGGATTGTTTTTTGAGGGTTCATATTTTCTGCCAAAAAAAGAGTGTTTTCAAAAAAACAATAATCATTTCTATGAGCTATTTAAGAACCTTATATATGAGCGCTCCGAATTTGCTGGCTGGGTATATTAAATGAATAAATGGAATAAAAAATAATTTTTTTCAAAATTTCGAATTTTGGGAATTATTAATAATAATACACTTTTTTTCCAAAATACGCCATTTTCGTCCAACTTTTGGAACGGGTTAACGTTTTCCAAAAAAAAATCGATTTCTTCCATTTGGGACCATTTCCAATAAAACTGGGATTTTCGTAATAAACGAAAATCGACAAATCGCTATTTTAAAGGACAGTCCTGCTGACATAAGTGCAAAGGTTGTATTTTTTAAATATCTTAGGAGCGTTGTGTTTTTAGTATTAGTTTCTTTGTCCTTACTACATTTTTATACACCACCTGAGATATCTACATCGTGTCTGTCTGTTTGTTGTCCGCACTATAAATATATTTATTAGCACAATTTCGACGCAAAAAGGGAAGTTTCGTAAACTTGACTACGCAGTTGAGTGGTTAAAGATCAACTATATATAAACTTCATTCAATTAATGGAAATTTCAGTATTTTGGAGCAATTTATGAGTAATTATTGATTCAGTTTATAGTCATTTATGAGTACCAAAAAAATTTTAAAAATTTTTTGAATAGGCTCAAAAATAAGGGTCAATTATGTATCATTTATGAGTCTAAAATTTGAGCGCTCTAAAATTAATCATATTTTAAGAGTCAGTATTTCTGAGCATTTAGTAAAACGTTGGCTGGGCCAAAATTTGATCATTCAAAAAAGTTTTTTTTAGATGATGTTGTTTACATAAACCCTGATGATGTTCTTCAAGCCATGACGAAATATTAGTATTATAAAATAAACAAAGATATTTTATAAAAACTACAAAGACCTTGATCTAGATTATTAAATATTGTTAAATAAATATGACTTTTAGAAAAACATTATCTAAAACAAACTGAAGGATGTTGATATGGAGCAAGAAAGTAAATTAAGTTGAATGAGTTATAATCAGGGCAAGTTATTTTTGGCATTTGCCATTAAATGCCATTTTTGCCATTTTTTCACTTATTTTGTAAAAATGCCATTTTTACAAATCCTTGCCAAAAAAATGCCATTTTGTCTATTTTTAGACTTTTCATTAAAAAAATGCTATAAAATTCAGTAAAAACTCAATCTTTGTAAATAACCCAGCCAGCAAACAAGCCCAAAAATGAATCAAAAAAAAGCTCAAAGTATATTATTAAAATTTCAAATTTTTGTATGAAAGTGGTTCATCCAAAAGAGCCTTTTTTTGATTCAAAAATGACTCAAAAAAAGATTAAAAAAATCGAAAGGCTCAAAAATTAATTATTTTTTGAGCCTTTTTTGAATTGTTCACAAAATATTTAAATTTGTTTACATTTCTGAACCATCTTTTGGATTTATTAATTTGGCTCAAATTTTTGTGTCTTCTATGATTCATTTTCGTCGAAAATATGAGCAATTTTTGACAAAAAATTTTAAAATTTCAAAAAATGTGTTTTATTTGAGTAAGTTTTGAATCATAGAATAAGAACCCTCAAAAAAGTATCTAAATTTTGCTGGCTGGGAATTTTACTAATACTAATATACGGCGCATGCACTTTAGCAGTTCAACGGTAAATTCTTTCAATATTGTATTTTTGTTAAAAACATTCAGAAAAACACTTAAATTAACTTTTATACTTTAAAATTTTTGGAATGAGCGTGCCATTTTTGAGTTTTTTGTGCCAATTTTACTATTTTTTCGTGCCATTTTGCCTGCCAATTTCAACTTTTTTTGTGCCATTTTAAACTTGCCCTGGTTATAATTTTGACTCAAGGATTAATGGAACTCCGGCATTATAACCTTAACAAAAAATCAAGGAAATCATAAGGGCTAAAAATAAGCCAGGAAAAAGTCGAATACAAACAACTGGTTGCAGAAGACATTTGCATAAGCTATAATTTATTATGTTCTACAACCAGTTCTTTTTGTACAGAGTTTGGCCTATTTTCTAGGACCTTTTTCCTAAGAAAAACCCTCCAATTCTAAGCACTTTTTTGTATGACAGAATCTACGAATTCTGAGGACTTTTCGTATAGTAAAAAATTGTTCAGATTTCAAGAACTTTTGGCTGTAAATTTCGTGAGTTTCTTCCTATAGAACATCCCTTAGATTACAAGCACTTTTAATAAAGATAAAAGTTTACTACACACAGAGAAAAACTATGCCATTTTCCAACTGAAATTCGGTTACAACTACTAAAATAGGTTGGTGCAACTGAATATTGGTTATCACAACAAAATTCAGATTATACAACTTAATTTTAGTTGCAATACCCAAAATATTTAGGAATCACATTCCAATATGGTTTCACCAACCGAATTTATTGGTTGTAGCTACCAAAATAGGCTTAGCAATTCGGTTGGTAATTCTTTTTCCTGTGTGTAAATATGTTATACTACCCTACGGGGAATGGGGAGTCAATTGCCCTCCAAGGACCTATCCCGTGACCGGTCAACCGAAGGCATATTACTAAATTAGTACAAATATAAACAAAAGAGAATGAATTAATTTTCTAAGTATTTTCTGTAGGAAATAGTTGTTTTTTTTCTATAGGAAATAGTTTTTTTCTATTGGAAAACGGCCTCATAATCTGATGTTGTTTTTAGGAAAAATTTACCAGAATATAAGACTTCAGATTCTAAGAAATTACTTAGAATCTGAAGCTTTTTCTGTCGGAAAATGTGCTCAGAAAATAAAGTTTCTCCACAGGTAAATTTTTTTTGGAGTATGGAGCTTGTTTCAGGCTTAAGACCCTATAGGTGGTCCCCATATTTTATACAATAATTTTTTTTATGAAATCAGCTGCTACCGCTCCCATAATGCTAATATAAGACTGACCCTCATCAATGTTTCTCTCTGAACATTTCTTCTGAATATACCTACCCTCTATTACCACTCGGTAAGGGGGATCCCATACAAAAATTACATTTTTATATTATTTGATCCCACCGCTCTAACTGTCCCCAGGGTGCACCTAGAAGAGTTAAATGTATTACCGACCCCCAATATTTTTTCAACCCTAACATTTTCTCAGAAAATATCTAGCTTCTATCTTCAACCCTTAAGGTGGTCCGCGTATAAGCCAATGGGGTCAAATTTTATAAAATTGTCACCTTTGACTCCGACGAGGAGGCATTTGCCCCCACCCTAGCTCCCTCATTTTTTGGTTCATGCATTTTTTGTCGAACCTCACAAAATTAGGCGTGCTAGCGTATTGAAATCGAAAAATCGTTTTCACAAATCTATTTTCCATATTCATCATGTGCCGGGTCGCTATCGGCGCCATCTTGGTATTTTAAACTGACAGAGTTGAACTTTTTTCTGTCAAGTTAATCTTTTAACTGTCAAAAAATGCATGTGTAAATGATGAAGATTAAAAAGTTGAATTAACTTTAATCAAGTAGATTAATTTCTCTGTCTAAACGCACTATTATGGTCTAACTTTGTAGACCTTCCTTTAAGCCAATTTTTAATATTTAAATGTAAATTCAAATTCTTCTATTTATTCTTATAAATTTTATGGTTTACAAATAAATATTAAATTTGCCATTTACAATTACTTGGAATGGATTTCAAATGTATATTAACTTAAAATTCATATTAAGCATTTGTTGATACTAAAATTTGTATTTGTGTGGTTGGATTATTGCTTTTTTATGTCAATTTAATTTCTTTTTATTACAAATATTCATATATATTCATTTAATTCTGAGATTACACAGTGGAACACTTAAAATGAATCGGACAAGATATAAATCAGATCTGATAAGTTTTTGTTAAATGATTAAACTTTTTGAAATATCTACGAGTTTAACTCTTACCAAAATATTAGTTTTGTTTTTTTAATTTCATATTAATAAGTAGAACTTAATAAATTGCGGGTCATTTTTATGAGTACTACGTTTAGTTTATATTCCACTTAAGTCGTTTTAGAAAAATTCAAAATTTAATTCAAAGTAAAAACTTCATAAAATACACCATATTTCATTGAAAATGATGATTTGATGTAACAAACAAATTTGTTTTATTTTGTTGCCCTGTGTTATATATAAAATATATAAGAAATACTCTTCTTCCTTTTAGATAATGTCATACTTGTAGAAGGTTTTATTGTGGTTTTGGTTTTAATATTGAAGGGGAGAATCAGAATTATAAGATTTTGAAAATAGATTTGGTTTTGCTTTAATCCATGGTAAAACTTATATAAAATATTGTTCCAGTATATTATTTTAATAACAAAGAAGCATATCTCCAAACCCAACAGCACACCAAATTTTTTATATGATTTTTTTTATTTAATTCAAAATTCTAATCTTGATTTAATGGCCAACGTCAGAAGGTTTGATGATATGATCGAAATCTTGTTTGAATCATAGCTTTGTGAATGAAATCTTAATCGAAAGATCTGCGCTGTGGTTTACTCCGATTTAAATGTATTATACTGAGGAAAAATTTATTGAACTCGTATTTTTTGAACGGCGCACAGTGGGCTCCAAACCCAAAAAGTTGTAACAAATATGCCAACGATTGCTGCTTTAGTCAGATATGGCATGTATTTTTGAGGAGTTTTAAAAACAGTAAAAAAATTAATTTTTTAAAGAAATATTTGGCAAATCTGCATAGAATTTTGCTAAAATTTTTTATTAATGGAACCGTATGTCCAAATTGAATTAAGTGTTAGTTCCTTACAAGCTTTGATTCTATATTATTCCGCTACTACGTCTTTTCTAGTTCAAATCTGCTACAGTTTTTTGGTTTCACACTTTTTTCATAATGTTCAATACAAGAAAATAAAAGCATAAAATCCCTATTCATCAGGACATACATTTCAGGTGTCTGACAGACATTAAGGTGTTTCAAAGAAAACTTTCTTTTTTTATTTTTGCAATTCATAAACCGGAATATGAATTCTTATGGCACAAAAGATTTTTCAGATTTTTTTCTTTATTAAAAAAGAAATAAAACAAAAATACGTAATTCAAATATTCAGTGTGTTCGTTTATTCGAATTTCTTACTACTTTTACTACAATTGGAAAGTTTTGTTTGCTTTCTGTATTATTATCTAAAAGTTCATGTTGAACATAAGGTCTGTTAAATTTTTCAATAAAAATGTGTTATTCTTCTTCTTCTTCCTGTAAATCAACTTTAGATAAAATTCTTTAATAATTTATTTCAATATTAATTACGATTGTCCTATGTGACCGTTACAAACACTTCACTCAATAAATTTTTACTTTTAAAGTTATCAAAGTGCCCGATTAACTAATAAATTTTCACAGCAGTTTCAGCCTTTAGTAGGCTGGAACTCTTCCTAAGTGGTTAACATATCATTAATTGTATAAAATAGATTTCCGTAACCACTTGCCGATCTTCAAAAAAATTTAAATTAAAAGTTGGAAAATTAAAAAAAAATAAATTGTGAAACACCCTAATAAATATTACACTTGATGACTGTTACAACTGATAATCGAAAAAAATGTTATGGTGCTTTAAAATATTAAAGAATGTCATAAATTATTTATCAATACTTTATTGAAAAATTAAAGACAACGTTTTCGTTTTTTTTTTTTCACCACAACCTAAGACTAGTAGTAATTTCCTACACATAAAAAGACACATTGAACAAATTTGAAAAAAATCCTTTGACAATTTTCTCTTTAAATTTTCTGTCTAAAAGAAATTTGATAACATGTGTTGACAGGCGACCACATTAAACATTACACTTTATAGAACACCATTTCATTGCTTGTTTTTAAAAAATAGATATATTTTTTTTATTTATCATAAGTGTTAACAAAACAATTTTAATGTTCCTCTCATTTTTCCAAATGTTTCATTTAAATATCATTTTGTCCATAAAATAATATCGAAAAAGTTCTGAGAACTTAACAGTTTAGTTTAAAAATATGAATCTTGCCATTAACATTTCCAAGAAGAGCCCTGCGCATTCAATACTTTAATAAACTTGCGAAATGGTGTATGTAGTCTTGGTACTTTCATGTACTCAGATAGAAGAACTTAAAAAAGAAACCCTTACACACTTTAATATGGTATAGATAAGGGAACAACTTACTGAGAATAACTATTCCCAAGTTTTGTCATTTTCTTTCTGTTTGCAAATTGTTTACATTTCTTTTATACCATAAACCGAATTAAATCTGTTGAAAGGTCTTTTTTAATAATTTTTTTACAAAAAAAAAAAAATTACAAAATCTTTAGCCACAGTAATAAAAAAAAACAATATCATCTATGTTCTTCAATTTAAATTGCCTTCAAATATCAGACAAGACAGGATATTACTGTACCATATAAATTTGATAGTAACCCAAAGCCATATTCAAAATAATGTATTTATATTAGAGTGGGACGAAACTTAAAAAATTACGACGTACAGCGAGGAAAATTTGTCCACCAGACACCAATATAATGAAAATTACAAGTAAAAGAGAAGCATTAAATTCGGTTTAACCGAAATTTTTTTATAATAAAATTTTCTTATATTTTACCAATTTGTAGATACATTTTGGCACAGTTCCATTTCAACCTATTAAAATATCGGATCCAAACATAAGTTGACTCTCAGGCTGGTGTGGGGTATCATATCATTGGCATGCCAGACTTTAACTTTTTATTATACTCGTCTTGCAATGCATTTCGCTGAAATTTGGTAATTTTAATCCTTATACCTCGGGCAAAGTCGCCAAATATTTTTCACTGACCACACCCACTTGTATGCCCACTTTTTTAAAGAAAATTTTAAATTAATTAGAAATTTATTAATCAAGTTTAACACTATATCTTTGCGGATATAATTATGTATAGCTTTGAGTTTTTCAAAAATTTCTTATATGATGTCATATATAGATAAGTATAAATATACATGTCCCCATATATATTTGTATGTGCCATATCTATTTACATATGCTATGACAATTTTAATACATCGTCATATATAATTAAAAATGGCTTTATCGGAAAATATATAAAGTTTTATATAGCTCAATGTTAAATTTTTTTCTAAGTTGTTTTAGATATGTTTAAGTATAGCGCAATGTAAAAAAAATTCTATGTTTTTTTGAGATATATTTTTTTTGTATGCTTTCAAAATATAAAAGGCGTACTCATTATAACTCCTAAATTCCTTGTAAACCTTGTATAAATACAAGCCATATTTTTATTTATGCAATTTGACATTAAACTCATAAACATACCAGGTTTACACAGTTTACGGGTAGAATACAAGTTTATATGAGAAGGCTTAAAATGCTTGGTTAGAATTATGTACAACTTCTTTTAAATTTTTATTTAAATTTTTACCCCTCAATTCATAAATGCTTTGTAAAGTTATAGCAGGTTTACAAAACGTCATTTTCATACAAAATTTGTTCAATAAACCTCCTATAATTTTACAAAGCGTTTATGAATTTAGGGGTTAATTCTTAACTTAAGGGTGTTATTTTTCAGTACTTTTTAATAGTTTTTATTTTGATCTTGAAGTATGAAGCGTTATATAATTATGTCTTTCTACATCAAATTAGATATAATTATATCGGGTCAAAATCCGGATAAGATTCTATTTGATTCAATATATTTAGATCTTATCCGATATAATTTTATCCACCATTTTTCGGATCATAGCATATCTCCAATTATATTAAATAAGATATCATTACATATGACATCATATTATTTTTTTTACCCGGGTTAACATAGTAAGTACTTTTTTCAAAAACTGCTATTTTTCGTCATCAGGATACTCTCCTGACAAATACTTTACAGAGTTTTTGCTTTCAAAAACCTCTACACTTTCAGGTATGAAAAGACGATCGTTTCGGGTATTTTTCAGGTCCCCATCATCAGTTTTCTTTAGAAAGTGGTGGCAGTAGTGCAATGCAATTTGAAGCATCAAAATCTCATATTAAATGTAGTCTGCTACATCAACAAAATACGAACAGAGCAAACAATTAAATATGCTTTCGAAGTCTTCTGCAAAGCGTAACCTACAATAGAAATATTATGAAAGTTTTTTGTTTTTGTATTTCATACCATCGGTATAAATACCCTACCGGAAATGAGGAGTCAATTGCCCTCCAAGGACCTATCCCGTGACCGATCAACCGAAGGCATATTACTAAATTAGTACAAATATGAACCAAAGAGAATGAATTCATTTTCTAAGTATTTTCTGGTTCGTTACTTTCACTGTTGCTTTTAAAAAACTTGACCGATACCGAAATAAAAAACAAAATTCGCGGCATATTTTTTAAAATATTTTTGTAATTATTTTACTCTTTTATTTATTTTGAACTTTATTTTTTTACGATTGGCTTATTTTAGCTCTTATTTTAAATTTTTATAATTTTTTGCTAAAAAATTCAACGTTTTTTAATGTTAAAGCTGTTATAGTTTTAACAATTGGTATTTCATTTAATTTTATTTTTAACTTAAGGGCAATTTTTTAAATTTTTATTTATATTATCAGAGTTTTTGAAGTAATTTTCTAATTTTTAATTGATTTTTTAATTTAATTATTGCCAACGCAAAAAACGAGGCAACTGCCATTAAATGACCTATCCCGTGACCGGTCAATCGGGAGCATACTGAAGACACTTCCACTATATTTTTTTATTTTTTTTATTTTTTTTTTTTTATAAAGAGAAGCAACACTCAGGAAATTCTTCCTATTAATTAACGTGTTGCTTCCTTTGTAAAGGGGATAGAGAAGAAGTGAAAGGTGGTGAAAGATGAAGGGCTTCAAATATGGCAACACTGTAATTGCGCGAGATGTTGAATTTTAGAACAGTTGTTGCGCGCCATCTGATGGTGAGTTGGCGAACTTTGTTGAAGCTTTTTAGTTCATAGCCCTGTTATATTATTTTACTTTGGTGGGGTTAAGTGCTATGGGAACACCGAAGGAGGACGCTGCGATATGTATGAGGGATAGAAAAAACTCATACATATAACTATTTCTCATAAATTGATGTTCCCTTGATTGGGGCTCGAACCCGCAACCTCACGTGTAACAGTCCAACGCGCTAACCATTACACCACAGTGTGTGTGTGTTAGTGTTGTTTTCTTTTCTATTTTTTTCTTTTCCATTTTTTTATTTGCTTGTAGTGTTTGTTTTTTCTTTTTTATTTGAACAGAAACGAAAAATATATAACTTTACCATCAGCCAGCCATTACGCATAAGCAACATTAGCTCAGATGGTAGAGCGTTTGCCTTACAAGCAGGAGGTTGTGTTATCGAGCCCCTACTCCAACGCGAAGTAGATTATTTTTCATTCTTAATTTTTTATTAGTTTATTTGAAAAGCTATTTTTAGACACACCACCTTACTGTCACAAGGTGTCTAAACTGTGGCAATTGGTCATTTCCAATGACAACGCCATGTTAAAGTGATATGTCTCTTTCAAACAAAAAGACCGATCAACGACCGGTCTCCGCCCCCTTGGGACCTATCCTGCGTGTCATATGGGACCGGTCCCTTTCCCCTTAGGGTAACTACACATTTTTTTTACCTTACTTCTTTGGCAAAAACATTTTTTCTCCGTACTATGAGTGTTGTCAAAAGGGGACCTGGAAAATCCCCGCTACGATCGTCTTTTCATTCCTAAAAGTGTAGAGGTTTTTGAAAGCAAAAACGATGTGAAATATTTGTCAGGAAAGTTTCCTGATGAAGAAAAATAGCAGTTTTTGAAAAAGTACTTATTATGTTAATTCATAATAAGGAAATTGGCCTCGAACTAAATTAATAAATTTCGAAAAAAAACAATTTTTATTTTTAAATAAAAATTAAAAACCAATATTTTGAAAATTTTAAATTTGTTATTTAACAGTGGATGTTCATTATGGGGTTTTTGTTTTCCAATATAATTCGCTCAAATTATTTACACATGATCCTTATAGCCTAGCCAAAGTTATCGGCCAAGCCTGCTTTTTTATTTTTGAACTCATTAGTTCACATTGGATGTTCGATAAACAAATTCTTATTTTTCAACGGATTTGTCCGATAATTGATACACATGATCCTTATATCACAGGCTAGGTCGCGATATACTTTTCCTTTACCGCGCCCATTTTTACGACCACTTTTTTTAATTTGTGAATTTTTTTTAATTTTCGAAAATGGAAATTACTAAGTAATTAAGTAAATAAGTAGTACGCAAAGGGTTTCACTAGTTACCAAGCTGTTAACTCGCTTACTTTTGTTCGCAAAGACCCAAAATTTACGGGTATTTATTATTTATTATAAATAGCTACTTACAAAGATGATTACTCATAGTTAGAGTTTGCTGTTCGGTTTTAATCGAAACCGAAACCGCGGTTTTTCAAGCCTCAAAACCGAAACCGAAAACCGACAAAAATAAGTCGGTTTTTAATAATTACTTTATGCCAATTGAAATAATTAATAAAATTGCACCACAGTGTACAACTAGAATCCGAAGACTCATAAAAGAACCCTAAAACCTGATGAAATCATAGGTATATTAGTGCCTCACCGATGAAGCCTCTTTCTGAGCTCATATTTGTGACACATAAAAGACTCCAAATTATGTGCATTATTAGAAAATTAATTTTCTAGTCATTTATGTGCAATGATAAAATTAAAAAAAAAATTGAATACACTCAAATCTTAGAGTTAATACTCATATTTTAGAGTTTTTTGCGAGTCATAATTTCTGAGAGCTCAGAAAAATGTTGGCTGGGATATTATTAAATCTTGAATTTTAAAAAGGGCTCAGTTCATATTTTACAAAATTTTGTATTTAATTGTAATGAACATTTTTTCCAAGAATTATTATCTTAATTAAAGAACTGTTTGTTTTTGTTCAGACTTTCTCCGCATGTTTTTCAGTCATATTTCAGTCCGCGAAATTTATAAAATTTTAACTTCCTATTGTTTTAAAAAAATTGCTAAAACTTAAACTCTTGAAAATACAGCTTTAGTTGCCGACAAAAGAATACAAAAAATTTATTCGAGTGAGAAATTCAATTGAATTTTAATGAATATATTGCTCGTGTTAAATTATTCAACTTTTATACTTATTTAATTATTCTAAAACAGTTCTATTAATATCACAAGAAAACCGCAAAATAACCGAAACCGCGGTTTTTATAATTTTGAAAACCCGAAACCGCGGTTTCCAAATTTTTCGGTTTTTAGCAAACTCTACTCATAGTGAAAGAATGAGGGTTACCCAAAAGTTAGAAAATAAGTGGTTATCCTACATGGTGAAATAATTTGTCATATTGGCAAAATAAATTTTTTTTTTCTATTTACTGGGGAAGTCTCCCGACGCAGACTCGGAGAACAGATTTAATATATGGTATCGGCACTCATCAGTGCTAGTACACTCATACAAATAAGTCCGTAAAAATAGCAGAAAAAGTTATTAAAAATTAGTTAAAAATGATGCTGCAGAAAAAACTGCTAATATTAGCAGAATCATAATAAAATGAAAACAGCAAAAATAAAACTGTTCAATTTACAAAATTTTAGTAATATTTGAGCTAAATTGTTGTTATTTGCAAATAGCAATTTAAACTGCTAAAATTAGCAAAACAAAATTGCTGAATAGTAGTTTAATAAAAATAGCAAAAGAAAACTGTTAAATTTACAGAATTTTAGTAATATTTGAGCTAAATTTTTGTTAATTGCAATTTAACTTGCTGAAATCAGCAAAAAAATGGCTAAATAATAGTAAAATGAAAATAGCAAAAAAAAACTTGTTAAATCTACAAAATTTTTGCTAAAATTTTCTGAAATCAACAAAACTTTTGCAGATTACTAGAGGACTGGGAAAAGGTAAAAAAGGAGCAAATGAAATGAAAATTAATAAATAAAAAATAAATGTGTATTTAAAAACATACTAGGGACCAGTTTATTGAATGTGTCAATTAATTGAAATTTTTTTCAATTGGCATTGTTCAATTCCTAAATGCCCATTTATAATTGATGAAAGAAGTATTTGTTTTCATGTTTTAATAAAAGAATAAATTAAGAAAAAAAAATAGAAATTCGCGTATTTCTTATATTTTTTTATATCCCGACTAAAAAAGACGTTATATAATCATATATCACCATATATATGTTCATATCTAATTTGATCCGAATATTGGAATATATAATTATATCAAACAAGATAAGCATGTTATCTAACCTGATACAATTTGATCCGAAAAATGGGTCTATCTGATTGCATTAAATTATATATAAATACATATAATTTTATAAAAATTTTCAAATAAAATTTTAGTAAATATTGCTGAGATCACTTATTTTCATTCATATTAAATACTAATGGCCGACAGAACAGTTTGGCTAACAAAGTGGGTATTGGTCGATCTTTGGTATTGATGGAAATGAGGATTGAATGAGATTTAGGACGATTTTAGGACGCAAATTGTCCTTAAACTAAGAATAACCCAGTTTGTAACTGAATTTCAATATAAAGCAAAATTCAAAACGAGAAAAAGTTGTTTAGAAAAATTTATGCTAATAAACTTGGAAATAGCTGACAAAGTAAATTTTCGGTTTAACTCAACTTTAAAAAATTTGTCGGAACAACTTTTTCTAGTTTAGAGTTTTGGTCTTTCTTATAAAATGTGTCTTTCTTATAAAATAAAAAAACTTTTTCTAAGTTTGTTTTCTTCATTTGTTATAGTGCAATTAAACTTTATAAAATTTTGTATAATTAGATATCATGTCATGTTATATATTTTATTATAAGATTGTTTATAGAAGCTTATACGCCATTATAAACAATTATATATAAACTATATCGCAGATCTCTTAATATATGGCTGGAGACCATATCAAACATATTTATAAAACCAAAATGTTAATATAAATGTATATGGTTATATAAAGCCACGCATATAAACATTTATAATAATATCAAATCATATAAGATTATATGAAAACTTTTTTAGTCGGGATTACAATGCTTTTTCTTCAATTATGTGTACATTTCATTACCATTGTTTTCATCAATGCAAATTGAAAAAAATTTCATTGGCATTGAATGGTGATGAAATTTGTTGGCATTGACATTGAGATAAAGTAATGCCAATTATATTTCAATGCCAATGAAAATTTCCCAAGAATGATTTTTTGTAAAAGTGGTAATATTTATAGACAATAATATGTTAACCATAACACAATGTATTTCAGAGACCCTACTTTTGATTTTCATTGTTTGCTGATCGGATATGTACTTCCGAATTTATTTGAGTTTCCATTTTCACCTCTAAAGCTCCACCCACAGGAAAGAAGGTGTGGCCGATTAAAAATATCGTATTCTTTAAATAAGCTTAAAAATTACAATATTGGGGGAAAAAAATTAGGGTCATCCCCGTAAACTCCACTTGCTTTTAAGAGATACTTTTAATCTCAATTTTCATATTAAAATGGTTCGTCCAAACTAAGCCTTGATCTTTGAAAATTAATGTATTACGATAAATGGAAACTTTCCTCATAAATTTTAATAATGTAGATATTTTATGAATAGGACAAATTTTTAACCATTTCAAGTTAGCTTTATTTAAAAACTTTTTGCATTATTTTTGGCGAGTTAAAAATATGCAGTAATTTTTATGAGTCATTTAACGTTCTGTTTATAAGCGCTCCAAAATTGGTGGTTTAGGTTACAAAAAATTTTTAAAATTAGCAAACCTTCTGTTAAAAATTAGTAACTAAAATTCATCAAAATACTGTAAAGTTAGCAAATTTATTGTTAAAAATTAGTAACTAAATTCAGCAAAAAAAAATAGCAAAAAAATTTTTAAGTTAGTAATGTGGAGGTAGCAAAAAAATTAACTAAAAATTAAATTTTAACTAAAAATTAGTTAAAAATTTGTTAAGTTGAAGTACTAACAGTTTTACTAACTTTTCTACAAACTTTTTTCTATGAGTGTAGCGTATCCAGCTCTATTGACTCACTAGAATATCTTCAGAATGTCGGTTGTGTGACTCTGATTTATAATTTTAATAAAAATTTTAAATTATTAAGAAAACCATTTAATTATTTGAAAAAAAAATTAATAAGAAAGAGATACAAACTTTCTATGAAAAAAAAAACCAATAATGGTGAATGATGTCATAACGTTGAATGAACTGAACCGTTCAAATCAACTTGTTCGTTCATGAACGACTAAGAGAATGAGTTTAGCATTGATACAGGCGGTATTCGTCGCTCTCTTTCGAAGATTGACAATTTATATCAAAAATGTTAGCGTTAACAGACGCGTGTAATTCTTATGGCCGAATTTTCGATATAAATTAAGAAGAGAGTGATTTAACAGAGGTAGGGAGAGTTGGTTAGTCTTTTAATGATATGGTCTTTGATTGATATACATATTTTTAAGTATGGTTTTTTAAAATATTCATTCGCAAACTATTTCCCAGTTGGAAATTTCGCGAAAACGTTTTCATAACGGCTTAGTGATATGTCGCTGTTATTATAGACCTGCTGACACTTTCATACTAATGTAAAAATGTCATCATAACAAGTCACCAAGAGATCAATGTGATGAATAAATGATGACATATCTTTAGAAAGTCGTCATTGATATATTTAGCTGAGGTAAGTAAGTTCCCAGGAAAACAAATTGGAAGTAATGCTTTACAAACTACTTCTTTCGCTCTACTCCTTTTTAATTTGTTTAATTTAATTTGTTGATGAAAAATAGCTTTTTATGCGCTTAGGAAAATAGTACTGAAAAGTACACTGAATTGCAGCGCATCTTTTGCACTTGTATAAAAAGCACTTTTATTGAAGAGAATATGTTAAAGCACAATATCTCGCAATGACAAAGTGGTAAATTTATGGCAGTCAACTTTCATACCAATGAATAGCTCAGCGGTAGAAAGCTAGACTAGCAATCAATCGATACCCGGTGGCGGCAACAAAAAACTTTTGTAAAATAAAAACGAGTAAAGAGGTTAAAGTCGGGCATGCCGACTATACAATACCCTACACCAGTCTGTGTAAAAGCCAACTAATGTTTGGACCCGAAATTCGAATGGGTTAAAATGGGACTTGTGTCTAAATTTTCTATAATGTGAGTCAGCGAACCAAATTTCATTAAAATATCTTAATATTTGCGACCTGCAGTTTGTAACCAAGCCAATTTTGGGGGGACCCTTACATGGGCACTAGGTCTAAACATGGACTGGTGTTAACCAAAATCAATAGGCTTCGTCCTTGGGCTGATATAGGTCGGTATACCAAATTTCATCAAAATATCTTAATATTTGCGACCTGTAGAGTGCGCACAAAAATGCATGGACAGACAGACAGACGGACGGACGGACAGACGGACATCGTTAAATCGAAATTAAAAAAAATTCTGAGCTGATCGGTATACTATAAGGTGGATCTAGGACCAATATTTTTTGGTGTTACAAACATCAGCACAAACTTATAATACCCTGACCACATAGTGGTGTAGGGTATAAAAAATAAATTTTTTGACGAAGAATATTTTTAACTTTTAATTGGTAAAAACAGCTTCGTTTGTACTCGTTCAAAAGGTAATGAAAAAATGTTGCAGTGGGAGTACTCCTCTCCTATGACAAGTCAATGTTAAAATTATTAGTGTTTATGGTAAAAAAGAAGTACATCAAGACTATCAATTGTAGTGCTTTTTCTACTGCTTCGGCATCTCTTTTTTTACTGGGAATGTAAGTCGGTTATTGTCGGTAGTCCAAAAAATAATGACACGCATGTTTTAGTGTTCATTAAAATATATTTATATTTGCACATTTTTAGACAAAATTATTCTGCTTCAATAAAAACGCTTAGTAAATAAAATTGGAAAAATGCTGTCATTCTACTGTAGAAATCCTGTAAAGTCCTCAAAGTTATACTTTAGAAAAACCATAATTTATCTTGATTACACGTATGACTCAGGAAATTAATTCAGTGTAAATTTTGTATATTTTCTAAATCCCAAAAATCAAAGTTACAACATTACAACAACAAAATGAATATGTTTGGAAATATGTTACCAGAAAGTTGTTGTTGTTAAAAAGATATCTATGTTATACATATGTAAGTATCTGTCTTTGTGTTCCCTGGGGATGTTGTATAAAATAAGACATCTTACGCATGCATGTATTTTATCTTCTTAAGTATCTAATATGCAAACAAAAAAAAACAACACAAAGTGACATGAAACAGTAGCATTTTATGAAAAAAAAACGAATCCTCGTTTTTATGTACGTGACTTAGGTTGCAAAATATCAATTCAGTTTTTTTTTCAATTGCTTTGAAAACAGCATAAAACCTAAAATTGCGGTCAGGTGACTTTGCTTATGGTTATGAAATATGTACATATGAATTTAAATTCGTTGCTTTGTCAAATTATGCCTCTGTTTTTCGTTACAGGTTGTATTACTGTCAGTTTTAGTATTTAGATTTATTTTTTTAAAGATTTTTTAATAAACTTTAACGATTTGTAAGTGCTCAGTTAGAAATTTCCAGTGGTACAATAAACCAAGCACTAGCATACCACTCATACTCATTTGGGACGCCTTGCCAGCGTTTGCAAAAAGTTTAACAAAAATTTTAGTGGTTTGGAAAAACAACCACTGGGAAAAAATTTGTTTAAGATGCTACGCCAATGTTTGCAAAAAGTGGTTACACAGTACTATCCACAAATTGCCAACGGTAGGTACACAATCAATGCACTAGATTTTATAAAAATTACGCTTTTTAAAAAAGGTGATTACACGCAGAGAAAAGATATGGTTGAAATATGATCACAGCTACCAAACTATGGTCACTACTGCCACACATGGTTGTTGCAATCAAATTATTAATGTATTAATCATACTTTACAAATTATATAATCGCATATAATCATTTTATAGTTAAAATCTGTCTTTTTTTCGGTTATCATATTATTTCTCTCGTCTACAATCATATATTATGTGGACAATCATATTTCTCTCTTCGAATTGCAATCATATTATAATCTGAGTTGAGAGAGATCATATTCACAATCATTGGTATAGTTTCAACAACCATGAGATGATCAGTGTATTTTTTTAAGAGCGTCATCTATCAGTTGGCGTCAGTCTTGTTTAAGATTTTGTGAAAAAAAGTTGTAAGAAGCACTAAAATAAATAATATATAATATATGTATTAAAAAAAATATACTTAAAAAATAGAAGAATATCTTATTGGTAATAATTTTAATAGCGACATTGTTTTTGGAAGAAAGAACTCGCTCTACCCAAGAAGTCTAGAGAGATATAGATTGTCAAGCAATCCTCAAATAATTTTATTTTTTTATTATATATATAAAAAGTGTTTAGTGCTATAAATTAAGTGAAAAAAGTAATTATTTTTTTTTTTTAATTTTTTACTCACGTAGCAAAAAGATTGTTTCAGAGCGTCTATAATAACAAAATAGCAAAATTAAAAAAAAAATGTAAGTGCACAACGAAATTATCATAATATATTCGTACTGATCATATTATTTTCCTGATGATCATAATATGATCCCAAATTATCACAAAATTTTCTTCATTTCCATAATGTGATCATAAGGAATATATTATGATAATTAGAAAAATAATATGATCACTGAGAATATGTTATGATCATTTTGGATGCATTGTAAAATTGTATATTTAACAATATTTTTCTACACGCTGTTATCAGATGTTTCCATAATTTTTTTTAGTTAAATATAAGTGATAACTAAAATTAATTTAAATTGTTTAAGTTTGTAAATTAGTCATTAAATAAATAAATGTACTATTTTGAATAAAACAAATCGTGCACAGCTTTTTCACTCACCTTCAAGAGAATGCTGGGAAAAAATATAGGGATCATAGTATGACATACAGGACTATAATATGATAATATTGGGATCAGTTTGGAATCATAATGTAGTAATTAAGAGATCATATTATGGTAGAAAAAGGTATTTCATAATATGATTGTCGCAATCATAAACCCAAAAATATATGATGCTCTTCGAATATGGTCATCCCAACCATATTTTTTTTTTGCGTGTAGTCAGAAAATTCCGAGTTCAAATCCAGTTGTAGGCAAAAATATTTTTTGTTACATAAAATAGTTTTTTTCGAAAAGCTTCTTTAAGACCAATTTTTTTTCTGTTCTCCAAACGTTGGTAAGTTAGTTATTACAATGTTTTTGCCAGTGCTAGCCTTTCTTAGTAACCAGTAGCTAGTTATCGAGCTGTTATCATTCATCTTTGTCTTTATCTACCGAGTATTATAATGTCCCGTTAGCTCAGTGGGCAGAACTGTCTCCTGCCCATGTATAGGCGTGTGATAAAAATATACTGTTACGTTTTTACCTTAAAAAACGTTGGTTTATTTCCCTTAAATAAAACGGATTCTTTTCTATTGCAATCAAAATAACCAGTTCCAACGCTGACACCAATTGTTACGTTTTACCTTATAAAACGTTCGTTTATCTGCCTTAGATAAACCAGCCACAGCGTGAATAACAGCCAATTATAATAACCAAAACACGAATACACTTAAGTTTGAAATAGCTTAGACACTCGTATTCATTTACACACTATTATTTATTTACAAACTCTCTCTATTATGACGATTACTAAAACTTTAACACGATACTAACTCGCGGTCTTAACAGCGCAAATGTTAATAATTAACTTCTCCTTCAATAATGTTAACGCGCGCCTTATATAGTAACAGCCATACTTCTACAACACATTGGATAATTCTAGCATGCTATATTTAACTCTACATACGCTTAAAGACTATACATACAACCATCTATACAATATTACTCTACATTAGTCTTAACACTATACACACACACAAACTGTTATAGTAAACCTACATTACGCTTAAAGACTATACACACACACAAACTCTTATAGTCAAACAACTATACAATTCTAAAACGTAATTAATCATAGCATATTCTTAGATGTATAATGAAATGTAGTACTACGTTGCCAGATTGATGTATTTTGTCTATCCCGTCTCTTGGGCTATTTTCTTCTAGAAAAGTCCAGAGTTTTCTATACTAGGACAAGCCATTTTCGTAACAATACATATGACCTTTTTTAAATTTTATTTTGTAATATCTATTCTTAGGCCAACTATTTATTGGAATTCCCAGCGTTTTGCCAACATTGAACATTTTGTTTTCCCAGTGCTTTCCCGGCGCTTCTTGAGCAACCGGTCCTTTTTTCTAATGTTGCTATCATTTTGGGAATGGGAAAACACTTTTTTTCAGTACTTGTACTACCCTTTAAAGTTTCGTGCCATCGCTTTCACATTTGTACTTTTCTGAATGGGTATGTATGAGATACCTAATCCGCTACATGAAAATGTGATGGATTAGCGGATCAATGTCAAAGATGCAAACAAAAACTTATTCAAACAAGAAATTCTCATTGAGTGTGTGGTTTAACCCAATAAATATTTCTATAAATTCTAAAACGTCGTCCCTCTACTACAATAATCAGTTAACAAAACGCATCAACAAAAGGTATTTCAGAAGAATGCCTGATGTGAATTATGCAGATGAGGCCAGTTCATCAGAAACTGGACGCCTCAGCCTTCCGTTTTCTGAGTAGTCTGATCGAAGTCAGAGAAGAGCAGCAGCGGAATTTTTTAAATATAAGGAAACCAACTAAAAAGTTTTTATTCGGGCATGCCCTAATAAATTGAAACAGAGACTATTAACTACAGAGATAAGATATCAGAACTTGCACTACTCACTGGTCTTCTTCTTCTTATTTATTTGCAAATCCACTTCTAGATCTAAGCGTAAGTTTCAAATACATTAAATTTTCGTCGTTTTTCCTCATGGTTTTATACATTTTACCTAAGTACATTCGACCGACTCACGAAAAAGTAAAAAAAAGTGCCCTCTGAAAATACATCTTGATTTGTTTTATGATTGTTCCTAAAATATTTTGGGTCTAGCAATGAGATCTCACGAGCTGGACCATTTTCAAAAACGGTAATTTTTTAGTTTTTGGAAGAGTTTTGCATTTTAGCCAAAGACATCATACTCAATAAGGTCAAAAGTTTTTTTGAGGCGCATCCATCGGTATATATAAAATGTTCAAGGATATCCAGACATGTCTTATTTTCAAACATATTCTACAAAAAAAAAAAGGCGATTTCAAAAAAAATTTTTTTTTTTTGAAATCGCCTTCCAAAAATACTTCATATTAGAGCGTGTACGGCGAACTTTTTTTTAAGGTACGGTCTATTGTACATGTGTTTCAGATTTTTTTTTTTTTTAAATTCGCGATTGTTCGTGTTTCATTAGAAAGTCAATGTGGTGGAAACAATGTAATCTAAATAGGGCAAAATGGATTTTAAAACTTTTCTTTTGAAAAGTAATTCATCGCTGAGTGTATATAGTTTGGAATTTTGCAAATTGAATACAATTTTCACGGTTTTCTCGACCAAATTTGGATACAATTTTTGTTGCTCCAATCCAGCACGCCTTTTTTGGCGGCATAAATTTTTTTCGCGAAAAAAAATTATTATAAAATTTTATATTTAGATTTTTCTTAAAAAAATTACAAACACGCGTATTTCTATTTTATTTAATAATAAAACTACAAACTTTTCATAAAATTTTTTTATTCGCTAAAAAAAGTTAGGCCGCCAAAAAACTCGCGTGCTGGATTTTTTCTATTAGGTTGCATTTTTCCAACTTCCAAACTATATCCACTCAGCGATGATTTACTTGTCAAAAGAAAAGGTTTTAAATCCATTTTGCCCTATTTAGAACGCATTGTTTTAACTACATTAAATATCTGACAAAATGCGAATAATCGCGAATTTCAAAAAGATATGAAACACATGTTCACTTAAAACGACTCTAGATTAAGATATGTAAGTTTGACATTTAAATCACAACCATCATGGTACAAAATAGTTAAAAATTAGTTTTGTTTTCAACAGTAAGTAAGAATACTTGTGCACAGCAGGTCAGTTATGTTTTTATCTATCAAATATAACATGTTGAGATAGCCCAGATGGTAGTGCTTTCGTCTGGCAATCTTTATTAAAAAAAAATTTAAATAAAAAAATATTTTTTTTTATAAAACTTACTTCTTTTTAAGAATCTGATTTTAGACTCATTATTTTTGTCAATACTGGTAAGTAGGTATATAGGTAACGAAATTTTTTTGACTTTTCGTATGGTGGTTTGTAATCATAACTCATTATTTTACCCAACATCGCCATAGAAAAGTAAAAAGAAATATAATAAGAAAAGTAACTTCCCAGTCAGAAATCGCCAGTGGTACAAAAAATCAAGCACTGGCATACCACTGGGTAACCACGGTATTAAAAATAAATGACTGGCAGAACACTCATTAGGGACGCTTTGCCAGCGTTTGCGAAAAGCGTTTTACCAGTATTTGTTTTACAAAAATTTCGGTGGTTTATAAAAAAACCATTGGCAAAGAATTGGCTTAGAGTGATATGCCAAGGTTTGCAACCAGTGGTTATCCAGTACTACCTAGCCAATGCTACCAGGCGTACAAAAATCAATTCACTGGAAAACCAATGATTTTATAAAAATGCTGACGATTCGTTAAAAAATGTTTGTAGTCGGAAGGTTCCGAGTTCAAATCCGGTTGCAAGCAAAAAATTTTTTTTGGATTTTTTTTAATTTAAAATTTTTTTTGTTTTATAAAATCAATTTTTTTGTTTGTGGGAAAGCTCCTTTAAGACCAACTTTTTTTTTTTGCCCTCCCAACACTGGCATACTAGTTACTAAAAATTGTTTCCCAGTACTAGCATTTTGGCACAGCCAGTAGTTGTCCAGCTATTATCACTCATTTATGTGTTTAGCCATTAAATATTATATGTCTCGTTAGCTCAGTGAGTAGACCAATCGTCTGCCAATCTAACGGCCTGGGTTCAAATCACGGCAGGACCAAAAAAAAATACATATGAACTTTTTTTAATTTTATTTTGTAAAATATATTTCCAGACCACCTTTATTTATTGGTTTTGCCAGCGTTTTGCCAACGTTTAAAAATTTTGTTTCTTCAGTCCTTTTCCGGCGCTTTTTGAACAGCCGGTCCTTTTGTCTAATGATGTTATCATTTTGGGAATGGGAAAGCACTTTTTGCCAGTACTTGTACCACCTGTTAAAGTGCTTTGCCACCGCTATCCCGTTTGTATTTTTCTGACTGGGTTGTTACCATTACCAGGTATGTAGTTACATTACCACATATCTGGTAATGATTTTCTATACATGGAATTTCAAACTTACTCGCACTTGCCATCTTTACTATTTACCATCTACGAATAAATTTTTCATGTTTAGTAATTTGTAGTAAAATTCGCAGCCGCAAATATTCGCAGAATATTAAAACCCAAAAACGCCGGCTAACGTTTTTAAGTTTTTCTTGAAAAAAATGAATTAAATAGCCCATAGAAAGGCATATGTAGGGATAAAATGTTCTACAAAATAAATCTTCATAAAATTTCATTGTGGACATCCGAACACTGAATTAAGCTCAGAAGAACTTGTTTTTTCCCTTTTTACCCCTCCCGGTATGAATTTCCAAAAATACCATCTTAGGGGACGTCAACGTTGGAGAAGGAACCCAAATACCGAATTTAAGATCCCTTGTTCCAGCAGTTTGGCCAGGCCGTTAAGGGGGAGACTTTTCCTGTTTTTGACCCTACCTGTAGAAATTTCCAAAAATCTCATCTTAGCGGATGTCTACAATAGAGGAGGAACTTTAATACCAAATTTCAACTTCCTACCTCCAGCGATTTGGGCAGGCCTTTAAGCGGCACTTTTCGCTTCATTAATCCCCATTTTTACAATGTCCCTGTCCAAAAAGCACCTTCTCGGTAAGTGAGCACATACTCCAAGTAACATATGTTTTACATTTCAGGTTTCTAGCCAACTTTTACTATTTGTGCCCCTCTCGGTAGGAATTTCCGAAAATCCATCGACAGGGAATTCCAGCTTCCTAGTTCCAGCAGTTTGAGCAGGCTGAGAGGAACTTAAGTACCGAATTTCGGCTTCCTAGTTCCAGCAGTTTGGACAGGTCGTTAAGGGGCAACTTTCCCTTTTTGAGCCCCCATTTTATAACGACCCTGTCCAAAATTCAAAAAAGTATCTTTCTAATAAGTTAGCCCTCACTCCAGGAACCCACATTTTAAGCTTCAGGTTTCTAGCCGAAGGGGTTTTTACCGGCCCCCAAGGTGAGGCTTTTCTTCTTTTTGCCCCTCCCTTTAGGAATTTACAAAAATTCCATCTTCGCGGCTATCTGCGATGGATGAGGAACATTCATACCAAATTTCAACTGCATTGCCTAAGCGGTTTGGGCAGGCCGTAATTGGGGACATTTTTCCCTTTCAACCACCATTTTTACTATGTTGCTGTTCCAAAATAGAAAAATTACGTTGCCGGTGAGTTAGTCCTACTCCAAGGAATACATATTTAAAATTTTAGGTTGGCCAAAAGGGATTGGGTAAGCCGTCAGGAGGAGACTTTTACCTTATTTCCCCTCCCGATAGGAATTTCAAAAATTCCGTCTAAGCGGACGCCTACACAGAAGGAGGAACTCACATACCGAGTTTCCTTTTGGGATATCCTGTAGGGAATTCCAAAAATACAAACTTAGTCGATGTCTACTACAGTGGAGGAACCTTTATACCAAATTTCAACTTCTTACCTCCAGTGGTTTGGGCAGGCACTTTTCCAATTTGTGAGACTGTTTATGGGGAGACTTTTCCCCTTTTTGCCCGTTCCGGTTGGAATTTCCAAAAATCCCGTCTTAGCGCACGTCTATGCCGAATATCAAGAAACCTTGTTTTAGTGGATTATATACTATTTTAAATGGTACTTTTTGGAAAAACGAAATTTTTTGGAAAAATATACTTTGTTTTTACAAAGTACTTTATTTGTACTTTTTTTGGAAAAGGTATTTTTTTTTAAAAAGGTGTTTTTTTGGAAAAATGTATGTTTTTTGGAAAAAGGTACTTTTTTGGAAAAGTACTTCTTTTGGAAAAGGAAAATTTTTTTAGAAAAAGGTACTTTTTTTTAGAAAAGGTACTTTTTTTGAAAAAGGTATTTTTTTGAAAAAATGTATGTTTTTTGGAAAAAGGAAAATTTTTTTAGAAAAAAGGTACTTTTTTTGGGAAAAGGTACTTTTTTGGGAAAAGGTACTTTTTTTGAAAAAGTTATTTTTTTGGAAAAATGTATGTTTTTTGGGAAACGGTACTTTTTTTTTTGGAAAAGGTACATTTTTTTGGAAAAAGGTACTTTTTTTGGAAAAAGGTACTTTTTTTGAAAAAAGGTACTTTTTTTGGAGAAAGGTACTTTTTTCGGAAAAAGGTACTTTTTTTGAAAAAAGGAATTTTTTTTGGAAAAAGGTACTTTTTTTGGAAAAAGGTACTTTTTTTGGAAAAAGGTACTTTTTTGGAAAAAGGTACTTTTTTTGGAAAAGGTACTTTTTTTGGAAAAGGTACTTTTTTTTGGAAAAAGGTACTTTTTTTTGGAAAAAGGAACTTTTTTTGGAAAAAGGTACTTTTTTTGGAAAAAGGTACTTATTTTTGGAAAAAGGTACTTTTTTTGAAAAAAGGAATTTTTTTTGGAAAAAGGTACTTTTTTTGGAAAAAGGTACTTTTTTGGAATAAGGTACTTTTTTTGGAAAAAGGTACTTTTTTTTTTGGAAAAATGTACTTTTTTTGGAAAAAGGTACTTTTTTTGAAAAAAGGTACTTTTTTTGGAAAAAGGTACTTTTTTTGAAAAAAGGTACTTTTTTTGGAAAAAGGTACTTTTTTCGGAAAAAGGTACTTTTTTTTGGAAAAAGGTACTTTTTTTGGAAAAAGGTACTTTTTTTGGAAAAAGGTACTTTTTTTGGAAAAGGTACTTTTTTTGGAAAAAGGAACTTTTTTTGGAAAAATGTACTTTTTTTGGAAAAATGTACTTTTTTTGGAAAAAGGTACTTTTTTTGAAAAAAGGTACTTTTTTTGGAAAAAGGTACTTTTTTCGGAAAAAGGTACTTTTTTTTGGAAAAAGGTACTTTTTTTGGAAAAAGGTACTTTTTTTGGAAAAAGGTACTTTTTTTGGAAAAGGTACTTTTTTTGGAAAAAGGTACTTTTTTTTGGAAAAAGGAACTTTTTTTGGAAAAAGGTACTTTTTTTGGAAAAAGGTCCTTTTTTTGGAAAAAGGTACTTTTTTTTGGAAAAAGGTACTTTTTTTGAAAAAAGGAATTTTTTTTGGAAAAACGTACTTTTTTTGGAAAAGGTACTTTTTTTGGAAAAAGGTACTTTTTTGGAATAAGGTACTTTTTTTGGAAAAAGGTACTTTTTTTGGAAAAAGGTACTTTTTTGGAAAAAGGTACTTTTTTTGGAAAAAGGTACTTTTTTTGGAAAAAGGTACTTTTTTTGGAAAAAGGTACTTTTTTCGGAAAAAGGTACTTTTTTTGGGAAAAGGTACTTTTTTTTGAAAAAGGTACTTTTTTTGGAAAAAGGTACTTTTTTTGGAAAAAGGTACTTTTTTGGGAAAAAGGTACTTTTTTTGAAAAAAGGAATTTTTTTTGGAAAAAGGTACTTTTTTTGGAATAAGGTACTTTTTTTGGAAAAAGGTACTTTTTTTTGGAAAAAGGTACTTTTTTTGGAAAAAGGTACTTTTTTGGGAAAAAGGTACTTTTTTTGGGAAAAGGTACTTTTTTTTGGGAAAAGGTACTTTTTTGGAAAAAGGTACTTTTTTTTCCCCTTTTTGCCCCTCCCGATAAGAATTTCCAAAAATGCCGTCTCAACGGACGTCTACACCGGTCGAGGAATCTACATACCAAATTTCAACTTCATAGCTCCAGCAGTTTGAGCAGGCCCTCAAGGGGGAGACTTTTTCCCCTTTTTGCCCGTCCCTGTAAAAATTTCCAAAACTCCCGTCTTGGCGGATGTCTACGATAGTGGAGGAACCTTTATACCAAATTTCAACTTCCTACCTCCAGCGGTTTGGGCAGGCCGTCAAGGGGGGCCTTTTTCCCCCCATTTTTACAACGTCCCTGTACAAAATTCTAGAAAGTACTTTCCTGAAAAGTTAGCCCCTACTCCAAGGAACACATATCTTAAATTTCAGCTTTCTAGCCAAAGGGGTTTTGGCAGGCCGTCAAGGGGGACACTTTCCCCCTTTTTGCCCGTTCCGGTAGGAATTTCCAAAAATCCCGTCTTAGTGGACGTCTACCCCGAAAGAGGAACCTACATACCAAATTTCAACTTCCTAGCTTCAGCGGTTTGGGCTGGGCGATGTTGAGTCAGTCAGTCAGTCAGTCAGTCACGTTATTCTTTTATATATAGAGATAGATGAGTTTTTTTTTCAATTACAATTACATGTAATTGTGTAATTGCATGTGTAATTAATTACAAAATGTAATGATTAACCCCAGGCCTGCTGGAGATCTTATAATTTCGATAAATCTTCCATTACTTTTATCCAGATTTATCATAACAGTGCAATAGACATCATGATTAGCACACATGATTATATTAATTTACTTATTAAACTTACAATCAGAAAATTCTCACGCAAAACAGTAAAAATTACTAAAAACATATGATGCAAAAAATAAACTCACACACGAATCAATCACGGGTTATTCTTACTCACGCTCACGCACGAATCACTTAAGTATAGTAATTATTACTCACGCTCACGTGTGAATAACGTGACTCACGAACATTTCGTGTCATGCGCCAATCCCTAGTAATTACTAAATCTAAAACTAGTTCAAAATCATTGATAACATGGAACCAAATATAATACAATACGGTTTTATATGGACCTTATATATTTTTATATAAAATCACTTTGAAAAAATTGCCTATGTGGGATGATATATAATTATAGATGATTTTATAAAGAACGTTATAAGTTATATATGGGTTCATATTCGTCAATATATAATCATAACTAACACAAATTATAAAAGATTTCTTATATGGATCCACATAGTTTTATATTATTATGTATAGTGTCATACTAAATTATATATAAACGCACATGTAATTATATCTTTTATATGTTACTTTATGTACTTATATATAGCACATACATACATATATATGTAGGCCAATATGTAATAATATAAAATCACATATGTCTCCATATTAAAACCTTTGAGGAAAAAATATCTAACATATGACTATATAAAAGTATATCTGCTTGAATTTAAAAGCATATGTGGCCATATGTAACTATAAGTTACTATATGCAATTACATAAAATAATATATGATTATATCAAAACTTTTTTACTCGGGCATATAAATTCAAAATTAGACTTCAAAATTAATAAGTATTTGTGGTGTAGTCGGTAGAGAGTTGGCCTAGTACGCCGGATTTCCGAGTTCAAATCCCGGACAAGACAAAAATTTATATGTTTTTTTTTTTTTTAATTAAAATAAAATATTCATATGTATAAACAGTAAATATGGCTAAATATGGTGTGAACTATTAACCTGAATGGCCGGGTTCAATACCAGAAATTTCAAAAAAAGTTTTCTAATTTCAATAAAATTTTGTGGAACATAATAATATTTATGTGGAACATAATATTGAATAAGACAACCGAATATTGGCTTTCACGACGAAAAATATAATTTAATATAACGATAGTTGTCGTAACCGCACGAATTCGATTGGCAACAAATTCGGTGGCCACAACTGAGACTGTTTTCTGGGTGTACGTTTAGTATTTACTTTTTCTAATGGTTCAAAGGAAGCATTGTCATTTTTTGTTTTTTATTTGTACAGATAGAAAACTGTACATTTTGTAGATAAGTGGTAAATATATGTATAAGGGAAGTTAGCTAAAAAAAATTGTAAAGGTTTTTGAAATCGAAAACCTCTTGGTTAAAGAAGGAGTTTTATAGTGCGTTTAGACAGATAACTTAAACTACTTGATTAAAATTAATCCAACTTTTTAGTCTTCGTCGCTTACACATGCATTTCTTTACAGTTAAAAGATTAACTTGACAGTTAAAAGTTTAACTATGTCAGTTAAAAGTATAACTCTGTCAGTTTAAAAGACCAAATATCTGACCAAATAGCAGTAGGAAACAAAGTCGTTTAGAAATAGTAACGACATTAACAGTTGTATTAACTGTTAATCAAAAAGATGAAAATAGTGCTTGATTAAGCAGTTAATCCAACTTTTAAGAAATAGACTTTTGTGTCTAATCGGTGTATTAGATCATTATGTTCTCTCAGACACTTGTTGCATGAAAGTTCATGACAAATAAAACTCAAAAACTTGAGACTGTGTCTGAAATGCCTCAACAAATGAAGTAAATTATTTTCTTATATTCCAGTAAAAGTCACCTTCCCTATTTTCGTTGAATAATATACATTAAAATTCGTATTTTTCTAGGAATGGAACATACATACATGTTAACCAAGTGTCAAGTGCAGATTTTGTATTTGAAATACAAAGAGACATTTTTAAGGAAATAAACAATACATTCAAGTTGTTTATTTGTACCCAGCAAAAAAATTGGAAGCAATGCTCTACAAATCGCCACACTGATTCTAAAGTATCCATTTAGAGTTGTCAAAACCGGTTTCCGAATTATTCGATAAAACGGTTTTTTACTATATTTCCGGGTTTTTGAAAAAGGGCGGTTTTCGAATTATTCGAGAAACCGGTTTTTTTGTGTCGAACAATTCGACATTTTCGAATATTTATGCGATGAAAATTTCTTATAAAATTTCTTCATTTGTTCAATAATTATGCAAAATATTTAAATGACTATGCATAATAAATTGAAAACCTTATAACACATTTATAAAATGAATTTTGTATGAAAATTTGTTTTATAAGTCACTTAAAAATTTTCAAAGTGATTATGCATATGACCCTTAATATTTGATTCCTCCTGACTTTGTCGTTGCTACGACGTACATTTGTTTCGAAAAAATTTATTTTTCGAAACAAAAATATTGAAATTCTTTCAAGAGACTGTTTTTTTCCAGAATTTTACATTTTCTATTTTAAAAAAGTCATTATTTTTTGACAATAAGTTTAGTAGGAAAGTTCTAAAAATTTGTACTAAAATGCATATAAAATCATGTTTTCCATTTCCTCAATAAATAAAAGGAGTTTATTTTTATTTTTTTAGCTTTTCTCCCCCCGTGATAAAACATTTTGCGATTTGAAACCGTAAAATTGTAATAAAAACTTAAGAAGTCACAAATTGTTTCACATTAATTGAAAAACTACATTCTACATAAGGCCAAAGTTATGTTTTGCGACATTTTCAAATCGTCCTGTTTATTAAATTAATGCGAAAAAACTTCCACCGCAATTTTGTAACAATCATTTCTGTTTTTAATGGAGGTTAATAGCTTCTTCCACAAAAATTACGAACAAAATGCTGGGCTTTTAGATCTGTCTGAAAGTGTTTTTATTTAGAAACAAAAAGAAAAAAACAAACAGCGCCTTTAGAAATAATAACTTTTAGTCTTAAAGGTGGCTTCGCACTAATGGAATAATTTACACAGCGAATTGATTTCAAAAAGCGAAAAAATAAAAAGTTTCAAGATTTTTAGCAATTCTTTGCAAGTTTTATAAGAAACTTTGCATATATAACAATTAGTGTTTCCAATTATTCGACATAGGCGGTTAACCGGTTAAAGCATTATTCGAAAAATCACTAAAATTAATTAACCGGTTATTCGGGTCGGTTAATCGAGAAAATTGGCGATTAATCGTTTAATGCAAAATTAATGCATTTTCTCAACTTTTTATCAATAAAAAACACAAAGGGTTGATTTTTTAAATATTAAAAACTAGAAGAGCCATCAACATAAAAAATGTTAAGCTCTATTTGAAAATACCAATTTACTCTGCAAAAATCAATTTGCTGAATATTTGTAGTCTAAGAATATAATAAATAATTGTTAAATTCTCAATCTTTTCAGTTTTTAAGGGCCCTTAACAATAACCAAATTTTGAGCTAATTTACGCAGAGAGAATTTAATTGGGCAAGTTTTAATGAAATATTTCACTAAACTAATGAAGTTTTCTTCACAAAGTTAATGCAAAACAAATTTTACGAAAAAGCTTTTTCATTGGGTGTATGTAATTTTCAATAAATAATACGAAATTTTTCATAAAGCTGCATCAATTTAATGAAACGTTTAGTACAGTATTGTTTTAAGGTCCTATAGACAGCTGCAATTAATATTGTAATTAATATGCAATTTAATCAATTTTAATTAATAGATTTGAGGTTAAGAAGAATGAACCTTTTTCTCTTAAAATTATAAACACATTATAATTTTCAAATAAACTTAGATCTAATTTTTAATTTTGTTTTATGGACAGGCGTCGTCAGTGAGTTTCCATTAAATTATTATTATTATTAAATTATTTAGATGTTAGGCTGTAGGAATCGAACACATCCTCCAACTTTACAAACGTAACTATACTAAAGTGCGACAGCTTAACCATCTCACACAAGTAAGGCCTTGAATGCAATGTAACTAAATCGCTATTTTCTTTCCTATTTAGCTCTCTGTTATAGTTTTTACTCAGAAGTGATCAACGCCGACACACACAAACATTATATTTTTAGATTTTTGTTTATCTTCCAATCTCCTCCGTGTTTCAATAGAGGAATTCCAGAGAAATTTCATTGAATCAGTATAAAAATTCATAAAAAGAATGTAGATAATTCCCTTAGTCTGCAGTAACAGATGTCAAATCTGTGATAAAGTTCGAACAGATTTGTTTGTTCGAACTTTATCACAGATTTTCGATAGTGAGAGCAGTTTTTCAGCCTTTCAAAATTCTATGTTTGCAATAATAAAATTTTAAAACTTAATACGCACTGTTTTCGTTGAAATAAATATAAATAAAATCATCGACTAGAGGCTGAAAAACTGCTCTTACTTTTGAAAATTAATTTTACATTTTAAAAGAATTAAAACAGAAATAAAAAATTTTCTATTGTATTTCCTAAAGCCTGCTCCAGCCAGACACGTTAAAGAGGCGTTAAAGCATTTTTTTTAGAAATAGAAATTTAAGTTTCTATTTTGTTAAAAAAGTTCAAAAAAATCTATTTTAAAACAATTTGACCGTATTTTAGTTAGTATTTGTTTTTTATAAGATTATAAAATTATGAAGTTTTGGGAAAAAATAAAGCAAAAAATTACATATTAAAAATGTAACCGGTTAATCGATGTATTTTAACCGATTATTCGGGTCGAATAATTATTTGAGTTTTAAATTATTTGTTTCGACATTAACCGAAATAGAGGCGATTAATCGAGGAATCGGTTAATCGATTAACCGAATTGGTAAACATTAAAATGATTATTTACAAAAACCCGGCAAAATCGGTTATTCGTACCGGTTTCGAATTAAAAACCCGAAAAACGGTTTTTCAAAAAGGCGGTTTTTAGAAGTATTCGAAAACCGGTTTTTCAAATAGGTCGAATACTTGACAACTCTATATCCATTAGTATACTTTTAATGCTTTTTAAGAAGAAATTCTGAATATCTTCAAAAAAGTCACTACTGTTAATATATTTTTACAGCATTTTTAGAATTAATTCTGTAGAATATCCAAAAAATTACTTAGGGCGTTTTCTTTTCTGAAAAAAATGTTGCCTTTTTTTGCACTTTGCTTTTGAATTGCCTTTTTTGTGTTCTTTTCTAAATTAAGGGTAACATTTTAGGAGGGCTAGGTGTTCTTTTCTAAAAATGTTGCCTAAATAAAGGGCAAAAGTGCAACATTTTTCGCCCTCAAAAAATTTACGGGGTAGAGTGTTGCCCTGTTTTTTTCTTTATGTCAACGCCATGTGTATATACTGTAATGTTTTTTTCCAGCTAACTCGCAACTTGGTGGCCTAGGGGGTACTATCATGGCTTCTGATGCAGTAGGTCGCGGGTTCAAACCCCGGTTGGAGCACAATATTTTTTTTTGTTTTTATAGAATTTTTTTTGCTGTTATTTAGTATTTAACAATTTTTTAGGCTAAAAATAAATAAGAAATTATACAATTTGTTTTAAATATGAAAAAATAAAAATTTTAATTGAAAAAAGAAAATAATAAAAAAATGTATTTTTTACTTTGGCTGGAATTTGAACCCGTCCAGCCCATGTCAAAGGCAGGCATCACAACCACTAGGCTACAATTAGTAAAAAATTGCGTAAACAATATTGCATACGAGTATACAATACACATCCCAGTGTAGAAACGGTAATGACATATCATTATTTTTTTGACTACCAGTAATGACATCCACTTACATTCTGCATTATTTTAAAACATATAATAATGAGTTACTGATAATGACTTATTTTCATCATTATTTCAAATAGAAAATAATTTTCCAGATTTTTTTGAAAAATTTCTGAAATCTATTTTTAGACTCAATATTTTTTAAACACTGGTAAGGATATATGTAACCACATATTTTTTGATTTTTTGTATGTTGGCGAGTAAGCTTACTTGTGTGCAGCAGGTCAATTATGTTTTTATCTATTAAATATTACATGTCGATATAGCTCAGATGGTAGAGCTGTTGACTGGCAATCTGTAGACCCAGGTTCGATTCCCGCACCAGCAAATTTTATTTAAAAGAAAAAATACAATAAAAAATATTTTTTTTTATATAATTAATTTTTTTGAAAATCTATTTTTAGACTCATTATTTTTGTCAGTACTGGTAAGCACATAGGTAACGATATATTTTTTGATTTTTCGTATGCTGGTGTGTAACGACAACTCATTATTTTTCGCGACATCGCCATATAAAGGTAATAAGAAATGTAATAACAAAAGTAAGTAGTTACCATTACCAAGTATGTAGTTACATAACTACATATATGGTAATGATTTTCTACACTGGGATGTTTAGAAAAATGCAGCAGTGATTTTATTGTGTTCTATTCTGATTGGAAAAATGTAACATTTTAATGGGGTGAGGGCAACATTTTTAAAATGTTGCCTTTTAACAAGGCAAGGTTTTAAAAATGTTTTGGTTTTTACAAGAACAAATTAAGGTTTTGGACTGGCCAGCCCAAAGTCCGGACCTTAATCCAATAGAAAATCTATGGAATGATGTATAAACAAAAGTTTCGCAAAACAATTACAAATATTCCACCGAACTTTGGGCTGGTATTCAAGAAGCCTGGTATTCTATACCAAAAGAAAGATGCCAGAGATTAGTTGAGATAATGCAAAGAATATGAGAAGAGGTTATTGATAATAATAGATACAGCACATAATATTAGTGCAATATTAACGCTAAAAAAATAATAATTGTTTAAAAAACCCAAAAAATTTACGGTTTTTTGTAAAAAATATAAAATGTGTCCTATTTAGAAGTCCAAGTATTTTTTATTAGTTTATACGTATTTACCAATATATATAAAATAGTTGAAGGATTTTTATTTAAATAAATAATGAATTACAATCATCAATATTAACACATCCCGTATATGAAATAAAAAATTTTATTTTTGTTTTATTTTTCAAAATAAATAATTATGTTTCTTAACACATAAAAGCTTCCTATTTCCATGTCCATAGCTGTATGTAAAATATATGAAGTGCAGCCAACATAATATAATATAAGAATAGAGAGAAGACGTCACAAATAATAACAAATCAAGTCCACCGGCATATTAACGCGGCAATTACATTAATACAATTAACTAAACATGCGCACTGACATGCTTCCCGATATTAAGAAAATGGGTTGAATTCGGAGATATGACAACTATTTCAAGCTGTTGTTAGTCACAGACCACCGAATGGACTAAAATATTACCAAAGTAGACCCACTGGTTCATTATTGCGGGTTACCAAAATAGTTTGAATTTAGCGATATGACAAGTATTTAATCAACTATGAAAACCGGCATCTGCTCCTGCCACCGCAGATATCAATTAAATAAATGCTGTTGTTAGTCACAGGCCAATGCATGGACTAAAAATACTTCTAAAGTAAACCCAATGGTTTATTACAGCGTGTTAGTTTGTCCACCGCAAAAATAAATGTAGAGATACAACCTTGCGGTTTGTTCTGCGTTTATTTTTTTATATGGAGTTTTGAAAATTAAAAACGCACTGCGGATTCTTTCCAAATTAAAACTTAATTTAATTTCTCTGCGTTTTCTCTCATACTCGCATATTTTTATTCTCACACTCACGACAATGTTCCCATATTTTCAAAAAATAATCCCGATATTTGATGATGTTCAGAGATAGAAAAGTTGAAACGATTGAACTTTAATTTTGAAAAATCATTATTTTTTCATTTAGCCGTGGACATATTCGTAATGAAATCAAAATTTGCAAAAAAATTCATACAAAAAATATTCAGTTTTGATCAGGATGTTTTCTTATATTTACCATTACGAAAATTTCTTTGTTACATTAATATATATCTATGGAATGTCCTATTATGTGTGATATGATTTTTGGTAACAATACAATTGCAGCGATCCCAATAATAGCGAAATTAAAAAAAAGTCAAATTTTAAGTTAATTTGCAAGGATATCTGTTATCCTTCTTAAAATTAAAATCAGTGTTATATATAATGAAGGCCCTTGGTAAATAAATTTCAAAAGTATAACAAGCTGGAGTTTTGCTAACACCGTTTACAGGTAATTAGGAAAATACCTCAAAAAACTTTATTTTTTTTTTTGAATTTTCAAAAACCGCGAATAATTTATAAACCACAAATTTTTTTTAAAATATCGATTGCTGATTCATAATCTTCATTAAAATAAAGATCAGATTTCAGAAATTTGCGCATACAAGGCAAAAACAAGTTGAATTTTTAATTACATATTTTCCGGAAAATTTGGAAATTTTAACTAAAATACATATTTTTTTGGATAATTTTTAAAAAAAAACCACGAATTACTTAAAAGTTACTTAATTTTTTTAAGTTTTGATTTCAAATTCCTTTTCTTCACATTAATTAAGACTAGATTTAAAAAAAAATTGTTAAATAATAGCGTACAGCTTAAGAAATAATTAAATTTAAAATTAACTCTACTTTTTGTATAAATTACTCTACACCGATAAAATTTAGTAGTTACGTAGTCAATAAAATCCCTAGTTAAATTGAAATAAATTTAAAATAGCTATTATAATCATTAACAGCTATGCCTTTAGTCAATAAAAACTATTTTTAAGTCACCCTGTGAATAAAAACTTCAAATATTTTCAAACTGACAAATTAATTTTGAAATCTAATTTATTACCAATATCAGACAGAATGAAAAATATTGTGTGTAATTACTTCTAAACAAGAAATTATTTCACCAAAATTAATTTTTTAAGAAGACAACCAAATAAAAACCATGTGGGAGTATAATATTTGCAAAAATTGGAACCAAAAACGTAAGTAATACTTGATAACGATTATTTTCCAATAAGTGATTAGGCATTAAATATTTTCAGATCATGCAAAAAATGGTATACGGTTGATGGAATTTTCTGGTTGGACAGTGGGATCAGCAACAATTTTGAGCACCAAAATGGACTTTCTAATACAAATTAGTAAGTTACAATGTTACAACAAATGTGTAAAATATGTGGTTTTAATTAATATATTTTTTAACACACGATGTGGTTCCTATTAACAAAATTTAAATTAGAAAATAGTTAATATTCAGTACTTTTACAATTTTTAAAAATTCGTTGACAGTAACTTTTTGTATAGTTGAATTAAAGGAAAAAAATTAACTTAGTTGCCATCAACCAAATCATTTCAACTATATACTAGTTAGAGGTATTTCACCTATAAGATAGTTGAAATTTTCGTTATAATCAACTAAGGAATTTTTTGGGTATAGAGATAAATTACTAATTATTAAAAGACAACTTTTTCCGCTACCTCTAAATAAAAGCGGATTTAGCTGAAACTTGGCACAGAGAGTTTTTAGACATCAAGGAACAGGGGCAACATTGTGGAGAGTGGTCCAAAAACACAAATTTCATGTGTTTTTGGACCACTCTAATACACATATTGACAATTAATTGTTTACAAGCAACGATGTTGCCAGACTACAGTCAATAGCAACAGCTGATATAAATACAGGGCCCGGAAAAAAACATTTTAAATTAACAAGCAAACGACTATTTAAACAAGACGGGTTGTTTAACTAAACTGAAGGACAAAGAAAAAACAAAAAGATATGTCAAATTTTATTTTCCGAATATATATAGAGCTTGTTTTTGTTATTTTTAACAATTTTTGAGTTCTCAAAATGTAGGCTCAGCTGACACCAAACTGATATTAAATAGTTGTTCAAGTAAAATTAGATCACTACCGTTTAGTAGTGGCTGTTATGATGTCTTATCTCTATAATTAGTAGTCTCTGATTATAACTGTTTCTGATAAACAGAAGTACATATATGTTCCATCATTAATTTTAATGTTTTTTCTACAGATTTTGCATCAAAATTTTTGCTGGGTAGATTAAATGGTTAACGCACGAAATCTATGATATTGCTTGAATAAAAAGTGGAAAATTAAGATACGATATTGTAAATGCATGATGTTATTTTAGCTATTTTAAGAATTGAATAAATAATTTCGACTATTTTTTTTTCATACATATATGTGAATAAGTTATCAAAATTCTATAAATTAGAATATAATTCAAATTGCTAGTATGTCTTTAACACTAAGTAATTTTGATGTGCTGAGCCCAAACTTGACAAGGCAAACTGTTTTCAAAGAACCATTTTTGGCAAATCGCTGTTTTCATTACTTTTTATAATTGCCCACTCAAAAGAATACAAACGGGAAAGTATTGGTACAAATACTGGCAAAGAGTGATTTTCCCAGCTTAGGGGGGAAAAAAGTTGATGGCGTTTCCACAAAAAAAAAAAAAATTATTTTATGAAACTAAAATTTTAATATAAAAAATTTAAAAAAAAATTGCAAGAAAACAGATTTGAATTTGGAACCTTCGATTTTTTAACAAAGCCTCATGATTTTTATAAATTCATTGCTGTACCAGTGCCACTAAAAGTCGCAAATATTAAGATATTTTTATAAAATCTGGTACATTGACTTAGGTCAACCCAAGGATTTGGAGTAAAATTGGTCTATTTTTAAACCTTGTGGTCATATAAAGGTAGCCCAAAATTGGGATTTTCGCACTCATGCTCATTGCTAGACATAGTTTCCATATAAACTTCCCTTTAAAATTGGTCACCTGCTACAGGTCACAAGTACGAAGATATTTTAATAAAATTTGGTACGCTGACTCACATGAGCACAAGATCAAATCCTCTTAATTATAGTAGGGATCGGTCTGCATTTTGACCAATTATTTTAAAAATTCATGATCCGATAGCTCAGATTTTCATAAATTATGTACAATTAATGAACTAATCCTTAGCACATGTATAACGTTTTTTTTTACATCAATACATCCATCAAAGGTATTAAAGTTTATCCTTTTTTTATAATTTTGAAAAAAAAATTCCATCAAAAGGGGTTAAAAATTTATTTTTTTTCTAAATAAATATTTGGCAACTCTGCACAAAATGTTTTCATTATTTTTTTATTTACGATGGTAGTAAAGATATCAAACTATTTTATGGCTTTTAAATTACTTAACCATTTCGACCCCAAAGTTGCCTACAAGCAACTTCGTTGTTATGTGCCTATAACTCCCGTTATATTTATTTTTTTTTCTAACAAATTTTTTTACTCAGTAGCATTGCAGTTCTAGAATACCTGTGTATAGTTTGATATGGCAGTCTTTGATAGTGTTTATTTGCGAGCTCTTTTTCATAGTGCCAACCAGAATACCGGCGTAAAATCGGCGGCGCGCCGCCGTTTCAAACCACTCGCTTCGGCTTAAAAGGGCAGCCGACCAAAACAAGAGCCGCCGAATTTTTTTCGCGCCGCCATTTTTTTTAATTTTTTTTTCTTATTTTAGAGATTAATGAGAACTGGGTCGACAACGACAATTGCTTTTTCATATATTTTGTATGGCTAACTAACTGGTAACTATGGTTAAGCACTAAACTCAGTTTATTTTGAGATAAGTTAACAGGTCTTAAGCGGATTCAATCAGAAAAGAATAAATTTTTCAAAGCTCTGTTATTAACAGTGCATAGAAAACAATTCGAGCCGTCATCCAGCCGCCGCCGGTTTATATACATAAACGCCGCCGCCGCCGTAGTTGTTTTGGTTGCGCCGCCGCCGCCGAAAATTTTGGGTCGGCTTGGAACCCTAGCGTCAACACACATTTTTTCTCACAGCAAAATTTAAGGAAAAATAAAATTTTTGTTTAAAATAGTCTCAAAAATTGTGTGCTGAATAAAATTCAAAAAATTAGAAATTTTTGGGTACAGTTTAGTAATAGAAAAAATATATAATTTAAATTTTTAACAAATCTTAACGCGTTCGGGACCGGCAGCATATTAATTTTTGAACTTTAATTCCAAATATCTCCGCTAGAGGATCCTGCAAAGCCATAAAAGTAATAAAAAAATATTTCTTTGGCATAGATCTACATTTACAAGAAGTTTGGTCGGAAAATTCTCAGCCATTTAAAGTTGGGGTCGAAAGGGTTAATTTTATCCTTATCTAATAAATAATATAGTCGTTTAAAGTACTGGGTTTAAAAGGGAACAGTGTGCCCAAAATGAGTTAAATTGAATTATAAGTAACGTGACACCTGAATCTTACAGATTTTTTTATGTACACTCAGCAAAATATATTCTGTAATGGCTACTGAAAACTTTTCTCTTATTACAGGAAATTTAACTATTTTGAGTTCTGCGTTATATTTTGTCTATCGATTTGTAGTACAATGAAATTAGTAGAAAAAATTAGTAAACGCTACTAAGTTTTAATAAAATTGTTGTAAACTGCAAATTAAAAATTATTTACTAAAATTAGCAACAAATTTACTAAATTATAATAGCACTCAAAGAAAAACCTCTATAATATTTTAAAATATTTTTATAAATGTGATGAAAAACAAAAATGAAACTTGACAAATATTATAGTTTGTTTGTGTAAATTCAGAATAAAGATATCTTTCTTTATATTTATGAAGTGACAGTTTTTGCATGTATTTGTGGCGAAAGTAATTGTCAGTTTGTGATTGTTTGTTAAAAGTTGAGCATTTAATTTAAATGCGAAATATATATTTCATTATTATAAAAAGCCAAAAATCTTTTTATATCCTTTTTTAAATTAGTAAAATATTTTGCTAATTTTACTAATACGGTTATCAAAAATTTTTTAATATTTTTTTTACTAACAATTAGTACACAAAATACACCCAGGAAGAAAATTACAAAGGGGCCAGCACTGGCAAAGCACCGAAATGGATGGTATGAGTGCTTGTTAACAGCGCTTTCCCAACGCCCAAATGATAACATCGTTCCACGGTGGTGCCAATGCTTTACCAAGCCCTGGGAGAGTACCCATAAACATAAAAAGCAAATGCTTTGCCAAAGCGCAAATAAAAAAAATAAAGTGCTTTCCTGACACCCAAATGATAACACCGATCTATTTAATGCTTTGCAAAGTATTGAGATAGCACCAAGAAATATAAAAATCAAGTGTTTTCCCTGCCACCAAATTATGAGCCCTCATCACTGAAGAATTTTAAATTACTCTAAATATAGACGATTCTTGGAGATATTGTATTGTGAAGTCAAAAATTAATAAATATTCACTCTTTTGGAGTATCTTTTTCAAAAACAAAATAATGTTATAGAAAAACAAGCGCTGGGAATTCACCATTTTAAAGCGTTGGGAAGGCGTCCAAATTTAATGCTTTGCCAGTACTTCTTTTTGTAAGACCGCGGTCTACTTGCGCTTTGCCAGTGCTTCTTTTTTGTTACCACACATAATTTCCACCTGGGCAAATAGGAAAGTGAAATTGAAAATCTTTTAAAGACTTTTCTACTATCATTATTTTTTGAGGGTTATTTTAATGTCTAAATATAAAATTATGCTTAACGATTTTCTCGGTACTGCTAATTTACATATTTTGAATAATTTACATTAATTGAAATGCCAATTTCGGCATGATGATGTAATCGGGAGTACTAGTTTTCCCCCAGATTAATGAACATCCTCTTGACCGGTTTGGTATTGAAAAGTTGTGGCTGAAAATGTGAACGTATCTCTGAATATTTTATAGAAATTGGTGAATAAAATAATTTCTGAATGTTTTCTTAGTCTTAGTTTCTTAGTCACTTTCCGTTTAAATTATTTTTCAAATTAACGGAAAGATGATTCAATTTTCACAAGTAAATAACAAAGAATAAAAATTTGAAAGAATTCGATAAGGCCAACAAGACAGAATACGTATTTTCGGCTTTCGCTACAAAGCCATCATCAGTATCATTTGCGTTAATTGGGTTAATAATTGATAATCGTCTACTTATGTGAAAGTTGAAAGCAAATTGAATATGTTAACAACTCAACTTAGACTAACATCAACGAAATCTAACAATGCTATTTTTATCCTTTGTTATTATCTTTAATTTCTCATATACTTTAAGCAGACATCTGCAGGCGAGTAATATTTTATATCAAATTTTTATCCAGAAAAAAAAGTTTTGTTACCAAAACTATTTTTTTACATAAAAAAAATGTTTCACCTTAAAAATATATTTTACTAAAATTCTATATAGTATTTAACAGTTTTATTTTTGCTGTTCCTGTCTTGCTAACCCGGTGAAAAATGTTCATATACGCTCAAACATGTTCATATATGGTTTTTGTATGGACACATATGAACAAATATGGATTTTTTATGAACATATATGGATTTTATATGAACATATATGGAAGTATATGTGATTCCATATATAGAAAAAATTTCATACCCGAGTAAAAAAGTTTTGATATAAACACATATTATTTTATCTAATTGCATATAGTAACTTATAGTTACATATGGCCACATATGCTTTTAAATTCAAGCATTTATACTTTTATATAGTCATATATTAGATATTTTTTCCTCAAAGGTTTTAATATGGAGACATATGTGATTTTATATTATTACATACTGGCCTACATATATATGTATATGCTATATGTAAGTACATAAAGTAACATATAAAAGATATAATTACATGTGCGTTTATATATAATTTAGTATGACACTATACATAATAATATAAAACTATGTGGATCCATATAAGAAATCTTTTATAATTTGTGTTAGTTATGATTATATATTGACGAATATGAACCCATATATAACTTATAACGTTCTTTATAAAATCATCTATAATTATATATCATCCCACATAGGCAATTTTTTCAAAGTGATTTTATATAAAAATATATAAGGTCCATATAAAACCGCATTATATTATATTTGGTTCCATGTTATCAATGATTTTGAACTAGTTTGAGATTTAGTAATTACTAGGGATTGGCGCGTGACACGAAATGTTCGTGAGTCACGTTATTCACACGTGATCGTGAGTAATAATTACTATACTTAAGTGATTCGTGCGTGAGCGTGAGTAAGAATAATCCGTGCATGATTCGTGTGTGAGTTAATTTTTTGCATCACATATTTTAGTAATTTTTACTGTTTTGAGTGAGAATTTTCTGATTGTAAGTTTTTAATATACTCATGTGTGCTGAGTAAGAAACGAAATGCTCGTGCGTGAGTAATTTGTTTTTGTTTAGGAGCATGAGTCAAAAATGGCTTACGCACCCATAACATTAACAACACTGAAGCTCTAATACGAAATTCTCTATTCTATAACTTACACTTGACTGATTTTTTATATTATATCTTGGTTGTATATAGGGTTTTTCTTTTCCCGGGACAGCGGGATTTTTTTCTGAATTTCCCGGGATCCCGGGAATTCCCGCTCAATAGAAAATAAATAAATCCGACATATGTTGTACTTGAAAAACTCGATTTCTATTAAAACACCGTCCGACAAAGTTCATCTTTGGTTGTACAAATGACAAAATCTACTTAATATATTCTGAAAGAAGGGCTAAATATAAAACATCCATGACTTCCACTTTTTCTAGAACAGTTCGTTTAACAGTTTAAATCGCGAAGTACTATCTAGGAAATATTTTCGTTGTCGTTCTCTGTGCTTTATAAGTTGTCGATCAGAGTTGAATTCCATAGGAAGCAGCAAAAACTAAAACAAAATAACAGCAAAAACAGTAATAACAGAAGATAAAAATAGCATTGTTAGAATTTCGTTGATGTTAGCCTAATTGAGTTATTTTCTTTCAATTTGCTATTGCATTTTGTAATTAATTACACATGCAATTACTCAATTACATGTAATTGTAATTGAAAAAAAACTCAACTACAATTAATTGTAATTGCAATTCAGAAAAGAGCAATTACAATTACAAGTAATTGAACTTGTAATTTTTGTATATTGTAAGATATGGTCCTATATAATATGATAAAAAGTATAAGGTTAATATTTAGATATAATTGTATCAAACATTGTCCACTTTTATAACATTTTATATAATTTTATACAAAAAGATATAATTTGATGTAATTGGATGAGGACAAAATTCGGATACAATTGTATCGAATTGCATAAAATTGTATCAAATTGTACCAAATTGTATACAATTGTATACAATTCGATACAATATGATACAATAAGACGTTCTCATTTTTCGGATATAATTATATCTAATTACATAAAAGATTATATATAATTAAATATAACTTCATATGGCTCCATATCAATTTTTTTTACTTGGGTATACAGACATATATGGAAGAATCTGTTATTTCATATATGGAAATGGCACTCATATATGGACAAATATGAAAGTATATGTTATTCAATTTATGCAAAAGGGACTTGTATATGAACATATTTCGAAGAATACATTTTTCCATTATATGTAAAAGGAACTCATATTTGGATAAATATGGAATTATATTTAATGCCATGAATAAAAAAAGGAACATATGTAGCGCCTTATTTGAATGTCATACATAAATTTATATCTATCGTACAACCTTATAATAAAGGACAGCAACGTTCGCATGTATTCGCATATATTTAATAAATGTATATGTTCATATATGTCCATATATGAACATATACTTAGGTGTTACCTCATTTTTCGGATCCATACATATATGGTTGAACCATAAATGTTCATATATGGACATTTTTCACCGGGAATATATAGCAAAAATAATCTGCTAAATAATATCAGCAATTTTTTTTCTGCATTGCAATTTTTTAAAGACATTTTTCTAATAGCGAAAGTACATATTTTTTTCTAAATTGAGGGCCCTTAATAAGAATCTGATATCAAAATTAAAATAAATGCACAAACAAAACGGCGGTTATAAAAGGATTAATGGCAAATTGTCATTACTTTACAATGACTCCATATTTTTAATTATCTGTGAAATAAACTGCATTAAAGGAATTAAATTTATTTAAATTAAAAACTTAAAAAGAGAAACCATAAACTCTAAATTCGTTTTAAGCTCCCCTTTAATCCCCCTCCTTCGAATTGCTTTGTCACAAAAAGTGATGCAAAGCGAGTAGCGACTGTAATTAACATTTTTTTTTGTATTGCGTTTTCCTTAAATTTATTTAAAAGTTTTTCTATCATTGGTTTTATGCTATTGATTGGAATTTAATTAAAAATTCTAAAAGTTTTCTTGTTCTTGGGAAACCGCAAGTATTTGTCTGTAGGATTCTATTAATCCCAATATAATTACTTGTTTTTATTTTTAAAGTATTTTTTTACAACCACAATCAAATGAGAATAACATCGACAATAAATATTTTGTATACACATTTTAATTGATTTGATTAATTCAATATGAGATTTTGTGTTGTTTACTAATGAAAGAGTATTTGTTGCCATTTATATCTTATGTTTTAAAATTAATTCAATAAACAAAAAAATGTCATCCCCTGACGATTTCCTTAGGCAAGAATGAAATCCGGATAGGGACATGCCTCAGCAGATTATTTTTCACAATTTGTTAAATATGTTTGGGATTTTAGCACATTTAATTCCTTTAATGCAATTAATGTATATCCCGATAAAAATAAATTTAGAAAAAAAGATTCTATTTTTGGCATTGAGTTTTTCACGATTTGTATTGCATTCACACAGAGAAAAAAAAAATAACATTAAAATAAACTATGTAAAGCTTGGGCACGGAATAACTAGTGCATACATTTTCATTTATAAATTATTACTTAAGTAAAAAAAATATTTTTTTTAATCACTTTAGCATTGAAAAATATAATGGAAAATTTTGTCCAAATATTAACGATACAGCAAAATTTAATGCTTTAAACGAAATGCAATGAAATGGTGAGCGAAATGGAATCTGGGAACGAGTTGCATTGGAACACTAAAATTGTTTAATGGAATGGAACGAGAAACGAGTGAAATTGGAACATGAGACAAGTGGAGGGAAATGAAATGGAATTTGAATGACTCAAACTGCTGAAGTTTGGTTCTTGAAATTTCGCATGTGAATACCTTTTTTTTTACTATAGACCAACCCTCAGTGGATGCCCCCTACTAATGCAATGCATTGTGTTGATATCAGGAAAATAGGTTATGGGAAGGAGGAAAGAGGGAGTAGTGTTTATAAACGTTTGACTTGAATTTCTCTAAATTGTAAGTATCAGGAAAGACATCTGCGGGGAGTTTATTCCACATACGGGCGGTTCGACTAATGAACGAATTCTCTCTATAATGCGTTGTGCGACTAATTGGACAATCCACCACAAACGGATGAGATCTACTGTACAAGCGCGTGTTACGGCCAAAAACACGGGGCCTCAGGATAAGTGCACTTATCTCAGCAGAACACCTCCCATGGTAGTAACGACAGAACAGTGTTACACAACCCACATTCCGACGATGCTCCAACGAGTCAATAGAGCTGGATACCCTACTGTCATTAATGAGCGCCGACGCCCTCCTTTGTACACGGTCCAAAAGCTCCAAAATAGACTTTGAAGCCCCTGCCCTTATATGGGAGTTGTATTCCATCTTCGGCCGGATATAGGTGGTGTAAATAGTAAGGAGATCAGAAGAAGTGAAGTAGTTCTTACACCGGTTAAGAAAGCCAAGACACTTGAATGCCTCTTTCGACACTTGAATGACGTGATCTTTCCAACTGGACATCACACTGGATTCTCATGCCCAGAACATCAAGAGCTTCTGATTCCTCAATATTGATACCACCCAAGTATACAGATGACAATGATGGCTCCGCGGTCTTAAGAGTCAGCAAACAACATTGCGTTTTACGTGGATTAAAATCGACCCTATTCACGCGACGCCACTCAGAGACTGTAATAAGGTCTTGATTGAGTGTGTCATTCATAATATGCCTCCAGCCCCCAATCTCTGCAAGGCTGGACCTATGATCGAAGGAATATGAATGGCAAATGTTGCTGTCCTCTGCAAAAGAGTAGATAGGATTGGAAGTCTGACAGAGGAAGTCATTTAGAAAGATAAGAAATAGAGAAGGAGAAAGAACAGAGCCATAGAAGAACATAGACATACATCAACTGATGCAGGATTAATATATATTTGGGTATTTTTACAGGGAGGAACAAAAAGGTGTAACCACTTTTAATTACCTATAAAACTTAGCATAGAAACATACTCTAAAAAAAGGTTAAACAAATTTATTAAAAGGGAAAAAAGCTTAGAAAAAGAATGCAATTTATATATTTCGATATTTCGATATTTAAACTGCCCGCAACAAAGCATCGGTGGAAGAAACCGATGAAGTAAAATTCCCAACTAAATTTGTGAATCTACTTGAATTGCCAGGTCTACTTTACATAAATAGGAAATAAATAAACTTTAAGGCACGCTAACAATGTAGCGGGATTTGCCCGCTAGTTACAAATTAAACTGTAGTTTCTTAAATTTTTTACTTAAATTTAGATTTGTTAAATTTAAGAAAAAAAATTTCAAAATCAACAAATTTAATTTAAGCCAAAAAACAGGAATAAATTTTGTTAAAGTAACAAATTTTTCTGTCCAGCCATCAGACGTATTATTTTGAGTATAGAAGTACAATCCCCAATATTTTGTGAATTACCCAAATCTTTCCCCCTAAAAATCGGTCCCCAAATTGAACTTAACATTACGAATTTGGGGCCAAATACCCTTATCCGACAATAACTTGTAAAATCTCACTTGAGAAAATAGTTAAACTAAAATCATCCATCGACAAGATTTCCTATATTTCAGCAAAATCGACGTCACATCTTTTTGTTATAAGTCTCTGTATTTTTTTTCTAAAAATTTTTCAATTTCCTCATATACTGATACGTATGATAAATATTATTTATTTATATAATAAGTATACGTCAAGGTGGTTAAGTTTCATTCATGATTCAAATGATAAAATCTATATTATGCATATATTTTAACTTGTTTTTGCTATGTAAATTAACCTAGTTAAAAAAATAAGTATACTTTATAAATAAAGCAACTTTAATATTCGTTCACAACAATTTTTTTTAGTTTTCCATAAAATTAACCCATTAAATTATAAGTATTATTAAATCAAAGAAAATAAACAAAACATTTATTGCTTTTAAATTATGACCTCAGGCGTGTGTTTCTCATTTTTGATAAACTCATTTGTTTTTCCCCATAATCTTAGAGTTTATTCACCTTTTCCTGTTTTGTTGAACTTTACGAGCTAACATCATTCTCTCCCCTCAACTATAATTAATAAATTTCTTTTTTATGATTTTTTTCTTGATATTTATTTTTCTAGTCAATAAAAGTTAAAGCTTTTTCATTTTCGCTGTTTATTCTTTTAAACATAACCATTATTACTTTTGAAACAATTTTACTTTGTACCATAAAAATGTACTTTAGATAAAATAATCTTGTTTTTTCATTTTCTACATTACAACTAAATGATAATGGTTTCTGACGTTATTTATTTGTTGACACAACACTATGACCACAAATTATTGGAATATTTATAGGATGTAGATTATAGATAGAGAGTTATGTGTTTCAAGGAGATATTGATATGTAATATAAATACGTTTTATTAAGAGTGTGAAATATGTTTGTAAAAATAACAAAATTGTTATATATACACAAAAAAATAAGTTAGTAAAAATGTTTGTAACACGTCTTGTAGTGTAACAATAGAAATCGCTCCGCTCGTTTCTGTTTACGCAAAGAAAAACATGGTTGGGATGACCACATTCGAAGAGCATCATATATTTTTCGGTTTATGATTGCGACAATTATATTATAAAATACCTTTTTCTATCATAATATGATCCCTTAGTAACTGCATTATGATTCCAAACTGATCCCAATATTATCATATTAAAGTCAAAATAGTACATTTATTTATTCAATAACGAATTTACAAACTTAAATAATTTAAACTAATTTTAGTTATCACTTATATATAACTTAAAATATATTATGGAAACATCTGATAACAGCCGGTAGAAAAATCTTGTTAAAAATTCAATTATACAATGCATCCGAAATGTTCATAACATGTTCTTAGTCATCATATTACAGTACTAATGATCATACTATTTTCATCATGATCATATTATGGAAATGAATAAAATTTTGTGATCATTTGGGATCATATTATGATCATCAGGAACATAATATGATTAGTATGAAAATATTATGATGATTTCGTCGTACACTTACATTTTTTTAAACTTTTTTTCAATTTTGTTTTCGTGCAAAACTAAAATCTATCTTATACTTCTTATTATAGACGCTCTGAAACAATCTTTCTGCTTCGTGAGTACAATAAATTAATTACTTTTTTCACTTAATGTATAGCACTAAACACCAAAGTGTTTATTATTGTATAATAAACAATAATTTTATTTGAGGGTTCCTTGAATATCTATATATCTCTAGACTTCTTGGGTAGAGCGAGTCAGGGACATCGCCAAAAAAAATAAATTATAACAACATTGTTGTTACTAGATGGAACTTTGTTCAAAGAATTGTCAATTTTATTTATTTTTTATTTAAATTTAAATAATAAGAAACAACAAACAAAAAAACAAATCTCAAATTTTATTATTTGAATATATTCCGCGCTTGTTTTTTCTTTATTTTGTACAGTTTTCAGCAGTTTTTGACTTTTTAAATATAGGCTCAACTGTTATTAAACTGATACTAAGTAGTTGCTCAGGTAATACTAAATTTCAGCGCCCACTACCGGTAAGTAGTGTAAGTTTCGATTTCCTATCTCTATAATTAATAGTCTCTGGAGCGAGTTCTTTCTTCCAGAAACAACGTCGCTATTAAAATGAATACCAATAAGGTATTTTTCTATTCTTTAAGTATTATTATAACCTACACCACTATGTGGTCAGGGTATTATAAGTTTGTGCTGATGTTTGTAACACCAAAAAATAATGGTCCCAGACCCACCTTATAGTACACCGATCGGCTCAGAATTTTTTTATTTCGATTTAACGATATCCGTCCGTCTGTCCGTCTGTCTGTCTGTATGTCCATGCATTCTTGTGAACAATCTACAGGTCGCAATTATTAAGATATTTTAATGAAATTTGGTACACCGACTTATGTCGGCCCAAGGACGACGCCTATTGATTTTGGTTGAAATCGGTCCATGTTTACCCCTAGTGCCCATATTAGGGTACACCCCAAAATTTTCTTTTTTACACGCTGCAGGTCGCAAATACGAAGATATTTCAATAAAATTTGGTACACAGACCTATGTCAGCCCAAGGACGGAGCCTGTTGATTTTGGTTGAAATCGGTCCATGTTTAGACCTAGTGCCCATATAAGGGTCCCCCTAAAATTGGCTTGGTTAGACGCTGCATGTCGCAAATACGAAGATACTTCAATGAAATTTGGTTCGTGGACTCACATGGTCCTAAGGAAAACGCCTATTGATTCTAAATAGGATCGCCCATATGGGCTATATTTTCGATTTTCTCTTCTTTTATGATTTTATAGAAAATTTTGACACAAGTCTGTTTTAACCCATTCAAATTTCGGATCCAAACATTAGTTGGCTTTAAATCAGACTGGTGTAGGGTATTATATAGTCGGCATGCCCGACTTTAACTTTTTTACTCGTTTTTTAATACCTATGTAAAGGGTTCTTCAATAAGAGCGCTACAAAAGTTTTTTTTACATAAAACAAAAACGGTTGTGGATATCAATGAAATGCTTTATACCTGTGAAAGTACGTTCGATGCCATTATGTATGGAAATCGATCTCTTTTGCATGGCCACCACGGGCACGCTTGCAGAAGTCCAGACGCTGAACCAAATTTTCGACGGTTTTCAAACATAAATCGGCCGATATTCGTACGAAGTTCATCAATCGTTGCTGGCTTGTTGGCATAGACCATATGTTTGACGTAGCCCCACAGGAAATAGTCCAACGGCGTCAAATCGCACGACCGAGGCGGCCAATCGACTGGACCATTTCGTGAGATAACACGTTCTCCAAACTTGATTTGCAATAAATTTATTGTGACATTCGCTGTGTGGCTTGTGGCGCCGTCCTGTTGAAACCACATGTCCTCCAAGTCCATATCATCCAATTGGGGCCAAAAATATTCGGTTATCATTGAACGGTAGCGATTCCCATTCACAGTAACGTGCCGGTCTTGATCATCACGGAAGAAGTACGACCCAAACCGCACCAAACCGTAATTTTTTCGGCATGCAATGATGACTCATGGAGTACGTGTGGATTGCTGTCTGACCAATAACGCATATTTTGTTTATTGACGGAGCCATTCATTATGACGACCATAAATTGGACTTAGCGCTCTTAACGTTGAGGCTACTGACTCCGAATGTCGGTAGCAAATTTTAATAATTTCGACTCGCTGTTGGCTCGTATATCTTTCCATCATGAAATGGCAAACCTTACTGAAGAGAAATGTCAAAAGAGCAGCAAAAAATATGTCGTCATTTGCTGTCCCTGTCTTTCTACTTTTGTAGCGTCCCTGTTGAAGAATATTATATTATTTATTTTAGTGCTTCTTACAACTTCTTTTCACAAAATCTTAAACAATACTGACGCTGACTTATAGATGACGCTCTTAAAAAATATACTGATTATCTCATGGTTGTCGAAACTATACCAATGATTGTGAATATGATCTCTCTCAACTCAGATTCTAGAATAGAGAAATAACTTAGCAAAATCTTTCATTACCAAATAAGTGGTTATATAATAGAAATTCATAGCTCCACACAACTTATTTTTTGGCGTCCAAACCCATTATTTTTGTTTGGCGTGGTCGTTTTTATAAGTAGTCATGCTTACCCGCTCGCTTATGAGTTATGAGATTGTGAATAATAAGTGGTTACACACATGCTTACAAAAAGTTGAATTATAAGTGGTTATCCGATTGCTTACTTGATTCTTAAAAATAAGGAGTTAAGCAAATACTATTAGCTTAAGGAAATACATTCAGAAAAATTTAAGTTTTCTCCAGTGTGTAATTTTAGGACTCGTCATAAATATTTAAACATAAAATATATTTACATATAATAAATAAAAATGTATAAAATTTAACTGTGTAAAAAGTACTTATTTAAACTATTACGAGTAAGTCATTATTTTATATTTAGAAACAATGAATACAATAGGCCGTTATTAGGAAGTCATTATTTTATATTATAAAATAATGCAAAAGGTATTGATATATAATTTTTGGTAATGCAGATAGTAATGAGGTGTCATTGCCAATATTTTGCTGCACCCAGAAAGCAGATTCAGTTCTGATAACCGCATTTGTAGCCAATCGCATGGGTCGGTTGTGGTAGCCGAATTTTTCAGTTGTGGCAACAGAAAATCAATTGAGACAGGACTAATTTGACTATGGCAACAGAATTCCAGTTGTATCAAGAATAATTCGGTAGCCACAACCGAAAAATTCATTTGATGCAACTGAACCATTCGATTGGCAACAAATGGGGTTGTCAGCAACGAATCTGTTTTAGTAATGATGGGGTAGTAATGAGCACCTATTATTGAGATTTTGCTGGGATCCTGGTTAGATTTCTGTTAAATTGTTGTTTTCTTTTATCATCCGCATCGTTAGTGGGGGCATAACTCTGTTTGCATGTGAGATTTCTCGCCTTTGTTCGAAATTTAGCTACTATTATTCGATCTCCATGTGATTGTCAATCTATAAGCGAATGACAACCACATGGACAACCACGCTAGCTCGTGGTTGATTTCTTGGTCTGCCTGAATAAGAGAGGCTGGAACCATTAGCAGTTTTATGTTCATCACAGTCGCTCTATCTTATTTTGCCCATCCAAGGAAAAGTAGATTTTACTTATTGAATCCTTTTTCCACTTGTTTAATTTTGGAAAGATCTAAAATAATTCGAACATTCCATGATATAAATCGTGTCCGATGTTTCAAGCCAATAGTCATCAACAGGGGGCGGTAATTTCATTTGCAACGATTTAATTAATGTGGTGATGTTTTCAGATGAGTGGGAGATTGGCCCAAAGAATTCCAGACTGGTACTGGGGCCAATAGTTTACAGTCTTCAGCCTAACTTTTTCTTTTGATTGGCACTGGTTTGGTGCCACGCATGTCCTTCTAAAACTATATTCTCCAAACCGCTGAATTGCCCACCGCTGCTAATTTCCTACATATGCGGTCATTCCACTATCCGCAACTTGTGGCTCTTACGCTATGCTTCTATAATGGATCTACAATTTTCCTCATTGTTGCAGTAACTGAGAGAGCTTATCCCGAGGAGCGGATATATATTAATGTATTAATTTCTTTTAATAGGGATTCCATATGGGTGAAATCAAAAAATGTAATAAGTTTTTGGGCCAAATTTGTGAGAAGCAAAAAGTGTTAATATTTCGATTTTTTCTTAATGGAATCAGTAAGTTTAGTCATTATAAACCTAATTACAAAAAATCTCTTCTACAAGTTGTAGCAATAACTCTTTTTGCACAATCTTAATTTTTTTTGTGGTAACGGAGTTTACATTTCCACAAGCAAAAGATATAACAAAAAAATTGCGTACGAATTTTCTTCAATTTATTAGTTTTTCGTATTTTCAACATGCTTTTCAATACATACAATTTGTGTTTATCAAATTGGCGGTTTCGCGACTAAAAATGCAATTCACTTTTTAATTTTGTATTTTTGGTCCTTTCAAATGCTTTTCTAAAATATAAAATTTTTTAAAATCCAATCAGCGGTTGCGAAGTTAAAATATATATTTAACTAATATACTAAAAACATAACATTTCACGATCAAAAAATTCTTAAATTGTGTGAAACAAATTTAATTTGTCAAACTAATGTCAGTAATGGCTCGAAATATAGATTCCAAACCAACAAAATGCAAAATCAATCATTTTTCGCTCCAGCAGTTTAGGGTAAAAAAACTGAATCCGAATCAAAATCGTATGACGTGTAAAAATTAGGAACGGAGTTTACAACATTTTTTCAAATCTTTCTAAAGCCATCCTTTTTTATCTCGAGAATGTTACATGCTGCAGAAAAACTTCAAGTCTGTTATACTATATGATTATATACAGTCCAACGATCATTTGGTTATAAATAACATTATACTTTTCGTAATATAATTAATAGATAACTCCAAAATTCTGGTGTAGGCATTTTTATCAAAAATTATGACGAAAAATCGTTACAGAGTTGAAGTGGTGTTAGCATAGGTATACGAAAAAGTTTGTAAAATGTATTAATTTTTGTTAAAAGCGTTACTTTTCGTCTTCATAAAAATTCTTACCGTTAGTGTTTAGCTTCAGTGCTTATTAAAATATAAGCTATTAAAGTTGAAAAACCTTATGAGTTACTGGTTATGGAGTTTACATTCGGCCCATAAAATTGGTCACAAATTGTATGTATTAACTAAAAATTGATCAGATTGTTACAAATTTTGTAAAATAGGTGACAATGCGCTGATATATATCGAAATATATAACTCAAATGTAATTCATGCATTAGAAATTAGCTATCACCCATATACATATGTATATTAGACTGTCCCTTAAAATATCGATTTGTCGATTTTGATTCATTGCACGCCCCAGTTTTATTGGAAATGGTCCCAAATGCAAGCAATCGATTTTTTTTTGGAAACTTTAACCCGTGCCGAAAGTTGGACGAAAATGGCCGATTTTGGAAAAAAAGTGTATTATTATTAAAAATTCCCAAAATTCGAAATTTAGAAAACAATTATTTTTTATTTCATGTGTTCATTTAGTATAGTCAAGGTGATTCAGTTATGGAATTTTGACTTCATCGGATATCATTAACCCACTTTAGCCTGGAATCCAAAATGACCCAAGAATTTAATAAAAATCCAAAAACGTGTTTTTTTTTAAATTAATTTTAAATATTTTTTAAAATGCCTAATTTGGCGATGTCGATTGCTGTTTGTACCACACAATAGTTGATATTAGAGAAAAAAAAATAAATTGGAAAAATGATAATTCGAGTTTGTGTTTGGAGCGACTGCATTCCAGGACATTTTACAAAAATTGCTCATTTGGTCAAAAATTAAACAAAATTTGAATGTTTTCATCAAATTTTACACAGTTTTCGGAAAAATATCATTTAAATTTGGTTAGATTATAATTATCTTTATATTTGTTTAAAAAATCTTTAACTCTTAGTAGCGTGGGGTCAGAAAAGACCCATGAAACTTAATATTAATTATGACTACGAGATTGTAAAGCCATTAAATTGATTAAAAAAAATCTCAACTTGATAAAAAATAATTATTTTGAGTAACGTGATCCATATGGGGTTAATTTTTGTACTTTTGGCCAAAAACGCCCCACTAGGAAATTTACAGTATCAAATAATTATCTAATTGTAGCAATTTAGATCTTATTAAACCAATTTAGATATAAAATGATACAGTAAGATGTTCTCATTTTTCGGATAAAATCATGTATAAAACGATAAGTCACAAAATTCTTTTTTACCAGGTTTGTTTTAAAATCCCCCCCCCCCCTCTTAAGGGACTAAAATAAGTTCTTTTCTTTAATTTTAAGAATAATTTTAGACGTCGTGCGAATATTTCCGATCATTTGAGTGCCATTTTACCCGTTTTAAATGATGGTTTTTTCTTTTTTTCATATTTTTTTCTTTTGACGAATCCCCTTAAACATCTGAGTATCTTGAAACTAATGGAATACATAAATGGTTTTGTAGCAGTTTATTGAAAGAATTTCGCTCCAGTTTCTTGAAAGACTTAAAAAAAGACTTAAAAATTGTAAAAGGTTGTTTTTAACCGATTTAAGTTTTTTGAAGAGATAATTTATCACAAATCATTATTTTGAATCCTTTTAATTCAAATTTGGTTGCAAATATCAAATGTTTAACGAAAATTAACAAAATCTCTAATTTTCCCCTTGTAATCCGTTTTTAAAATTTCAGTGCTGATGCGCCGCGTCTTAACGATATCCGATTATCCTAATTCTTTGGGAGACATAGTTTTATACCCAAGGTGAGCTGGCCAATAACTATGAATTTTTTTTTTTTTTTGGGAGCATCTAGTAAACACCTTAAATAAAACAGAAAATACTCGGGTAAGCTGACAACACAGTAAAATTTTAGAATCCTATTTTTATATTAATACATTACTACAGTCGCCAACACTTAAATATTTATGTTTTTTTATATATTGTACGCACAATATATTGTTCTAAAACTTTGTTTGTCTGCTTTAGTAAATTACTACAATCTCTATTAAAACTAACATTTGTTTCTCTTGCAATTGCTCTGCCTGTAAATTCTATGTTTTTAACCAGGATACTGTTAACAGTTTGCAAGAGAATTCTCTTGTATTACATTTCATTAATCTCTTATTATACTCTTTTAAATATGTTGTATCTTTACAAAACAATATTCGCCGAACACCTGTTGCTGTTCTTATGTTTACAAAAACATTGTTCTTTTATATGCAGTAGGGTCGATGTTGCCATATATTTTTTAGAAAAACTGTAAAAGAAGCTGATTTTGTGATAGAAAAACTTTTTTTCCCAAAAGCTAAACAAAAACGGAAATTGCATTAAAATAATTAAATGTGCTAAAATCCCAGAACTTATTTAGGAAATTGCAAAAAATAATTTGTTGAAGACATGTCCCTACCTAGACCTCATTCTTGCCTAATAAATTTATTAAATAAGCTTTGGGCTTTTAGCATATTTAATTCTTAAATGCATTTAATATTTATGCCAATAAAACCAAATTTTAAATATTGAAATCCAGGTCTTTTTTTAAATTTAAATTTAACTGAAACTTATAGAAAACATATAATTTTTTATTGTTTCTTATACATAAATAGATGTCACTACATTGATATACAGTTGAGGACTGACTAAAGTCTATGTACATTAGGGTGACCTTCGTTATATACGGACGAAAAAAATGGTGACCTGTGACCTGTCCCTCCTCCTTTTTGAAAATTCATAAATATTATTGTTTTTATTGTTGTCACAATGGTCTAGGTCAACCGAAAAAACATCGATGTAGCTAACCTTTTATAATTAAAGCATGGTTTTGACAGTGTGCTTATAAAAATAAGAAAATTAAAAAAAGAAGAAAAAGAAACATGTCATCCGACATGTCCATTTGTTTCGAAGTCATATAAAAAATGAGAACATGCTGGATCAATCAACGATATACACACATCAAATTCGTACGTCAAGCGAGCACAAAATCCAAAATTTTTGATTTTGCTTCAATCATCGTCGGTGTGACACATACACCCAGAAAACAGATTCAGTTCTGATAACCGCATAGCCAATGGCATGGTTCGGTTGTGGTAGCCGAATTTTTCAGTTGTGGCGATAGAAAACCAATTGAGACAGGACTAATTTGACGGTGGCAATGGAATTTTAGTTGTATCAAGAATAATTCGGTAGCCGCAACCGAAAAATTCATTTGATGCAACTGAACCATTCGATTGGCAACAAATGGGGTTGTCAGAACCGAATCAGTTTTCTGGGTGTACTTTTATTAATCTAGTACATCTCATTGAAAAAAAAACACTTTTACTGAAAAACAATGCATTGTGCTTATACTCTATATCAAATTGTAGCCTTTCAAGTGTTAACAATTTTAAAAAATTTTTAATGGAACTTCAACAATATTTAGAGAAAGAATCCGGCAATCAAAATATCCAATAAGAATTCTGGATTTTTAGAAATGACATACCCCCATTGTTTGTGAAGTTAAAAAGTATTTTGCATCAGTTAAGCATTTTTCATTCACAGCTAATTATACTCCGTCTGTTCTGTGTTCTATCACTATCTCAGCTGTAATGCTACTAGTTACTTTAGTTAAATTGATGTTATGGTGGGTACTTTTTCTCCAGTTATATTATATATCTAAAATGAACCAGTTAATGTTTTGCCCCCTTTCACTAGTCGCTAAGTTGGTTATTTTTCTGAAATTATCACTTTATGATACACTGAAATTTTGGTTTACTCAGTTTTGTGACGTGTCCCCTATCGACCTATCACACATTTGTCACCGTGGGTCAATCGTTCCGCAGGGTAGCTTTTAAAATGCAAAAGACGATTTATATAACTCATTATATAACCATTCGATCTTAAAAGTCTGCTTCGATCTGAGCCATCAATGTGGACTTGGCAGCCAAAGTAAAACAATCCCATTTTTGGAAATTTTTATTTTGGGAATTGCAGGAATTATAATAACAAACCTGAAATGGTTTTTTTCAGCTGATTATTTTTGAAAGAAAAACCTGCAGAAATCCAAAAGTTTATTACAATTTATTCATTAACAAAAATGTTATCTTATATTAAAAATTAAACATTTCTAAAAACAAATATTTTTACATAAACATTAAGTTTTTCCATCATTTTGTTCCACTGATTGCTTTATTATCAACTACATTTTGGCTTGTAACAAACCACAGGTAACTTGCTTTCAGATGTTGAGCAAACAATAAAACTAAATAAGAGACAATATATCAATATACTACAGCTCCATCTACACAGAATTTTATTACAATCGATCCAGTAGATAAAAAGTGGGAAATTTATATCCAACATTTTGCCAGAATCCCCCACTCTGCAGGTTGCCATTGTTGTTCGAGTTATACATTATAATCTAAAAAACAAATACATATACATTAGAGTGTCCTTAAAAAATGGATTTGGCATTACACCCCCCCCCCCAGTTTTATTGGAAATGATCCCAAATGGAAGAAATCGATTTTTTTTTTTTTGGAAAACATTAACCCGTGGCGAAAGTTGGACGAAAATGGCCTATTTTGGAAAAAGTGTATTATTATTATTTAAAATTTCCAAAATTCGAAATTTATAAAAAAATTATTTTTTATTAATTACAAATTTATTAATTCAGTTCGAGGCCAATTTTCTTATTATGAATTAACATAATAAGTACTTTTTCAAAAACTGATATTTTTCTTCATCAGGATATTCTCCTAACAAATACTTCACAAGAGTTTTTGCTTTCAAAAACCTCTAACACTTTCAGGAATATAAAGACGATCGTTTCGGGGATTTTCCAAGTCCCCTTCTTCAGTTTTCTTTAGAAAGTGGTGGCAATAGTGCAATGCAAATTGAAACATTAAAATTTCATATTAAACGTAGTCTACTACATCAACGAAATGATGTAGTAGACTACGTTTTATTCATTTAATATAGTCATAATTAATATTAAGTTTCATGGGTCTTTTCTGACCCCAGGCCACTAAGAGTTAAAGATTTTTTAAACAAATGTAAAGATTATTATAGTCTAACCAAATATAAGTGATGTTTTTCCGAAAACTGTGTAAAATTTGATGAACACATTCAAATTTTGTTTAATTTTTGACAAAATGAGCAATTTTTGTAAAATGTCCTGGAAAGCAGTCGCTCAAAACACAAACTCGAATTATCATTTTTCCAATTTATTTTTTTTTTCGTTAATATCAACTTTTATGTGGTACAAATAGCAATCGACATCTCCAAATTAGGCATTTTAAAAAATCTTTAAAATTAATTTAAAAAAACACGTTTTTGCATTTTTGTCAAATTCTTGGGTCATTTTGGATTCTAGGCTAAAGTGGGTTAATGATATCCGATGAAGTCAAAATTCCATGTCTGAATCATTTTGACTATATTAAATGAATAAATGGAATAAAAAATAATTTTTTTCTAAATTTCGAATTTTGGGAATTTTTAATAGTAATATAATTTTTTTCCAATATGGGCCATTTTCGTCCAACTTTCGGCACGGGTTAATATTATCAAAAAAAAAGTCGATTTCTTCCATTTGGGATCATTTCCAATAAAACTGGGGGGTGTATTGACAAATCTCTTTTTAAGAAACACTCTAATATATATATATAATGGCTCGTATGAACAAAAAATAGGTTTTACTAATAGGGGAAATATTGGGTTTTAAGCCTGCTTGTGAGTAGACTAAAAAAATTTTTTTTTTGTATTTTGAGTCATATTTCATGCTATTCTACAAGTAAATGGATACATTTGGTGTTAAAAGTCATTCTTAAGCCAAAAGTAATTACTTTGAAATATTTAATTGCTAGATTTTATTCATATGACCCAATAACATATATTCCCATTACAAAAAGATTTTTTTAATAAATTATTTCTTTATTATTTCATAACTGCCTGCAGAGAAAATGATTTTAACAATTTTAAATACATTTAAAATAAGTGTAATATTTTCTACAAATGTTTCCGTATAAATATTTACGCAAATGCGAGTTCTGAATAAAAACAAGATAAAACCGCAATGCAACAAATTGAATAAAAAGTTTTAATTATAAATTTAATACAAGTCAAATTCCAAGAACTTCCTTGGCTATTAATCCATTAAAAGAATGCTAAAGAAATCATGAAACAGATGATACAAGTATGATACAAAAAGTTTTGTATTGTTTTTATATAAATTTCCTGTTATTGTCTTCTTGAACACAAGCAGCTTGCTCATCTTAAATTTATGCAAATATTTGTTTTAAAACTACAAATAACCAGGAAAAACTAAGCATAAATAGTGTATGATACTTAAACAAATTGAAAAACTAAAGAAACACTAGCCAGACATAAGGCACTTGGATACAATGGCAGGAATGACAATTAAAGCAAGTACGAACATTTTTTGTTATTCAAGACCGACCAAACAGTACGTTATACTATTTTTTGTAACAACGAGATTAACTTGGGGCTAGACCAAATATAATTTAAGCAACATACCCTGACTAAATCCATGATAAGTGCTGCTGCAATAGCAAGCTAAGGTGTACGATCTGTACCATATACATGTAAATTCAATTGAAACCACTAAATTAAAACGTGACAACTAAATTTTCAAAATATAAACTTAAAATTAACAGTAGCTGTGTTTTCGCCTGAACGTTTACCCATGAAGAAAACACAAATATATGATTTGGGTGTCAACTCTCACATAACTTTTGTATACAAGTTAACTTTTAACGAGGATAATTGTCAAAGTTGAAAACTCAGTCTTCATATTTCTTTATCAAACGAAACTTTTTTGCATTGTATATTCTATGTATAAGCATTGGGCATAATATAGGGTACAGATGAACAGTAATATCAATATAGTGGTTTTCGAACTGAATTGACTTAGCTTGTGTTATTCCAGTTTATTTAACGTTTTATCGGTAGAAATGTTTATGTAAGTTAAAACAAAAAAAAACGACTAAGGTGCATTTTATCTGGTGTTCCTCAAAAAAGTATCTGACCCCCCTCTGGAATTGAAAAAGAATTTTTCTTCTATTATCGGTTAAGGGTACGCGTAGCAAAATAAAAGTATAGGTTCCCAAATGAAATAAAATTTTCTCAAGATTTCAAAAATGTAACTTGTTTCATGATCCGTGATATTTGGCTCCCTCTAGGACCATTTAAAACCCCTTAATAGCAAGTACATAAGCTAAATATTAAGTGCGAACTCTCAAAATAATAGAAATTTGCGATAACAAGTATGCACTTTGTGCATACTTCACTACTACGTGAAGGGTGTAAAATAAGTTTATGCTGATGTTTGTAAAACTAAAAAATATTGGAGATAGACCCAACTTTTAGTATACCGATCGACACAGAACAACTTTTTTTATTCGAGTTAACGATGTCCGTCTGACCGTCCGTCCGTCTGTCAGTTTGTTCATGTTTATTTGTGCGAACGCTACATGTCGCAAATGTTAATATATTTTAATAAAATTTGGTACACTGACATACAATGGCCCAAGGCTCAAGCCAATTGATTACGATTAAAATCGGTCCAAGTTTAGAGCTACATTCCATTCAAAGCCACAAATAATTTGCCATTTCTTTTACTAAAACGGAACAAAAAACCAAACTAAGTATATTATGTACTCAAAAATGTTTAATTTTAAATTTATTTTAATTTTTTACATGGTCATACTACTTTGCGTTCTTCAATGTATGACCACTAGGATTGGTCAAATTCTTCGGATGAGAAAAATAGTGACACGCGTATAGCAAAATCGAAATCTGCACCAAAGTCTAAGAAAATAAACCTATGAAACTAGGGATCTCCCGCCGGGAGACATAGGTAGCATTCGGCAGAGAAACCTTAAACTGATACCGGTGACTTGGAGCGCTTTGTGATTACTTACTCTGCTGAACAATGTTTTTTTTGTTTTGTTTTTAAATACATTTTTTAGATATTTTTCTTTGATTTATTAAATTTTTTGTTTCTGAATTATATTTGTATGTTTTTATTTGTCAATCATACAAAACAAAATTTTTTTTTAACAAACAACAACAAATGTATCACTATTTGATCAAAATTAGCAAACAATTTTTTACGCTACCAAAATATGACAGCGCTCAGACTGAGCGGTTAGAGATCAGGTCGTTCAGCAGATAGTTGCACAACTGTTGTAGAACTGTTGACTGTCAAATTGTATCTGCCGAACGCACCCATAAAGATTTCAGTTTGAGGTATTTAAGAAACCTGCATAAATATGATGGAAAACAACATGTTATGATTAAAACCAAACATCATGTATTATTAGTTCATAGTGTTGAACACAATTTTATTATTTTTAAGAATGTGCTTCCATTTTCTTTAAAAAGAATTCTAACCCCTGTTTTTTTAGAGGATTGTTTAAAAGAAATGCCGAAAATTAATGAAAAACCTGCAATATTAAAACACAAATATGGTTGCCCTTTTTGGACCTAGTTGTTCCACGTTTTTGGAGTAAATAAATTCTGATGAAACACCACTTCCAGATCCAGGAATTCCATTGCACAATCAGGGAACCGAGTGATGTTATGGCAGTGGCTCTAGAAAGTCCTACCCGAAGACCTCGAATTAACTGTAAAAAAAGAATTCAAAAACTGACTTTTTCAAATGCTTTAGCAAACAAGTCCAGCTTTTTTACATTTAAGAGTTGTTTGAATTTACAAAATAAAATATTAATTTAAAAAAAGTTGTGATTTTACTAATTGTTCAATGACATTACAAATTTAAGTTCTTGGGTAAATTGTCAACAAAAAATGTTGCTCAGATTTGGCTTGAAAAGACGAAGCAGAAATAAGCCCAAAATTAACGAAAAAGTTGGTACATTTTGCATATAACATCATTTCTTAAGAAAACCATGCTGTTTTTAAAAATAAAGATGGAAATAATTATGATTCTCTTAATCTATTGATCCAATCTGAAAAAAGGGTTTACAAGAACTGAAGAGAAAGATCTTTTAGAAAATTAATTTTGTAGCCACCCTGTTTTAGCACAAGTTGTCAAAGTTGTCCATTAGACCGTACCTCAAAAAAAAAAGTTCGCCGTACACCCTCCAATATGATGTATTTTTGGAAGGCGATTTCAAAAAAAAATTTTTTTTTTTTTACCGACCGTAGTGGTCGCCATTTTTAATTTTTTGTTATAGCTTTGGCATTTAAAATCGGATTTTAAAGTGTGATATATCGATTTTTTTTTTGCCTCGAGGAGATCAGTGTTTTGCTATATAGTAAAAATCCAATTAAAAAAAATTTAAAAAGGCGACCCCTACGTTCGGGAACCAATATATAAAAAAAATTTATACTGCGTTTAGCGAAAAACTTCCTTACCAATGTTTAATGATTTGTTGCGAGCTTTAATTTTCTGACATTAGGGAAGTACATTAGGGTGGTAACAACTGAGATCTGGTGGGTAACTACCAGAGCTTTGAAGAATTAATTCCTTGATTCAATTTTTCAATTCTGAATTAAATATTCGATGAATTAATTCACTAAGCAATATATATTGAATGGAATTAATTCATATTTGCTTTCGTTCGATTTATTTGGTTACGAATTAATTCATTTGCAATAGTTCTTTTCATTAAATCAAATGAATTAATTCACTGGTGAATTAATTCCTTACTGAATTAATTCACTACTGAATTCGTTCAATTTCATTTTCGTTCAATGAAATAAAAAAAATAAAATTACGTTCAGTGAATTAAAAAAAAATAAAATTACGTTCAGTGAATTAAAAAAAAAAAATAGTAAGTTCACTGAATTGAAAAAAAATAAAATAAGTTCACTGAATTCAAAGCCTGTTTTCTGCCGTTCAGTAGAAGAAAACAATAATCTAGAAATAAATTTTTTAAATAAGCAATTTTACAGCGTGTGCTAGTAAAAATAAACAAAATAGAAACCGGATGCTGTTTATCAACCTACATGATTCAAAAATAAAGCCTTTTACTATTAAAATTAAAAACTTTACAAATTTAACTATATTTGGAAAAAAATTTAATTTTTCAAACTAGTTATATCCCAGCAAAACCTTTCATTACCATGTAATGAGTTTTAGGTATTGAAATCTTAAGTGTTCACTAGTTACCTTTTAATTACTAAACTACTTATTTTAACATGGTGATGTCATTGGAGGAAAGTCATTACACTGATGTTACATGTAAGTAGTTTATCAGCTGTTCTATAAATAGATGTTGAATATAGATTTAAAAAAATATGAAAATTTAAAAACCAATAAGAGCTGACACGTATTGATCAGCGTACCCTACGATCGTCAGGCAAACACTCTAACCATTAGACCACGACATCACTATGATTTTTATTGCTTTAACTTATGTACACATTTATTGTGGTAACTGTTATACATGTTTATTTTTCACAAAACTTGTTGTTATTAAATACTGCTTAATGAACATCAACATTTCTATAAATAGATGTTTAATATAAATTACAAAAAAAAAAAACAACAATGGAAGCTAACACGAGTTGAGCAGCGATCCTCATGTCTGTCAGGCAAAAACGATAACCACTAGGCTACGCCATAGTTATGGTTTTTAATGATTTAGAACATATATTATTGGTTTCAGCTATTGTGAAATAGTAATGTGTCGGGTATAATTATCGGTAACTCATTACATTTAGTTTAAAAGTAATTCAACGGGTAATGAGATATGAGATCTAAGTAATGCATGTAGTAATGACCAGTCATTACCAAGGTTTTGCTGGGATAGTTATATTTTTTTCCAAATTTATCTATATCTGTAAAGTTTTTATTTTTAATAGCAAAAGGCTTTATTTTTGAATCATGTAGGTTGATAAACAGCATCAGGTTTCTAATTTGTTCATTTTTACTAGCACACGCTGTAAAATTGCTTATTTAAAAATTTTATTTGTACATTATTATTTTCTTCTACTAAACGGCAGAAAACAGGCTTTGAATTCAGTGAACTTATTTTATTTTTTTTCAATTCAGTGAACTTATTTTTTTTTTTTCAATTCAGTGAACTTATTTTATTTTTTTTTCAATTCAGTGAACTTATTTTATTTTTTTTCAATTCAGTGAACTTATTATTTTTTTTTTTTTAATTCACTGAACGTAGTTTTATTTTTTTTAATTAACTGAACGAAAATTAAATTGAACGAATTCAGTAGTGAATTAATTCAGTAAGGAATTAATTCACTTTTTTCCGTTCGATTTATAAAATTGAACGCGTTCACCGGTGAATTAATTCATTTGATTTAATAAAAAGAACTATTGCAATTGAATTAATTCTTTAAATTTGTTGTTTGATGAACGCATTCAGTTGAACGAATTCACTGAGTTACTTAAGAAAAGGAATTCATTCAATTGTAGAGAAAATTGAATTCGATTGGTAGTGAATTCATTCAAAAAGGAATTAATTCTTCAAAGCTCTGGTAACTAATAGAACTTTCTCCTCGAGAGAAAAACATCGATGTATCATAGTTTACGATCCGACTGTAAATACCAAAGATATAATGAAAAATGTAAAATGGCGACCCCTACGTTCGGCAAAACAAAATTTTTTTTGAAACCTACTTGAAAAAATACTTCATATTGGAGGGTGTACGGCGCACTTTTTTTTTTTTTTGCCTGTTAGGTGGTACGCTCTATTGTCCATCTTGGGTACACAAAATATTTATGGTCTTACAACTTTTACAAATGTGTACCAATTTTGCTGATCTTAGACTTTTTGTAATCTAGGTTATAGGATAAAGAAAAATATATGCTTCAATTATCATAGTAGCTCTTAGAGTTTAAAAATATTTAACTTTGTATTTCAAAATCTTCATTTTTTACCTTGACTATTTTTTGTTTTTTGCCAATAAGTTTTGCATTATCAGAAGATCCCTAATTATTACCACTTATTTTTTTTTGGTTTGGAACCACTGTACGGGGGGAGCTATGTTTTGATTTGGGACCCGTTGTTTTTTGGGAAGGATTCTTTGTAGATTTCGTTATTCTATACGCCTTTTGACAAAAATAATTGACCGACCCTCATGACCATATATGTTCTCATATATATACATATATCTTTGGATCAGAAATTTGAAGGTATATGACCGCATATGTTCATATGTGGCCATAATGATGTCCCTTAAAATACGATTTGTCGACTTTCATTTATTCCACCACCCTGTTTAGATTTGGTTTAGATTGACTCAGAATGGAAAAATTCCATTATTTTTTAGAAATCGTTAATCCGTAACGAAATCCGGCAAAAACTGCCCATGTTAAAATTACTTTATTTAAATTTTTTCATTTAATATACTTGAAATTATTCAAATACGGAATTTTGGTTTCGTCGGATAGTATTAATCCACTTAAACCCCCAGTAGCAAATGGTCGAACTAGTTCTAAAACATACTAGTTTTTGACTAGTAATTACATAACTAGTTCTCAAAATAATCAGTTGTGTACTAGTTAAATACGATCAATGTAGAGACTGTTTAAAAAATATGAAATTTGAAGTTATTAATTTTTTTTTGCATTTAAATTTAGGGTGGGTGCGAACTGGCTAAATAAAATCTAAACTAAATTCCATGGATGGTAACCGAAACGAATGCGGTTATCGTTAGGGTAACGATATTTTATGTTATTTCGGTAACGGTATTTTAAGGGTAGTGCTATTTCATTTATTTCGGTATCGGTATTTTAAGGATAACGGTATTTGAGTTATTTCGGTAACGGTATTTTAAAGATAACGATATTTGGGTTATTTCGGTAACAGTATTTTAAGGTTAACGGTATTTCAGTTATATCGGTAACGGTATTTTCAGGGTAACGGTAGTCAGTTATTTCGATGCATCCCTCAATTTTTTTTTTACAAAAAACAAACGAGATTAAAAACATAATCAATTTATCAACTTAATGTACAAAAAATACTCAATAACCACGTGAAATTACCAAAAGAAGAAAACTAAAAATAACGGTAACGGTATTTTAGGGATAATGCTATTTCATTTATTTCGGTAACGGTATTTTAAGGGTATCGATATTTCTTTTATAACAGTGTTTCAGTTATTTCGGTAACGGTATTTTAAGGATAACGGTATTCCGGGTATTTCGGTAATGGTATTTTAGGGGTAGCGGTAGTCAGTTGAAAGGGTTTTGAATCGATAACGGTATTTTAGCGGTTTTGGCTGCCAACCTTGCTAAATTCAAGTTTCCAAATTTCTGTGAAATTTTAAAAAGTTTTCAAAAAATTTTCAAAGAAATTTTAAACCTTTTTGTCAATTTGTATTTAGTTTAGAATTTATTTAGCCACCACAGGGCCTTAATAAATAAATCAGAGTTTGTAAATAAACACGTAAATTTTTTTATTGTGAATTGAATTGAGGTGTAAATCAACTGGTACAGTACTGGCGCCAAAGAGTCAATCCATAACTAGTTTAGTAAATTTCTTATAATAACCAGTACAGCTTCTTGTTTTTCTTCCAAAAACAATAATCTTTAACAATTTTTATAATAATAGTTTCATTGAAGCTGTGCAGAGATTTCAAAGGATTGAATTTAAATACGAGTTTTGAAATACTACCTTTGTTTGTAATACGTAACACATTCTGAGTTTGCAAATAAACACCAAAATGTTTTATTGTCATTAGAAATCCTAAACACAAAATATTTTAAATTGAATTTGGTACATGGATATAATTATCTCAGAAAGAGGAAACTATCGGTCTAATCTGCGTTTTATCAGAGGAAAAATTTGTGTTTTTTTATTTATATAATTCAGATACAATCAACTGGTACAGTACTAATTCTAAAGAGTAACTTCGGAACTAGTTCCGCGAGTGCCACATTAGCACCAGTTTCGCTCCCTATTTTTATTCCTTAAATTGTAATTTCTAAACTAGTTATACAACTAGTACCAAAGTGGGAGTTTGGCGACAATTGCCCCTATCCCTATGACATCTCCATATTAAATTCTACAGTTGTTTGTATGGAGAGGCGGCAGAACTCGTACTAGTTGCCTGGTTTAAATAAACTAGTACATAACTTGTTCTGAACTAGTATTTTTTGCTACTGGGCCTGGAACCGAAAACGACACATATTTTTAATAGAAATAAAAAAATGCCTTTCTTTAATTATTTAAAAAAAATTAAATATTAAATTTGAAAATATCATCAGTTTTTTTTGGAGTATAATAGTTGTAAATAAAGAAAAAAAAAATAAATTGAAAAAATGGTAATTCGGGTTTTGTGTGAGCAGCGACTCTTTCCAGAACATTTTATGAAAGTTGATTATTTTGTCAAAAACTGTAAAAAATGGTCTCTTTTCACCAAATTTTGCATAATTTTGAAAATTGAAATATTAATAGATTATAATTATCTTTATTTTTATTTAAAAAATCGTTTACCCTTAGAGACCTGGGGACAAAAAAGACACATTTTAAATTTTTACATTAATTTAATGAAGTTTTGCTGAAAATCGTCCATTGAAACTTTTCGTTAAATTAATGCAGTTTTTTATAAAATTTTACGAAAAATTTTCATATTATTTATTAAAAATTTCATACCCTCAATGAAAAGGTTTTTCATAAAATCGAAATCGAAAATATTTTTTTTTTACTTTGTGAAGAAAAAATATTTCCAGAAATTATAAAAACGTCGTCCCCTGACGATTTCTTTAGGCAAGAATGAAATCCGGATAGGGACATGCCTACAACGGATTACTCTTCACAATTTTTTAAATACGTTTCGGATTTTAGCATATTTAATTCCTTTAATGAAAACCTTATTAATTTAATGAAAATTTTCATTAAAATTCGCCCAGAAAGTTCTCACTCTATAGATATTATGTTTTATTTAAAAATCCATTACTTTTGCAAAAATAATTGCTTTTAGTTCAACATTTTGTGCTTTTAATGCATATTTGTGCTTTAATGCATATTTGTGTTTTTTATGTGCATATTTTCGACTTTTAACTGCACGAAATGCCTTACCTTAGATATTGCATTAAGCGCTTTTTAGTATCTTTAAATATTTAAAATTCTTTATATTGGCATCACTATAGATGGATAAGCAAATAACAATTAAAACTTTGTTATTGTTGTTTTCATTTTTTGTGTTACAGTTTTTTTTCATCTTTAATCAAACAACCATGCAACATAAAATTCATGCTTAAAATTTGAACACAATTTCATTTGTTTAATAAAACGTTCTATTGTTTTATTAAAATTTGACGGTGGGATAAATTTATAGAACAAGTACTCATACGAGTACAGAAGCTTGTATTTATTGAAAAAAAAAATATATATTTTATCAATGGCATGACATTAATTAAACGAAATGAATTCCTGGCAATAACAATGATAATTTTCGCTATTACCACAATAATAATAACCTCATCGCTTTTAAGTAATAATAACGTAGCATTTAAATGGTAATAAGCACATTGCATTTAAATATTTAATTTGAAAAAAAAGTCGAAATCTATTGAAAATAATGCTGGGTATTGTTATCAAAACCTGATTTTCGTAGTCAGTAAATTTTCCTGTTCATAGTCTACTGATCAATAGTCAACAATACGCATTATGAGCATTATGTAGGAAAATTATCTGCATTTTTACTCGACTTAAATATTTTCGCCAATATAGGGAAGAATTACACTCAGAAAAGTTCTGCAGTTATTACATGACAGTTGTAGTTATTTTAACTACAGTTGCTGTTATTTTACTTAGAGCAAACTTTTTCAATGTTTTTGACAGTTATTGTTTTAGACAAACTAAAAAATTACCACATTTTAGTAAAACGTATTTAATGCGGTTGTTTTGAATTTTGTTTCCTGGTGTCTTCAAATGCAATAAATTATATGATATGAAATGTCAAAACCATTGCAGAAAATCGTCAAAATGATATCAATTGCAAAGTGATGGAGAACACGACTATTTAATGGCTAAGAAATATAGATTTTTCTTCGAAAAACACAAAATTTTATCTACAAATAGTAAATAATTAAGCTCAATCCCATTCTTTCTTTTTTTAACAAATTTTCTGTAATTTTTTTTTTAAAAATAAAAATTAAAACGAAAAGTGATACTTGATGGCAAGCATCATTGCAAGAGCCGCTTGCATGTCAGCGATATCATGATATTGCAATAAAATTAAAATTAAGTAAGGGTACTCACGATGGGTATTGCAAACGATGCAAACGTTGCAAATGATTGCAAAAAAACATCGATTGCATCAACAGAACAACGAAATGTATGTATTTGCAATTTGCTTTATTTTTCTTCATTTGCAATAAAAAACCCTTTAGCAAAAATCACGTTGCATATAAGCTAAGTTGCAAATAAAACAAAACATATGTTTTTGGCATATCAGCCGCCATATTATTATTTATAAAATAAGAAAAAGTAATTAAAAAATTTACTTGTAATTTTTATTAGCATAAAATCTTTTATTTTTTTTTTAATTATTATTTTTATGATTTACAAATTTTCTTGAACAATACCATTTCTTTTTACTTTTGACGTAAACAAAATCACTGTTGCCAATTTAGTTGTCAAATCTAGCGATATTTTAACTATATTCAGCACTTTTATAGTGATTTTTTAGTTTGATTTAGCGATATTTTTAGGAAAAAAGTTGAAACAGTGAACAAAATAGCTCATAAAGCAAATATGCAATTGACTTAAAAATACCCTCACGATATATTACAATTTGCATAGCAAATTAGTAAATTGCAAATATGCACATTAGAGCGTACCACCTTACAGGCAAAAAAAAGTGCGCCGTGCACCCTCCAATATGAAGTATTTTTGCAAGGAGGTTTCAAAAAAAATTTTTTATTTTTTTTTTTTTTTGCCGAACGTAGGAGTCGCCATTTTACATTTCTCCTTATATCTTTGGCATTTGCAGTCCGATCTTAAAGTGTGATACATCGATGTTTTTCTCTCGAGGATACCAGTGTTTTGCTCTAAGGGCATTTTGACCTCAAGTATCCCCTTCTAGTAGTTACCCACCAGATGTCAGTTGCTACCACCCTAATGTACCACCCTAATGTCAGAAAATTAAAGCTCGCAAAAAATCATTAAACTTTTGCTAAGGAAGTTTTTCGATAAACCCAGTAGAAATTTTTTTTATATATTGGTTGTCGAACGTAGGGGTCGCCTTTTTTAATTTTTTTTAATTGGATTTTTACTATATAGCAAAACACTGGTCTCCTCGAGGCAAAAAAATCGATATATCACACTTTAAAATCCGACTTTTAACAAAAAATTAAAAAAGGCGACCCCTACGTTCGGCAAAAAAAAAAATTTTTTTTGAAATCACCTTCCAAAAATACTTTATATTGGAGGGTGTACGGCGAACTTTTTTTTTGAGGTACGGTCTAATGCACATGTACCATCGTGAATACCCTGAGTGTCTTCACTTGAAATGAAATCATTTTGACAATTGCTTGCACTAGGTTAATAATACTTAAATTTTCAAGAGTGTGTGTACTAAACAGCAGCATGAATGTCTTGCTAAACATTTAAATTTTGTGATTTCAATTTTAATATCCTGTAAATAAGTATAAATAATCTAAATTGTCTATTTTTGTTATTTCTACTGTTAAAAATCGTCAAATCTGGCATCAGCGCATGCAAGAGTATGTTTTGTAAAACATTCATTGCAGCCATTTAGTGTGTACGAAGCACACGAAAATAATTTGGGGTTTGTTTATGACTCTTCAGTTGCCCGCAATAATGCATTAAACACATAGACGACTGCGGCTACATGACTACAAATGCTGCTGGCTGCAATTGTAGTCGTGTAGTCAGCTACTTAAGTTTTTGAAAACGACAGCAACATAGTAAACAGATGATGCAAAAAATTTGACGTTTTGATAAATGTTAATCTTTTTTGGTTTGTGCTTCTAAAATAATGGCTGAGGAATATTTTGTTAATTTTGTAAGATCCATTTTTTTACAAAACATCACAATGAAATTAGTTCCAAATATAAATTAATGAAACCTTCAAACAATTGTAAAATATAAACAGCTGTTTCTTTAGTGTTCTCATAATAAATATAAGGTAAAAAATTCAACGGGGTGATGCCCACGAAACAATTTTATTGTCTATGATGAAAATGGTTAACTTTTTGAAACAACAAATCAAATTTAATATGACAATATCATATTAGAATTTGGACTTGAGGTGGAACAATATTCTAACTAAATATATGAAAATATAGAAATAATAGAAATAATAACTTTTAAATATATTTAATCGTCTACTATTTATATCCTATTAAAATTTCAACTTTGGTTGTCAATATTTCTACTAGGGGGCGATACAAGGCAAAAATAATTGCAAAAATTTCTTAATGAAGCAATGTCCTATATATCGTCATATAAAATCAAAAAAGCCGTAAGTTACAAAAAATTCAAAATCGACTTTTTGATCGATTATGATGCATCGCACTAGAATACATATTCGTACAAAATTTTACACTCCTCCGACTAAACACAACGATTTTATTAACAAAATTCTAAACAACCCCCAGTGTAAGTGCAAACAATTTTAAAAAGTTTTTTGTTTCTACTATAAAATTTTTTAAATGTAACTTGCGGCTTTTTTGATTTCATATGATGATATATATGTATCTGTAAAGTTTGGTTTAATAATGTTCAGCGGATCTATGATGTGCCGTTAATGAGTTAAAGTCTTAATAACATCGAATGCCATGTGATCACGAAAATCTTAGTAAGCAATTTTACTACATTGAGAGAATTATATGCATGATATAAATTAATTTTTGCCCAAACCTTTTGATTGAATTAATGCAATTTTTCATAAAATGCTGTCAAAAAATTAATCTTATTTATTAAAAGTTTCATTTTCTCAATGAAAAAGTTCCACTAAAACCAGATTCATAAAATATATGAAGCTTTTTCATCAAATTTAACAAAATTTTCATTTACTTACTTGAAGCTAACTCATTAGTTTAATGAAATTTTTTATTAAAACTCGTTCAGAAAAATTCAGTTTGTGTATTTCTGTGGATTTTAAGAAAAGAAACTGATATTTGCGTTCCACAAAATTTTGCTTAAAAATAACAAAATTTTTATTCATATAACAATTTGTTTTTCCTATTTTCAGACTACTAATATTTAGCAATATCTTCTGCAGATATTACAGTACAATTTGTCAATTTAAACTAACCAACAGTTAACTCAAATATAACTAAAATTCTGTAAATTTACCAGTTTTATTTTTGCTGTTCTTATTTCGCTAGTATTTGACAAAAAAATTGCTAATTTTAGCAGATTTTTCTGCAGGGTCATTTCTAGATAATTTTTAGTAGTTTTTCCTGCCATTTTTACGGGTTTTTTTCTATGAGTTTAGTTGAGACACATCTCAAGCGATTAAGTATTTGCAAAAATGTTTTTCTTATTACTCTAGTTTAATTTAGTTAAAATGCTTGCCATTCTTATGTAAAATTTTTAGTTACATAAAATCTACCAATTAGCTAAACTCCTCGTTATGAACTTTAAAATTGCAATTTCGTGTTCAAATATGTTTAAAAAAGATTTAACAATTTCCTCTCCAGCAACAAAAAGGAAAAGGAAACTTCATAGCATTTAATTTTCAAAAAACTTCAAATGTAAAAGTTTCAAAATGTGGTTTTGCATTATGCACGCACAATTTCATTTTATTGAAGTTATTGTACATATACATTAGAGTGGATCGACACTTAAACAAATTTAAGATTTTTCAACGTGTTTTGTATAACAAAAATACACCAAGATTTTGATACTTTTTTAAACAGGAAATCTGTTGCATATTGTTTAAAGAAACTCTGAAGGGGTAAAAGACATTTTCTTTTACAAAATTCTTTAAATTCTAAGGCCAATTTTCTATAGTAAACAAACTCAAATAATGGGAAAGGTGGCGTTTTTTTGTCCAGAAAGGTGTTCACATTTCAAATTTTAAATATTTATTTTTGAAATGAACTCATGCATTTACCAAAAAATTTAGCTAATTATAGGATTCCATAGTACTCATTGGCTTTCTATTCAGCCCACAAAAACGTTTTTTGCATAATTTGTAAGATAGTTGAAATTTTAACGGAATATATTTGTTTGTACGCGACAAAGTCAAAAACTGCTTCAAGGATTACAATAAAAGTTTATATCGATGGGCTGATGTTTATCAGTTTTTCAAAAATCAACCAAGCAGAACATTTCATTTTTAAATACTTTGTTCTGATTGGTTGATTTTGAAAACATTGATCAATAATATTGAACGTGTATGTTTGCCTTCACTTTACAGGAGAGGGGGAAAAAAATCTGAAAAACTTTTGATAATAAATTTCTTTGAATGGGATTTTTAAGCAAAACAGACAATAAATTGAATATTGGAATTCCTTTTGGATTTTTCAACTCTAACCGAAGTTAAAGTAGATAGGGCTTTTTGTGTTTGAATATAAAAAATCCATGTTTTCAATAATAAAAATGCTAATTTGAAAAAGAACGAATTTTAAAGACATACGAATAAAAAAAAATTTAAACTAAAAATATTTTAGGTTTTATAAATATCGTACAAAGCAACTGGCAAAAACTTGCCAGAAAAAAACTAAGGTAATGACTTCTAAATGGGTACCTTATTAAGTGATACATAAAAAAAATACCAAAATTTTCAACAGCTTACATTACATGAAGGAATTTGTTGGCAAAATCACCAACAAGTTTTTCAAGACATGGCACAAAATATAAGTTGTTCAAATTCTAAGAAGTTGCTTGTAAAATATTGTATTTATATCGTACTATTATTACTGTGTATTTTTATTCTGAATTACTTATAAAGGTATCTATTAATAAGTGGTAATATCTTTTTTTGCTGGGCTTGGAGCGCAAATTAAGTTGTTGACAGCTGCAATTCAACTTCTGAAAAGTTGTTTGTAAGGTGTTGTATACAAAAATGTATTTACAGTGTACTATAATAAACCATTTTTTTGAAAAATTGTGTGTTTGTGCATAACTTAATAAGGTTGCGATTTAGAAGTCATTACCTTATATTTTGCCTTATTTTGACCTTATTTTTATAAGTTCAATATTTTTTTAATTTTTCAATTTTCAAAAATATGTAAAATAAAACTGATGTAAAATATGTTTTTATGCACCTATGAAAATAGTACTGAAAAAAATACTGAATTGCAGTGAACCTTTTCCACTTGTTATACCCTACACCACTATGTGGTCAGGGTATTATAAGTTTGTGCTGATGTTAGTAACACCAAAAAATATTGGTCGTATACCCACCTTATAGTATACCGATCGGTTCAGAATTTTTTTTTTATTTCGATTTAACGATGTCCGTCTGTCCGTCCGTCTGTCTGTCTGTCCATGCAATCTTGTGCGCACTCTACAGGTCGCAAATATTAAGATATTTTGATGAAATTTGGTACGCAGACCTATGTTGGCCCAAGAACGAACAAGTTTGATTTTGGTGAACATCGGTCCATGTTTAGACCTAGTGCCCATATAAGGGTCCTACCAAAATTATATTGTTTATACGCTGCAGGTCGTAAATATTATGATATTTTGACGAAATTTGGTACACAGACCTATATTGGCCCAGTAACGCAGCCTATTGATTTTGGTGAACATCGGTCCATCTTTACATCTAGTGCCCATATAAGGGTCCTACCAAAATTATACTCTTTATACGCTGCAGGTCGTAAATATTAAGATATTTTGATGAAATTTGGTACACAGACCTATATTGGCCCAATAACGCAGCCTATTGATTTTGGTGAACATCGGTCCATGTTTAGACCTAGTGCCCATATAAGGGTCCCACCAAAATTATACTGTTTATACGCTGCAGGTCGTAAATATTAAGATATTTTGATGAAATTTGGTACACAGACCTATATTGGCCCAATAACGCAGCCTATTGATTTTGGTGAACATCGGTCCATGTTTAGACCTAGTGCCCATATAAGGGTCCTACCAAAATTATACTTTTTATACGCTGCAGGTCGCAAATATTAAGATATTTTGATGAAATTTGGTACACAGACCTATGTTGGCCCAATAACGCAGCCTATTGATTTTGGTGAACATCGGTCCATGTTTAGACCTAGTGCCCATATAAGGGTCCTACCAAAATTATACTGTTTATACGCTGCAGTTCGCAAATATTAAGATATTTTGATGAAATTTGGTACATAGACCTATGTTGGCCCAAGGACGAAGCCTATTGATTTTGGTGAACATCGGTCCATGTTTAGAACTAGTGCCCATATAAAGGTCCCCCCAAAATTGGCTTGGTTACAAACTGCAGGTCGCAAATATTAAGATATTTTAATGAAATTTGGTGCGCTGACTCACATTATAGAAAATTTTGAGACAAGCCCCATTTTAACCCATTCGAATTTCGGATCCAAACCCGACTTTAACCTTTTTACTCGTTTAATAAGTACTTTTATTGAAGAGAGTAAGACACCATATCTCGCAATGACAAATTGGTGTTTTTATGCCAGTCAACTTTCATATCAAAGAATAGAGCAGCGACAGAGAGATGGACTAGCAGTCTTAAGGTCGCAATTGCGAAACCCGGTGGAGGCAATAATAAAAAAAAGTTTAAATAAAGAGAATATACATTTTACCATAGATTTTAGTTTATCTGAAGATTGTAACAATGAGTATTATTTTTGTTCGGTTTTGAGATCAAATATAACAAATTCCAAATAGAATTTGCAATTTATTTTACAACAAATAGACAAAAAACTTATGAAAAAACTTTCCTAGAACCAATGGTTGAAAATTAATGCATTTTCAAGTGTTACCTAAGCACTATCATCAGATTTTTCTCTATTTGTTGTAAAAGAAATTATGAATTCTATTTTGAATTTTTCATATTTGATCTCAAAACCTGAGTGTTCGGTTATAATTATTATGTATTTTTTCTAAATTTTAAACTTTTAATTGATGAAAAAGAGCTTCATTTGCACTCGTTGTAAATGCCCTACGGGGAATGAGGAGTCAATTGCCCTCCAAGGACCTATCCCGTGACCGGTCAACCGAAGGCATATTACTAAATTAGTACAAATATGAACAATAGAAAATGAATTAATTTTCTAAGTATTTTCTGATCCGTTATTTTCACTGTTGCTTTTAAAAAAAACTTGACCGATACCTAAATAAAAACAAAATTCGTGGCATATTTTTAAAAATATTTGTTATTTATTTTACTCTTTTATTTATTTTTAACTTTATTTTTTCACGATTTTCTTATTTTAGCTCTTATTTTAAATTTCTATAATGTTTTGCTAAGAAATTTTAAGTTTTGTATTTTCAACGTTTTTTTAATGTTAAAGCTGTTTTAGTTTTAACAATTGGTATTTCATTTAACTTTTCTTTGTAACTTAAGGGGAATTTTTAAAATTTTTATTTATATTATCAGAGGTTTTGAGGTAGTTTTCTCATTTTTAATTGATTTTTTAATTTAATTATGGCCAACGCAAAAAACAAGTCAACTGCCATTAAAGGACCTATCCCATGACCCGTCAATCGGGGGCATATTCAAGACACTTCCACCATATTTGTGTGTGTGTTAATGTTGTTTTATTTTCTATTTTTTTCTTTTCCATGTTTTTTTATTTGCTGTGTGTGTTTGTTTTTTCTTTCTCTTTTTTATTTGAACAGAAACGAAAAAGATATAACTTAACCATCAGCCAGCCATCACGCATAAGCAACGTTAGCTCAGACGGTAGAGCGTTTGCCTTACAAGCAGAAGGTTGTGTTATCGAGCCCTACTTCAACGCCAAGTAGATTATTTTTAATTCTTAATTTTTTATTAGATTATTTGAAAAGCTATTTTCCTTACTGCCACAATGTGTCTAAACTGGGGCAATTGGTCATTTCCAATGACAACGACATGTTAAAGTGATATGTCTCTTTCAAACAAAAAGACCGATCAGCGACCGGTCTCCGCCCCTTTGGGACCTATCCTGCGTGTCATCTGGGACCGGTCCCTTTCCCCGTAGGGTGTACTTATAAATTTTTTTAATTGTGAGTACTCTCCTACAGTTTTACCTATAAATTTTTTAAAAAATACCTACACTAAACAAAATAAATCCCTTTTTCCCCTACTTCCACGAATTATTTTCCCTTGCAAAAATCCCTACGGATTATTGTGTACGAAATATGTATTTAAAAATTTTTTCCATTCAATTTTATCACGGTTCTCGTACTTTTGACGACACACTTTTTAAATATTTAGAAAGATTATATTCGAAAAATATTCATAAATTGATCAAAAAATATTTCTTCTAAAATATAAATTTGTTCAAGCTCGTTACTACTAGATTTTTTCTTAACTTTTCTTGGAATTTTTAGGGTTTTAATTTGACATTTTTTTCTATTCGTTTTTCGGAAATAACCAAATACTTTACGAAAAACGCTAAAAAAAGTCAAGAAAAGTTAGAAAAAACCTAGTGTGATAAAGGGTTTACCCATTGAAAACTTAATCCAGGCATAGAAGATATCTGAGGAACATTTGAAATATTTCCTACAAATATTTTTCAATAGTAGTTTAGTGCTTTTCGGTATTTCATTCAATTCCACCAAAGAAGTTATACCATCCATCAAAAAGTGGAATTTTGTACTGACAGAAATTTTTGTACATTGTCTTTACCTACAACATAATTTAATATTATCTGTCAGAATTTTCTTATTTCATGGAAAAAGGTTAAAAAAGTTTTTTTTTTTTAAGATTTGAATTAATTTGTATTTCGTCTATTGAAAAATATCTGTCCCTTTTTCCCTACGCTGTTATTTCTTAACCAAAAAAAAACCTATTTGTAGGGATTTTCCCCTCCTCCTGCTAACACTGCTCTCCTATGACAACTCAATGTTAAAATCATAAGTGTTTCTGTTAAAATAAAAGTACATCTAGATCATTATATTTGGAGCTTTTTCTACTCATTTTGCATTAATTTTTTTTTTTTTACTGGGATATTTTTTAGTTGATCGTTGAATTTATTCAATTAAATAGCGAACGGTATTTGCTTTTAAGTTCAACAAACGATGTTATCATATCAAAGAACGAGCTTGTTGAAATTGAAAGCAAAATTTAGTAATTGAATTTGTTAATTTTTATTATATATCAAAAATCACCCCGTGAATAAAAATTCATACAGCCGAATGCAATTGCATTATTTATACCCTTTTTCATTAAATTTTCTCAAATTGTTATACAAATAAAATAAAAACTAAATTAAACCAAATAGTGACGTTGATGTAATCAAAACATATTCGTCATTCGAATACCTTCAGTATTCGTAGTATTAAACTGTCTTTAAAATATTGTTTTACACTATTATATAACCAAGATATGTATAAAAATTTTTTTCTATCATGTTTTGATTTATTATAAATTATTTTTAATGATAAAATCTTCAAAAAAAAACATTATTCATTTATGACTAACGAGTCAATCGTTTACTAACTTTATGAATCACTAACAATTTATTTGAAAGTGGAGGCACATTATATAAAGGATTGCCAGAATAAAACGAGAAATTAACAAACTGTTATTTAACGATTATGCATGACATTTTTTTAGTAAACGTTTAATAAGGAAAAAGAATACTTTAGCAATTGTATTTCTTAACGCAAAATTAAGTAAAGTTTATGCATTAGAGCCATATTGTAAATAAAAATATCGAATAATAAAAAGACTAATTTAAATAAAATCATCCCTGCAAACATTTGGAAGATATCTTTCAAGAAGATAATAAAGCGATTTCTTCTATTTTTCATTTGAATGAAAATACTCAAGTAGTATTTTGAAATTGTCTTCCTTTTATCATTTGGAAGATATTTTGGTGATATTTGGAAAAAAACAATTAAAAAATTGTGTTTTTTGTCATAATTTTAATCATCTGGAAGATAAAGGCAATGCGTTTAAAATTTTTGAAAATATTGGAAATAAGAATACAAAATTTATACAAAAAACAATTATAAGAGATATGGGGAAAAAATTCGTTGAAAAATGAAGATTTAGTGCGCGGAAAAAACCGGGTATGACGGCAACAAGATAATTAGTATTTTTGCCAATGGATTATGTATGCAGATATTCCTTTTCAGAGTTAAATTTAAAAATAAAAAATAAAAATCCTGTAGTTTGTTTCGAGGAGTTAATTTAGCGATATCACCTTTTTAGCTTCCAGGTGATAAATTAGCGATATACGATTATCTAGCGATATCGCCGATTTATCATTCAGAAGCATCGCTTGCGTATTGCTTGGGAGTATCGCTATAGAGAGGACATTTACTCCCGAGAGGGTGATCTTCCGCAATAAGAATATAAATATTGCCGGAATAAAGTTTTTCTTCCAGGCGATACGATTGCGAAACATTTTCGTATTGTAATGTTTGCAGCGATAAGAATTTGAATTATTTTTAACTAAACCCAGTGTAGAAAATCATTACCAGATATGTGGTTATGTAACTACATACTTGGTAATGGTAACTAGTTACTTTTGTTATTACATTTTTTATTACCTTTATATGGCGATGTCGCGAAAAATAATGAGTTATGGTTACACACCAGCATACGAAAAATCAAAAAATATATCGTTACCTATGTGCTTATCAGTACTGACCAAAATAATGAGTCTAAAAATAGATTTTCAAAAAAATAAATTAAATAAAAAAATTTTTTATTGTATTTTTTTTTTAATAAAATGGTGCTGGTGCGGGAATCGAAGCTGGGTCTACATATTGCCAGTCAATAGCTCTACAGATAGAAACATAATTGACCTGCTAACATACAAAAAATCAAAAAATATGTGGTTACATATATCCTTATCAGTGTTTAAAAAATATTGAGTCTAAAAATAGATTTCAAAAAATTTTCAAATAAAATCTAGAAAATTATTTTCTATTTGAAATAATGATAAAAATAAGTCATTATCAGTTACTCATTATTATATGTTTTGAAATAATGCAGAAGGTAAGTGGGTGTCATTACTGGTAGTCCAAAAAATAATGATATGTCATTACCGTTTCTACACTGGGAACATAAAGGGTTGTTCAACAGGGACGCTACAAAAGTAGAAAGACAGGGACAGCAAACGACGCCATATTTCTTGCCGCTCTTTTGACATTTCTCTTCAGTAAGGTTTGCCATTTCATGATGGAAAGATATACGAGCCAACAACGAGTCGAAATTATAAAAATTTACTACCGAAATTCGGAGTCAGTGGCCTCAACGTTAAGAGCGCTACGTCCAATTTATGGTCGTCATAATCTTCCTAGCAGATCAACAATTGAGCGTGGGGCTACGTCAAATCTATGGTCTATGCCAACAAGCCAGCGACGATTGATGCACTTCGTACGAATATCGAACGTGAAATTGCAGCAGTATCGGCCGATTTATGCTTGAAAACCGTCGAAAATTGTGTTCAGCGTCTGGACTTCTGCAAGCGTGCCCGTGGTGGCCATGCAAAAGAGATCGATTTCCATACATAATGGCATCGAACGTACTTTCACAGGAATAAAGAATTTCATTGATATCCAAAACCGTTTTTGTTTTATTTAAACTTTTTTACCTTTGTAGCGCTCTTATTGAAAAACCCTTTACAAAACAGGTTTTATTTAATATTTTGTTATTATTTATTTAATATCGGCAATTTTTGTATTTTTTTAAGCGTTTACGCGCGTTCAAGAGAAAACCATTCGCTCTTTTGATACGATCCAGCTCATCAATATTTTTTATTGGAACAATTGTTTGCATCTCTATTCAAATAAATTGTTTACAAACACATTGTGTAGGCTGTGATTAGGGTATTCAATCGATTAATCGTTATTCGATTAATCGAATAATTTTTCTCAAAAATTGTTCGAATAATTTAAAATTTCCAAATTTCGAATAACGAATAATTCGAATAATTTCATACGATTAATCGATTAATCGAAATTAGTAAAAAATTACATAATTGTTTAAAAAATATAAGTTTTTTATTAAAGTAAATGTGGTAAAACCTCAAAATTTTTTAAAAAATTGTGACAAATACTTTGCTGTAGGCTTGTAACTATCCGAATTTCGTTCTGGCCTAAGAAAATAATTAAGAAACGACCTTTTAGAATTTCTAGAAATATTTGTTAGCTTCAACTCAATGAGAATTTCATGTTTTCAAGTAGGAGCGTTAATAAACATCTTAAATCCCAAAAAAAAACAGAAACAATATAAAATTATCACAATTTGCTTTGTCATCTTCCAAATTCCTACCCTGTTGTTGTGATTTATCTTACGTATAATAAATTTTTAATTATTTTTTACGACTTTTTAAACGTTGATATTAAATGAAGGCATTAATAATTATTGAAATTAATGATTATTAAAATTATTAATTATAATTACGGAATTCCTCTCTACATTTACGTTTTTTATATATTCAGTGCATACGAAAGAGATACAAATTAATGTACGGGGTTTTATATTCTTCTTTTGGGTATGGTTCTCCCCGATTTGGATAAAATTTTAATATGTGAAAGAGGAGACAGAAAAAATAAAAATATTGACAAAATCTGATCTCAATTATTACACTTTTTTTATTTTTATGAATTTCAGAAGAGTTACTGAATTTATTTTTGTTCCTTTTTTTAAATAAAATTATTTAAAACACAACAAGTGTATGTATATTATTTTAGAGAAAATTTTTTCGATTAATCGATTAATTTTAAAATTTTGTTCGATTAACCGGTTAAGTAAAAAACTCGAATAATTATTTGCACGATTAATCGATTAAAATAAAAAGCCGATTAATTGAATACCCTAGCTGTGGTTGACAAAACTTCAATTAGCCACACTCATCGCTGTACCGGCTGTGATGCTACGAGTCATAGTATATGTAGAGAGTTGCCGGTTCAATTCCGGGTCATAGTACACCAAAGAGTTTTTCATATAGATAAAAATTAACATTTAAAATTACTTTGTATTAAAGGAATTTAATGTGCTAAAAGACCAAAACTTATTTAACAAATTGTGAAAAATAATCTGTTGAAGGCATGTCGCTATCCGGATAACATTATTGCCTATAGGCTTATAAGGAAATTGTCAGGGGACGAAGTTTTTAGAATTTCTAGAAATATTTGTTAAGTTAAATTAAAAACTCAATGAGAATTTCCTGTTCTCGTCTAGGAGACATATAAACTAGCCACTGATGAGTCTTTTGGTGTGATGAGTCTTTGGATAAATTGTATGAAATTGAAATGGTTTTTTAGGAAATAGCAATATTTTTAAACGAAATTAAGAAAAGCAGTCAAATTTCATAAAAAAAACATTTTTGCACCAAAACCAAGCTTTTAATTTTCTGAAGTTGTAGATTTCAAAAAAATATGTAAAAGGTGAATAGTGCGTAAAAATGTTGTGAAACTAACAAATCAGCTCACGAGACGCAGTTAAGTCACAGCTCAAAACAAAAAATAACCATTTCTAGTTCACTGACTTGAATTGACGATAATGACCGAGTCAGCAAAGAACTTGTTGAGTTTTAAAAAACAGGTTTATTGAGTTTCAACAAGCATGTTTAATTGAAAAAAACTAGCAGAGTATCCTGATGAAGAAAATAGCAGTTTTTGAAGAAAAAGTACTTATTATGTGAACTCATAATAAGGAAATTGGCCTCGAACTGAAGTAATAAATTTCTAATTAAAAACTTTATTTTTAATTGATTTAATTAAAAAGTTGTTGAAATGGAAATTGAATTTTAACAATTATATATGCCACTTAGTATCTGGTGAAATTTCTGAACCGATCTGGGTCAATATTTCACCATATCGATTTAGGCAAAGTGGTTTAATATTCTGCCTGGGTATCAGCGAAAACCAAAAATTAATTTTTCTTGCCAACCTAATAATTGAAAAACGATACAATGTTACTCTTATTGCCATTAGAAAATTTTTAAATTTTCAAGTGTTGGGAGATAAACAAAAACCGCTTTTTTCAATTCAATATTTTTAAGTTTTGGCCCACCCTAATGCTCATACTTTTATCCTTGAATTCATAAACCCTTTTTAAAATTATAGGAGGTTTACAAAACAAAACAGTACAAAATTTGTTCAATCAACCCCCTATAATTTTACAAAGCGTTTATGAATTTAAGGGTTACTTTATAAACTGCAAATATAATAACATTAACAATTTATTTAGAAAGTAGAACTGTTAATTTAGTACTTTCACAACGATCATTTGCATTCGTCCCAATATTGCCACCCAAAAATAAATAAATAAACTTGTGATCCCACCAATAACAAAACGGAATATAAAATTATTAATTTCTTAAAGTTAATTTGCCGATAAATTTCTGTATTAGGTTTCTAAAATGCATTGAAATAAATACACTATCTCTAATTAAAAAGGGCGTTTCTTTTAGAAAAATTAAAAATATAATATTCATATGTACGCCCCCAAAATGTATTTTTTTTTATATAAACTAACTTAAGCTCAGCTCAGTATTTAGGTGATTTCGAAAGTGTGAAGTTGTTAAAAATATTGATATAATAAAAATAAAATGAAATTTTAATATAAAAAGTGAAAATATAAAAAGGATCGAATAATAGAATCCTTATAAAACACACATTTAGCTAAAATGTGTAGATTAAAAATAATAACAACTCTTTTAGTAATTGTCTACTTTTCAACTTTGACTAATGGATTAGTTAATTCGTAAGTTTTTCACAAAATGCCTGGAAAAAGTACTCAAAATAAAGCAATTTTTCTTCTTTACAACTCCAGACCTAAAATTATTTCCAAAGATGGCCATTTGATATTTGAATCCGGTTTGGATCGTAATATTTCATTTCTATTAAAAGGAAAATCCCGCTTAAATATTAATGATGAATATGATATTATCGATTTATTGTTACAATCTAAAAAGGGGCGTCTTACGAACTCACTAACATCACAAACCGAATGGGCTGAGGAGGAAGAGGCCATACTTAAACAGCTTACGGTTGATGTTACTTCTTTAAACACTCGCGTTTTTGGTCCCTTGGGATTAGAATATCGTTATCGCATGTTACAAAATCGTACTCGTAGTGCAAATCAATTATTAAGACGTTATAAGACGCGTATGCAAAGAGTAGAAACAAGAGTGACGCAGTTATTTAATCGTTTGGAAACTGATAACTGTAAAAGTAATCCATGTCAAAATGCCGGTACTTGTTTGAACTTGTTTGGAAGTTATATATGTAAATGCCCGAAAAACTTTGAGGTGAGTTTGAATTCAATTCTATGTATTGTTCTTAACACAAATTACATGGGATATAAAAATAATTTACCGGGAGTCTCCCGATTTTTTTTATATTTCAACAAGATTGCAAAAATTCCCATTTTATTCACGATTTTCGTTTGTAAAAAAATAAAAGAAGTATAATTATAACACCCACGGTTTCCACAGTTCTTTTCAGATTCTAACAATTCAAGAAAAATTTTGATGGCAGAGTCGTTTATATTTCTATTTGATTAGTTTCAATAATAATTTTTGTTCAAAAATGCTTTTTAAATGCTAATACACTTTTTCAGTACATTTTTCAATATATCTCCTTTTTAATTTTTTTTTAAATTAAATTTTTTAAAACCTTAACATTTTTGCTACAAATTAAATTCATTATTTTTTTGGGCCGCACCTTTGTAACATTTTTAATTATTTTTTTAACAACAGTCACCATATATGTTTTTCTTTTATTATAAAATGCCTAATATTTCAAAATTCTATATAATTTATTTATGTTAAATAAATTATGAGTATTAAGTAGGGTATTCACGTTCGATATTATTGATCAATTTTTCAAAAATCCAACAATCACAACATTTTATTTTTAAATACCTACTTTGGTTGATTTTTGAATTACTGATTGGTTGATTTTTGAAAAATTTATCAATAATATTGTACGTGTATGCCCTACTTTATGGCTTCATTAGTCTAATCGTAAAGTAAAAAATCGTATCTGTAATCAATTCAATGTGTTAAAATAATATAGAAATATATTTTTATCTTTTTTCTATGCATTGAAACTGTTGTCAAGTAAAATCGTAAAAAAGTTCTGTTGAAAATAGAAATTTTCTATTTTATTACTTGACATTTAATTCTATGCACAAGAAAAAAATAAAAAATACAATATTTTTATTTTTTATACTCTTTTTATTCATTATGAGAATGATACGTTACTTTTTTTACGATACTTCCAAACTAATTTGGACTTTAGACTGCTTGCTTGCTAAAACTTCTAAATTAATAAACAAAAATGGGTAAATAAAATATAGTCTGTTAAGACCAACCATCTGATACCATACACTGATATTGGGACTAGGTTTAACGTTTTTGGGGTTAAACATTTATAGTTTTTTCTAATAAGTACACTCATAAAAAAAAGCCAGTACAAATAGTTAAAAATTCTGCTAAAATAACAGGAAATAGTACCTGAATTTGCGCCAGCAGAAATTTCCATGATGAAATTTTGCGTTCCTTTGCTGACTAACAGAAACAAAAGAAAACATGCTCTTGTCATATTATTTTATTTACTAGAACTTTCTTAACACGCCATATTATTTTTATTATTTTATTAGTAAGCTCGTCTGTGATAACTCATCACACACATTAAAATACACTTACTAGAAATTTTCTACACACCAGAGTACCAAGCCGACCGGCGCAAAATCGCCGCCGACCACTTTTATGCTTTATTAGCCGCCGCCGTTTCAAACGACTCGCTTCGGCTCAAAAGGGCAGCCGACCAAAACAAGAGCCGCCGAATTTTTTTCGCGCCGCCATTTTTTTAAATTTATTTTTCTTATTTTAGAGATTAATCAGAACTGGGTCGGCAACGACAATTGCTTTTTTATATATTTTGTATGGCTAACTAACTGGTAACTATGGTTAAGCACTAAATTCAGTTTATTTTGAGATTTTATTACACACCTCACCATCAAGCGCCATCAAGCACCATGAATCACTATACACTAGCGCCCCTATGGTTTTCTTTTGAAACCACAAATATTAAAAAAGTTGCCAACAAATTTATCTATATTAGCTGATATAATGTCAAAATCGTTTATAAAAAAATAGCTAAATATCAGGAGGAAAAATTAGTTCAAGTACAGCACAAATATGTTTTTGTGGTGAAATTGGATAACTAACAACTTTAGCTAAACAACGGATTTAAACGAAAACAACAGGAAAAATTAGTTCAACTGAATTAGAACGCGTTTAACAGACTTTTTTACTAACTTTTTTTTATGAGTGTAAACACAAATATCTAATTTAAATTTTATAACTTATTAGGTCGTCGTCAGCATTTCTTGGAAAATGCTATTTGACCTTGATCATCAATAACAAAAGAGCTATTGGCTTTCTTATATCATGCGCGACTCCAGCGCATCGGAAAAGAAAAAAAAGGAAAAAAAAGGAAAAAAAGGAAAAAGAGGGAAAAAGGAGAAAAAAGGGTAAAGTGAAAGAAATACAAATTTGTTATGAATAATAATATGAAATATAAAATTTTTTCCTTATTTTCATTTAACCTGTCGTCATTTAAAAAATCTCAATAGATATTTTAACAAATTCATTAAAAAAACTGACAATTTTGATTATAAAAAAATTAAAGTTTGTGGAGAAATGTAGTTAGAAGATCTAAATTTCAAATTAGATTTTCAAAATTGTATGTAGATCAATTTCGTTTGAAATATTTTTAATTTCAAATGACAAAAAGAAATTTCATTTTAAAATTTCGCATTTTTTCATACAAAATTCCAATTTTAATTGAAAATTTTTTAAAATAAAAATAAACGCCCTTACTATTTAAATTTTCCAAATGTATATTTTTGTTGACTTTAGTTAAAATTTTGGGTGGCAGCATGCTTTGACCTAGTTTATTTTTGGAGCATTCTGATTGGTTAATTTATTTTCAACCAATTGAAATATTTGAAAATGTAAATATTTCTTTAGGATTTTCATACACAAAATGAACAAAGCCATTTAAATATAAAGTCGACTTTAAAAGTAAAATGCTGTTTGATAGTAAAGCACCGTAAGTTGTTCGGATTTCACGTGAAAAAATTGTTATACTCCTCCATATAAGAAAAATGATAATTTTCCACGACAATGAATTTCACATGAAAACTGACTAGCGATTGTTTTCACGCAAATTTAATGTACAAGACTATTATTTTTCTTGGGGAAAAATCACATTTTTTGTATATTGTGATTGTGTCTTTGATATAAAATTGAAAAATTGTTCATTTTTATAATTTAAATTAAAATTTGTGTAAAATTAAAGTTCGAGTAAAATTTTTCCACTTGAAAAACTACTTACGGTGCTTTAGGGAAAAAGACTAAATTTTATTTTAAATTTTTTTCATTAAAATTGCAGAACTGAACTTCTAATGGAATTTTCTAAATTTGAAGAATTTTCTCATTTCGAAATAAAAAATCGAAATTTCTCTTAAAATTTTCTCAATATTGTAAGAAAACAATTAATTACCATTATTTTTGTTCAGATTTAAGATCAAGTTTGACAAATTCCAAATAGAATTCACAATTAATTTCACTTGAAATTCTCCAAATTTCATTCGGAAAGATATGGTGGAGTTCTTTTTTAGGTCTTTCGAAAGGATCATATTGAACTTATTCCAGTCTGTCTTTCGGTAATCCTGAGTATACATGTTGATATCGTAGAGTATAAGTTTTGTTCCTGAAATAATTTCTTTTAAAATACTCAAATTTTGATTGCCTGCGAGTAATTGACTAGCGTTAGATCCTGCACTTCCTCCCAACCTACAAAGTGTTTTAACTTTAAAATATGGAATGTTGGTCTAGCGTCAAAGCAAAATTGGCCAGTAATTCTTTTTGTTAATAACGACATCTGACTCCCACAGCTATACCGAAACCGATATGAAAATTTAATTATACAAAGTTTTCCAAATGTTGATCACGAACCCCTGAGCGTCCCTAATCGCATCCTAGGAGGTCTGCGAAATATTCCGAAAAAATAATTAAAAAACAAGAATTTTTTAAATATTAGAAGTTTTTAGTTAAAATTTATAACTGAAGTATAAAAAATCAGCTTCTAATAAATAAAGTGAATATAAAAATAATGAAAATAATTTCAAAACTTTTCAGGAAATATTAACTTTTTGTATTGTTGTTAAAAAGTAATCTCTGAGTTAAATCCTTGTAATCATCTCAATCAAATTTTGAGGACTTTTCAGACTCCGGCGACGTTTTTCGTAAAATTTTCAAAGTTTAATTTAATGAAATCCCGCGATTTAAATCGTCATATGTGTAGGGATTCCAAAATACAATTTTATACTTGTTTTTATACTTTGTAATTATTTGTTTTAAGTTTCTGTTTGAATTTGTGAATTTGAGTTTTCAAAAATACTGTTTATATTTTCATTATAAAAATACATTTTGTTGAAAAAACATCAATAAATGAAATGCAATTTGCTTCAAAAGGGATTACTCAGGACAAAACAAAGTATGAGTATGTTATTACAGCTTTACCTCAGGAAGTTATAATGTCAGTACTCGACATTATACAGAATCCTTCTCCAGGTGAGCGTTATGTTCATTTAAAGAACACATTGATAGAACGTCATTCAATGAGTGAAAATAGAAAATTAGATAAAATTTTCTCTGACTCTGAAATTGGAGATCAAAAACCATCAGAATATTATCGTTCATTAACGTTACTTGCCGGTTCGAATTTTAGCTCTGATGTTTTACGAAAGTTATGGTTGAGGAAATTACCAAAGGGTTTAAATATAGCATTGACTGGATCAAATTTGACAGATAATAATGAATTAATGCGTTTAGCGGACAATCTTTGGGAGGTATTTCGTACTGAAGAAGTTGCTAGTGTACAATCTAATGTTACAATACAACCAAATTTGGAAAAGGTGGTTGAAAATCTAGTTCAAGTAACATCTAATATCTGTGATGGGTTTAAAACATTATCATTAGAGGTTTCTTTTATAAAAAAACAATTTGAAGGTGAGCAGAATCGGAATAAACGATTACTAAGAAGTCGGTCTCGTTCCCGAGGTAGATCGAATAGTAAAGATTGGGTTTGTAGGTATCACTTTAGATATGGAAGTAGGGCAAGAAACTGTGTACAACCTTGTTCATATTCAGAACGTGCTTCAACAAACTAAATTCTCCCATTGTCGAAGCGACAGACAATGGGAATTCGAATGGATCTTCTCGTCGCCTATTTATTTATGATAAAAACAACAAATTAAAATTTCTAATAGATAGTGGCGCTGATATATCAGTATTACCTTCATCAAAATTCAAAAATCACAAAAGAGTTTCGGACATAATTTTAACGGCTGCAAACGGTTCGACCATTTCAACTTTTGGCAAAAAAATGCTAAATGTAGATTTAGGATTACGCCGCGAATTTCCTTTCATTTTCACTGTTGCGAATATAGGAAAACCAATTATTGGTGCTGATTTTTTAGACAAGTATGGACTGTTGATTGATATAAAGAATAGACAATTAATTGACCCTCTCACTAAATTATCAATAAATGCTTTCTCACATTATTGCAAAATTTCTCTTCCAAAAATTTTTTCAGTTGAAAATCAGTACACAGTTTTGTTGAAACAGTATCCTTCTTTAATATCGGAACCAGATTATTCAAAACCAGTAAAACATTCGACTGTACATCGGCTAGCAACCAATGGCTCTCTACCTTTCACTAAACCCAGACGCCTAGATCCTATCAAATACAAGGCTGCTAAAACCGAATTCGATTTTTTGGTTAAATCCGGTATATGTAGGCCCTCCAATTCATGTGTTGCATCGGCCTTACATTTAGTTCCCAAAAAGGACCCAAATGATTGGCGTCCTTGTGGTGATTTTAGGAGATTAAATTTTGTTACAGTTCCCGATAGATATCCTTTACCACACTTACAGGACTTAAATATGAATATGAATAACAAGCGAATATTTTCTAAACTAGATTTAGTGCGCGCATACCATCAAATTCCTATGGCAAAAGAGGACATTTATAAAACCGCTATTACTACACCATTTGGTATGTTCGAATTTATACGCATGCCATTTGGATTAAGGAACTCTGCTCAAACATTTCAAAGGTTCATTAATGAAGTTTTCAACGGACTTGATTTTGTTTTTATCTATATCGATGACGTTCTTATCGCTAGTGAAAATGAGGATGAACATTTAGAACATTTGAAGTTAGTTTTTGAAAGGTTGGAGGAATATGGATTGAACATTAAACCCGGTAAATGCACTTTTGGAGTTTCGAGTATAAATTTTCTTAGCCACAATATCTCAGAACAAGGAATTCAACCATCAAAAGAGAAAGTCTCAGCCATTCATAGTTTCGAACGACCAATATCTGTTAAACAGATGCAAAAATGGTAAATTACTATCATAGGTATTTCCCTAGGTTAGCAGAGATGTCTAGTCCTATTCATATAATGATTTCACATGCTTTAAAAAACAAGAAGAAGATTTTAGAATGGAACGATATGGCAGAAGTTGCATTTGAACGTATCAAGAATTGTTTTTCTTCTAAAGTTCTACTAAATCATTTTGATATCAAGGCAAAATTGAATTCAACAGTAGATGCTTCCAATACTGCGATTGGAGGAGTTTTGCATCAAGTTCGTGGCAGCATGTCTGAACCCTTAGCTTTTTTTTATAGAAAACTATCTCCTTCAGAATCAAAATACAGTGCATTTGACAGAGAGTTGCTTGCAATTTATATGAACGTTAAACACTTTCGATATATGTTGGAAGGAAGAGAATTTACGATTTATACGGATCATAAACCGTTGATATTTGCACTAAATTCTAAAACCGAAAGAAGTCCCAGGCAAACTAGACATCTCGAGTACATTTCTCAATTTACGAATGATATTCAACATATAAGTGGTGCCTCCAATGTTGTAGCTGATACTCTTTCAAGAGCTTTCGAGGTAGATGCGTTTCGGAACACAGATTTAAATTTGAAGTTATTATGTAAAGAACAACAGAAAGATTTGGAACTTAAGGAGATTTTAGGAAACAAGGACATACACCTTAATTTAAAATTGATAAAAATTCCACTTTTTAATGAGGAGTTATGGTGTGAAATTTCACAGGATTCATCCAGACCCTTCGTACCAAGCAATTTACGTAGACTGGTGTTTGATAAATTACATTCAATATCACATCCGGGTATCAGAGCCACACGTCGACTTATTTCTCGCCGTTATTTTTGGCCAGGTATGAGTAAAGAACTCAATACATGGTCTAAGGAATGTATTAGTTGTCAGAAATCCAAGATTAGCAAACATACTAAATCCCCAGTAACTAAAATAGAAATTCCTAGAGGCAGATTCGAACATATTCATCTCGACATAGTAGGTCCTCTTCCTCCTTCACGTAACCATCGATATATTTTAACAATAATTGATAGATTTAAACGATGGCCAGAGGCATATCCTCTTAAGGAAATTTCGGCATCCACTGTAGCACAAACATTTTTCACAAATTATATAAGTCGTTTCGGTGTACCTCTTAGGTTAACGAGTGATCAAAGGGCACAATTCACTTCAAAATTATTTACGGAATTGACGAAGTTACTAGGTAGTCACAAAATAATTACTTCACCATATCACCCACAGGCCAATGGCATTATAGAACGATTTCATAGGCAGTTAAAAGCTTCAGTTATGGCAAAGAATAATACTGAAAATTGGCACGATATTCTTCCGATAGCGTTACTTGGTCTTAGGTCAGTTTTTAAAGAAGACCTCCAGTCAACTCCAGCCGAAATGGTTTATGGACAAGCCTTGCGTTTACCTGGGGAGATCATTGTTTCGGATTGTAAAGATCCAACATCTGATTTTATTAGTAAATTAAAAGAACACTTTTCGGATATTCGTTCTAATTTATCTCATCATAGGAGTAAGAATTCTGGCGTATATATTCCTGATAATCTTTTTAGTTGTAAATATGCATTTGTACGCAGGGAACAAAAGAGATCATTACAACAACCTTATGAAGGACCGTACAAAGTAATTGAAAAGAATAAAAAATATTTTAAATTGGAAATTGATGGTAACATCAGGACGATTCCAATTGATAGACTTAATCCAGCATTTGTTGAACACACTGACATCAATCCTACTTCCACTAAAATTAAAAAAAGTGTTACATTTAATTTATTAAATATTAATTCTCCCGGAGGGGGAGTATTGTAGGGATTCCAAAATACAATTTTATACTTGTTTTTATACTTTGTAATTATTTGTTTTAAGTTTCTGTTTGAATTTGTGAATTTGAGTTTTCAAAAATACTGTCTAATATTTTCATTATAAAAATACATTTTGTTGAAAAAACATCAATAAATATTATTTAAAAATATTCTACTAATACCTACAATATGTATATCGAAAAATGGATTCTTTAAAATTACTGAAAAAATATATGCGGTGTGTTCTATTAGTCGAAATTCTTACTACTTTTACTACAATTGGAAAGTTTTGTTTACTTTTTATATTGAAATTTTGCAGCTGTAGTAAAAGTAGTAACTTGTAGTAAGTAAACGAACACTCTTATGTTGTTCCTCATTACTTTATTTTTGCCTTTACGAAATCTTATACTGGCACTCTTATTGGGTCTTATTCCAACAAATGCTGAAATATCGAACTGTTTTTTTTATTTAATACTATACTATATAAAAGGATAGAAACAATTAATTAATTAATTGTAGAAAAATTCTCAAAAATTTAAATTTTTTTAATAAATCATAAATTATCAAATTAAAGAATGAGTTTCAGACCAACTTCAGGCACGCTTTCAGAAGCTTTAAAGTGATATATCAACCAGTCACATAGCTAAAATAATACAAAAGTTAGACCCAAATATGTACGGAAAGTCTATAGCAAATTTGATAATTTTCCCCAAATTGAACACCAATTTTAGCTATACAAGGTATTCCAAGTTATAGCAAGTTTCATAGAATTGAAATAGAGTGCGGAAATTCCAATTGTTGATTTTATATGTTATTTAATATAAACTTTTTTCGGCATTACTAACCCATCCTTGTTGGATGTCAAATACGTATCAAATATTAAAGTTTTTGATGAAAAATATAACTTAGAATTTTCCGTTGGACTTTATATTGTCTTTTATACCTAAAGCGTCGCTCATAAAATCGTTAAGCTTGCGCTGCGGAGTCCAAAAACGTCCAACAAGTAGTGTATGGCCAAATCAAAAGGAGTTAAAAAATGTTTTTGTGAAAATTTACACCCCCCCCCCCCCCAAAGACTTGAGCTGGAGCCGCCACTGCTTATATACTCCGGCTGCTTCCTTTACTCTCTTATGTACATTATATTCATCGTGTCTATTTTGCAATTGTTCAATTTGGATACATTGGTGTTTGAGCCAATCTATTTTTGCTACTCTAATTTTCCATCTTATAACTTTTTTGAATACGATTATATTATATTATCTTACTACTCTTGAATTTTCTTCTTTCGTTCATTAGTTCTAAAATTTCATCTGTCATCCACTTTTGCTTTGGAGAATACTTTTTATTTCCTAATATTTTTATTGTTGATTCTCTCATAATGGTTCTAGCACCATCCCAAAAATCCTTTACATTTGTTGTGTTCGTGATATTAGATATTTGTCGATTTATTTCATTACTTAGACGTTCTTTAATTATTGGATTTTTTAATTTCTCTAGGTCAGGTTTTTGTTGTTTTACAAGTTTCTTCGGCCGAGATAACCTCATTCTAACTTCAGCTAGTAGAAGACTATGGTCAGAGGGAACATTTGATCCAGGGAATGTGCTCATTTTTTTACGGATGATCCGTATCGTTTATTTATTAGAATAAAATCAATTTGGTTGCGAAGACAGTTCGAATCATCCTGAGGACATTTCCATGTATATAACCTCCGTGGTGGAAGGGAGTACCATGTATTTGTTATTTTAAAATTTTCTTCCTGACATAATTTTATTAAATGATCTCCTTGTTCATTTCCCGTTCCGAGACCAAACTGTCCAACGATGTTTTCCATTTTGCCCTTATCAATCTTGGCATTAAAATCTCCCATAACTATATTAATATCATGGGGCTTTGTATATTTCAAAAGAGGTGATATTTCTTCATAGAATTCTTCAATCTCATTGTCAGGTTTGTCAGCGGTTGGAGCATATGCTTTATTCACCTTTATAGGTTTTGTATCTAGTTGTATTAACATGTTTCGATCTGAGTGGGGTATAAATTCCTTTACATGGTTTTTTAATTTTTCAGATAATATAACACCTACTCCGTTTCTATGATACTTATCATTGTTTCCGGAATAGAAGATTTGATATTTATCGGAGTTAAAATTACCATCATTTGGCCACCAAGTTTCAGATATTCCAAGTATATCCATATTAAATCTTTTCATTTCCTGTAAAGTATTTGCTAATTTACCTGATTCGAACAGGCTATTAACGTTCCACGTGCCAATTTTCAATGTTTCTTTGGTTTTACCTCCGGGGATTCTTGGCACCCTCTTAATGCCGGAGACTTAGGGCCGTATTTCTTCTTATATGGACATATTCTAAATTGTTTTATTGAAAAATCACATGATGTTTCAAGGGAAAAATACTCCAGTGATTTCCCGTTGCCTTCTGTTTTCAAATAATCCATCTGACTAGGATTGTGTTCACTTCCGTTGACTCATTTAGAGCTCCTCAGCCACCGAACAATTCTTCTATACCCTGAAAATTGTACAGAAGTATTCCTTGCTCTCGTTTGTCTCCTACCACGAATTCCACTGGGGTTTATTACCCAATCTTCATTCAGGTTACTAGGATTAGCAGGGTCACCGGAAACGAAGGTGAGCGTGGAAATTTGAGAAGGAGTGGCTTGAGATGATATCTGCATACGGCATCTTATCAGTATCAATGCAATCAGCAGAGTTACATCGCTTCACTTCCCCATTAAGACCCCTAGCAGATTATGTTTGCTATATATTAGTAAGACAGGAACAGCAATAATAAAACTCTTAAGTGGGGTATCCACCATAGAACAAATTTTGTTTTCGATTTTTTTTTATTTAATTCAGTATATATTCGGAAAATTTCAATAAAAAATTCGAAGAAATAAATTTTCCACGTGTTTTTCTTTAAAATATATTTTAGTCGCACAGTAATATTCTACGCATTACATTCGCCGTACACCGTTCAATCTAAATTATTTTTGCAAGAAGGTTTCATAAAAAAAAATTTTTTTTTTTTTTTTGCCGAACGTAGGGGTCGCCATTTCACATTTTTCGTTATATCTTTGGCATTTACAGTCGGATCTTAAAGTATGATATATCGAGGTTTTTCTCTCGAGGGGACAAATGTTTTGCTCTAAGGACCATTGACCTCAAGTATTCCGTTCTAGAATTTAGCCACCTGAACTCAGTTGCTACCACCCTAATGTCAGAAAATTAAAGCCCGTAAAAAATCGTTATACTTTTGCTAAGGAAATTTTTCGATAAACCCAGCAGAAATTTTTTTTTATTTTTTGGTTGCCGAACGTAGGTGAGAAGTGCCATTCTTAATAGCCTACACAAACCGCTGGAGCTTGAAAAACTAGATTATTGGAAAATACCTACCGGTAGGGTTAAAAAGGGGTAAATATTCCTTCTTGACTGCCTGCCCAAACTACTGGAGCTAGGAAGCTGAAATTTGGTATATAGGTTCCTCGTCCAACTTAAACGTCCGATAAAATTGAACTTTCTGAAACTTTATACCGGGTGGTGCAAAAAGGGGGAAAACTCCCCTTGACGGCCTGACCAAACCCCTTTTGCTATAAACCTGAAATTTAAAACAAGGGTGGGGTGGGGTGGTTGTAGCAGGCATGTCCGCCTTGAAGTTCTGCCCAAACGCCTTTGGCGAGAAACCTAATATTTTAAATATATCTTCGCTGGAATATGGGGGTCCAAAAGGGAAAAACGTCTTTCCTCAGCGCACTGCCGAAACAACTTTGGCTATAAACTTCAAACACTAAATTTTTTTAACAAAATGAAATGAAACGGGTAACGAGAGTAATTGAACTACCAGGCAAGTTGAATGAAATGGAACTGAATGCGGAACGAGTGGAATTGAAACAATAGGCACTCCAAAAGAAATGAGGGCAATGTAAACAAAATGCAATGGAGTGGAGACTAAAATGAAATGAATCGGAGAGCCTTCGTTATAAGGGCAAAAAAAGGAACGAACCATCGCGGAACCAGTGGAACCGAAGTGACTCTTTGCAAACAGTACTATACCAATTTGTTACTACCTGATTTATGCAGAAAAAACCAAAGGTTTTTCATTTGATAAAATGTAGATTATACCGATAGTTTTCTCTTCCTGATGTAATTAGATCCATTTACCCAATGAAATTTAATATATTTTGTTTTTATTATTTCTAATCAAAATAAAATATTTCTTCTTCTTAACCTCAAACCTACTAAATTAAAATTGATAAAAGGCATATTAATTGCAATATTAATTGCAGCTGGTCTATATGACGTTAAAACAACACTGTACTTAAATATATCATAAAAGTGCCCTGTTGATAGTCCGTCTCCAACATACACAAATTGCCTACTCTTGAACGTAAAAACCATGCGTCAGTGAGGCAACATTTGCGAAAAAGGAGACACGAAGGAGATTAGAAGATAAACAAAAAATCTAAAAGTAAAATGATTGTATAACAGAAAACTGAATATGAAAGAAAACTATGAATTAGTTACACCACACTCAAGGCCTTTAACACATATCCCACACTCTAAAAAATGTTTGTAAATTTACTACTATAAAATGGGTAAAATTTTGTTTAATTTTACGAAAATTCGGTAAATATAAACAAAAAATGCGTAAACTTTTCTCACACACACTTCCATACACAATAATACACAGACAAAGTATTTTTAGACATTATGTGTTTATAAATAAACACATTGTGCCTAAAATTACTGTTGTTTTGTTAAATAAAATTTTTACGCACAAAGTTGGTAAATATACTATCCTATAATAGTAATAAATACTCTGACATTTCAAATTGGAATAAATTGAAAAAAATTATAAATAATAAAAAGAAAAAGCGAAAACGGATTATTTTTTGTGAATTACAACATTTCCACAAACACATTAGAGTCTGGAAATAGCAACATAAGCATGAAATTGTTTTTGGTAATTATTGTTAACGCATGTGGTAGTCTGAACCTCATTTCAAAATTGAAAACGCCATAAGAGAGATACGGCCTACGAAGGAACAACTGGGTGCAATGACTCCTGCTCAACAAAATGCCTTCTTTGCAAGGGAGGCAGTCAACCAAAAACCGTCAACAATAACGGTAGAAAACGCCGTAAGAGAGATTCGGCCTAGGCAAAACAACTGGGTGTAATGACTCCTGCTCAACAAAGTCAGTATTCATTGAGTACTGCCTAACTTGCAAAGAAAGCATTTTGTTGAGCAGGAGTCATTGCACTCAGTTGTTCCTGCGTAGGCCATATCTCTCTTAAGACGTTTTCTCCCGTTATTGTTGACGGTTACTGCCTCCCTTTCAAAGAAGGCATTTTGTTGAGCAGGAGTCATTGCACCCATTCAATAGTTATAACAAAATTTTATATGAATTTTATACAAATGCCTTAAGATCCCAAAACGACTAATTGGGAAATAAACGATTACGAGAGAAGGACTCGGATATTATTATTAATAAAATACGTACCAAAAATTAATTTGTTATTTTATATAAAAACATTTTTTGGGTGGTGCTTAAAGTTAGCACAATTGTTGTAAATGTACGCATTTTATTGGATTTTTACGCACTTTCTGTTGATTTTTGCGCATTTTTTGTGGATTTTTACGCATTTTATGCGTACATTTACACGTGAAACGTGCTTTTTTACACACAAATTTTGTAAATTAACACACTAATTTCAAAATTTCATTTAATTTTTACGCACTTTCAATGTAAAATTACAAATTATTTGTGCACCAACTTAAACACAATGTGCGTATTTTTTTTTCAATTACGCACATAGAGTAAATTTACCCAATTTATAGTAGGAGTTCAGTTTCCTACTATAAGTTGGGTAAATTTCAACAGAATTTAATTAGAGTGCAGTAACTCCTTACGAACCCGAGCCAATAACTCCTAACCATTTTTAATAGGGTATGTTAACTCGACACAAACTCCTAGTAATTTTGATCCAAAACTCAATTGTTTAAGAAAGCAGTGGCGAATTTTGCAGAATTTAAAAAATGGATTCTGGATTCGATGGATCAAAGAATATCTTCCAGATCTCACGAGAAGAGTTAAATAGTGCATACCAAATTCTTCCTTACAAGCAGGAAGTTTAGTACTTCTTTGTGATGAGATTGCTCCAAGATCGAAATGGAGACGTGGTCGTGTGGTAGGTGTCTATAAAGGCAAAGATGGAACCTCAAGAGCAGCTGATATCAAAACTTGTGATGGGGTCTTAAAAAGACCCAAATCCAAACTGGCAGTGTTAGACGTTTCAAATTAGTGAATTTCCATAGTCAATTCACGGGGGATAGAATTATTATTTGTTACTACTTGTATATTGGGTTATTTGTACTTTTCTTATTTTTTGAATATTTGAATTTTATATTTTTGTTTGAAATTTATGTTTAGTTATTTGTCTAAAATTTTATTTTTGGTTGAAAACTTTTGTAAGATAGATACGAATTTTTGTAAGTATTTTTAATTTTTATATTTTGTAAATTTTATTAATGGTTATGGGTGATAACAAAAAATGTGATAAAAACCGTGTAACCACCGAATTTCTAATGCATGGATTACATTTGAGTTACATATTTCGATATATGTTAGCGCATTGTCATCTGCTTTACAAAATTTATAACAATCTGACCAATTTTTGGTTAATACATAAAATTTGTGACCAATTTTTTTATTTTATATAAAAATTAATACATTTTACAAACTTTTTCGTATATCTTAGCTATCACGACTTCAACTCTGTAACGATTTTTCGTCATATACAAGAATTTTGGAGTTATCTATTACACTATGCGACAGTCAAAATCGGGATGGGATGAAACCAACGGGAAATGTTATATCGGTCAAAAACAAGTTATACGTGTCCCGGCGTTTCGCTGGGTCACCCCTAGGAATCGAGATATATCTTTTTTTTGACATAACTCGAGAACCACTAGTCCGATTTTGCTCAAACAATTTTAAAAAAATTAAAAATTACAATTCCTTTAATCTGTTCATATAACGTTTTTCTATATACTCAACAGTTTTGCCGGTAAAAATAAATGTTTGTTACCGCTACCATAAAAATCAATAACCTTTTGTTTATTACTTTTTTTTTAAATTTTTGGCAAAAGATATTTTTTATACCCTACACCACTATGTGGTCAGGGTATTATAAGTTTGTGCTGATGTTTGTAACACCAAAAAATATTGGTCGTAGACCCACCTTATAGTATACCGATCGGTTCAGAATTTTTTTTTATTTCGATTTAACGATGTCCGTCTGTCCGTCCGTCCGTCCGTCTGTCTGTCTGTCTGTCCATGCAATCTTGTGCGCACTCTACAGGTCGTATATATTAAGATATTTTGATGAAATTTGGTACGCAGACCTATGTTGGCCCAAGGACGAACAAGTTTGATTTTGGTGAACATCGGTCCATGTTTAGACCTAGTGCCCATATAAGGGTCCTACCAAAATTATACTGTTTATACGCTGCAGGTCGCAAATATTAAGATATTTTGACGAAATTTGGTACACGGACCTATATTGGCCCAATAACGCAGCCTATTGATTTTGGTGAACATCGGTCCATGTTTAGACCTAGTGCCCATATAAGGGTCCTACCAAAATTATACTGTTTATACGCTGCAGGTCGCAAATATTAAGATATTTTGATGAAATTTGGTACATAGACCTATGTTGGCCCAAGGACGAAGCCTACTGATTTTGGTGAATATCGGTCCATGTTTAGAACTAGTGCCCATATAAGGGTCACCCCAAAATTGGCTTGGTTACAAACTGCAGGTCGCAAATATTAAGATATTTTAATGAAATTTGGTGCGCTGACTCACATTATAGAAAATTTTGACACGAGCCCCATTTTAACCCATTCGAATTTCGGATCCAAACATTAGTTGGCTTTTACCCAGACTGGTGTAGGGTATTGTATAGTCGGCATGCCCGACTTTAACCTTTTTACTCGTTTCTTCATACATTTATTTTTACCGGCAAAACTGTTGAGTATATAGAAAAACGTTATATGAACAGATTAAAGGAATTGTAATTTCTAATTTTTTTTAAATTGTTTGAGCAAAATCGGACTAGTGGTTCTCGAGTTATGTCAAAAAAAAAAGACCACCAAAGGTCAAATCGATATATCTCGATTCCTACGGGTGACCCAGCGAAACACCGGGACACGTATAACTTCTTTTTTACCGATATAACTTTCCCCGGTACTTTGAACCCTTCCCGACCACTGACCCCTACCATTTGTCTCACAGTGTTATTTATATTGCGAAAAGTATAATGTTATTTATACTCAAATGATCGTTGGACTGTAATAACTGTCATCCAGTATAACAGACTTGAAGCTTTTCCGCAGCATGTAACATTCTCGGGATGAAAAAGATGTCTTTAATAAGATTTGAAAAAATGTTGTAAACTCCGTTCCTAATTTTTAACCAAACTATTTAACGAGTAAGAAAACAATGTCATATTTGGATTCACCTTGTAGGCATCATGCGATTTTGTTTCAGAAAAAAAATTCTGACAAAGCGTTTCTGAAAGAAAACGAAAAAAGTAACCAAATGTAAACTCCGTAACTGTAAACTCCGTAACCACAATTGTTTGCATCAGGTTTCATTCAAATAAATGTAGGTAAATGTTTAAAATGTTTTAAAATAACCATAAACAGAGGTGATTCAACTAATATTTATGCATCAAAAGACGATTCAACTAATAATTTTGCGTCAAATCAAAAAAAGTTATCAGTTTTTTACCCTAAGCTGCTGGAGCGAAAAACGATTGATTTTGCATTTCATTGGTTTTGAATCGATATTTCGAGTCATTACTCCATTAGTTTGACAAATTAAATTTGTTTCACACAATTTAAGAATTTTTTGATCGTGAAATGTTATGTTTTTAATATATTATTTTGTAACTGCGCAACCGCTGTTTGGATTTTAAAAATTTTTATATTTTTTTCGCGGAATGAATTGTATTTTTATTCGCGAAACCGCCAATTTGATAAACACAAATTATATATCATTGGAAAGCAAGTTGAAAACCCAAATACGAAAAACTAATAAATTGAAGAAAATTCGTACCCAATTTTTTTTGTTATATCTTTTGCTTGCAGAAATGTAAACTCCGTTACAACAAAAAAAATTAAAATTGTGCAGAAAAAGTTATTGCGACAACTTGTAGAAGAGATTTTTTGCAATTAGGTTTATAATGACTAAACTTACTGATTCCATTAAGAAAAAACCGAAATATTAACACTTTTTGCTTCTCACAAATTTGTCCCAAAAATTTATCACATTTTTTGATTTCATCCTTATAAAAAAAAATATAATTTTGCAGTGAATAAACGCTTGCCAATAAAGAAGAATTGTTTGATCAATATTCGTCGAGTTTTCAACACTTGGGTTAGATGGCTAAGCTTTCGAACTTTAGTATAGTTACATCTGTAACGTAGGAATATGCACAGTAGACCGTACCTCAAAAAAAGTTCGCCGTACACCCTCCAATATGAAGTATTTTTGCAAGGCAATTTAAAAAAAAAAAAATTTTTTGGCCGAACGTAGGGGTCGCCTTTTTCAATTTTTCGTTATAGCTTCATCATTTAAAATCGGATTTTTAAGTGTGATATATAGATTTTTTTGCCTCGAGGTGTTTTGCTATAAAGGAAAAATCCAATGAAAAAAAATTTAAAAAGGCGACCCCTACGTTCGGCAACCAATATATGAAAAAAAATTCTACTGGGTTTATCGAAAAACTTCATTAGCAAAAGTTTAATGATTTTTTGCGAGCTTTAATTTTCTGACATTAGGGTGTTACATTAGGGTGGTAGCAACTGAGATCTGGTGGCTAACTACTACAACAGGATAATTGAGGTCAATGGCCCTCGAGATAAATAATAAATAAAAAAAATTTTTTTGAAACCTCCTTACAAAAATACTTTATATTGGAGGGTGTACGGCGAACTTTTTTTTTTGCCTATAAGGTGGTACGCTCTAATGCACAGGTTCGATTCCTACAGCCAACGGGTTGTTAAAAAATTATCATATAGAGACAATCTGACAATAAAATATAAACAATAATACAATTTAATAGAAAACCACTGATGAAGCCTGTCCATAGAAAAAAGGCAGAAACTAGATCCAGTCTGATTTGCAAATTAATGTCTTTATAACTTTTAGAGAAAAGGTTTATTCTTCTTATTAACCTCAAACCTACTTAAAACTTTTTAGTGTTTATTTGCAAAATAAATTATGTATTATTAAGAACAAATATAAAAAGATAGTAGGGGTTTTCATATAAACTCGTAAATTTCTTGTAAACCTTGTATAAATACAAACCATATTTTTTTATTTTTTATGTATGGAGTTTTACATTAAACTCATAAATATACCAGGTTTTTGCCATTTACGAGTAGAATATGGATTTATATGAAAACCCTTAGTATTTCAAAACTCGTATTTAAATTAAAACTTTTCAAACAGTCTCTGCACAGTTTCAATGGAACTATGAGGTATGCAAATTGTTAAAAATTATTATTTTAGGAATAAAAACAGAAAGCTGTACTGGTACTTATAAGAATTTACCTATTTCTGGAGTGACTCTTTGTCACCAGTACTGTACCAGTTGATTTACACCTCAACTCAATTCACAATACAAAATTCAACGGTGGGTCTCATACTGCAGGGTTAACATTAACTTGAAAAAAATGTCAACCCTAACATCCCAGTGTAGAAAATCATTACCAGATATGTGGTTATGTAGCTACATACTTGGTAATGGTAACTAGTTACTTTTGTTATTACATTTCTTATTACCTTTATATGGCGATGTCGCGAAAAATAATGAGTTATGGTTACACACCAGCATACGAAAAATCAAAAAATATATCGTTACCTATGTGCTTACCAGTACTGACAAAAATAATGAGTCTAAAAATAGATTTCAAAAAAATAAATTATATAAAAAAAATTATTTTTTATTGCATTTTTTTTTTTTAATAAAATTTGCTGGTGCGGTAATTGAACCTGGGTCTACAGATTGCCAGTCATAGCTCTACCATCTGAGCTATGTCGACATGTAATATTTGATAGATATAAACATAATTGACCTGCTGCACACAAGTAAGCTTACTCGCCAACATACAAAAAATCAAAAAATATGTGGTTACATAAATCCTTACCAGTGTTTAAAAAATATTGAGTCTAAAAATAGATTTCAAAAAATTTTCAAAAAATCTAGAAAATTATTTTCTATTTGAAATAATGATAAAAATAAGTTATTACCAGCAACTCATTATTATATGTTTTAAAATAATGCAGAAGGTAAGTGTGTGTCATTACTGGTAGTCCAAAAAATAATGATATGTCATTACCGTTTCTACACTGGGATGTACTTAAAATATTTTGTATAGAAATAAAGACGGCTGCAATTGTATTTAAAAACATTTTCTTTTGTTTTTGACTATTAATAAAATGAATCACAGGTTTGTCAAAATAGTCTAAACGAAAGAAATTTATAATCACTTCCATCAAAAATATATGGGAAACAAAAACAAATTTTCGTTACTTTGCTTTCGTTTAGAGTATTTTCATAATATATAAACTAGGGCTAAGGCTGTGTACGGGCTGTCTAAATTTAAGCTAAACTAAACTAATATTTCTGTCACACTTACAGCTTTCATAAATTTACACTAAAGTGTGCGGAGTCCCAACTTGATATTAAATTTAGTTCCGCATCCACAATTTTGGAAATTTTAGGTTTTTTTCACAAAAATTTATTCCATATTATGGAAACACAAATTAAAAATAATTTTAAACACAAAAAAATTGCTGATGTTCTTTTTCTTTAAATTTTCAAAAGTTCCTTTACAGTTTTCAAAAATTGACACCACATTTAGTTTCGGCTTTCAATTAATTTAGTTCTCTTAATTGCGTTGCCAACCTTTATATAAAAAATATATTAGTTTAATTTCAATTTAGCCTGTTCGCACACATCCTAAGTAATAAAAATTACTTACATATCGTCACCTAAAATGAAGCCCTTCATCTTTCACCACCTTTCACTTCTTCTCTATCCCATTTTCAAAGGAAGCAACACGTTAATTAGTAGGAAGAATTTCCTGAGTGTTGCTTCTCTTTAAAAAAAAAAAAAAAAAAAAAAAGGGCGTAACAACCAAAAAAATTTCAGCCGATTTTCTGATTGATTATGATGCAATAGACTAAATTACATTTCTCTACAAAATTTTAAACTTATATGTCGAAATAAGTCTATAGTCGTGTTTTAAATAAGATAAGAAAATATAGAATATCTTTAATTCTACAACGTTTTTTTTTTTGGTTCTAGTGTAAAAAAATAAAAAGTGTTGTTACGCCCTTTTGCATTTTAGGTGACGATATACTTTTTCGGTTTGTTTTTTCTTTTTATAATAAAATAAATGTTATGAATTATCAGTATTTTATGTTATTTTTGTTTTTGTTGCTTAGTGTTATTTTAACTCGAAATAACAAAAGTGTATCCTACTTAACCAACTAACAAATTTTGACTGCGGAAGTTCCTAGAGTGTGCAAACCTAACTGTTATATGGTATCAGATGGTTTTGATTTTCTTATGCTTAATTGTTTGGTTCTAGTTTTTAAAGGGGCGTAATAACTCAAGTTAAAACCGATAATCTCTTATTAACACATTTCATATTCTTTAAATATATTTTAAGGGAACAAATTGTGAAAAAGATGTTAACGAATGTGCTCTCTATGCTGGCACAGATTTGGGTTGTCAAAATAGCGCCCAATGTGTTAATCAATTTGGCTCGTATAGCTGTATTTGTCAGCCCGGTTACTTTGGCATACATTGTACGCAACGTAAAGGTGATTGTATGCTGTCCTCAGCCTGGGAACTATGTGGCCATGGTACGTGTGTCAGCCGTAATGATACATTTGGTTACAAATGCATTTGTGATCAAGGATGGAAAACAAATGGTTTAACACCAGCCTGTACAGTGGATGTCGATGAATGTGCTGAGTCTCATACGGCCTGTGTTACGAAATGTATAAATTTACCTGGGTCATTTACGTGTGCACCATGTGCGGCTGGTCTAACGGGTAATGGTATTAGTTGTCGTGATATTGATGAATGTGCAACACAAAATGGTGGTTGTAGTTTAAGTCCCAAAGTGCCGTGTATAAATTCATATGTAAGTTGGTGTAAGATGTCTTTAGTAAATTCGAAATTTGTTTCAAATGTTATTACTCCTGTTCTAGGGTTCTTATCATTGTGGTGAATGTCCATTAGGGTGGTCGGGTGATGGTCATACCTGTGGACGTTCAACTAATAACATAGATACTACCTCTGCTAATGGAGATACATCTATTGGTGCAGTGACTACATGTGCTAACAACAATATTTGTCATCCTCAAGCCAAGTGCCATGAAATTTCCAATACCGTAGTCTGTAGTTGTCCAGCTGGTATGGTAGGTAGTGGTATTGGCTTAAATGGTTGTGTTCTAGGTACTGCTAAAAATTGCATTAATCAGCCGTGTTTGGTAAGATTTAATTAATTTAAGATTTTAAAAGCACATATTTCAATGTAGTTTCATTCTTTTTTTTAGAACGGTGGCACTTGTGTCGATGCCGCCATTGGTTTTGTATGCTTATGCCCATTAGGTTACACGGGTGCCACTTGTACTCCTCTACCCAGCCCATGCTCACCCAATCCTTGTCGTAATAATGGTCGTTGTCGTCTTATAGCAACTGCTACAAATCGTTCGTTTACCTGTCAATGTATTCCCGGTTATCGTGGTGAAAAATGTGAAAAACATGCCAATGACTGTGGTGGCATTTTAAATGGTGAAACAGGTCGTCTTTCACATCCCCCTGCCTCGCTTTATGAACACAATTCACAATGTGCTTGGCGTATTAAAACCAATGAATCCTTGGTATTAAATGTCACCTTTTCCAGTTTCGATCTAGAAGATGCTACAGAATGTCGTTTTGATTGGCTACAAATAAACGATGGTGGTAATGCTGCATCTCAACTTATAGGACGTTTTTGTGGTGCACGCAAACCCTTAGGCGGCAATATTATATCTTCGACCAATCAGCTGTATCTATGGTTTAGATCGGATAATTCAACATCTAAAGAAGGCTTCGATTTAGAATGGAATTCTATACCCCCTCAGTGTGGTGGTATTGTTAATGTTACCACACATGGTACAATTTCAAGTCCTGGTTCGCCTGGTAACTATCCCAAGAATCGTGATTGTCGCTGGACGTTCAAGGCACCGAATGATAAACGTTTAAAATTGACTTTCTTTAGTTTGCAGATTGAAAGCCATGATAGCTGTAATTATGATTACGTTGAGGTGAGTGAATTTACAAAATATTTTAAGGCATTAATTTACAGAAACGCAACATAAAGATGCACTAGAAATTTGTCTAGGGTTAGGCGATTTTCAATGGGAAATCCTAAAAATCGGAGAATTTTTCCGAATGTCTTGAAATAAGTCTTAAATGTTCTCTTAAGTAATACTCAAGTACAAAAAAATAATCTTATCATATCATATCTAGAAAAGTAAATAATTGTACAAATAAAATTCAAAAAAATTTGTTTCGCCCTACTCAGATTGGAATCCGCAACTCTCTGATTGCTGTGCCAGCACGATCCCATGCAACCCTCATACAAATTATTAATTTCTTTTCAATCATGAAAAAGAACTTCCGACTAGCATATATGTATTTATTGCAGCTTTAGATGTTCTTCAAAAAAACTTCCTTATACTGAATTTAGACTGAGAAAGAACTACCCTGTTTTTGGCCGTTGCTAGTTCTTACTTGTCAAAACCCAAACATAAGAAACAAACAAAAACTACCCAGGAAAATTTTCTGTTCCAAAGAATCAGTTGTACAATAGCTACTTTTCATTCACAACCCCTTCTACTGTCGATTCTAACACCGATTTTTTTGTTTGAAATTGTCCCAAAAGCAACCCCTTCTATGGCTCCAAAGTGGAACCGGTTGCTCTAGAATCAGTTCTGGAACTAGTTATGGAACTGATTCTACGTCACCCACACCTTCCATATAGGATCCCAGGAACTGGTTCCGGAACCAGTTCCATGGAATCGGTTGCAGTGGAACCAGTTGTAGAATGGGTGTGGTTGGCTACCGATTGTAAAAAATTTTCCTGGGTAGTTTTGTACAAAAACTAGGTAGTTTTTGCTCAGTCTAAATTCAGTATTACGGAGAACTTCTTTGTGAAGTAATGAAGGAAGTGATTCATTTAGAAATTCTTCCATTTATTTTGCTCTTATATATACCCAGGACAATTTTCTGTTCCAAAGAATCGGTTTTAGAATAGCTACCCAGGAAAATTTTCTGTTCCAAAGAATCGGTTGTACAATAGCCTTCTATAGCTCCAAAGTGGAACCGGTTGCTCTAGAATCAGTTCTGGAACTAGTTCTGGAACTGATTCTACGTCACCCACACCTTCCATATAGGATCCCAAGAACTGGTTCCGGAACCAGTTCCATGGAATCGGTTGCGGTGGAACCAGTTGTAGAATGGGTGTGGTTGGCTACCGGTTGTAAAAAATTTTCCTGGGTACTTTTCATTCACAGCCCCTTCTACTGTCGATTCTAACACCGATTCTTTTTGTTTGAAATTGTCCCAAAAGCAACCCCTTCTATATCTCCAAAGTGGAACCGGTTGCTCTAGAATCAGTTCTGGAACTAGTTCTGGAACTGATTCTACGTCACCTACACCTTCCATATAGGATCCCAGGAACTGGTTCCGGAACCAGTTCCATGGAATAGGTTGCAGTGGAACCAGTTGTAGAATGGGTGTGGTTGGCTACCGATTGTAAAAAATTTTCTTGGGTAATTATATCCCAGGAAAATCTTCTGTTCCAAAGAATCGGTTGTAGAATAGCTGCTTTTCATTTACAATCCCTTCTACTGTCGATTCTAACACCCATTATTTTTGTTTGAAATTGTCCCAAAAGCAACCACTTCTATACCTCCTAAGTGGAACCGGTTGCCCTAGAATCAGTTCTGGAACTAGTTCTAGAACTGATTCTACGTTAGTCACACCTTCCATATAGGATCTCAGGAACTGGTTCCGGAACCAGTTCCATGGAATCGGTTGCAGTGGAACCAGTTGTAGAATAGGTGTGTTTGGCTACCAATTGTAGAAAATTTTCCTGGGACCTTTCGGACTTAGAAAAAATTTCCTTACAATTTAAAAAAAAAAATTAATATTTGAAAATAATTTTAATTTTTACCACCAACACAATTTTTTAAAACTAAGATAATATTTATTTAAATATATTTAGGGGAAGTGCGATACATTTGATTCCGAAAAATTTGTTATTTTAAACTATTCAATATTTTTTTTAAGTTCTCTTTTCTGAAATCTTTCTGAAGAAGGCATCTTCTATTCTGAAAAATGTTCTGGGTTATAACTTTTTGTGTAATAATTAAAAATATAAATCAGCATAAAAGGATCAAGTGTGTTATACCATGAATATTTACACTTGATTCCTTTTTGTAACATACTTGATCCCGGGGAACAAGTGTGTTTCCTAAGACATTTGATCCCGGGGATCAATTGTATACAAGAAAAAATATTTATCAGAAATAATACATCAAATTTAAATAACTACCCTAGTAAAAATGATTTTATATATTCATATATGATTTTTATACAATCATTTATGATTTTATACAATTATAACTTGTCAATTATTGTGAAACATATATTTTTATATGATTATATCAAAAGATATTTAATTATATAAAATTATATTAACCAGATCCACCATTTTACGGATCAAATAATATATTTTTTATATAATTATATTAATCCATACATGATTTGATCCGGAAAATGGTGGATCTGGTTAATATAATTTTATATAATTAAATATCTTTTGATATAATCATATAAAAATATATGTTTCACAAAACTCGACAAGTTATAATTGTATAAAATCAGAAATGATTATATAAAAATCATATCTGATTATATAAAAATCATTTTTACTAGGGTAGTTAAAGCGTTGTATTTCTAGAAATATATATAAAATATTAATTATACCCTACACCACAATGTGGTCAGGGTATTATAAGTTTGTGCTGATGTTTGTAACACCAAAAAATATTGGTCGTAGACCCACCTTATAGTATACCGATCGGTTCAGAATTTTTTTTATTTCGATTTAACGATGTCCGTCCGTCCGTCCGTCTGTCTGTCCATGCAATCTTGTGCGCACTCTACAGGTCGCAAATATTAAGATATTTTGATGAAATTTGGTACACAGACCTATATTGGGCCTATTGAATTTGGTGAACATCGGTCCATGTTTAGACCTAGTGCCCATATAAGGGTCCTACCAAAATTATACTGTTTATACGCTGCAGGTCCTAAATATTAAGGTATTTTGATGAAATTTGGTACACAGACCTACATTGGCCCAATAACGCAGCCTATTGATTTTGGTGAACATCGGTCCATGTTTAGACATAGTGCCCATATAAGGGTCCTACCAAAATTATACTTTTTATACGCTGCAGGTCGCAAATATTAAGATATTTTGATGAAATTTGGTACACAGACCTATATTGGCCCAATAACGCAGCCTATTGATTTTGGTGAACATCGGTCCATGTTTAGACCTAGTGCCCATATAAGGGTCCTACAAAAATTATACTGTTTATACGCTGCAGGTCGCAAATATTAAGGTATTTTGATGAAATTTGCTACATAGACCTATGTTGGCCCAAGGACGAAGCCTATTGATTTTGGTGCACATCCGTCCATGTTTAGAACTAGTGCCCATATAAGGGTCCCACCAAAATTATATTGTTTATACGCTGCAGGTCGCAAATATTAAGATATTTTGATGAAGTTTGGTACATAGACCTATGTTGGCCCAAGGACGAAGCCTATTGATTTTGGTGAATATCGGTCCATGTTTAGAACTAGTGCCCATATAAGGGTCCCCCCAAAATTGGCTTGGTTACAAACTGCAGGTCGCAAATATTAAGATATTTTAATGAAATTTGGTGCGCTGACTCACATTATAGAAAATTTTGACACAAGCCCCATTTTAACCCATTCGAATTTCGGATCCAAACAATACACCAGACTGGTGTAGGGTATTGTATAGTCGGCATGCCCGACTTTAACCTTTTTACTCGTTTTTGATTGAATTTGGGATTTAAGATGTTTGTATTGGCAAAGCATTTGATTTTTATGTTTCTGGGTATGGCAACACCGTGGAACGGTATTATCATTTGGGCGTTGGGAAAGCACTGTTAACAAGCACTCATATCACCCATTTCGGTGCTTTGCCAGTGCTGGCCCCTTTGTAATTTTCTACTTGGGTCGTTATGTGCATTTGTAAAATGTGCCGAATATCTGTGACGTCAACAAACTTTTAAATATTTTTTCTTTCAGATCACCGATGCTATCTCTGAAGAAACTTTAGAAAAATATTGCAATTCTACACATCCACAGCCATTACTTTTGCCAACCAATGAAGCCATTCTACATTTCCACTCCGATAATATCGGTACAGATTTGGGTTTTCAAATACACTATTCAACCGAAGAACGCATACACAATTGCGGTGGAGTTTATACAGCCAAAGAGGGTACAATACAATCGCCATATATACAATATGAGGCCGTATCGTGTGAATATGAGATACGAATGTCAACAAGTGAATCGATTTCAGTGGAATTCGAAATATTTAAAATGGGACAACAAGATTGTGTAGAGGTAGGAAAACATATTAATATATTTGGTATATAAATAAATAATAAATAGTGAAATTTTTGTAAACAATAATCTTCATTAAAGGGTGTCAATTTATAGATTTACTAATTTAAAAATATTATATTTAATAGCTTTATGACGTTAGTGAAGATAAAAATGAGAAAGTTTTACAAGCCAAATACTGTGGAGCATATGAAGTCATACCACCCATTATACATTCCCAATATAATAGATTGATAATAAAATTTTATGGTAGACCAGGAGCAGAATTTAAACTTAAGTATAAAAGTGGTAGGTTGGAAAAAAAAACTAAATATCAATAAATGGAATTTTAAATATATTTCTGCTTTTCCAGATTGTTTTTATAATTTTGAATCTCCACAAGGTGTTATTATGTCGCCCAGTTATCCCAATTTAAATAACAAAGATCGATATTGTGTTTATAAAATTATAACCGAGCCTAATACAGTTGTATCTATACATGTAGATGATTTCGATTTAAAGGATACCAGTTTGGAAGAAACAGATTGTGTGTACACTTCATTGACAGTAAGAATTCAGAATTTTAAAATTTATTTATATATATACACTTATAGAAATAAACCTGTAAAAATAGCAAAAAACCTACTAAAAACTAATTAAAAACTTACTTGCAGAAAAGACTGCTAAAATTAGCAGATTTTTTGCTAAATAATATTAAATTAATAACAGAAAAAAGAACTGTTAAATTTCCAGAAATTTTGTTATATCCTAAATTTTTTACAGACTTTTTTCTATTAGTGTAGAAACTGAGGCTTTGTGAAACGTAACAGAACTATCGTAAACGAAACATTTCTATTACATGTCACAGGGAGTCAAATCCCTTTTCAATGATAACCCCATCTAAAAGCAAAGGGTCCCTTTCATATACATAAATTGACCAGTTCTTCTGCAGCTCGTATAATTTTTCCATAGCTGAGCAATTTTAACGAATTAATACCATTTCTTTATCCCAGATCAATGATGATATGAATAAAAACATCTTGGGTCCTTTCTGTGGTGAAACTGCTCCTTCTATAGATATAATAACTAAGAAAAATATGGTGATTCTGCATTTGCGCACTGGTCTAACTTCAACGGGTCGTGGTTTTAAGTTAACTTATAAAGCAATCCCAATGGGTAATACCGATTGTGGTGGTGTTTATACTAAACCCGGTTATACTATACGTCTACCTACGGAGGCAACGGGTCAATATATGCATGACATGGAATGTTATTGGATTATAATGGCTCCAAAGGATAAGTTTATATTGCTTAACTGGAAATCATTTGACTTGGAAGAATCTACTGATTGCAGTTATGATTATGTTGAAATTTATGATCATTTGGGTAGTTCGGAGAAATATGAAGCACTAGCAAGGTAAGTATTAAAAAATATTTTCCTTGGACAAATTTAGTTCATATTCCCGGCCAACAAACAATTCGTTCCGTTTAGGTATCGTATTCGGTCCGTCATAAACGGAATCTAAATCCGTTTACGTACCGTTTTGTGGATCCGTATACTGACTAAAAAACGGAATATCGAAACTGATTCGAATCCGTTGAAATTCCTCAATGACGAACCGTTTATGGACCTTGTATCGTGTAAAAAGAGGACAAGTCCATTGAAAGTTCGTCATTGACGGACCGGGACGTCGTGTAAAAAACGGACGAATCCGTTGAAAGTCCGTCAATGACGGAACGTTTTGTTGAAAATCCCATTACACGGTCCGTTAATGTTCCGTATGCGTACAATCTATGACGAATACGTATATTATGGACCGTTAGTGTACCGTAAAATGCAGATTCATGATTCCGTACGTGCCGGAGAGTCCTTAAAAAATGTTTCTTTGTCGGAAACTCACCAAGCTTTGGGAAGAGAACTAAAAAAAATAGAAAATTGGGCATATAATAGAGGAAAATTAACGGACTCTATTTTTTCGGCCCAATCTTATGGTCTTATGGAATAATATAAAAGAGCAAAAAGGGAACTAAATACCCTTTTTGCAAGTAAGATAGGAAACAATACGGATCCACTAGTTTTCTTATCACATAATATAAACTTTAGTATAATGGTGCTTGAGAGTTTTACGCCAATCAATAATATATGTAAAATAACTGCGCTTATTCACATATACTGTATAAATTCTTCTCTTTAAAGATTTTGCGACAGCCATCGACCCGATTCGTTTTTATCACAATCTCGCATACTGATGGTAAAATTCGTTTCCGATTCTTCAGATGCCTCGGGTGGATTTGAGTTTAACTATGAATTTATTGATGCCACCAATCAATGTGGTGGTAAAATACATTCATCATCGGGTAAAATACACACACCCAGTTGGCCATTAAACTACACGAGTAATTTAGAATGTACATGGACAATAAATACACCACCCGGAACACAAATGGAATTACAAGTAGAAATATTCGAATTGGAACTAACGAATAATTGTACAAGTGATTGGTTGGAAATAAGGTAAGAAGAGTCTTTATGCTTTGAATTAAATATACACTGATTTTTCTATAAAATAAATTTTTTATTTTATAATACCGATATTTCGTCATTCTTTAATTGAAATTATCAGGGTTTTATGTACACAACAGCAAATATTAAAAATACTTAAAAATAAATGAAGGTGTGTATAGTTGATCTTTTAGTTAGTAGTAAATATTTTTCGTTCGATTTGAGATCAATTTTTATCCCGTGTAATTAAATTTTAAATATTTTATCATCTTTTTTTAATTTGAAAATAATTTAAAAGAAAATGATATGATATTTGATCTCAAATCGAATGAAAAATATTCATTTAATATTTAAAAGTATTAAAAAGCAATATTTAAAATGTAACATAATGTTGACATGCGTGGAGGGTAGCGGCAATATTTTTAAATCTTTTTAAGATTTTGTTGTTGTTTATATAATAAAACCCTGATGATTTCATTCAAAGAATGACGAAATATCGGTATTATAAAATAAATAAAAATATTTTATAAAAAAAGCTACAAAGACGTAGAGCTCAATTATTTCATAATCATAGTCAATTTCAAAGGTCGAATAATATTCAAAATCTATTATTTAAATAAACATTTTTATTACTTTTAATTGCAGAAATGGTGGTTCTAATCATTCCACTTTGCTGGGACGTTTTTGTGGCAATTATACGAATATACCACATACAATACCCTCCTTTACCAATCAATTATTTTTAACGTTTCACTCTAATGCTTTTGTTAATCTACGAGGTTTTCAGTTACGTTGGTTTGTCTTTTCAAATGGTTGCGGTGGTAATTTAGAATCTGAACAGGGTGTCATTACCTCACCTTATTATCCGGATCCTTATCCGAATAGGGCTGAATGTGAATGGAGAATACATGTACATCCTGGTTCAGCCATACATGTAACTGTTGAAGATTTATCTTTAGAAAATTACTCAAATTGTCGTTATGACTTCTTGGAAATTTTTGAGGGCACTACAGAAACTAAAACCAAGTTAGCTACTATATGCGAATTGGCTGAGGATAATCATTCCTTGGAATATATAATAAATAATAATGAAGCTTTAATTCAATTGACCACTGATGACACAAATCGGGAAAGAGGTTTTAAGGTTTCCTACAGAGCTAATTGTTCTGTAACTTTGACTAAAAATTATGGTGTCATAGAAAGTCCAAATTTTGGTATACCCTATAGTGAATACAGCGATGATGTTAATTGTGTTTGGACTTTGAAAGCACCTAAAGGTAATCGCATACAAGTTGAATTTACCTTCTATGATACAGTAGATAAATCAAAGAAACTGAATGTGATAGATGGAAATAACGTTACATATAATATTTTGGGAGTGGGTCAAGCTATAAATTCCTCTAGTGATACTATTGTCATTAGCCAGTTGACTAATCAGGTTAATTTTCAATTAGAATATGCTATGGTGGGTTGTATAGAGGTATTTCGGGCTGACAAGGGTGAATTTAAGTCTCCCAATTACCCTAAACCCTATTCAAATAATATGGAATGTTTATGGGAAATTGTTACACAACCGGGTATGGGCATAGAACTTACAGTCAATAACTTGGATTTAGAAGACACGGTAAACTGTACCAAAGATGCTTTGGTTATATCCTCGCACTATCAAACGAATAATCCGAAGGAAAGACATTGTGGTAAACATGCTGAATTAGTGGTCACCAGTTCTAGTCACAAATTATATGTTCGCTTTTATAGTGATAGTGAGGGTAATGGTAAAGGATTTGAGGCTTCCTATAAAGTGAAAAAATCCGGTAAGATTTTCTTTATTATAATTCCTAAACGCAATAAATTATTTTTGCTTTTTTGACTCCTTACAAGCTTGCGGTGGTGTCTTAACTAGTAAAAATGGTGTTGTTACTTCTCCCAATTATCCCAATAATTATCCGGAAAATTCCGATTGTGAATGGACTATTACAGTATCGCCCCATCATGCTATTATTTTAACTATGGAAGAATTAGATTTGGAAGATTTCTATGATTGTGAAATGGATTATGTTGAAGCTTTCGAAGATACAGGTGATACAAATTCTCTACAATTATTCAAAAAATGTGGTACTTTGGATGGAAATAGTACTTGGAGAAGTCTAACAAATACTCTGACAGTACGCTTTCATTCTGATGATTCTGTGCCAGCTAAAGGATTTAAATTAACTTTTGTAGAGGTAAGTTAAACATAAATCAGGTGACATAACCTAACTCGCTTGGACTTTAACCCCATTTGCTATTAGCGGATTATGGCCGAAGATTTGTCAGTCTTTTTATACTGTAGAATTAAATTTTTTTTAAATAACGGTCAATTTATGATCCAATTTTAAGTCAAATCCCTTAGTATAAATGGAGATAATGACAGAAAACATTTCGGTCCATAATTTCAATAAAGCAAATCGGTCTTTACACCGGTAAACAAACTAAAAAGTAGCTAAAGCATATTTTTTATTTGAAAAGATAGAACAATTTAGATTGAATATAAGTTCAGATCTTAAAAATATAAGAAAAAAATAGAAAAAAGGCAGAAACTAGATATATTCTGCTTTGCAAATTACTGTGTTTATACTTTTTAGAGAAAAAGAATATCTGAAAACGCTTTTTAATTTTTTTCAACATTTGACCACGTCTACCTAGCCCACTTTATAGAAAAGTAAACGGATTCTGTTTCCCGCTTCACAGAAGTATATATACCGAAAATTTGACATTGATACGACATATGTTTTACAAGCTGAACATTTTTTTTTTTGTAAAGAGAAGCAACACTCAGGATATTCTTCCTATTAGTTAACGTGTTGCTTCCTTTGGAAAGGGGATAGAGAAGAAGTGAAAGATGAAGGGCTTCAAATATGGCAACACTGTAATTGCGCGAGATATTGAATTTGAGAACAGTTGTTGCGCGCCATCTGATGGTGAGTTGGCGAACTCTGTTGAAGCTTTTTAGTTTATAGCCCTGTTATATTATATTACTTCGGTGGGGTTAAGTGCTATGGGAACACCGAAGGAGGAAGCTGCGATATGTATGAGGGATAGAAAAAACTCACACATATTACTATTTTTCATAAATTAATGTTGCCTTGGTTGGGGCTCGAACCCGCTACCTCACGTGTAACAGTCCAACGCGCTAACCATTACACCACAGCGCCCACTTTGGTATGGAATGCCTCATATATGGCGCTCAAAATCTACTATGGAACAAATTTTAAAATTTTAATTTATCGCTTTATTTAGGCGATTTAGCACAACAAAGGTTGAAGACGTATCTTGAAACGCAGTAGTCAAATTATTTCGGTTTTTGCTGTAAATAACACTATCAGTAAAATAAAATTAAGTTATGGCGATTTTTGCTTTTTGAAAATTAAGGGATTTGGCACTAAACATCAATAAATTTTGACAAAAATTAGTTCTGCTTACTACTCCTCTAAGTATATAATCTGTGTATAATTTAAAATATTTAAATTATTATCTGTGTTTAATTTAAAAAAATATGTTGGCCAGTTTTTGAGTTAGAGAGATATTGGTAAAACGTATCCTGGATTTATCCTGTGAATCCTGGAGAAAAAATTTTGACTGCTTTTACAATTAGAGACTCTAAACTAGCTTCGTTATTATCGGTAATGTACCCCAGATCGTAAATGTATTTTTGCCGATTTTTCAAATATTTTTTTTTGTTTTAAAAAGTAAATTTTTTCAAATTTCCTAAATTTTCACTTTACATCAGTGGTCGGCACCTATAGCCACCAGTGGCCGATCATAATCGGCTTTTCACACGTACACAACACGAATGATAACAAAACTCTCAACTAAAGGCAAACATACACGTTCAATATTATTGATCAATGTTTTTAAAATAAACCAATCAGAACAAAGTATTTAAAAATAAAATGTTCTGATTGGTTGATTTTTGAAAAATTTAACAATAGTATTGAACGCGTATGCCCTACTTAAGAGCATAACAAATAAAAATATTCCATTCAGTAGGATGATAGCTTTCAACAAAGCAGGTTGATGTCGGTTTGTTTAAGAAATTTTAGAAAAATTTTACACTCTTAAAATTTTACAAGAACAGGAAATTTATTATGAATTATTTTTATTTCTTTAATTCATAAAATTTACTAACTAATGGAATACTTTTTTAAGAATAAATAATTTATATACAAAAAAATAAATATTTTTAATTAAATTAATTGATTTTAATTAAATTAATTAATATTTTTGTATAATAAAATTTATTATGAATTATTTAAAAAAATTAAATTAGTATGAATTATTTTTCATTCATGCATTAATTATTTCATTTCATCATTAATTCAAGTTCTTAATACACAAAAATAAATTTAAAAACGAGTAAAAAGGTTAAAGTCGGGCATGCCGACTATACAATACCCTACACCAGTCTGGTGTATTGTTTGGATCCGAAATTCGAATGGGTTAAAATGGGGCTTATTTCAAAATTTTCTATAATGTGAGTCAGCGCACCAAATTTCATTAAAATATCTTAATATTTGCGACCTGCAGTTTGTAACCAAGCCAATTTTGGGGGGACCCTTATATGGGCACTAGTTCTAAACATGGACCGATGTTCACCAAAATCAATAGGCTTCGTCCTTGGGCCAACATAGGTCTATGTACCAAATTTCATCAAAATATCTTAATATTTGCGACCTGCAGCGTATAAACAATATAATTTTGGGGGGACCCTTATATGGGCACTAGTTCTAAACATGGACCGATGTTCGCCAAAATCAATAGGCTTCGTCCTTGGGTCAACATAGGTCTATGTACCAAATTTCATCAAAATATCTTAATATTAATACCTGCAGCGTATAAACAGTATAATTTTGGTAGGACCCTTATATGGGCACTAGGTCTAAACATGGACCGATGTTCACCAAAATCAATAGGCTGCGTTATTGGGCCAATATAGGTCTGTGTACCAAATTTCATCAAAATATCTTAATATTTACGACCTGCAGCGTATAAAAAGTATAATTTTGGTAGGACCCTTATATGGGCACTAGGTCTAAACATAGACCGATCTTCACCAAAATCAATAGGCTGCGTTATTGGGCCAATATAGGTCTGTGTACCAAATTTCATCAAAATATCTTAATATTTGCGACTTGCAGCGTATAAACATTATAATTTTGGTAGGACCCTTATATGGGCACTAGGTCTAAACATGGACCGATGTTCACCAAAATCAATAGGCTGCGTTATTGGGCTAACATAGGTCTGTGTACCGTCAAAATATCTTAATATTTACGACCTGCAGCGTATAAACAATATAATTTTGGAAGGACCCTTATATGGGCACTAGGTCTAAACATGGACCGATGTTCAAAAAAATCAAACTTGTTCGTCCTTGGGCCAACACAGGTCTGCGTACCAAATTTCATCAAAATATCTTAATAGCTGCGATCTGTAGAGTGCGCACAAGATTGCATGGACAGACAGACAGACGGACGGACGGACGGAGGGACGGACGGACAGACGGACATCGTTAAATCGAAATAAAAAAAAATTCTGAACCGATCGGTATACTATAAGGTGGGTCTACGACCAATATTTTTTGGTGTTACAAACATCAGCACAAACTTATAATACCCTGACCACATAGTGGTGTAGGGTATAATGATAAACTTTCTCGCAGTGTAAAACACCAATACATTCACATTCTCTCTTTCTGCCGACCACTGCTTTACATGCTTCTCGCTTGAAAACCGTTCCTTATACAAGGCAAAAAAAAGTAGGTTTGAAGGCAAAAAAGTATGTAGTTAAGTTTTCTGTGGTTATATTTAATACAACTTATTTAATAAAATATTTTTATTTATCCAAAAATTATTTAAAATCTGAAGACCGATTTTTGCATTACAGGGTTAAGTTTTCCCGCAGATGTCATTCAATGGATGAAGAAATATTGAAATGAATATATAAAATTTGTTAAAAAAAAACAGTGACATTGAGGTTAACAATTTATTTAATTAAATTTAGGTACCTATTCCTACTTGTGACTCGTTGTGACTGTCATAAAACTATTTTTAAGACTAAAAGTCACAACTTTTAATACAAAACAACAATGAATTTCAAAAAATTCAAATTTTATTTGTCAAACGTATGATTGTGTCAATACCAGGTCTTAATTTTTCAAATCTGAATAAAAATAAATTATTGTGACTGCAATAAAAAACAAAAATGGAATATAGTCACAACTAACAGTCACAGATTTTTTGTAGGAATAGACACGTTAAAATCACTCTTACTAAAATAAAACTTTTTCACCATAGAGCCCAAACCACATAGTGAAAGTGCTGTCAAAAGTTGTTCCTGAATTTCGCAGAAACGATTTAATATTTTTAAAAAATTCTTATTGTGTTTTGTTAGAAACAGCTCTTGTTTTTTTACAAACTATTCTAATTTCTCGGCAGTGACAAATAGAGAAGATACAAAAAACTGCTTCATCGACAAAACGTCGCACTGCGGTCGAAACTGCGTTTATCTGGTTTAGGCTTAAATTGTAATTATACAAATATGCCACAACCTTATTTAGCTCCCAAAATTTCAAGAATTTGACGATAATGTCAGAAAATTTCCTGTCATAATCCAAAAAATTTTTACGGTTGAGAGAATATTATGAAACATTTCAGATATAATCCCCAAACAGACAGTGGAAAAATCTACTAAATTAGAATTAATAAAAATGCATTTTAATTGCAATATTAATTGTATTTGGTCTTTACGACGAGTTTGAAAAAACAACACTTTACTATAAAAAATAAAAAATGCCCTGTTGGCAGTCCGTCTCCAATATACACAAATTGCCTGCACTTGTACGTAAAAACCATACGCCAATGTGGCAACATTTGCGAAAAGGTGACACGGAGGAAATAAGAAGATAAACAAAAAAATCTAAAGTAGAATGTTTGTATATGTCTGTTTGATCACTTCTGAAAGTATTCATATAGAGACAATCTGACAATAAAAATATAAACAATAAAACAATTTAATGGAAAATCACTGATGAAGCCTGTCCATAAAAAAGGCAGAAACTGAATCTAATCTGATTTGCAAATTTAATGTTTTATAACTTTTAAAGAAAAGGTTTATTCTTCTTCGTAACCTCAAATCTACTAAGACAGTGGAAATATTTAACGATTTGCACTTTGGATTGTGATCGAAATCTTTTTGGTCACTACCGTGTTTTTTTTAAGGAAATGGAGATAAAGTAAATATGGGTTAAACACGTCACTAAAATATATTTCTTTCAGGATTGTGGCGAACGTTTGATCTTAGACGATATTGGTTTATTTGATTTTCAAATTACCAAACATGCGCTAATCAATAAAACTTGTGAATGGCAACTTATAGCGAAAGATCCTGCCAAACATATTACTCTTAGTATTACACATTTACAAATGAATCCAGCCTTAGCCCAAACATATCACTCCGAAGGAGATTGCATGTCAAAAGGAGCTGTAGTATATGATGGTGTGACAGATACTTCACCAGTACGCTACAGATTTTGTAATGTTCATCCACCTGATATAATATCTAATGGTCATGCTTTAACTTTAAAAGTGCCCATGGGCTTAATATCAGAAATTGAAGCCTATGGTTTTATAATGGATAATTTTTGTGGTGGTGTACATAAATCTCTAACTGGAAAATTAGCATCACCATATTATCCATCGTCGTATCCAATTAATATTCAATGTATTTGGATCCTTGAGGCTAGTCAGGGTAATAAAATTGCGCTGACATTTGAGTCGATGGATTTAGAAGATTCGGATGATTGTAACAATGATTATGTGGAAGTAAGAGCTAATAGCGAGCTAGGAAAACTATTAAGTTTAGCTTGTGGTACGAAAGTTCCCGCCGCTATTGAAGGTGCTCAAACTTTGTTAATAACTTTTAATAGTAATAATGATGTTGTGGGTGAGGGATTTATCGCGAGTTATAATTATGGTAAGTTTTTTTCTTCAGGTGCTATAAAGACTTAGTAAATATGATGTTTTTCCTTCTAGTTACGCATAATGAAATTAATGGCTCTCGGGGTATTATTGAGTCTCCAGCTTATCCTGCCAAATTCCATAGTCATGATTTATATAGTTGGCGTATAACCGTACACAAGGATTATGTAGTACTGTTGTCAATTAAACACATTGTTGATACTGATATACCATTTATTAAGGTAAGTTATAAGAAATTTGTATGGCAAAAACTCGAGGTTCTCTGCTTAAATATTTTTTTTGATTAAATACATGCATCAGGCTATTGAGTTCTCGGCTGAACTTTACTTTATGGGGCACCCCTCAAAAAAAAAAAATATATGACCCCCTCGGGTATTAAAAAAGAAAATTTTTTTTCTAATTGGTGTTAAGGGTGCCGGGGCCATTGGGACCCGCTAGGTCCAAAAAGCCGAAACACCCAAAATGGTTAGTGCGATGGCTCAAATTAAAGGAAAATTTCTCCCGATTTCAAAAATGCATTTGGTTTTATGATCCGTAGATTATGGCTCCCACTAGATCCATTTAAGACCCCCCGGGAGTCTAAAATAGCCCATTAATGCACTAATTACACTATGCGACAGTCAAAATCGGGATGGGATGAAACCAACGGGAAATGTTATATTGGTCAAAAACAAGTTATACGTGTCCCGGCGTTTCGCTGGGTCACGTCTAGGAATCGAGTTATATCGATTTGAAGTAAGTAATTTTCATATAGGGGAAATTGTCACCTTTGGTGGTCTTTTTTTTTGACATAACTCGAGAACCACTAGTCCGATTTTGCTCAAACAATTTTAAAAAAATTAAAAATTACAATTCCTTTAATCTGTTCATATAACGTTTTTCTATATACTCAACAGTTTTGCCGGTAAAAATAAATGTATGAAGAAAAAAAATATTTTTTGCCTAAAATATTAAATTTTTTTATTTTTTAAATTCATAAAAAATCCAAAACGGAAAAAAAGGCAAGTCGTATTACTTTCACGCAAAGTCACATAACCTTTAAAATGAGACATAGATCATGAGAATCGATGGACGCGTTTCGCTTTTATTCACAATTAAGTGAAGGTATCTCATTTTGACAAGAATATTGATTTTATGTTTCAATGAGTTTGGATAATATTTATTATATATTATTTATTATTAACACGTAAAATTAAAAATTATTACAGGTAATTATTAGGTTATTACATAGATACATAGGTTATAAAAATCGATGAACGCAAAACTTATTTTCGTTTGTTTGCGCCCTTTACTTTCTTGCGTGGTGGTTCGCCCACTTGTTCAGAGTCTGTATCGGATGAGGATCTGTCTTCATCTGGAAAAAATCGATTGTTTTTAATCAGTCAGTTAACTTCATTTTTGTGACTTACCCTCGGAGGAAACTCCCATTGTATATTCTTCTTCTTCATCTTCATTGTCGGGATCGTACGTCTTTTGCGACCACCAACAAATTTCAGCCAGCAGCGAATCGAGCCTTTTGCCTTTATATCGCGTTTTCATTGGCATTGCCACTTGATGGAAGCGCTCGCCATGTTCATCCGACTCTGAGGCTAGCTGCTTGCTGATGTATTCGAGATGGTGATGCAAGAAGTGAATTTTGAGGGACATATTCACTCCAATTTTCTGGAAGTAGTGCAACATCTTGGTCACAAGAGCGGGGTAATTGTGTGCTCGCGTACTTCCCAAATAATATCGTATGACTTTCTTCACTGCCCTCCACGCAAAGTAATCATTACCATCTAAAGCACCTTTAAATTCCTTTGATTTCATGAGCTTTCGTATATCCGGCCCATTCAGAACACCTTCCTTTAATTTTGCTTCGCTGGTTCGTGGGAAAATATTATTCAAACAATCAAGAATTTTCGGTTGCTTCACAATGGCCTTGATGAAATTTTTTACGATTCCCAGTTTGATATGGAGAGGGGGCATGAGGACGTTCTCCATTGGCACCAGTGGATCATTTACGCAGTTGTGTCCTTTCTCCGTTGGATCTCGAGGAAGCCAGTCATGCGTTTCGTATTGGTTTCCTTTAAATCGGGTATCCCAAAGACACAAGAAACACATGTTTTTCGTATAGCCTCCTTGGAGACCTCTTAGCATCGCCACGACTTTCCGCCACATCTGATCAGTGTAGCAAACTTTATCCAAAATTATTTTCATCGAATCGTATGTTTCGGTTATGTCTGTGCTGTAGCCAATGGGAACGCTTGGTTTTTTTATTATATTTATGTAGCAAAACGACTTTCAGGCTTGATTTCGAAGAATTGATGAACATTCGCCAATCAGCTGCGACATAATTAATGGCAATCGCCTCCATCAGTCCCTTTATATCGTGGCAGTAAACAAATGTGTTCCCTTCGTTGAGTGTGTAGTACCGTTGGAATAGCAATTGTCGTCTTCGATATCCGGTGACTTTGACATTAGGCTCCAAATGTTGCCTTCTTTCAAAAGCTGGGCAAGTTTTTCTGCTTCACGTTGAGAAAGGTTTAATTCTGCAACAATCTTGTCCATTCTTGCTTGTGATATTGGAATTATTTTGTTCGATGGGCCGGCTTCTGGTATTGGTTTATAGGTGAAATCCGATTGATCCATTGTTTCAATAGAAAAAGAAGTTTCTCTGTCAGGACTTGGAAGCGGTGGAATTGGTATTTCATCCGAATGCGGTAGAGGTATTTGTGCACTTCTAACAGATATGTAAACTCTTCGTTTAAGGCCTTTACGATTTACTCCACATATTTTGTTTGCGCAAGCGTAACAGTTATCGGAATTGTGCTCTCCTGGATCAGTCCAAATCATTGGTACACCAAAAGAAAGTGAACTGCGTTTCCCTTGGATCCACATGTTAAGAGCATTGTAGCACGTTTTACAAATTTTGTCTGGGGCCCACGAAACGCCGCGAATTATTTCGGAATCAAAATAAAGTTTAAAAGCACGCTCCACTTGCTCAGTGAGTAATGCAGTATTTGTTGAAAAAGCTCTTTTGCCACAAACGTAACAAAATAAATTGATATTTTCTGGACAATTTGAATGAACAGATTAAAGGAATTGTAATCCCGCGATTTTTTTAAAACTTTTTTCGCCTGCGAAGCTGTGTCCCATAATATACAAAAAACCCCCTTCATAAAATTTTCACTTTCTCATAAAAAAAACCCCACACTTTTATCACCAAAAAGTTTACGTCCATTTTTCAAAATAGTATTTTTTAACACCTAAACCCGAATTCTATTTTCCGGATCTTAAAACAAAATGCATATTTGGAATGGTGAGAAAATTTTCTTTAATTTGAGTCGTCACACGTGCCATTTTGGGCGTGTTTCGGTTTTTCGGACCCTTAACACCATATAGAAAAAAAATTTTCTTTTTTAATTCCAGAGGGGGTCATATTTTTTTTTTTTTTTTTTGAGCGGTGCCCCATAAAGTAAAGTTTTGCCTGAGTTCTTTGAAGAATTTACACCTCAATTAACTTATCCCTCGCTTTTTTAATCTACTAAGTCACCGCTTTTTTAGTCCAGAAATTACCCAAAATTTTCATAGTGAATCCTACATGCGTAAGGTTAGATTGAGTAGGAAGACACGGAGTATTGAGAAAACCAGTGCTTCTTTAGAGTGTGCTGGGAAGGTTTATTTTTTCATGGATTCTTCTTACAGCTTCTAGCGAGTGTTACATATAAACATTAAGCCCTTTAGTTTCCACATCTTCGTGTATTTCAACATTCTCGATTTTGAGTTGAGTTGGAGTGGTTTGTAAAACCACAGAACCGAGTCCATCTCCATCACTTATAAATTGTTCACTCTACCATATCCCGAAGAGGAAAAAAAAAACAAATAGAAATGAGATTGAAATTAGAAGGAAAAAAGAGAATATTCAATCCCTGCCTGGAGTTTCCCAGTCTTCTTTATAAGCTTAAGAATATCAAGCGGAGGTATTTTGTGAACAGAATTCATAAACAAGACGTCATTATGCAAAAGGCGTTGCCTGGTTCTGGAGAAAACTATGCATTAAAAGACAAAATATTATGTCGTGTTCTCATCCTCCAGACTTGACAAACAAATGACGAGCACAAGCGTTATGTCCCGTAATCAGGCCAGTAAGTTTACGACAGTCACCTCTACTCATACACATTCGCATCTCGTCTGCTTACAAAAACTACCCAGTAGGAAAATACAAACGGGAATCGATGGCAAAGCACTTTAACTGGTGGTACAAGTAGGTGCTTTCCTATTCCCAAAATGATAACAAAATTGGATAAAAGGACCGGCTATTCAAAAAAAGATGGAAAAGCACTGGAGGAACAAAATTTTTGAACGTTGGCAAATCGCTGGCAAAACCAATAAATAGGTGGTCTGGAAATATATTTTCCAAAATAAAATTTAAAACGAGTAAAAAGGTTAAAGTCGGGCATGCCGACTATACAATACCCTACACCAGTCTGGTGTATTGTTTGGATCCGAAATTCGAATGGGTTAAAATGGGGCTTGTGTCAAAATTTTCTATAATGTGAGTCAGCGCACCAAATTTCATTAAAATATCTTAATATTTGCGACCTGCAGTTTGTAACCAAGCCAATTTTGGGGGGACCCTTATATGGGCACTAGTTCTAAACATGGACCGATATTCACCAAAATCAATAGGCTTCGTCCTTGGGCCAACATAGGTCTATGTACCAAACTTCATCAAAATATCTTAATATTTGCGACCTGCAGCATATAAACAGTATAATTTTGGTAGGACCCTTATATGGGCACTAGGTCTAAACATGGACCGATGTTTACCAAAATCAATAGGCTGCGTTATTGGGCCAATATAGGTCTGTGTACCAAATTTCGTCAAAATATCTGAATATTTGCGACCTGCAGCGTATAAACAGTATAATTTTGGTAGGACCCTTATATGGGCACTAGGTCTAAACATAGACCGATGTTCACCAAAATCAATAGGCTGCATTATTGGGCCAATATAGGTCTGTGTACCAAATTTCATCAAAATATCTTAATATTTACGACCTGCAGCATATAAACAGTATAATTTTGGTAGGACCCTTATATGGGCACTAGGTCTAAACATGGACCGATGTTTACCAAAATCAATAGGCTGCGTTATTGGGCCAATATAGGTCTGTGTACCAAATTTCGTCAAAATATCTGAATATTTGCGACCTGCAGCGTATAAACAGTATAATTTTGGTAGGACCCTTATATGGGCACTAGGTCTAAACATAGACCGATGTTCACCAAAATCAATAGGCTGCATTATTGGGCCAATATAGGTCTGTGTACCAAATTTCATCAAAATATCTTAATATTTACGACCTGCAGCATATAAACAGTATAATTTTGGTAGGACCCTTATATGGGCACTAGGTCTAAACATGGACCGATGTTCAAAAAAATCAAACTTGTTCGTCCTTGGGCCAACATAGGTCTGCGAACCAAATTTCATCAAAATATCTTAATAGGTGCGACCTGTAGAGTGCGCACAAGATTGCATGGACAGACAGACAGACGGACGGACGGACGGACAGGCGGACATCGTTAAATCGAAATAAAAAAAAATTCTGAACCGATCGGTATACTATAAGGTGGGTCTACGACCAATATTTTTTGGTGTTACAAACATCAGCACAAACTTATAATACCCTGACCACATAGTGGTGTAGGGTATAAAAAGTATATTTTTTGGTCCTGCCGTAATTTGAACCCAGGCCGTGAGACTACTCTATCCACTGACCTAACGAGACATATAAAGCGGAGAATACACGAGGGAACATTCGTGAAAAAATGCCCATTTTTTTGTGAATGTGTGTGTGTGTGTGTATGTTTGTGTGTGTGTGCGTGTTGACATCGTGTTTACAAAATTTTTTGATATTTTTTGTTCCCTACTCAATGTTCCTTCGTGTATTCTACGCTTAACACTTGGTAGCTAAAAACATAAATGAATGATAACAGTTGGAAAACTACTGGCTGTGCTAAAATGCTAGCCCTTTGAAACAGTTTTTTGGAACTAATATACCAGCATTGGGAGGGCAAAAAAAAGTTATTCTTAAAGGAGCTTTTCCACAAACAAAAAAAAAATGGTTTTATAAAACAAAAAAAATTTTAAATTAAAAAAAATCCAAATAAAAATTTTTCTTTGTAATCGACTACAAGCCTTTTTTATGAAGCGTCATCATTTTTATAAAATCATTGCTCTACCAGTGAATTGTTATTGTACCGCTGGCAATTACTGACTATTTAGCACTGGATAACCACTGGTTGCAAACCTTGGCATATCACTTTAAGCCTATCCTTTACCAGCGGTTTTTTTTACAAGCGACCGAAATTTTTGTAAAACAAATACTGGCAAACGGTTTTTGCAAAGGCTGGCAAAGCATCCCAAATGAATGTTCTCCCAATCACTTATTTTTAACACCGTGGTTACCCAGTGGTATGCCAGTACTTGATTTTTTTTATCACTGGTGATTTCTGACTGGGTACTTCATAGCCACGCAAATTAGTCCCGACTGACCAACTCTCAATGAAACAACCCAGCAAAAAAAATTTAAGTCATGCTTTACACACCACTTTTTTCATTGCTTCAATAGTCTCCCTGAGTATATTTTTACTGCATTTTTAGAAGTATTTACGAACAACTTCAAAAAAATAACTTCTTTCGTTGCTTCCAAAGTATCCGTTACTATATTTTTACAGCTTTTTTGGAAGTAATTCTGAACAACGTCCAAAAAATCACTTAGATATTGCTTCTAAAGTATAATGGTTCCAAAAGTGATCCTAAAAAGTGATTTTGCTAAAGTTTATTTCCAAGCAGATAATTTCAGGTTTAATTCCTGGTAAGGCCAATATTTTTTCTTTTTTATAATTATAATGAATTTGTTTAAATACAATATTTTTTTTAATTTTTAAAAATATATAAATGAAGGAAAGTTGCTCTTTATACACTTGCGAGGATTGTACTGAAAAAACTATGGAATTGCAGTGCACCTTTTACACTTCATTAAAAGTACTTTTATTGAAAAGAAGCCATAATATTTCGCAATAAAACAGTGGAGTTTTTATGGCACTCAAATTTCATATCAAAAACTAGCTCAGCGGTGGAAAGCTAGACGAACAATCTTAAGGTCGCAAGTTCGATACCTAATGGCGGCATTAAAAAAAAATAAAAATAAAAAATATATATGTATATTATTAATTTTTTTAATTATTCAATTGATGAAAAAGAGTTTCCGTTACCCTTGTTTAAAAAGTACTGAAAAAATGTGGAAGTGGGAGTGCTTCTCTGCTATGACAACTCAATGTGAAAAACATTGCTGTTTCTGGTAAAAAATGAATACATCTGGATCATTAATTGTGGTGTTTTCTACTGCTTTTGCATCACTTTCTGGGAAGTTTTCCTTTATGATCCGATTCATTATACTATCTATGACAAGCTGACACCCAGCTACAGTTCGCAGTCGTGGAATTCGAAACCCATCCAATATTTTCCGACAATGCGCCCATTTCGTTTCTTGGAATACCCACATGACACGGAACCCATAGAGGGCAGACCCTGTTCCCCATAGACTCCTTATCGATTCTGCGCCTGAACTACTAAAAAATCCTGGATGAAGTAATCGGATATTCAAATGCCTTAAGCGCAGCCTTACTGTCACTAGAGATACTGAGACCTCTGTCCTTCCATCTGTTAATGATTACAGTAGTTTTAACATAGCTGCACAACCAACTTTTGCATGAATTTTTGTGCAGATAAGCCAAAAACGTTGCTAAGTCAAATTGTTTACCTGTCTTAATGTACAGTAGAATGTACTTACAGGCAAAAAAAAAATGCGTGGTATACCCTCAAATATAAAGTATTTTTGCAAGGTAATTCGAAAAAAAAAAATTTTTTCCCGAACGTTATAGCTTCGGCATTTAAAGTCGGATTTTAAAGTGTGATATATCGATATATATTTTTTGCCTCGAGGAGACCAGTGTTTTGCTATAAAGGAAAAAAGGGGACCCCTACGTTCGGCAAAAAAAAGAAAAAAAATTTTTTTAATCCTTCTTGCAAAAATAATTTAGATTGGAGGGTGTACGGCAAACTCTTTTTTTTTAAGCTACGGTCTATTATACATGTTGCTATGGACTTAATTTTTAATTTTCTTTATTTTTTTTTATAAATTTTGGTCACAATTCATTTCAATTTCTCTACACCAAACATTCTCCGAAAAGTAGTTTTCTCAAATACAATTAATTTTTCATTAATTTTTGTCTTTTTAATTACACAATTTTCTTCTTTCAGTTTTATGACGGTTATTCAGAAATTGGATCACCGATCGATTACACCAATAGCCATGTTGTTCGATCTAATACTAATATACTATACTTTACTGCTATACGAGGACCTTTTCAGTTTGAATGGGAACAACTATCTAAAGAAGTAGTACGCAGTAATCAAACAGCAGAAAAAATGTCTGAACTTTGTGGAAATCAAAATTTGCGTATAAATTCTTCATTTTTCTTTAGTTCTCCGGGATATCCTAATGGTTATGCAAACAATTTACAATGTTCCTGGACAATCATACCTAATAATCCAGCAATGCATGTAGAATTGTCATTTTTGAAAATCGATCTAGAAGAATTTGATGAATGTTTCGCAGATTATGTACAAATATCGAATAGTAATGATTTACAAAATTGGCATAAACTAGATAAAATTTGTAAGAAAACGCCAACAGTGGTAATGAAATTCCAAGGGACACCTTATTTAAAAGTAGAATTTGTAACAGATGCTGGAATCAATAAGACGGGATTTTCCTCCCTGATAACAACCAAGTGTGGCGCAGAGCTAAATGAAAGAAGAGGATTTGTAAATATTACCGAGTTAAATGGAAGTATGGCAAACTATGAACAAAGTTGTGTATGGACTATTAAAGTACGACAGGGTAGACGTATACGTATAACATTCCCCGACTTTTGGTTACGTAGTCCTAATACCGAAAACAACTGTAAAACCTATATGCTAGTTAGAAATGGTATAGCTGAAGATTCTCCCTTCTTGGGCAAGGGAAAATACTGTGATAATGATATTACAGATGTTCTGGAAACTTCCTCAAATCATGCTTATATAAAATTCAAACGTCAAGGCTTTCCAAGCTATGGAGCTTCATTCCATTATGAGGAAATAGCACAAGAATGTTCCAGAGAAGTAATTTTAAATGAAAACTATAAATGGGATCAAATACAGACTATAATGACACCTAATTATCCAAATATACCAAATCCTCATTCTGAATGTATATGGAAGATTATAGCTCCCTTACATAAGACTATTACTTTAGATTTCTTTGGTGATTATGATCTAATACCAGTTAATTCCGATTCACAGAAATGTGAATTGGAATATATACAAGTCAACGATGGTGCTACTGAAATGGCTCCTTCTTTAGGAAGACATTGTGGTAAAACCAAACCAAGCACTATACATTCTACTGGCAATATATTACGTGTTTTATATTTTACTGATGTTTCGGAGCCTCATAAGGGATTTCAAGCTAATGCTAGCATTAGTAGATGTGGTGGTTCTTATTATAATTCCGAAGGTATAATAAACTCACCTCTGCTACAACTTAAATCAAGTGATAAGGAGCTGGAATGTGTATATATCATAGAAACTGCTTTGGGTTCAACTATTAATATATCGGTAGATAAAATTAGTATGCCAGAACCGGATGAGGATCATAATCGAGATTGTAAGCAGGAGACACATTTGGAATTACAAGAAATTGATGCATTTTCTACTGATGTGGAAAATATAACTGATACTCTATATTTATGTGGTTCAATCGCAAATCGTTATATTGTAGAAACGAATAAATTGAAAATCATCTTAAGAATTAAAGATGGTTTCTATATGTTAGACAGTTTTCAAATTTCCTATTCTACTATTGGCTCAAGATGTGGTGAAACTATTGTTGGCACCCAGGGCATATTACAAACACCCAATTATCCTTTGGGTACTGGTGGCCCAATACAATGTTCTTGGCATTTGAAAGCCCCTAAGGGTAGACGTATTAAAGCGGAATTTTTAGATTTTGATATGGGAAGCGAAGAGAACATGGGTCGCGTCTATCGTCGTTTAATCTTCAGCAATGATTATAAAATGTCTTCGGTGATAACCCGTGTAACAGATAACCCACCAGCAGTTATCTATTCCACCGATAATACCATGAGTATCGATGTTTTGATGTTATCGTTCAACAAAATTAGAGGTTTTAAATTAAAATATTCTTCTGATGAAGAGACCATATACTGTCGGAATCGTTTTTGGTTAATTAGTTTTGAAGCAAATTATGGAAAGTCGCAGTCTCTTCTATTTAAACGTGACGATAATAATACTTCTATATATTGTGCCCACGACTTACAACCGAATTACAATCAAACTATATCTATACAAATTATAAGACAAGAATTTTATCCCAATAATGCAGATTGGTATTCATTTGCTTGTCAATATACTGCTGCTGTACAATTATTTGCAGGAGATACAAGAATATTACCGACCTTATTATGTCGCAATGAAACGCAGCCTTCTGTTCGAATACCATTTTCTACAAAATTAGTTTTAAGCGGCCATAAACGTAATAATCTTAAAGAACTGGAATTGCAATATACAATGTATAAATGTGGTGGCATAAGGAGCTTACATTACTATCGTGACTTTTCTATATTACAACCGGATATGCAAAATTATACTGGCCATTTGGAGTGTGCCTGGGCTGTTTGGGGTCATAATAATGATGATAATGATGCTGATGTGGATCCACCTAGTTTTGATGATATTTTGGAAACAATGCAAGTAGATATTTCTCTAACTACCGATTTCAAAGGTAAGTGTTTTTAAAAATTATACTTATGTATATGTGTTACATTAGATAGAAAAATACAGTGAAACCTGATATTTTGGTTCCACAAACAAAAATTCTACTATTATACCCTACACCAAGGCCCGATTACTGAATGTCCAGTTGGCTACAAACTGGAACCTTAACTGACACATTTGTTGTTGTTTCCCATTTAAATTTGAATTTAGGTTAGGTTCCTGAGGCAGCCGCCATAAAGGCCAGCTCACGAGGGTCCTTCTAAATCCTGTTCCCGTTGTGATACCTGTAATGCCGTTAGGCGACCACATCAGGGTCCGAACCAAACCTCCTGATGAACAGACTTATCCTGCTTACGTCGGCAGCAGACAGGTCCGTCAGGTCATCCAGAAACGGATGACCTCCTGTTCGCAAACGCCGACCACTGGTACACCGGAGTCTCCTCCTCTTCGTCATCGTGACAGCTCCTGCAGAAATCACTATATGGCAGTCCCAACCTGTGCGCATGCACGCCAAAAGCGCCATGTCCCGTTACCACCGCCACCAGGTTGCGCAAGTGGGAACGGGGTAACCCAATGACCGCACAAGTACGGCGGCGGTCATGGTAGGACACACCTCCCTTGTACTCAAGTAGTTGGCTCATTGCCCACCTGGCCGAGGCAAGCTGCAGGTAATGACGCTCAACCCGCTGCTTGCTCGGTGTGAGCGGTATGCCGCGCGTGTGATCGATCTCCACATCGTGAAGCATTGTACCGCGTGCAGCTAGTCCATCCGCAACATTGTTGCCATCATTGTCCCCGTGTCCCGGCCCCCAATCGAGTGTCATTCGCGAATGTCTCGGCATCTCGTTCAGAGACACCCGGCATTCATGGACAATCCTTGATTTAGAAAACACACATATTAGGGACTTTATGGCCGCTGGGCTGTTGGTGAACATAAAAATATCCCCTGAGGATAACCGCTGGCACCTTATCCAAGTCATAGCCCGCTGTGTTGCTGCTACCTCAGCCTGTATAATGCTGCACCGATCCGGCAGCCTAAAGGATAGTTGATAATCAAAGCGACCCACATACACCCCCTCCCCTACTCTTCCATCCCTCATGGAGCCATCCTTGTAAATTTCGAGTGCCCCCATAGGTAGGTCGAGCCCCTCTGACCATTCTGATCTGTCCGATATCCGAGCCTTGAACTCAAATCGAACGAGGGTTGTGCGGTGCGATAATCAACACGCACCTCTATATCCAGAGAGGTCACCAAAGTGTACTCCCTGTACTCGAGAGATTTCACAATATATCCCACGAGTGAGTGAAGTGCCGTTGGGAGGCAGATAGCAGACCTAGTTCAATGAACATCCTAAGGTGTACATCGATAATTCTCTCCAGGATCTTCAATAGAAAGTAATATAGACTTATTGGTCTATAATCCTTCGGCGTCGTATGGGATGTCTTCCCCTCCTTGGGAATAAAGACAATCCTGCTCACGGTACATCCCCTTATATATAACGGCAAGTCATGGTATAATAAATTCAGCATCCCTCTGCAGGTCCGCTGGTATGATACCATCAGGATCCGGTGACTTATACGATTCGAAACTGTCAACAGCCCAGCGTAGTCTTCTTTCCTCTACAGGAAGGGTTACTGTTCTGGGTACGTCAGCATTCGGAAAGTCCTCTGTGTCAGTCAAAGGAAGACACCCCGGAATATGTACCTATAAGAGCATCGAGTGACTCTCGGCTGCACGTGGTCCAACTGCCGCATTGCCTCTGGATGAAGCTCGATGTAGTGGAGGTTCTGGACAGGATCCTGTGAAAGTGACTGGTCTCAGAAGAGTCGCAACAGAAATTTCTCCAAGACTTTCGCTTTGCCTTTCTTATCACGTTCTTAAATCTATTCACCGAAGCCTTGTAGGCAGGCCAGTCTCTCGATCCTTTAGTTTCATTGAAAAGTCTTCTGCACTCAGCCCGTGTATTGGCAATATCAGAGTTCCACCATGGTGGATTGATCTTACCCCTGCGAATAACGGGCTTGCATTCCCTTGACGTCGCCTGGTTCAGCACTTCAGTTAGCCTGAACACGGCGTTCTCTATATCAACCGCACTCTCTATGAGTGGTGGATCATGTGGTAGGATCCTGGAGACGTTACCACAGTGCATGTCTCAGTTTGTCCTCCTTCTATTAATATACGGACTTTTCTCCTGATTTCTAAAATCAACAGAGAAGTCAACTGATGACCAGAAAAGGAGCAATCCCTCGAAACATTCCAATCCCTAATCATCTGAAACCTGCCTTTACTAATGAGCGTAACATCAAGAACTTCGCTTCTATTTGCAATACTAAAGGTCGGTTCACTGCCTACATTCGCTATCGATAAATTACTTCTGAGAACAGAATCAAAAAGTGACTCACCTCTTGCTTCGAGCTTCCAAACTGTGTGGTGCGCGTTTGCATCAGCGCATATTATGACCGGCGTATTCTCCGCCCTCGCCGCGCGTACCAGCTTCCTGGCCACAGTGTTGGGTGGTTGTTCACCATGGTCATGCGCCATATAACTGGATACCAGCCAAAGTTTATTACAGCCAGTTTCCAGACTACCGCCATTGTGTCCTTGTCACTATAAAAAGGTAAAACAAAAACATTAAGGGAGTTCTTTGCCATAATACAGGCCTTTGGCTTACCAGTACCCTTCACGTATAGTGTACTATAGCCGTCAAGTGTTAGTCGACAAACCCAATCCTCATGGATCCATGGTGCTTGGACTATAATAAGCTCATCCATGCTCTTAGCAACCCGGAGGAACAGTTCCGCAGATTCTGACTTGAAATGATGAAGATTAATCTGCGTTACCTTCATCATTGTGGATTGCCATTAGCAACCCGGAGGAGCAGTTCTGCAGATGCTGCCTTGGAATAATGACGATTAATCTGCGTTACCTTCATCATTGTGGATTGCCTTATATATAATGCTGATGTCGGCGTTCTCCAGATCTGAACCTAAAAGGGCGTCTTCATCGACTACTTCCTCCATCTGTTCAAAGAACTTGCCCAGCGGGCCTGTGACTAATAGTGTGTCTTCTGAGTCGGAAGAATTAGCAGCTACAGCGCATGACATGCGGTCCATCTCTTCTGGAGCCCCAGATTTATTAGCTAACGGTGGTCTATCGCCCTTATCGTCACCCCGGTAGATGGTAAAGAAGGTCGTACCGAAACCATTATAGACTTTCCTGCGCCTCTCCTGGATTGGCGCCAAGGATTGTTCGTTCATTAAGAATAACGATAGCCCTTCTGAAGTTATCGACAGGCTCAGAAACCTTAAATACCTTCCAACTATGGGTAGATAGCTGTGGATTACTGTTCTGCAGGATCTTCCGTATCTCAGTATGGTCAGATGGCGCAGTTCGAATTTTAGCTGTGGACCTAGGCCTGCGAGGCATCTCACTAAGAGGAACCGCCTTAAGCCTAGCGCCGTGCCATATTTCCACAAGGGATACTATGGAATGCTTGACATGCCCGTGTAACCACCCAGCAGCGGTGCTTTGGCGGGTGGGCCGCGATTCGCTTCAGGAATCTTCCAGTATACCTTCGTTAATTTAATTCGGATTATCTCCCAATTCGCTCGAGAGTATCCTCCAAATCCTATCCACAACAGCCAATATGAGATTGTTTTTCACCACCTCATTAAATAGTTTACTGAATAGCCTTGTGGGCTTATGTTTTGGACGTTTTGTCCGAGTGGGCGGCTGCTCTTCCTCAGATAGTTGCCGCTTAGGCGCCGCTTTTTCAGCGGGTAGTTGAGTTCGAATTTGAATTTAACTGTCGCCTAAATAGACAGGCGATATTACCATATTAATGAGCCAGAAAATCGTTTAAAACTTTTTAAAAGATCGTCAAAATAGTCATCGCGTTTAGAAAAATCGTCAAAATATCGGTTAAAATTTCAAATCTAAAAAAAACCTTTTATTTTCAGCAAAAAAATTTACTCGTAATAAAAGTTTTTAACTAATATGGTTTTCTTTTTCTAAAGGTAAATGTGAGGAGGAATATTTAATAATCTACAATGGTCCTAATCAAAATTCTCCTCATTTGGGCCGTTATTGTTCACAATCTTCCATTACCAATATGGTAGTAAGTGGTGGTGTTTTCGTAGAGTTTATTACGCAAAATTACAATAAAGAATCTAAATTTAATTTATCCATACATGAGGGCAGTGGTTGCGGTGGCTTGTTAAAATATCCTTTTAGATCAATTATTTTCGACTATCAGTATAAAAATAATGTAGAATGTATATGGGATTTAGAAACACAACCAGGTTTTCATTTGGCAGCCGTCTTTGAAAATAGATTCTTTATAGAATCATCACCTAACTGTACCAAGGACTATCTTAAAATACAACAACAGTCACTGGTAGCAGAAGAATGGCAAGATATACAAACTTTATGTGGTCGTACTCCGCCACCAATGATAAATACAACCACCACAAAAATGCGTTTAATATTTCACTCGGATGAAACGACAACAGGAGATGGTTTTAGCGTTAATTTTGAACGTAATTGTGGCGGTGTGCTATATGCGACGGATATCATGCAGAAACTCAGCTCTCCGAATTATCCCAAAGAATATCCACCCTATCTTAATTGTAATTATACCATTTTGCCATCACCCGAAGTAAATAAAACCGAATCGGATTCTTTATATATCAGATTTATAGAATTTGAAGTCGAAGATGCTCCTCTCGCTAAATGTTTGTTTGATAATGTAACCATATATACCAGAGATCAATTTGATAATATTCAAGAAAATATTATATGTGGCAGGAAAACAAATTTCGAAATACGATCTAAAAAATCAATATCGATTATATTGAAAACGGATGGTAGCTACGGTCGTAAAGGTTTTCTTATGGAATTTGTTCACAACAAATGTGGTGCTACTATTACTAGCTCTTCGCTTATAGAATCTCCAAAAGATTCTTCTACACAAATGTATCCCCATGGCAGCAAATGCTTATGGCTATTACAGGCACCGGAAAATTACAAAATCATAATTAAATTTGAAGAATTTGATTTTGAAAGTCAGGGTATGTGTACTTATGATGCCGTTGAAATCTACAAAGGACTACATACTGTAGATGATCAAAGATTAGCGAAATTTTGTGGTAATCTTACTGGAAAAATACCACCTATCACCATTAGCCAAAATACTGCTCTCATACATGCCTATGCTGATGAGCGAGATCCTTCTCGTGGTTTTAAGGCTTACGTACAATTTACTGCCAATTGCGATCAACATATCTATTTGGATTCTTCAAATTCCTCTTATGAATTTAATCACTTTTCGGGGGAATATGCCAATAATTTGGATTGTTCTTGGTTATTTAAAACATCATCGGATAGACAATTAAAAATTGAATTTTCTACTTTCCATATTGAGAATTCTTCAAATTGTTTAGATGATTATTTGGAAATACGCGATGGTCCCGGTTTATTCTCCGATTTAGTAGGACAATTTTGTGGTCATGATTTACCTAGTTCTTTGGTGTCATCAGGAGCATCAATTGTTATGCGCTTTGTAACGGATTCTAAGGAGACTAGTAGTGGTTTTACGGCCATTATTAGGGCTGTGCCAAAGATATGTGGTCAACAAAATTTGGATTTGATAACGAAAAAGGTAAGGTGATTAATTAAATTTATTGATTACATTAAATAACACATTTTGGATTCCACCCACCAGACTCATTTTATCAAGCTAATTAAGGCAAGAATACACGTGCAACATTATGGATCAATCTTTTTAAAATCAACCAATCAGAACAAAGTATTTAAAAATAAAATGTACTGATTGGTTGATATTTGAAAACATGATCAATAGTAGGTTTGTTTTTTTCGAATATTTCGCATATTTCATTTAATAGCATTTGTTGTTTTTCATATTTTATGAAATAAAAAATACTAAAATTTCAAACATATTTATGACAAATATTTTTGTTTACATTTCAAAGAGAAATGAGCTCCAAAGACATAAACATTTTTTCACTTTTTTCTATGAAAGTGGTCCTTCTAAAAGAGCCCCCTGTTCACCCAATAGTTAACTTAAATATAACTAAAATTCTGTAAATTTAACAGTTTTATTTTTGCTCTTCTTATTTTACTAGTATTTAGCAAAAAAATCTGCTAATTTAACTGTTTTTTCTGCAGCATTATTTTTAACAAATTTTTATTTTCTTTTTCTGCTATTTTTACAGATTTATTTCTATGAATGTAGTTTTTAAGTTAGAGAGGTATTTGTAAGACGTATCATGACGTTATCCTCTGAGTCCTGGAGCAAAACTAGTATTTTATTTTACAAGTAGGGACTCTATACTGGCTTTGTTATTTTCGATAATGTATGCCAGATTGTAGGCGTATTTTTGATCATTTTTCAATTGGGAGGTCAATTTGTATTGTCACATATCGTCATATAAAATTAAAAAAGCCGTAAGTTACATTTAAAAATTTTTACAGAAAATGAAAAATAAACCAAATACTTTAAAAAATTTTGTATGTTAGCCTTATCGAATTAGTATTTGGAGAAAAATTTCCAATTTTTGTATTATTTACAGAGCTTTAAAATTTACGCCTTTGAGGATTAGTTTTTCCTGCGCTTGCGCTTAGGGCTTTTAGAATTTTTTTTATTAAATTCATCATTTTTAGTCGTAGGAGTGTAAAATAAAAAAGTCGATTTTGATTTGTTTGTTACCTACGGCTCTTTTGGTGTCATATGACAATATACATATTATTACAAAAATAAAAAAGTCAACTGGAATATAAAAATTTTATGTCACTAAATAAACTTCCCATTATCCAGCCATTTGATTGGCAATAGAATCGGTTTTCATCATGACTCTCTTTTCTGGGTGAAGCTTTCATGCAAACCTGTACAGTAGACCGTACCTCAAAAAAAAAATTCGCCGTAAACCCTCCAATATGAAGTATTTTTGCAAGGCAATTTCAAAAAAAAAAAATTTTTTTTTTGCCTTTTTCAATTTTTCGTTATAGCTTCGGCATTTAAAGTTGGATTTTAAAGTGTGATATATCGATTTTTTTGCCTCGAGGAGACCAGTGTTTTGTTATAAAGGAAAAATCCAACGAAAAAGAATTTAAAAAGGCAACCCTTACATTCGGCAACCAATATATAAAAAAAATGTCTACTGGGTTTATCGAAAAACTTCCTTTGCAAAAGTTTAATGATTTTTGCGAGCTTTATTTTTCTGAAATTAGGGTCGTACATTAGGGTGGTAGCAACTGAGATCTGGTGGGTAACTACTAGAACGGGATACTTCAGGACAATGGCCCTTGGAGCAAAACACTGGTCCCCACGAGAGAAAAACATCGATGTATCATACTTTAAAATCCGACTGTAAATGCCAAAGATATAACGAAAAATGTAAAATGGCGACCTCTACGTTCGGCAAAAAAATAATGGTTTTGAAACCTCTTTATAAAAATACTTTATATTGGAGGGTGTACGGCGCACTTTTTTTTTTGCTGTAAGGTGGTACGCTCTACTGTACAGGGTTAAGGTGCACTAAATACTGCATACACGTGTTTAATATTGTTTCTTCTCTCATAGACTTTAACATTATCATCACCCGATGATGGTTCTGGTAAATATCCTAATAATATTAACTGTATTTGGAAAATAAAAAGCGATAATAACATACATTTACAATTTGAAAAACTTGATATCGAGGGACCCGACAACAATGGTTCTTGTTCCACGGATTATATTAAAATCATTAATAGTGATGTAAGTAAAAAGACGATAAGAGAACTTTTTTATTTATTATACATAAAATGATTTAATATATCTTTATTCCCAGGATGCTGATACCGTTGATAAGGGTTATGGCAGTAAATTGGTATTTAACGGGTTTCCACAGTCTATCTCTGCATCTTCGTATTATTATAGGAATTCTGACTTTGCGGCTGAACATATATATTGTGGTAGTAAATTGCCAGATGATTATTTCACATCTTCAAAATCAGTATTTATTAAATTCAAGACAAATAATGAACTAGCTAAAACTGGATTTAAATTGAAGGCTACAACAGCAGAAGGTAAAATTTTCGTACCCATATTAGCTGTATGAAATACCAAAAACTTTTGTCGATATAAGATTTATTAAACATTTTGTGTTACTGACATATTTGGGCATATGGTCGTGCTCTAATTTGTACCCCTTTTATAAATTACGCCACCCCTTTCGTAAATTTATTTTACAGAAAAACATATCAACAATATTTTTCGTTGAATTTTTGTACAAAATTTTTTTTCACGCGAAAATAATTTGTTCACAATAATTGTTTCAATTAACTAATCTTTAAGCCAAAGGGGTGGGTGACTGCTTGAACTTTATTTCGACCCACCCTAATATACATAAAATAATATTTTGTCTCTGCCAAACAGAAAGTCCTTAATTCGAGTCCTAACTCGACTGAGTCAAAAAAAAAACATTCGACTGATAATTTAAAACTTTCCATTAAGAAACATGTGATCTTCAATAAACTTTTTTAATTATTTCAATTTATTCCAGGTTGTTTCCGTAATTTTACTGGTACTCAAGGTCGTATAAAACTATCAGAATCTACCGATCATTGTGATATTTATATAAAAGCTCCGGTTAACACCTCACTCAGTCTTTATTATAATGAATTAATGTTTTCGGAATATGATTGTGGCAAGGAAAATATAGAAGTTTTTGATGCACGCACTAATACATCTCTGCAAAAAGTATGCGAATTTGTTGATACCGGTAAATCTTTATTTACCAACACCAATGAATTGCGGTTGCGTTTGAAATTAAGCGGTTATTATACCCAAATTGATTTGACCTATTTGGCTAGTACTGATGGTCCTGGCTGCGGCGGTGATTTATATAACACCAATGGCATTATAACAAATCCATATTATCCAAATCATATACGCAATAATTCGGATTGTCGTTGGAATATAAGAGTACCATCGAATTTAAAAGTTCTTTTACGATTCCCGGTATTTAATATGGGCGCTAAGAGTACTTGTCGCACGGACTATTTACAAATCATTGAGCGTGACAATAATGACAGCGGTACAGAGATGGTGGTACGCGAGTTTTGTGGAGAGGTATGATTTTTATAAACAAAACCTATTTGTATAAGTTTTTTTTACTAAAAATAATTTTTTCTTAATATTTTCCTTAGGACGAACCTCGTTTTTATCAAAGTACAAAGAGTTTTGTTACGATACGTTTCCATAAAACTGTTAATTATGATGGTACCGGTTGGGTTTTATCATTTAGTGGTGTACATCCTGATAATAAAGTTATAACATATTATTGAAAATGTAGTAGTTTGAATATAAAATTTGTTTTATATTTATATTTTTATATACGAGTAATTAATTTAATATAAATATAAATATATTTTAAATGATCTACAAATTGGTAAGATGCTCAACTAAATGAATTACAAATATATATTTTAAAATCTTATTTTTTACTGAATAAAAGCGATAACAAATTAAAACTGCCCCAACTGTATTTTAAACTACTTCCAAATAAAAAACGTTTTGATATAGTAATATCTAGTCATGAAAGCCAAAAAAGCTTAAGTGACAAAACTACACACAGAAAACAGATTCGTAGTTAAAACCGAATTTTGCGCTAACCGAATTTTTGTAGTTCCGTGTAAAATCAATTTTATTTATTTTTAATACCGTTGTAATTACCGAAATTTATTTACAATTTTTGAATTTTTGTTGTGTTAATAGATTATTTTAATGTTTGTGGATTATAAATTCTATAAAAATTTATTTAAAAATTAAAAAGTTTTTTATGTCGCTAACTGGGATAGAACCGGTAACCTTCCGCTTGTCAGCCCATTGCTTTTCATCTAAGCTAAGTTCTATTTAAATGTTTTTAGTCAAATTTCAAATTTGAATTTCTTTAGGTTTGAATATTTTGTTTATAAATAAAATTATATCAACAACAGAAAATCAATTGTGTCTTCTAATTTGAACAAAGCAAAAATTAAAAAAAAAAATATTTTGCGAACCGGGATAGAACCGGCGACCTTCCGTTTGTCGGCCCATTGCTTTTCCTCTAGGCTAAACTCGATATAAATTTTTTTTGTCAAATTTCAAATTTAAATTTTTTCGGGTTGAAAATTTGAATATTTTCTTTTTAAATAAAATTATATTAACAACAGAAAATCAATTGTGTCTTTGAATTTGAACAAAAAAAAAATTAAAAAAAAAATTATGTCGCGAACCGGGATAGAACCGGCGACCTTCTGTTTGTCGGCCCATTGCTTTTCCTCTAGGCTAAACTCGATATAAATTTTTTTTGTCAAATTTCAAATTTGAATTTTTTCAGTTTGAAAATTTGAATATTTTCTTTTTGAATAAAATTATATTAACAACAGAAAATCAATTGTGTCTTTTAATTTGAATCAATAAAAAAATTATTTAAAAAAAAATATAAGGCCTTGGTTGAGGTTTGAACTCAGATCTCTAAGGCTATAAGGCTGTGTCTCTACGCCTTGCGCCACAGATACTTACACTGAGTTGTTGTCTAACTTCGAATTTAAATATACATACACTCACAATATTTTATCCTTAACAACAACCTAAAATACATATTAAATTAATTGAAAACACAATTAAAAAATGGACTACTGATTTTTCGTTATATTCAAACCATTTTGCTATTTATTATCAAACATTGTTTAAACAATCTATAAAAGAAATAAAAATAATTGAAAAGTCTATTAAAACAAGCATCAGTTTTTAACTGATAAAACGTAAAAAAAACGATCTTGTGATTTGTTTTTTCATATTTTTTTTTTGTTTAACTTTCAAAACACTACACAACACACACGTTCATATTTTTATTGGCTATGTTTGTGTTTATGAGTAAAGAATTTCTTGTAAATTGAATTGAAATAATTTTGTATATAAATAAACTATTTTAACAAAAAATAAAACCGAATATATTTTAATTTTTTGTTTTAAAACAGAAAACAACGAAATTATTTAAATTACACTATGGAACATTTTTGGGATTATTGTCTGGGAGGTGAGAAATTCCAAGTCAGGGTGATGGTACTAGGTCAGTATAGTAAAACCCTCAAAGGGTTTGGCGTTCGTATGTGTCATTTTTTTTATGACCTTTTAAATTTTTTCCTTATCTTGATGTTTTTTCGCTTAGTTGTAACATTTTGGCAAAAACGTAGTTTAACATAACTCGAGAACCACTTGTCCGATTTTGATGAAAAAAATTTAGAAAAATTAAGAATTACAATTTCTCTAATCTGTTTCTATACCGTTTTCCTATATGTGCAACACTTTCGAAGTTAAAAATGAATGTATGAAGGGAAAAAAGTATTTTTTGCCTAAAAATTTAAATATTTTTTTTTAAAAATTCATAAAAAATCCAAAATGAAAAAAAGTGCCAAAACTAATTACTTTCGCGTAAAGTCACATAACTCATGAGCAAAAAAAGGCATAGATCATGAAAATCGATGCACGCGTTTCTCATTTATTCACAATTAGGTAAATGTATGAACTTCAAAAATTTGCTCCAGATATGCACAACATTATTTGGAGAAAACATTGACACTCACAAGCCGAACTCTCTCATATTTTTCTACTGTACTAAAAGAGAAATATTGATGTGGCAACACTGGTTCTGTAATGTTCACATAAAACATGCATTGTCATTATACTTCTTCTCTTTCTCACACTGGTTCTGTGATTTTTGTCATTCAACAAGTGCCGACGAACGCGAACAGTAAAAGTGATTTTTCTCCAGTTTTTTAAAAGTGAACAAAAGAGAACAGAATATGGAACTGTCAAGCCAGATATAAATAGCTTTTGCTACTGCTGTGGTCAATATGTCTCAACACATAAAAAAAGGGGAAATTTCAGTACTGATTTTGTTCAAACATACGAGATGTACTTCAACCAAAATGTTATAGTGAACGAAAATTGGGTACCAAATATAGTGTGTAAAAGCTGCTACAACCGTCTAATGGTTTGGAAAAATAGAAGACGTGAAAGTATGCCATTCGGTATCCCAATGACTTGGACTAATCCTGGCGAAGGTCACAATCCATTGAATTGCTATGCATGTGCGAATAAAGGAGCCGCAAAAAGGATAAGAAAATCGTATAATTACGTTGGTGTTGCAAGTGCCGCAACACCATTGCCTCATTCGGACCACATTCCTGTGCCAAAAGTTTCTAGCCCAGATATTTTCTCTTCTACGACTGCTCCGACATATCATGCACGTGATGATTCCCCATATGAGCCATCAGTATCCAATTAGCCAATTTTAATAAATCAAAATAAGCTTGATTCAATTGTTGCCAAGTTGGAATTAACACAGCATAAATCGAAAGAGCTGGCTTCCATTTTGAAATCAAACAATTTGTTGGCACCCGGTGTGAAAGTCACAGCTTATCGAAGTCTTACAGATATAGAGGTAAAAAGTCGCCGAGTGCAATAATTGCGGAAATTTGCTGGTGGAGTAAGTTAGTGTGGCAAGACAAGGATGATCTTGATGATAAAGAATTTTCAGGAGATGCAGAAGGGCCAACAGTGGAGTCACACATTGACATTATGTGTGGTTCAGAAACTGATGATAGCGATGAATGCGATGCCACTAGTCCCGAACAACCACCATCGAAAAAGTCTAGGCAATATTTATTAAAATAAATAAAAATAAATAAATAAAATAAAAATAAAAAATTATAAAAATGTTAACTTAATTTTTTTAGTAGTTTATGGCCAGAAGTCTGGAGTTATTGGGGAAAATTTATGAAAAAGGCGATAAATGACACTTTTTTGAATAAAAACAAATATCAATATTCTTGTCAAAATGGGATACCTTCACTTAATTGTAAATAAAAGCAGAACGCGTTAAATTTTGTTTATAGGTTATGTGACTTTACATGAAATTAATTACACTTGATCCTTTTTTCCGTTTTGGATTTTTTATGAATTTAAAAAAAAAAAAATTTTAATTTTTAGGCAAAAAAATATTTTTTTTCTCCACAAATTTATTTTTACCGGCAAAACTGTTGATTATAAAGAAAAACGTTATATGAACGGATTAAAGAAATTGTAATTCTAATTGTAATTTTTCTAAATTTGTTTCATCAAAATCGGACAAGTGGTTCTCGAGTTATGTTAAATTACGTTTTTGCCAAAATGTTACAACTAAGCGAAAAAACATCAAGATAAGGAAAAAATTTAAAAGGTCATAAAAAAAAATGACACATACGAACGCCAAACCCTTTGAGGGTTTTACTATACTGACCTAGTACCATCACCCTGACTTGGAATTTCTCACCACCCACATTGGCTGTTGTACTGTGTTATTTTTTCTAAAATATGTCTGTTTGATCACTTCTGAAATCATTCATATAGAGACAATCTGACAATAAAAATATAAACAATAATACAATTTAATGGAAAATCACTGAAGAAGCCTGTCCATAAAAAGGCAGAAACTAGATCTAGTCTGATTAGCAAATTTAATGTGTTTATAACTTTTGAGGAAAAGGTTTATTCTTCTTCTTAACCTCAAACCTACACTCATAAAAAAAAGTTAGTACAAAAGTCTGTTAAACGCGTTCTAATTCAATTGAACTAATTTTTCCTGTTGTTTTCGTTTAAATCCGTTGTTTAGCTAAAGTTGTTAGTTATCAAATTTCACCACAAAAACATCGCTACGGGAAATTTTAACAAACTGTCACCGAACTGGCCTCTTTATATGAAATAGACTGGTCACTTTTACATGGCGTTGTCATAGGAAGGGGAAATAGACCCCTTGTGAGATGTCACAGGACAAATCCCAGGAAAGGTCCCTGAACTTTTTTTTTTATAAGAGTTCAGTAAGCATTCCTAGGATTTGTCTTGTGACATGTCACAAGGGGTCAATTTCCCCCTCCTATGACAACGCCATGTAAAAGTGAACAGTCTATTTCATATAAAGAGGCCAGTTCGGTGACAGTTTGTTAAAATTTCCCGTAGGGATATTTCTGCTGTACTTGAACTAATTTTTCCTCCTGATATTTAGTTATTTTTTTATAAATGATTTTGACAATGTTATCAGCTAATATAGATAAATTTATTGGCAACTTTTTTAATATTTGTGTTTTCAAAAGAAAACGATAGGGGCGCTAGTGTATAGTGATTGATGGTGCTTGATGGCGCTTGATGGTGAAGTGTGTATTGGTGAGTTAGCCGATCAATACAAATTAGAAAATTTGTAGTAAGTGTATTTTAATTTGTGTGATGAGTCATCACTGATGACGCTTACCAATACAAATAAAAATAATATGCGCTTATTTAGAAAGTTCTAGTAAATAAAATAATATGATAAGAGCATGTTTTCTTTTGTTTCTGTTAGTCAGCAAAGGAACGCAAAAGAAAACGGAGGTATACTGGACATTAACATTTCGCAGTTAAAATTGTATTTAAAAACTAAAATAATAGAGGTTTGTTTTATAATATAAACTTAATTTAAGGCAATACTATTAAATATTTAATTTTTTTTTTTTTTCTTTTATTTCAGCCCTTTAACATTTTCATCTAAATTCGACCCGCAGGTAGACGAAAAAAGGAACCAAATATTACAACTCCATCGGAAGTTTAACATATTGGCAAGAAAATAAAAGTGCAAATATTGTTTTTGGATTGTGTAATTTATTTGAAAATAAAATTAACAATATTTACATTAATTTGTTTTTATTCAATTAATAACAAAAAGCGATTGTAATTTTAGTAGCATGTTTTGCAGATTTCAACTGACCCACTTTCATTTCTATTAAACGAAAATTCTTCTAAATTTTTGAATGTTAACAAAATTTTTTAACTGTTTATAACCAACTAAAATTTAGTAGAAAACATATGCCGATTTCAGCTGAGTAATTTTCATTTCCATTAAACAACATTTCTTACAAATTATTGTATTTGAACTAACTTTTTTACCTAAAATTTACGTCACCTAAATTTAGCAGACCATCATTCTCAACATCATTGAAATTTCTGCTGGCGCAAATTCAGGTACTATTTCCTGTTATTTTAGCAGAATTTTTAACTATTTGTACGGGCTTTTTTTATGAGTGTACTAAATTAGAATTAATAAAAATACATATTAATGACAATATTAATTGTATTTAGTCTATACGACGCATTTAAAAAACAACACTTTACAATAAAAATAGAATATTTGACTGAAAATAACAACTCCTACAGATGATACATATTTTTTTCTGGTTTGTTTTTTATTGATTGATAAAAAAAATTAAACAAAATGTTTCAATGTATTTTAATTGATTCTTCAATTGAAAACAAACTTTACCTATTACTTTTTAAATAAACCTCATTCGGTTATGGAAAATATATTGTGAGTGTATGTATAAAATGAAAAAATATGATACATTCCAAAAATTTATTATTATAAATAAAATTCCTGTTCCTAGTCTCAATATATTATCATAATTACCAAAATAATGGAAATTAATGGTTAAAGCTACTAAGATTGAAAAAAAAAATTTAAGTTGATTGGAAAAACTAATACTTTGGATAGAGTGATCGATTTTATTGAAACACAACTGATACTAGATTTTTGCTGCCGATATTTTATTCAAATGACTAAATCTTCGATAAATTGCTGGTTGTTAGGTATTGAAGGTAATGTATAAGTTTATATTTTTTCAATATTGGTTAGAAAATCCAATATTTTGGATAACGTGACAGTGTGTTGGTTCATCGTATATATTTTCTATTCACAAATAAATTTAACTTTCCTGATGATGAATTTTAAATAACTGCAATGAAAATTATTGAATAACGAAAAAATTTCGTTGGTTCCGATAAAACGCCAACCAATTTATTTTTTGTGTCTAACATTTTTCAGGGGAAAGAGTTTTATAATTTTTTTTGTTTGTTTTTAGTCTTACACAAGACCGATTTTAATGAAATTTGGATATGTGTTATACAGGATAAAAAAAAATAAGAAGTTTTTCATGTTGGGTCCAAAAATTTATAAACATAGTAAGTGTTAAATGAAAGAAATTTGAACAACGCATCCAAAGATGCATAACACATGCCCGAGAGTGTCCAATTTTTTAAGTTATTCAATAAAGAAAAAAAAGCTTAAGCGACACTTTGCGTTCACGAAAAATGTAAATACACTGTAGTTTATGCATAGGAGTTGGCACTTAAGATATTTTAACTTTTTGCTTAAATTCCTAACGATACTTCCCAGAGCTACAAAATATTTGGAGACGATGCAATTGATTAAGAACTGTAGATTTTTATCAAAAAACTACACAGAAAGAATTTACAAAATTCTAATTAAATTTTTAAACACCTTTCTCATACCAAATTTGTAAATACAAAAAAAAAACCTTTTTAAAAAGGCACCAACAAAGAAATTTGTAAATTCAAAAAAAATTCTTTTTTTGTTTGAAACTTTGAATTTTTATTTTTAAACAATTTTTATATAAAAGATAACAATTTACAAACGAGTTAGAAATATTTCGAACAAAAAAATTTTTGGGAATAAAATTTCAATTTAAAAGAAAATGTGATTGCTTTTAAAAATTCTCATTGTTGGTGCCTATTGTTTTTTCTGTGTATAATCGAAAATCATGGCGCTTAAGCTTTTTTGGAGGTTTTGGCTCGACATAGCTATTACTGAATAAAATTTCGTATAATTATATATTGGAAATGCATATCGTTACATATTTACTCAAATAAAAAGTTTTGAAAAAGCCATATGTTTTAAATAAATATACATAATTATATAACACTATATGAAATTCTAATTTGGCACCCTATGCTCCAGTGGCAGTTAGAGGAATATATCTTTCTTCATCTAGCACTTAATATATTCCAATATCCAATTACATATTGACCTATATTCACTTAAAATATTTTTTATGTAAGCTGTTCTAAAAAATATTGCTGGGTACAAACGAAAGTCACAATTGGAACTTTTAACCCACCCTATAACGACCAATTAGCTAATTTTCTCCTAATATTACTAAAATGTTTCTTGTCTAATTACCCAAGTCAAATATAGATCTTTTAATTTAAAATAAATTTTATATTTGTTGCTATGAAAAATGATTTATTTAAAGCACCATTAAAATATTTTTAAGATAATAAATTTTGCTAAGAAAATTAAAATTCCAATTATGTTATTTTTGTCAATAACACTGTACAACAAAATTGAGGTCTTCCCCCTCTAACAACGTTCTGACAACTAATTCTGGTAGAGGGGAACAAAATAAAGGTGACACGAGGAGATAAGAAGATAAACGAAAAATCTAAAGTAGAATGTGTATATGTGTCTGTTTGATCACTTCTGAGAGTAAAAATAATAACAGAAAGCTGAATAGGAAAGAAAACTATGAATTAGCCACACTATAAGCAAGGCCTTACGTGGTTTAGATGGCTAAACTGTCGAACTCTAGTATAGTTACATTTGTAATGTAGGAGTGCATGGGTTCAATTCCTACAGCCGACGGGTTGTTGAAAAAATTATCATATAGAGACAATCTGATAATAACATATAAACAATTTAATGGAAAATCACTGATTAAGCCTGTCCATTACACCCTCCAATATGAAGAATTTTGGAAAGGCAATTCAAAAAAAAAATTTACCGAACGTAGGGGTCGCCTTTTTCAATTTTTCGTTATAGCTTCGGCATTTGAAGTTGGATTTTTAAGTGTTATATATAATTATTTTGCCTCGAGGAGTATTTTTCTATAAAGGAAAAATCCAATGAAAAAAATTTAAAAAGTCGTTCGACAACCAATATAGAAAAAAAATTTCTACTGGGTTTATCGAAAAACTTCCTTAGCAAAAGTTTAATGATTTTTTGCGAGCTTAAATTTTCTGACATTAGGGGGTACATTAGGGATGTAGCAACTGAGATCTGGTGGGTAACTACTAGAACGGAATACTTGAGGTCAATGGCCCTAAGAGCAAAACAGTGGTCTCCTCGAGAGAAAAAACATCGATGTATCATACTTTAAGATCCGACTGTAAATGCTAAAGATATAACGAAAAATGTAAGATGGCTACCCCTACGTTCGGGAAAAAAAAAATTTTTTTTTAAACCTCCTTGCAAAAATACTTCATATTGGAGGCTGTACGGCGCACTTTTTTTTGCCTGTAAGGTTGTACCCTCTACTGTCCATTAGAGCGTACCACCTTACAGGCAAAAAAAAAGTTCGCCGAACACCCTCCAATATGAAGTATTTTTGCAAGGAGGTTTCAAAAAAATTTTTTTATTTTTTTTTTGCCAAATGTAGGGGTCACCATTTTACATTTTTTGTTATATCTTTGGCATTTACAGTCGGATCTTAAAGTATGATACATCGATGTTTTTGTTTAAAGGGTCATTGACCTCAAGTTTCCCGTTCTAGTAGTTACCCACCAGAACTCAGTTGCTACCACCCTAATCTACCACCCTAATGTCAGAAAATTAAAGCCTGCAAAAAATTATTAAACTTTTGCTAAGGAAGTTTTTCGATAAACCCAGTAGAAATTTTTTTTATACATTGGTTGCCGAACGTAGGGGTCGCCTTTTCAATTTTTTTTAATTGGATTTTTCCTTTATAGCAAAACAAAACGAGGCAAAAAAATCGATATATCGCACTTTAAAATCCGATTTTAAGTGTCGAAGCTATAACAAAAATTGAAAAAGGCGACCCCTACGTTCGGCCAAAAAAAAATTTTGAAATTGCCTTGCAAAAATACTTCATATTGGAGGGTGTACGGCGAACTTTTTTTTTTGAGGTGCGGTCTACTGTCCATAAAAAAGGCAGAAACTAGATCTAGTCTGATTTGCAAATTAATGTGTTTATAACTTTTGAAAAAATGTTTATTCTTCTTCTTAATCTCAAACCTACTAAAATATAGGTTTGTCGGCATTTTTACAGTTTACGTCTGGCCCTATGTTTTTTGGGGTTAAAATTTCCCCCTTATGCAAATGTTTATTAGGAATCGGCATAGGAAAATATGCGAATCTTCCTTTTCAGGTATAGGGTGTGCTCAGCAAACTTGTGTAAAACACTACGAACAACATTGCTATGAAACAGTTTGACCGTCTAACTCTTCAATTAAAGGAACTTTTTCTTCCATTTTTAAAAAGGGACAAAAAATACTTGTGAGTGGAAGAGTTAGAGGTTTAAAATGTTCCGCAGAATTATTTGTCAAGAAATTCACGTATATATATTTTTTTTTGTTCCCTCCGCCAAAATCACTTGTCAAAACCTTGTTATTTTTTTGTGTTGTACAGTGTAATTAGAATTAATTTTCTTTGTATTTCCTAAAAGGTCAATTGATGTTAAGGTTATTTACTTAATAATCCTATTATTGTGGTTTTTTTATTTTAGTGGTCATTAATATAATTTCTCAAGGATTATAAATTTTTTACAATCCACTTAATAATGGTAACTGTTATTAGTATTTGCTGTTAGGTTATAAAAATGTTTTCACTTTAATTTGGTTGTTTTTTTGTTGTAAAGCATATAGTAAGAACTAGAGATGGGCAAGTGAACAGAATTTTGCGTTGTTTTGTAGTAAAAAAAAAAGGAAATTATGTTTTACAGTCTGTTCTTAACGTACGCCAGCGATGGGTTGTGAAAATGCAAATGCATATTAAAAAATGGACTACCTAGATTAATTCTTTTTTTGGGATTTCTTACGGCATCCATAATTTTTTTTATTTTTTTCTAATTTATATTTTTTTTTTTAATAAATGTTATCACTCTTTGCAAGATATATTAATTTTAATATTAACCAGGGTTGGCTGGCAAAACCGCTAAAACACTGTTACGGCTTTAGCGGTTTTGCCCTTCTCTTTATTAAAGTTGTATTGGTTTCATTATTAATAAATTAATTATAATCGAAAAATTCTAATTTTGTATGGAAGTTTGTTTAAAATTAATATAAATTTTATAATTGTGTAAATTATATAAATTGTTTTAACTATTTCAAGACTTATGCAATGAAACTCCAAGTTAGACACAGAGTTTTACTCCTTTTTGCTTTGAACCTTAATTCTTAAAGTATCTCAGTTGGTTCTATTCAACTCAGTGTATGATAAAACATATTTTTGAATTACAACGAACCGTTCAATTTAAATTTAAATGTATGTTATTTAAATTATATTTTGCACCGTGTCATGTGTTTTACGATGAATGAGGGGTATGTATAGTTGATCTAGTTAAAAGACCAACTATACATCTAGTTAAAAGATCAACTATACATACCCCTCATTCATCGTAAAATAAAATAAAATACGAAACTTTTTTGATAAATTATGCAAACTTTGATGTTTACTAAAGGTGTCAATTAAAATATTGGATATTCCATTCGCCGTAGTTTACTCGTTAAAAGCGAAATTCCAACTTTCAAGACACGTATAGGAAATATTGTCGCAGTTCTCAAAATCATCAATATATCAAATTAAAAGGCATGTTTCATCATATAAAATGTTGCAAAAAAAGCGTTCTTATTTCCAATTTTATATTTTTTTTGAAAAGTTAATTAAAAAATTTAATTTTAATACAAAACCTTTTTGCAAATATTTCTTAAAATATAGTTATCTTCAAAATTCTTGAGCCATATTCCTGATCTGCTTCCTGGTTCCACCGGTTCGGGTAGGCCGTCAAGGGGGAAACTTTTCCCCTTTTTGTACCTACCGGTAAAAATTTACAAAAAAAAAATATTTAAATCTTCCTAGTTGCAGCAATTTGGACAGGCCATCACGAGGCCTTTTTCCCCTTTTTGCCCCTCCCTGCAGGATTTTCCGAAAATCCCGAGGAGGAACATATACATATAAAAAAGTTCAACTTCCCAGTTCAATCGATTTGGACTGGTCAATGTTGAGTGAGCCAGTGAATCAGTCAGTCAGTCAGTCATATTGTTCTTTTATATAAATAGATGAACATTTTAGTCATGTATGCCGACCTAATTACAAGCAACCTACAGCACGATTGCTTATACTATGTCCCTTTACAACCCATGCATACATCCCTAGGAACCCTGTATTGTTTAAGTGACAAAACTTTTTCGTAAGTTTTAGCAAAACTTGTAGCTTTAATTTATTCCTTTTACATTTGAATGAACAATTTTTCACAAATATCTTCGTTTATTTTACAATAAAACAGCCTTGAAACTTTTTCTAAGTATTTTCGAATTTAAGATTTATTTCTATTAATGCAGGTGACATTTTCATTGACATATTTATGCTTTTTTTGCATTGACATTATCATGATATTTATTATTTAATGAATACATGTGTATACTTTTATATTTACTTTTTATTTATACACTAAATAAAGTTTAGCAATTACTAGATGTCAGTTGTTCATGTTATTTGTAACTGTAACTGCAATTGTTTTACTATGAAGGAGTGAAGAAAACTAGAGTTTGCTGTTCGGTTTTAATCGAAACCGAAACCGCGATTTTTCAGGCCTCAAAACCGAAACCGAAAACCGACAAAAATAAGTCGGGTTTTAACAAATACTTTAACCGATTGAAATAATCAATTAGAATCCGAATAGACTCATAAAGGAGACCCAAGGCCTTCTGAAATCATAGCCATATGAGGGTGCATTTCTTTTTTTATGACTCGTCAAAGACGTCGAATTATGAGCATTTTGAATTTTCTGAGCCATTAAGAGTTTTTTATGATTAATTTTTGAGTCACTTCCCAATAAGCACATAGGTTTTAAAAATTCAAGTGCCTTAAATTTTGCTTTTAAGTAAAGTAGGGCATACACTTTCAATATTATTGATCAATATTTGATTGTTTACAAATTAATTAAAGGTCTGTATCCTATATTGAATGTGTATCAATTGAATTGAAAAATTCAAAATGTTTTGGATTTTTGTTTTTCAATTTCATATTATTGGAAAGTGTGTAGCCAATATTGAAATGTTCGCTTTTTTTTATTGGTTTTTTGTTGATGAAATATAAATAAATAAAATTAAAAAACCATATAAGTTATTGCAAAATAAAAAATTATTCACTTTAAACGTGGTTTTATTTTAAAATCTGCAAAATTTTGGAATTTTTCATAGGATGGAAAATATTTATCAACTTATTAATTGTTTATAGGGTTATAAGTAATAAAAATAATTTTAAAAAATAATTTTTTAATACACTCATAAATACGAATCTGTTATGGTTCATTTATGACTCCAAATTTCAGCGCTCTGAAAATAATCATATTTTAGAGTCTTTTACGAGTAATATTTTCTGCGTGCTCAGAAAAATGTATTTAATTGTGATGAACATTTTCTCCATTAAATATTACTTTAAAGAATTTTTTTTCGTAGTCCACGAAATTTATAAAATGTTAACCTTACAAATTGATAAAATTTAAATTCGCGAAAATACAGCTTTAGTTGCCGACAAAAGAATAAAATATGTATTTTATTTATAACGGTTTCCCGCGTACTTTTCTTCTCCCGTAAAGGTTCGAAACGGCGTTATTGCCTTTATTTGAATGAGAAATTCAATTGAATTTTAATGAATATGGGCATAGGATACTGAGGATGAATCTGTTGCGGGACCCTGCTGGCCTTATGGAATTTTTACAATTTTTATTCTTACTTGTAACAATTTTTAATTTTTATACTCATTTAATTGTCTGAAAATAATTCTATTAGTACAACAAGAAAACCGAAAAATAACCGAAACCGCGGTTTTTATAATTTTGAAAACCCGAAACCGCGGTTTTAAAGTTTTTCGGTTTTTAGCTAACTCTAAAGAAAACTCATATGACAGTTACCTTAATAAATTATTATTTATTGATAGATGTACTTTTGCTGTTTTATATTAACGTTAAGTATTAAAGGCAAACATACGTTAAACCGACTTAATTTACAACAAATTCTAAACAGTTAATTTTAATAATTAGCGTGTTTTTTAATCACCTGGATTTAGAATTTTTCATACAAAAAGTGGATTTATTAAATCCAAAAAAAAGCTGGATTTAATAAATCCATCATACATGGGACTAATTAATTAGGTGGACTAATTAATTGATGAATTCATTACCATTACATTGATATCAATTGTAATGAAATTATTTTCATTACCATTTTTTTAATTAATGGTAATGATTCTAAAATTTAATTTCATTGATTAATGACAATGATTTTAAATTTCATTACCATTGAAAATGAATAAATTAAAAAAAATAATTGCCATTGACTGAAAAACGTAAAAATGGAGTAAAACTCGCTGAAATCGAAGATGGAATATGCTCATTCAGGCTCATGCTCATTTGAAATTAAATATTACTTTCTATTCCATTGTTATTTGAATCCAGGTAAAGTTTAACGGAATTAAATGGATTCTCCTTAATAAATTATGTTTTATAACTTCCCTGGCCAAACCAGTTATTCGTCTTCATTTGTCTGAATTTTTTTGTAAACAAATGGTTTTTAATCAATTGTAATTAGTTTTTTTATACATTAGTGTAATTTCATTACCATTAGTAATGATTTTTCTAATGAAAAATATTTCATTACCATTAAATGGTAATGGAATTTTTTTCATTGTCATTAGTATGAACTAATGGTAATGAAAATTCAATGGTAATGAAAAATTCCCATGTATGAAATCTATAATAAAAGAACAAATATATGAAACAGCCTATTAATTTAATGTCAGAAAAAAATACGAATAAAAATTAAAAGAGAAACAAAAAAATTGAAAAACTAACAAATAAAATGATTTTATTAATTTTTTTTTTATTAAATATGTTTAGAAAAAAAAACTACACCTCACCAAATACACATTTTTCATCTTGGACATCGAGAAATAGCTGAAATAGAAATGGCAATTTTTCACTATACAGTAAGTAATTTAATTAAATCCAATTAGTGAATATTAAATATTGCAATGGAATTTTTCAATTGTGTAAAAATATAAATTGAAGTGATAAAACTGAAAAGGCAGACTTTTTATCGCTGTTTTATATAAAATATAATTAAAAGTTAAAGTAAAATCCTTCATCATCGAATTCGGTATTAAAAATTAGGGTGAAAGAAGTGTCGGACAGAAAATTCTTTTTAAAATAGGGAGACTAACCCCATCTGTTGAGCACTTTCAGAAATACTTTTTGGATTTATTAAATCCAAGTGATTAGAAAAAACGGCTAATATTTCTGTTCTAATTAAACGTATGTCGGCAAAACTTTCTAGGAATAAAAGAGACCAAGTTATATTACGATTTGAGATTTGATAATGCCTAAACGCTGCCTTAAAGTAATCCGACTAAAAAATTGCTATGAAGCTTTATAAATAATTTATGAAGATTGCACTTAAGTAGTTCTGAGAATTTCTTATAATTGTTTTTTGTTACAAATAATTAAAAAAAAAACTTAATTCAAATTGTTTATTTTAAAATTTTTGGAATAAGCTTGCCGTTATGATCTAAAATCGTATGATTTCGCAAAAAGAGAGATGCCAAAGATATACATCTTTTTAAACAGAAACATCAATGATTTTAACACTGAGTTATCATGGGATAGGAGTGCTCCCATTTCAACATTTTTCAGTAATTTTCAAATGAGTGTAAAAGATACATTTTTCATCAATTAGAAGTTAAAAAAAAATCATATTTTATTTATTTCACAAAATTTTCTTTAAGCTGAAAGGTGACCTGCATAAAAATACCGCTATATGATTGCAAAATATTGTGTCTTATTCTCTTCAATAAAAGTCGGGTGTAGTTTGGTCGTCCGCTGGGGTGAGACTCAGTTTGTCCAGGTTCGTCAAAGGTCTGACTCGTTTAAAATAAAAAAACCATCGTTTCTTTTGTTCAATTCAACTGTACGATCCTGTATCGCATACAGTTTTATTTGCCACCATCTTAAACTACTTAAGGGGGTAAATACTGCAACAACAGCATTTTAAAGAGCATATTTGAACGGTTGTCAGAAATTCAATTAACAGTATTTTTATTATCTTATCTTCTTTATTTAAAAACCACATTATTCTGGTATTTTCAAAAAATATTAGTTTTAAATTTTCCCAGCCAAAATCGCGAGGGTTGCCACTTCATTACTGGCCTTTTTTAAAAAAAGTTAAAATAAGCTGCTACAGGCTGCAGACTTTATTATTTATCGGAAAATAAAAATGGAAAATGATTCTAAATGCCAGATAAATTCTCTAGTCCTTACTGTAGCCCGATTTTTTTTAACAAAGTTGCCACATGAACTTAAAAATCTCAAAAGAGGCACGAAAAAACAACTTTGCTTGGGAATATAAAATTTCTTTAAATGAAATTCCTATTGCTGGTTATGCTTGCAAAAACTTCGAAAACATATTTATACTTATTTGCTCTCATCTCGTTTGTTAGCAAAATATGTTTCAATATGAAATTTTGATGTTTTATAATTGCAGAAATGCCACCACTTTCAAAAGAAAACTGATGATGGGGAACTGGAAAATCCCCGAAACAATGGTCTTTTCATTCCTGAAGGTGTAGAATATTTTGAAAGCAAAGTATTGTTAGGAGAATATCCTGATGAAGAAAAATGGCAGTTCTTGAGAAAAAAAGTACTTATTATGTTATTTCATAATAAGGAAATAGTTGGCCTCCAACAAGAATAAATACATTTTTTCATTGTGAAATTAAAGATCCAAAAAACTATTTTTATTTTTAAATTTAAAAATAAAAATTGGACAAAAGTAATCCAGAACTTTTAAATATCAAGCAATTTATATTGGAAAAAAAGGTGACTAGATATTCAAAACGCCAGTCCCAAATAAACTATAAATTTAGTTTGTAGCAAAAATTATAAGGTTTTCAAATAAATTACTTTTAACAATTTTAAAAGTGAAAAACAAATTGAAGAATGCACTCAAAAAGTGATTTTGCGTTAGAATTGCATTTGTAGACAGAATTTTTATTGAAACTAATTAAATACAAATGTAGACGGCTATACCATCAAAAAAATTTTTTTCTTTTAATTTTTAGAATCCGATAAGAAGTATAGAAAATGTATGGTGTTCAAAATGAGACAAAATACACACTTTTTGCGAATTTTTGGAATTTTGTGGAAATAATATAACAAAAATCTGGAAACCCTCGGTTAGGTTTTTTTTAATTCCGTGGAATTATTGATATATAAAATAATGTAAAACTATATTTTAACCCCTAAATTCATAAATGCTTTGTAAAGTTATAGCAGGTTTACAAAACGTCATTTTCATACAAAAGTTGTTCAATAAACCTCCTATAATTTTACAAAGTGTTTATGAATTTAGGGGTAATATGATACCATACATTATTATTCGTAGTACCCAGTGACGTTCCCTGTAATGTGCGGAGCTGTTCTCTGCACACCCTAAAAATATTTCATATGTTTGTAAATTTAAAATTTTTATAAATTTTCCCAGGGTTCTATAATATTTCCGCACATCAGTCACTTACAGTATTTATATTAAGTAGATCGTGTACTGTTGTGATGTATTTTTTATACATACACGATGTTCAAGACTACTACATACACGATGTTCCTACGAAAATAAATGTTATTACTACTGTGCTAGTAGTAGTAACAAGAAAAAGAAAAATTTGTTCAATAGAATTAACAGCACAATCCTGCTAGGAAAAAATATTTGTTGAGTAACATAGTTTAAAAACAAATACATATATGTTAGAAATGTGCTTTAGTTTATTTAGCACCAATTCAAAAAAACAAAAATACTCACAATGTTGCAGAGAAAATACACATACATACAGAAGCATATTGTGAGATGAAAACAACTGCACATTACTAATAAATAGGGCAAGGAATTTCATGCACTTAAAAATTGAAAAAATGCAGCTAACAAAGAAAAATATGCATTAAAAATATAAGAAATATGCACTAAAAACTATTATTTTTGCAAAAATAATGCACTGTAAAACTTAAAAATATATCTAAGTTAGTTATTTTGCAAACACACACAGAACTCGTAGATTTTCCATAGGTCAATAAGGTTTTTAAGTCTTTTTATTTTGAATTTATCAATATATGAAAACGTATCAATTTTTTATATTTTTTAAAATGAAAAATGCTCCTAAAAATTAAAAACATGTACAAATTTGCATTTAAAAGCACAAAATATATATTAAAAAGGCTACAAATATGCATATAAAATCCAAATATGCAAAAACATGCATTTTTGACAAAATATGCAAAAACATGCATTTTTGACAAAATATGCAAAAATATGCAACTACAAGTCGATGCCATTTTGTTATAAATTTGATGATTCGGATAAATAAAGGGTTTTTCAATAAGAGCGCTACAAAAGTTTTTTTAAATAAAGCAAAAACGGTTTTGGATATCAATGAAATTCTTTATTCCTATGAAAGTACGTTCGATGCCATTATGTATGGAAATCGATCTCTTTTGCATGGCCACCACGGGCACGCTTGGTGCCCGTGTATCAGTATCGCCTAAATCGGCCGATACTGCTGCAATTTCACGTTTGATATTCGTACGAAGTTCATCAATCGTCGCTGGCTTGTTGGCATAGACCATAGATTTGATGTAGCCCCACAGGAAATAGTCCAACGGCGTCAAATCGCACGACCGAGGCGGCCAATCGACTGGACCATTTCGTGAGATAACACGTTCTCCAAACTTGGTTTGCAATAAATTGATTGTGACATTCGCTGTGTGGCTTGTGGCGCCGTCCTGTTGGAACCACATGTCCTTCAAGTCCATATCATCCAATTGGGGCCAAAAATATTCGGTTACCATTGAACGGTAGCGATTCCCATTCACAGTAACGTGCCGGTCTTGATTATCACGGAAGAAGTACGGCCCAATGACGCCGCCGGCCCATAAACCGCACAAAACTGTAATTTTTTCGGGATGCAATGATGACTCATGGAGTACGTGTGGATTGCTCTCCGACCAATAACGCATATTTTGTTTATTGACGAAGCCATTCAGCCAGAAATGAGCCTCATCGCTGAAGATGATTTTTCGATGAAAATCCGAATCATTTTCAAGTTATTGCTCAGCCCAATTCACGAACATACGACGGCTTCAGTTCTTGCGTCAATTTGATATTGTAAAGATGTAGGCCAAGATCTTTTCGCAAAATTCGCCACAACGACGTCACAGAGATGCCCAACGCTTGAGAACGACGTGGGAGAGACACATTTGGGCTTTCTTCAACTGAAGCCTCAGCGGCAGCAATATTCTCGACACTACGGGCACTTCTTTGTCTTACTGGCACGGGAGCATTTTGTACTGTGCCTGTGGATTCAAATTTTTCCACTAGACGCTCAATTGTTGATCTGCTAGGACGATTATGACGACCATAAATTGGACGTAGCGCTATTAACGTTGAGGCCACTGACTCCGAATTTCGGTAGTAAATTTTAATAATTTCGACTCGTTGTTGGGTCGTATATCTTTCCATCATGAAATGGCAAACCCTACTGAAGAGAAATGTCAAAAGAGCGGCAAGAAATATGGCGTCGTTTGCTGTCCCTGTCTTTCTACTCTTGTAGCGTCCCTGTTGAAAAACCCTTTATTTAGTCCATATTAGTTTTGGACTATCGAGGAAAAACATGCATTTGCATGGAATTCCTTGCCCTACTAATAAATAAGGCTAGAGCTTTCAAAAAATATTTATTTTTTGAATCAATTCGTATAAAAATGTATTCACTTTATGAATCAATAAATAATTTATGGTCATAGTAAGTAAAATCTAAGAAAAAATCTGACTACAAAATATAGGAAATCAAAATAGCAAAAAAATTAAATAGTATTGCCTCATTACAGAGATGAAATTTTTGCTATTAATTTGTTATTAATTAATTTAATTTTTTAAAGAATTTTCTTCATTTTGCGGAGAAGTAAATGCTGAATACTTAAGAATTAAATAACAGGAAATATTTCAAACAAAAATTAACTTCCTAATTTTTCATCTCAGTTCTATTGTAACTGAAAAAACCTAAAAATAATAATACACTACTTGTTATCCAAAAAATTACAATTAATTTGAAAATGGAAGTCAGACTCAAATGGTTCTTTCTGCAAAGCAAAAAAATGCAATTACTTTTTAAAGCTTTATTTGAAAAAAGTAAAACAAATTTTTATTACAAATTGTTTTATCTTGTAGTCTCTTTCAAATGCTCTTATATACAAATTTAATTAATTTTTAAGACTATAGTTTTAAGAAATATTATAAAATAACCTGTTTTTGTTAGTCTACCAACTATATATGGCCCTAAGGGCTCAGTTGGTTTATTTGAATAATAAATAAATAAATAAAATTAATAAAATATACATAATAACCAAAGAACAGCTTTTGTATTTTGTAAGTATCAATTTTGAATAAAAAAATGTCTTGAAATTCAAAAAATATCATTTGAAAGTAAAAAAAATATTATTACAAATTCAAAAAACACCATTTTAATTTTAAAAAAATCCGCAATAAAATAACACAAATGAAATTAAAAAAATACAAATTGTTATTCACGAAATTCTAAATGAAATAAAAAAATACCAATACCGTTAAATATTCAAAAAATATCAATTCGAAATCAAAAAACACCATTGGCTACTTAAAAAATATCAATTGAAATTTAAAAAAAAATATATCAATTTAAAAGCAAAAACCAAATGAAATTGAAAAATACCAATTGCAATTCCAAAATGGGCGCTGTGGTGTAATGGTTAGCGCGTTGAACTGTTACACGTGAGGTTGCCGGTTCGACCCCCAACCAAGGCAACATCAATTTATGAAAAATAGTAATATGTATGAATTTTTTCTATCCCTGATACATATCGCAGCGTCCTCCTTCGGCGTTCCCATAGCACTTAACCCCACCGAAGTAAAATAATATAACAGGGCTATGAATTAAAAAGCTTCAACAAAGTTCGCCAACTCACCGTCATATGGCTTGCAACAACTGTTCTAAAAAATTCAACATCTCGCGCAATTACAGTGTTGCCATATTTGAAGCCCTTCATCTTTCACCACCTTTCACTTCTTCTCTATCCCCTTTCCAAAGGAAGCAACACGTTAATTAATAGGAAGAATTTCCTGAGTGTTGCTTCTCTTAAAAAAAAAAATATATAAATTTAAATTCAAATTCAAAACATAAAAAATTAAATAAAAAATATTTAGCGTGTTTTTTAATCACCTGGATTTAAAAGTTTTCATACAAAAAGTGGATTTATTAAATCCAAAAAAAAGCTGGATTTAATAAATCCATAATAAAAGCACAAATATATGAAACAGCATATTAATTTAATGTCAGAAAAAAAATTACGAATACAAATTAAAAGAGAAATAAAAAAATTTAAAAACTAACAAATAAATAGTTTTTTATAAAATTTTTATTTATGAAATATCTTTAGAAAAAAAAGCTACACCTCACCACATATATATTCATACCCTACACCACTATGTGGTCAGGGTATTATAAGTTTGTGCTGATGTTTGTAACACCAAAAAATATTGGTCGTAGACCCACCTTATAGTATACCGATCGGCTCAGAATTTTATTTTATTTCGATTTAACGATGTCCGTCTGTCCGTCCGTCCGTCCGTCTGTCTGTCTGTCCATGCAATCTTGTGCGCACTCTACAGGTCGCAAATATTAAGATATTTTGATGAAATTTGGTACGCAGACCTATGTTGGCCCAAGAACGAACAAGTTTGATTTTTGTGAACATCGGTCCATGTTTAGACCTAGTGCCCATATAAGGGTCCTACCAAAATTATATTGTTTATACGCTGCAGGTCGTAAATATTAAGATATTTTGACGAAATTTGGTACACAGACCTACGTTAGCCCAATAACGTAGCCTATTGATTTTGGTGAATATCGGTCCATGTTTAGACCTAGTGCCCATATAAGGTTCCTACCAAAATTATACTGTTTATACGCTGCAGGTCGTAAATATTAAGATATTTTGATGAAATTTGGTACACAGACCTATGTTGGCCCAAGGACGAAGCCTATCGATTTTGGTGAACATCGGTCCATGTTTAGACCTAGTGCCCATATAAGGGTCCTACCAAAATTATACTGTTTATACGCTGCAGGTCGCAAATATTAAGATATTTTGATGAAATTTGGTACACAGACCTATGTTGGCCGAATAACGCAGCCTATTGATTTTGATGAATATCGGTCCATGTTTAGACCTAGTGCCCATATAAGGGTCCCACCAAAATTATATTGTTTATACGCTGCAGGTCGCAAATATTAAGATATTTTGATGAAATTTGGTACATAGACCTATGTTGGCCCAAGGACGAAGCCTATTGATTTTGGTGAACATCGGTCCATGTTTAGAACTAGTGCCCATATAAGGGTCCCCCCAAAATTGGCTTGGTTACAAACTGTAGGTCGCAAATATTAAGATATTTTAATGAAATTTGGTGCCCTGACTCACATTATAGAAAATTTTGACACAAGCCCCATTTTAACTCATTCTAATTTCGGATCCAAACAATACACCAGACTGGTGTAGGGTATTGTAATTAAGTAATTTAATTAAATCCAATTAGTGAATATTAAATATTGCAATGGAATTTTTCAATTGTTTAAAAATATAAATTAAAGTGATAAAACTGAAAAGGCAGACTGTTTATCGCTGTTTTATATAAAATATAATTAAAAGTTAAAGTAAAATCCTTCATCATCGAATTCGGTATTAAAAATTAGGGTGAAAGAAGTGTCGGACAGAAAATTCTTTTTAAAATAGGGAGAATCTAACGCCATCTGTTGAGCACTTTTAGAAATACTTTTTGGATTTATTAAATCCAAGTGATTAGAAAAAACGGCTATTAATTGAAATTAAATAAATGTAAACTGAATTTAATTTGGTATTTTTTGAGCTTTTTTATTTCGATTTTTTTTTAATTTCATTTGGAATTTTTTGGCTTTATTTGGTAGTTTTCACCTTAAAATTTTATTTGATATTTCTTGAATTTCAAACGGTAGCTTTTGAATTTTATGAATTTCAGGTTTTGAATTTTAAAACGGCACCCCATCTATAACGATATAGTATTCAGTCTTGCTTAATTTTGTATTAAATTGATATAGGATTGATGAAATGAAACAACAAATATTAGAGAAATTAAAAAATATAATTTATAAACAAAGTTTGTTCGAAGGGAAAATCGCTAGAAATTATTAAAAATCGTTACAAACACGGTAAAAACGCTAGAAACAGAGAAAAACAATATTCTCGACAATCAATTACTGATCCCCTGTTTTTCTAAAGCGAAAGAAAATATTCTTCCAGAGGAATGTATTTTATTTTAGTTACAATAACAAAATACACACATTCCTCTGGCAGAATTATTCCACTCGCTTTATAAAAACAGGGGCTAAATGTAATTTTAAATTGCATTTACTTCTGCACCCAAAAATCCCGAGATTTGGACTAAAAATTAGACTTCAATAAAAATATTGCAAAACTGTAGTTTATGGGGTTTCGGCAAATATGACCCCTCTGGAATTCAAAAAGAAAAAAACCAAAAGTGGGGGCAAATAGGGGGGATATAATTACATGTAAGTGTGGGTACTCAAATTAAAGGAAATTGTCTCATGATTTCAAAAATGTTATTTTTTTTATATCCCTAAAACCTCACCCTAACCAAGTTTCTATGCTCGTTGCCATAACTAAAGCCATTTTTCGACCGTCATAAAAAGTAATAGAAAATTTTCTCGCGATTTCAAAAATGAGGTTTTTTCTATTAATCCGTTGGACGTGAATCGAATTAGAAGCATTTCGTTAAATTTTAGACCTTCGAAAAATTAAAAAAGTTTAAAATCAAATTATTTTAGTTTTAGTAAAACCCTGTAAGTATGAATTTTTTGTTGTTTATTTTGAAAATTTGGAACACAAAAGCCAGTTGGGAGTGGAAATGACAAAAGCAGTCAACTTTTTATTGATGAGAAATGCAATTTCAGAACTGATATAGTTAAATTTTTTTTGTCAAAATAGTTCCGAATTGGTTCGTTGCGCAAATATTTGCATGACAGTTTCCGAGAGAAATCCAGAATGACAATTGTGAATTTGTTTGAGTTTTTTCTTGAATACCAGGTGCCGAATATATCAGTTAGGACTCGAGTTCTGTTTTCCCAATTGGTACGGTTCTTTCAACAATTTTATACCAAATAATGAGACGAAATAACCAAAGGGCAAATAAATTTTCATTATTTTTCGAACTGAGCCAATATACGAACCAAAACTGAAGCATTCTCAATAGGATTCGTCCTTATAAAAAATAGTTAGTACAAAGGTCTGTTAACGCGTTCAGATTACATTGAACAAATTTTTTTGTTATTTGCTCTAAAAAATTGCATACAAATAGGTCAAAATTCTGCTAAAGTAAGAGAAAATAGTACATGAGTCCATCAGTATATTGTAAGGTAGGTTAGGCGCATTATTTTTGGTAGTTACATCCCAGGAAAATTTTCTGTTCCAAAGAATTGGTCGTAGAAAAGCTACTTTTTCTTTACAACCCCTTCTACTGTCGATTCTAACACAGATTATTATACCCTACACCACTATGTGGTCAGGGTATTATAAGTTTGTGCTGATGTTTGTAACACCAAAAAATATTGGTCGTAGACCCACCTTATAGTATACCGATCGGTTCAGAATTTTTTTTATTTCGATTTAACGATGTCCGTCTGTCCGTCCGTCCGTCCGTCTGTCTGTCCATGCAATCTTGTGCGCACTCTACAGGTCGCAAATATTAAGATATTTTGATGAAATTTGGTACGCAGACCTACGTTGGCCCAAAGACGAACAAGTTTGATTTTTTTGAACATCGGTCCATGTTTATACCTAGTGCCCATATAAGGGTCCCACCAAAATTATACTTTTTATACGCTGCAGGTCGTAAATATTAAGATATTTTGACGAAATTTGGTACACAGACCTATATTGACCCAATAACGCAGCCTATTGATTTTGGTGAACATCGGTCCATGTTTAGACCTAGTGCCCATATAAGGGTCCTACCAAAATTATACTGTTTATACGCTGCAGGTCGCAAATATTATGATATTTTGATGAAATTTGGTACATAGACCTATGTTGGCCCAAGGACGAAGCCTATTGATTTTGGTGAACATCGGTCCATGTTTAGAACTAGTGCCCATATAAGGGTCCCCCCAAAATTGGCTTGGTTACAAACTGCAGGTCGCAAATATTAAGATATTTTAATGAAATTTGGTGCGCTGACTCACATTATAGAAAATTTTGACACAAGCCCCATTTTAACCCATTCGAATTTCGGATCCAAACAATACACCAGACTGGTGTAGGGTATTGTATAGTCGGCATGCCCGACTTTAACCTTTTTACTCGTTTTTGTTTGAAATTGTCCCTAAAGCAACCACTTCTATAGCTCCAAATTGGAACCGGTTGCCCTAGAATCAGTTCTTGAACTAGTTCTGGAACTGATTCTACGTCAATCACACCTTCCATATAGGATCCCAGGAACTGATTCCGGAACCAGTTCCATGGAATCAGTTGCAGTGAAACCAGTTGTAGAATAGGTGTGGTGGCTACCGATTGTACAAAAATTTCCTGGGATATATGAGAACAAACCCAATATACCTTGCACCACAAATTGATGTGTGGTATAAAAATGTCCCTTTCATTCCTTTTTTTACCCCTTCCAATCCAATCAAAAAGTAGTATATCCACTAATCAATTGCTGACACCTGGTACCACTCCGTTATAAGAAAAAATTTTTAAATTTATTTTATTCCATAATGGTTTTTACTGTTAAATAATTTCTAATAAATATGTACTGTAGACCGTACCTCAAAAAAAAAGTTTGCCGTACACCCTCCAATATGATGTATTTTTGGAAGGCGATTTCAAAAAAAAAAAAATTTTTTCCCGACCGTAGGGGTTGCCTTTTTTAATTTTTTGTTATAGCTTTGGCATTTAAAATCGGATTTTAAAGTGTGATATATCGATTTTTTTGCCTCGAGGAGACCAGTGTTTTGCTATATAGTAGTAAAAATCCAACTAAAAAAATTTTAAAAGGCGACCCCTACGTTCGGCAACCAATATATAAAAAAAAATTCTACTGGGTTTAGCGAAAAACTTCCTTAGCAAAAGTCTAATGATTTTTTGCGAGCTTTAATTTTCTGACATTAGGGTCGTACATTAGGGTGGTAGCAACTGAGATCTGGTGGGTAACTACTAGAACGGGATACTTAAGGTCAAAATGTTATTAGAACAAAACACTGGTCTCCTCGAGAGAAAATCATCGGTGTATCATACTTTAAGATCCGACTGTAAATACCAAGGATATAACGAAAAATGTAAAATGGCGACCCCTACGTTCGGCATAAAAAAATAAAAAAATTTTGTACCGCGCACTTTTTTTTTTGCCTGTAAGGTGGTGCGCTCTAATGTACTGTATACTTTTTGTTAGACGTATGCAGTTATTTTCACATGATTTTATCAAGATAATTCTGTGAGTGTTATATTTGTAAAACTTGAATTTTAATAGAAATTTCACAAGAAAAAAGAATATGTATTAATTCACAAAATAAATGAAATGTTAAAAAACATTAAAAACAAAAATTATAAATCATCAGCAAATAAATCATGCTATCAAATCGTATCATAAACTTTAGAATATACAATAATAAATATACTACTTATCATATATATGTAATAACAACCTTCTTGTCAAAATTCGAAAGCTTTGATAGATTAATTTTTAATAGTATTTGTGAGTTTTTTTACTCACTTTAACATTAGGTCTTCTTCTTTGCTGGTAATAATTTTATGGGATGATACATTTTAGTAGGTTTTTGTAATTTTTTCTACTTTTTACTTCAATTAGTATTTTTCGTTCAGGTATAAACCTCAACGTATGTTTATAAAAATATACAATTAAATAGATATTTTGGAGAGTAAATTAATGTACAAGAAATAAGAAAATTGATCGTAGTTCCCATAAATTATTTTTGTTTTTTTTTTTTTTTTGATTTTTAACTAAATATATTTTTTTAATAATTTTAATAAATTACAATATAAATACATGTTAAGATAAAAAAAAAATATAATAACAAAACATAAGATTTTTTTTTTTACTAGATGTGACGCGCAAAATAGAAAGGGACCTAAGGATAGAAAGGGACCTAAGGTCAGGAGAGCATGGGATCGGTCTCATTCGATGCTCAGATGTTGTCCACAAAAAAAAAAAAATATTTTTTTACCCTTACGTCCCTTTCTCTATTCGCTGTCACATATACATTAATACATTAATCAAAATATTCATCCCCTTTAGTACTCTCCAAATCAGCAAACATTTTATCTCTTATCTGAGGTTTAGGATCTTCTTTTATCTCAGTTGTCACTGCTCCTACCTGGCCCAACATAAATTCTAATTCATCTAAAGTTAATTTATCTCCTCTTAATTCTAAAGAACCAATAAATTGTTTTTCATTTGACCCTCATGATAAATAAAAATAGTGGCCAGGTTCTTTTTAGGAAAATTACGGTCAAAAATTACTAGCAATACCAAAAGCACTCACAAAGCATAGGATTTGCGTAGTATTAATAACTTAACTATCTTCAATGTAATAATTAAGAATTATTTTCTCAACCCTGTTAAAAATATATTTCTAACAAGATTAAAAAAATAATATGCATACACCCATAAAACAGATTCGGTGCTGGCAACCGCATTTGTAGCCAATCGCATGGTTCGGTTATGGTAGCCGGGTTTTTCAGTTGTGGCAACAGAAACCCAATTGAGGCAGTACTAATTTGACTGTGACAACGAAGTTTCAGTTGTATCCGGAATAAATCAATGGTCGCAACCAAAAAATTCATTTGATGCAACTGAACCATTCGATTGGCAACAAATTGCAAATTGTCCCTTAAAATAACGATTTGTCGATTTTTGTTCATTACACCCTTCCTTTCTTTGACCTGTATGCCCTGTGAGCAATCTATGAGTTGTTTTTAAATAAAAATTAATTTTTAAGGTCTTTTAGTTCCTGGCGCGAATTCGTTTTTTGGTATACAAATTTAAATATATTTTTTGCTTGAAACAAAGAAAGCCAAAAACTGAGAAGCTAATAATTATTTCTTACATATTTATAGGAAATTTCAATTAACATCATTATCAAAGTGCTGCAGAACCTTACAGTTGCAATTTATCCTTTTGTCCAAGACAACAATTTGAAATTTATTCTCTACCCTTTAAAATATATTTCTTGTATATCTTCTTACTACATTTCTAAACATTTGGACTGCAAATGTTGAGACTTTTTTGTAAACTCAATTTGTTTTTCATTTTTTAATTGGTTGTTATTTTATTATTTTTTATTTTTATTATTCCAATTATTTTCAATTTGTTGAATTTGTCTCAGAAAAAGGGTCACTGTCTTTTAATGATAAAAAGAGATAATTTATTCAAAAAGATGTAAACATTAAAAAGTAGGAGCAATAATTTACAGAAGATAAAAAAAAACATTAAGTTTAATTTTTATTCATCATAAAAGCTTTTTTGTGCAAATTGGCAGAGATTCAAGCAGCGAATTAAGTTGAATACACTTGTAACATTATAAAAGTGTTAATATATATTTTATTACAGTCAATTTTATTTTGGGTCAAAAAATCTAAAATATATATACGTACATTGAAAAATCATTTTAATTGGCTGTAAAAAAAGAAACTAATCAAACACCGTACAAGTCAAATTAAATTAAAACCCATTTTGATGACGTCTTCTAACAATAAGAAGTTATTAAAGCAATGTCTTCTTTTTCTATATTAATGTAAATATTAATGTTTGAATTTATAAATGCTTTACAAAAAAAATTTCATATAAAATTTATTTTATAATCCTCCTATGTACAATAATTTAAAATTATCTTTCTTTTATTTAGAAGACATTTTGGCGATACTTGGAAAAATAATTTTAACAAATTTTTTTCTTTTTATTTTTCAAAAATTTCTTATGAAAATAATGCGCTAAATACTTTTTAAATCATCTGAAAGATAAAGTCAAATTACATGGCATGCCATCGAAACAAAATAATCAGTCAGAAATTGTCATGGGTACAAAAACTCAAGCACTATCATGGAGGAGATTGAAAGATAAACAAAAATCTAAAAACAGAATGTCTTTTTGATCACTTCTGTATTAAAAAACAATAACAGAAAGTTGAATAGCAAAGGAAACTATAAATTAGTTACACTACATTCAAGGCCCTTACTTGGGTAAGATGGCTAAGAAGTCGCACTTTAGTATAGTTACGTTTGTAATGTAGGAATGAACACAGATTCGAATCCTACAGCCGACGGATTGTTGAAAAATTATCATATAGAGACAATAAACTATAAATAATAATACAATTTAATCACTTCTGAAGCCTGACCATAGAAAAAGGCAGAAACTGGATATAGTCTGATTTGCAAATTAATGTTTTTATAATTTTTAGAGAAAAAGGTTTATCCCTCTTCAGAGCTTCGAAGAATTAATTCCCTAATTCCCTTTTTTTGAACTGAATTTATATTTTGGGAATGAATTCCCTGACCAAACTTAAGGAATTGAATGAATTCCTTTTTTTTCGATCGATTTATATTAAAGGAATTCATTCATTTTTTTCTAATGCCTTCATAAAATTTTATGAATTCATTCAACAAGGAATTCATTCAATTCTAGTTAATTCAGCTTTTAGTAAAGGAATTCATTCAATTCTAGTTAATTCCACTTTTGGTCAAGGAATTAAATTTTTTTCGTTTAATTCCCTGAATTAAGTTTTCAATTCCTAGGGAATTAAACAAAAAAAATTTAATTCCTAGGGAATTAAACGAAAAAATTTAATTCCTTAGGGAATTAAACGAAATAAATTTAATTCCTTGACTAAAAGTTGAATACTAGAATTGAATGAATTCCTTGACTAAAAGTTGAATTAACCAGAATTGAATGAATTCCTTGATCAAAAGTTGAATTAACTAGAATTGAATGAATTCCTTGATCAAAAGTTGAATTAAGTGCACAGTTGAATGAAGTCCTTAGCCAAAAGTTGAGTTAACTAGAATTGAATGAATTCCTTGACTTCAAATTGAATTAAATAGTGTTGAATGAATTCTTTAGTGAATGAATTATTTAATTTTAATTCTTTACACTTTGGTCAGGGAATTCATTCTATAAATTTGAATTCTTTGAATTCATTCACAGGAATTAATTCCTGCTTATGTCGTATTGATGAATTCATTCCTTGAATTAAAGAATTGAATTAAATTTTTGGGAATTCATTCCAAAAAGGAATTAATTCTTTAAAGCTCTGTCCCTCTTCTTAACCTCAAACCTACTAAATTAAACTAGCATACTATTGTTTGGCGAAACGTTCTACTTTTTCAGCAGTAAGTTTGATCTACAATGGAAGAAATTACTTGTTTGGTGTTTGGAAAATACTAGCTCTTAAATAACTGTATTTCTGGAGGTCCCTTGTACGGCTGCAATTGGAGAAAATAGGAAAATCATGAAAAAATTTAATATTTCTTTCAGTAACTTACAATGTTATATTCTAGTTTCATTTCTAAGATCTACAAATATTCGGATATAAATTTTTGTCTCTCGTGGATTATGCTAACCTAGTCTCAGGTATGGGCAGAAATGGAATATTTTTTTTTATTTTTTTGTAAATTTGCAAAACTCCAATTTACAGTTTTTTTTTTTTTAATTTTGGTCAACAAAATAAAAACAAAAAAGTGCTCAACACACTTCACAGAATTATTCTACTGAAAACTACACATATCCCTTCTTCAACTAAGTAGTGACGCCGTTTTAAATTTTAACATTTTAAAGAAATTTTGATTTTGGCCAATAATTAAGACAACATTTAGTATTCATTTTTGTTTTTTAGCTAGCTGTAACAAAATAACATCCGATTTGTTTTAACGCAGATAAAGGAAATTGTTTTCCCAAAATTTTGTAAAAGGTGAATTTTTTAAATTATGGAATTTTCCTGGTATATTAAAACATTTTGTTGTTTCTTGCGGGATTTTGTCAAATTTCTCCAAATAACTCTGTTAATACAAGATTTTATATACAGTAACAAAAAATGAGAAATTAATGGGACGAAAATGATCCCAAATTATTAAAATGTGAAAAAAGTTCCATTTGACATGAATATCGACATAAAGACCTTTAATTAAGCATTTTCTAGAATTAAATAATATTTTCAATTGCTTAACAAAATATTCAGCTTTCATCCAAATTAGAGTGGCCCCCACCTTCCTTTGTCAGTTTTTTAGTTATTAATTATGACACCCCAATATGCCCAGATTCGCAAGAACACCAATAAATTAGCGATTTTAAACATTTCATTTAAACTTTCATTAATATTTTCTACTGAACCCACCTGGCGTATGAGTGATGCATGTAATCAAGTTAATATTGAGTATACGCCATGGCCTACAGCGAATAAGGAAATTATTAAAATTCCAATGTCACGCATTATTTAAAAACGGTTACAACTGGGTTTTATTTAAAAAATTGAATTTCATGTGACATTAACCCTTTGACGACCAAACTTGGACCGCTGCAGATTTTATAACGAAACTTTTTGAAGACGTGGACTTATGGCTGAGTATAATTTTTATACTATTTTTGGAGAAAATATGCCCAATCCAAAAGTAATACATAAATTTGCGTGTATTTCAAATTGAATTTTTAAAATTAATAAAACTAATAAGAGAAAACTAAAAAATAATCTTATACTTCATTTATACCTGAGCAAAAACCACCTAGTTTTTGGCTCTTGTAGTTTTTAACTTGTCAAAACGCATACAAAAAAACAAGCAAAAACTAGTTTTGTACAAAAACTAGATGGTGTTTGCTCAAGTATAAATGTAGTATTAAGAAAACTAAAATTTAAAAAAAAAATAAATTTCGAATTCGAACTGACCTTGTAATGCTCTGAGGCTATCAGGCCACAAGTTATGGATATCATTGGAAAGCTATATCTTTCTAGCGTCGAACACAATGGTTTAGTTAAATTCATCTTAAAAGATTTAGTAAAATAGCAAAAAGTCAAAATGGGACATATGTATATCAATTTGGATTACTAGTACTATTTCCCAGTTTGTGGATATGAAATGACGTTTTCAAAAAAAAAAAATACCCAATAAACATTTAAACATTTATTTCAAGTATTTTTCTATATGAGAAAATAAATATTTAAATCTAATTTGATAATCAAGCAATTTGAATAAAACATTAATTTTTTTGTAAAATTTTAAAAATTTTGTATTATTCTACTAAAGCTGTAATTATATGTCTTTGATAATAAGCTTGTTAGTTGTTGTTAAGGCACATCTACATGAAAGAAATCTCGTAGAGTTTGCCTTAAATTTGTCATCTCTAATATAGTTGGCATTAATTTTTATCATAAAAGTATCAGTTTTAGAGATTAATCAGAACTGGGTCGACAACGACAACGACATGTGCTTTTTCATATTTTTTGTATGAGAAGCAAAATGTCGCCTTGTCGTCCGGCGATTTGTCGTCGTAATAGAATCTATTCTATTTTCGTGACGACACACTAATACACACTCAAAATATTTGTCAAATAGTTGCCATATTTTTAACTAATTAAGGGAACAGAGTTGCAGAAATTCGTATTAGAGTTGCAAAAATTCGTACTTTGTTTACAAAAAAATTATTTTTTTGACAGTAGAAATATAATTGGAAATAAAAATGCATAATTTACAGCAAAAAAGCAAAATTAAATACAAAAAAATATAAAACAACAAGAATTAATGGAAAACTAATTGAATTGGTGAAGAATTGTGGCGAAAAAAATACAACCATATTCTTGTTTTGCTTTAATTTTTTTCTAAATGTCAAAAAATTTCGACAATCGATTGTCGCTGAATTTAAATTATTCGCGACGACTTTTGCTGTCGTCGGTGGACAATCGACACAGTTGTGATTATACTCTTAGTTGTCAAGTAATTTCTTATATTAAAATTATTGTAGTTTAAAGAAAAAATTTTTTACAAATACCAAAAGGTGCATATAATAAATTGAAATGTTCAATAATGTTACAAGACATCTTAAAAATTGTTACTAATTAAAGAAATTATATATGACAGCAATTGTCAATGACCTAGAGATTATATTTCGAAAACTTATACAGAGCTGCATTTTCATAAAGTCTAGCGAGTGTTCTATCCGTGTAGATGTGCCTTTAGAGAATGTTTTAGATTTCCTTTAAAATTTTTCAAAATTTTTTCTCACGCTTATTGTTTGAGATTTTAATTTTATTTAATTTTTTGTTTATTATAATGTACAGACAAATATTGAAAAGGCAAATTTATTCTATCACAGACACCTGATCTGAATTTAAAAACTAAAAACCTAATTTTTATATTTTAAATTTGAGTTTGCATCTTAGAAAAAAACAAGTAAAATAAACATATAAATAACACTGTGAGACAAATGGTAGGGGTCAGTGATCGGGAAGGGTTCAAACTACCGGGGAAAGTTATATCGGTAAAAAAGAAGTTATACGTGTCCCGGCGTTTCGCTGGGTCACCCCTAGGAATCGAGATATATCGATTTGGTCTTTTTTTTTACATAACTCGAGAACCACTAGTCCGATTTTGCTCAAACAATTTTAAAAAAATTACAATTCCTTTAATCTGTTCATATAACGTTTTTCTATATACTCAACAGTTTTGCCGGTAAAAATAAATGTATGAAGAAAAAAATATTTTTTGCCTAAAATATTAAAAAAAAGTAATAAACAAAAGGTTATTGATTTTTATGGTAGCGGTAACAAACATTTATTTTTACCGGCAAAACTGTTGAGTATATAGAAAAACATTATATGAACAGATTAAAGGAATTGTAATTTTTAATTTTTTTTAAAATTGTTTGAGCAAAATCGGACTAGTGGTTCTCGAGTTATGTCAAAAAAAAGATATATCTCGATTCCTAGGGGTGACCCAGCGAAACGCCGGGACACGTATAACTTGTTTTTTACCGATATAACATTTCCCGTTGGTTTCATCCCATCCCGATTTTGACTGTCGCATAGTGTAATTAACAATTTTATAGAAAATTGATAAAGCTTGTCCACTAGAGCGTACCAACTAGGGTATTCAAACGATTAATCGTTATTCGATTAATTATTTGCACGATTAATCGATTAAAATAAAAAGCCCATTAATTGAATACCCTAGTACCAACTTACAGGCAAAAATAAGTGCGCCGTACACCCTCCAATATGAAGTATTTTTGCAAGGAGGTTTCAAAAAAAAATTTTTTATTGTAAAGGAAAAATCCAATGAAAAAAATTTAAAAAGGCGACCCCTACATTCGGCAACCAATATATAAAAAAAATTTCTACTGGGTTTATCGAAAAACTTCCTTAGCAAAAGTTTAATGATTTTTTCCGAGCTTTAATTTTCTGTCATTAGGGTTGTACATTATGGTTGTAGCAACTGAGATCTGGTGGGCAACTACTAGAACGGGATACTTGAGGTAAATGGCCCTTAGGGCTACTCGAGAGAAAAACATCGATGTATCATACTTTAAGATCCGACTATAAATACCAAAGATATAACGAAAAATGTAAAAAGCGACCCCTACGTTCGGGAAAAAAAAATTTGTTCACACCTCCTTGCAAAAATACTTCATATTGTAGGGTGTACGGCTCACTTTTTTTTGCCTATAAGGTGGTACGCTCTACTGTCCATACAAAAAACGCAGAAACTACATCTATTCTGATTTGAAAATTAATTTTTATAAATTCTTGTAGTTTATTTAACCTTCTTTTTCTATTTTAACTGCGCAATTTTCTTGAGTTTAAGTTTTGTTTTTTATATATAAAAAGTTTTTTTATTTCAATATTTCGCTACTCCAATGTGTAGCATCTTCAGGAAATAACAATTAAATTGTTTGTAATTTTTTAATTTAATTATTATTTCCTGAAGATGCTACACATTGGAGTAGCGAAATATTGAAATAAAATAAAAAACTTTTTATATACAAAAAAACAAAACCTTAAGCTCAAGAAAATTGTGCAATTAATATTTATAATTTTTAGAGAAAAAGGTTTGTTATTCTTCTTAACCTCAAACCTACTAAAATAAAAATTCTTTTGGTTTAAAAAAAATTCTATATAATATATATTCTTTTAAATCTTTTAAAAACACAATTAATAAATAGATTTCACTTTTTATTTAAAATTTTGTTCCAAATTTGTTAATTTTAATTGAAATTGTAAAGCTGTAACGATGATGTTTAAAGAAAAAATATTGTAGTGTAAATTCAGGTCAAAAATGCCAATTCTTATTTTCCATCGAAAATGCTTAAATATTATTCTTCAAAAATCTGCAAAAAAAAACAGCTGCGAGATCACTCTTTAGTAATTCCTCAGTTCAACGTTTTGAAGAACGAAAACAGGAATTAAGAAAATTTAAAAGGTCACTAACAAAAATTCGCTTAGTAGCCTAGTTTTAATACATATTTTTAAAAAAATTGCATAAAACATATATTTTCCAAATTTCAATCATAAAGAAACTATTAAAGGAATTATATGTGCTAAAATCCCAAAACTTATTTAATAAATAGTGAAAAATAACCTGCATTTCATTCTTGCACAAGGACATTCACAGGGGATGACATTTTTAGAATTTATATAAATTTTTGTTGAGTTAAATTACAAACTCAACGATAATTTCTTTTCCTCGCTTAGGAGCGCTATCAAGACCCCATCAATGTGACTACCTTTTTGAAGATTATGCTATCAAAAAAAAATTAAAAGGTTTTCATCTTAAGGTCCCTAAATGTCGATAAATTTACGCAATGGCCTTGCAACTCTCTCAATATTTTTTATTTGAAAAAATATTAGGCGGCTTGGAACAGGAACGAACTCCGACTGGTTAATCAGGGATGGAAAAGGCTCACTTAATCGGGCTCTTATACCAAAAAATGTTAGATCGCTCTTACATATTTAAAAATGTAAGTAACTAAAAAATAGCTTCCTCTTTGGCTCGTTAAAAAAAATTAAAATTAAATATTTAGATATTAGCAAATATTAGCACAAATTGCGAAAAAAAACATTTGCAAAAAGCGAAGTTTTTGCAACAATATATTCCTTTGCAGAATGTCGATCGCTGATTACCTCTTTTAATTCATTTTCTGTACCATAAAGCCTTTTTCGAATTCCGCCGTTATTTTGCAATTTTTAAGTGCGGTTTTTTTAAATATATAACCTAGGGATTAAATTTTTGTACCATAAAGTATTTTTTCAAATTCCGCTATTATTTTGCAATTCTTTACGTGCGTTTTTTTTTAATTTATAATCTAGGGGCTATAATATACATTTCATATAACAAAGTTTGGTGGCTAGTTGCAAAAAAAATCGAGAAAAATAAAATTTGCAAAAAGGAAAATTTTTGCATCAATATATTTGTTTGCAGAATCTAAATCGCTGATTACGTTTCCTAATTAATTTTTTGTACCACAAAGTCTTTTTTCGCGTTCCGCTTTTATTTTGCAATTTTTTAAGTACGTTACTTTTTAATTTATAATCTAGGGACTAAATACATATTTCGTACAACAAAGTTTGGTGGCTAGTTGCAAAAAAAAATCGCGAAAAATAAAATTTGCAAAAATGAAAAATTTTTTCATCAATATATTTGTTTGCAAAATGTAAATCGCTGATTAAGTTTTTTAATTAATTTTTTGTACCATAAAGCCTTTTTTCGCTTTCCGCGATTATTTTACAATTTTTTAAAAGTGCTTTTTTTAAATTTATAATCTAGGGTCTATAGTACCAATTTTATACACAAAAGTTTGGTGCTTAGTTTGCAAAAAAAAAATAAATAAATCGCGAAAAAAATGTTTGCAAAAAGGAAAATTTTTGCGTCATTGTATTCATTTGTATATTGTTAATCGCTGATTGAGTTTTTTAATTATTTTCTTTTACCACAAAGTCTTTTTTCGCGTTCCTCTATTATTTTGCAATTTTTTAAGTGCGGTTTTTTAAATTTATAATCTACGGAGTATATGCCCATTTCATAAAACAAAGTTTGGTGGTTAGTTGCAAAAAGAGAAAATTTTGGCATCGTTTGCAGAATGTAAATCTTTTAATTAATTTTTTGAACCCCAAAGCCTTTTTTCGCATTCCGATATTATTTTGCAATTTTTTACGTATGGTTTTTTAAAATTCATAATCTAGGGCTATAATACTCTTGGAATAGTATAATTCCATAGTATAGTTCCATTCTTGATTTTTGTAACTAAATTATTATTTTCCTTCCCTGGTTACAATCGATGTTTTGAGTCATACCAAGAGCGCACATAATGACCCTGCAAACATATAAAAGATACCTTCCAAGAAGATATTAAAGCGATGTCTTCTATTTGTCATTTGAATGAAAATAATCAAGTAGCATTTACTTTGAAATTGTATTCCTTTTATCACTTGGAAGATAATTCGGCGATATTAGAAAAAAATAATTCAAAAGTTTTATCTTTTGTCATAACTTTTTATGACAATATTTCGGCAATATCATCTTTGTATCATTTGGAAGATAAAGCAAATTTGTTTGAAATCTTTTATCAATTTGGAAAATATTAAAACTAAATTTGTACAAAAACAATCAAAAGATACATAGGAAATAAACTCGTGAAAAGTAAAGATTAATTGCGCGGGAAAAATCGGCTAAGATGAAATCAGGATAATTTATAAGTTGTTCAATGGATTATGTATGCAGATAAAGTTTCTCAGGCTTAAATTTAATAATGAAAAAATTAAATCGTTTTTTTATTGTACCGGGAGTTTATTTAGCGATATGCGTTTTATCTTCCATATGAGTTATTGCTTTCATATTGCCTGGAAGTATTGTTTTAGTGTAACAGTTGTTTCCGACTGAGGAAACTTCCGGAATACGAAATTAATATTGCCGGCAATAAATGTTTTCTTCCTGGCGATATGTTCGGAGAATCTTCTTCGCATTGCCATGTTTGCTTGGTGATATTGGTTTGAGTATGTTCCTGTTCCAAGGCACATAATAGAACAAATGCTTTCTCAGTGATAGAGAGTCCCCCAATCTCTTTATTATGTATACTCTTTGATTTACGGCTATAGGTGAAGAAAAATGTTAAATTTTCAAATATAAAAAAAATAAAATTTATTACCATCGAACGCGATACATCAAATCTATTAAATATTTTGGCTACAATTACAAATAGAGGAACGATTTTCGCGATATCACTGATTTAATATTTTTGCTTAAAGTATCATGAAACTATTTCACTGGGACAATTTTTTTCTCCTAGAAACTGTCATCTATATGAACTCTAAATGTTGGTTTTCAATTTTTATTTAAAAAATAAAAATTGTTTTTTTCCGACCTTTTTAATTGATTATTTAGAAATTTATTAATTCAGCTCGAGGCCTATTTCCTTATTATGAATTAACATAATAAGTACTTTTTTACCAAAAACTGCTATTTTTCTTCATCAGGATATTCTCCTAACAAATACTTCACAGAGCTTTTGCTTTCAAAAACATCTGCACTTTCAGGAATGAAAAGACCATCGTTTCGGGGATTTTCCAGGTCCCCTTCTTCAGTTTTCTTTAGAAAGTGGTGGCAATAGTGCAATGCAAATTGAAACATCAAAATCTCATATTAAATGTAGTCTGTTACATCAACGAAATGAGAATGGAGCAAACAATAAAATATGTTTTCGAAGTCTCTGCAAAGACATAACCAACAATAGAAATATTATGAAAGTTTTTTGTTTTTGTATTTCATACCGTCGGTATAAATAAAATACAAATTTTATTTTTACCTACTTCTTTGTCAATATTAGAAGAGGTAAAAAACATTTTTCCGTACTGTAAGTATTGTCAAAATGTTGGTTTTTAATTTTTATTTAAAAAAATAAAAATTGTTTTTTGGGCCTTTCTAATTGATTGATTAGAAATTTATTAATTCAGTTCGAGGCCAAAAGGTCCAAAAACAATTTTTATTTTTTAAATAAAAATTAAAAACCAACATTTTGACAACACTCACAGTACGGAGAAATGTTTTTTGCGTGGAGAGGGTAAGTCATTAGAGTATATGGCATAGCGCAATGGATCAAGTATGGATCCCTATTGTACACCTCTTGAAATTAAGCAAGTACTAGATATATCGGAGTCATGGTATACATATTGACTTCTATCACACATATGTATATGAGGAAATTAATTTCACTGCGGTTGTTGAGAAACTTAGCATGAGTTGCAGTATAAGGCACAAAATAGAGTGGTCAAATGCTTTTGAATGGTCAAGCAAAATTAAAAACGAAATCATGTTTTTATCAATGTTTTACCTTAGCTCCTCACTAATATCAATTAAGGCAGAAATAACTTTTTTATTGATATTGAATTTTATAGAATCCTTTTCAATATTTCTTAGCTCTTATTGTGTAAATGAGAATATAAAACTAAACTTCAAAAACCCATTGCATAAATTTAAATTTTAAATAAATATTCGGGCAATGTGGGTTACAGGAAACGGAAGTAAAAGCTTTACTACACCAACCACAAAGTTGTTTTTATTTAAATTTTGTTTTATGTCTTTTGTAAGGTTTCATTTCTTTATGATAGTGAAATGTGTGGCCAATATAAATAATCAAAATGTTAGACAACAAGAATTTTATTATCTTTTTATACCCTATACCACTCTATGTATCAGGGTAGATGGAGTTCGTCTTGATGTTAGTAACCAACAAAAAATAATCGACGTAGACCTCGATTTACTCGATTTAGCGATGTGTATCTCTCGATATAAAATTAATGACCATTATTATCAAACTAGAGATCGCAATATAGAAGACATTTGGGTAAAATTTGGACACGGTGTTCCAAGGACGAATTCTAATGAAGATGGTTAAAGTCACTTCTATATTTTGACCCTATCATCATAGAAAGAATACGTGGTGTTACCAAATAAAAGCGATTTTAAGCGATTACATTTTATAAATGGGTGAGGTAATGCTTATTGCAAGCAAGAAAATTCTAGTCCAATTTATGCTCAGTTCCTTTTGGTTTTTTATAGCGTTTCTTGGAGGAAGTAATGACAAATTTTTTGATGTAAACAATAATAATTTTAAAAATCAAATAAAGTCATCAAAAAAGTCTTATCTGTATATCAGAGACTATTAATTATATACCTGATCAATTATTTGGCATTAGTTTAGTATCAGCTGAGCCTTTATTTAAAAACTCAAAAATTGCTGGAAACTGCTCAAACAAGCGCGGAATATATTCAAATTATAAAATTTTATATATCCGTTTATTTTTTGCTTTGTTGTTTGTTATTATTTAAATTTAAATAAAAAAAGAAAATTGTCAATTTTTTGAATAAAGTGCCATCTAGTGACAACAATATTTTTATAACTTATTTTTTTAGTGATGCCATACCCCTGCTGTATATGTTTGCTTATGACTCTTGTTATGACTTTTAAATCTTTTAAAAATACAACAAAGATTTCACTTTTCATTTAAAATTTTGTTAAATTTTTTTTTAATTTGAAGTGAAATTGTAAAGCTATTCCGATGTTGTTTCAAATAACTTTAAAAAGTTTTCTTATTTTCTTTCGAAAATTCGTAAATATTATTGATCTGATATTTGTCAAAAAACTAGTAACGGCGAAAAAACACTTTGCGAGATCACTGCTTATTAATTCCTCAATGCAGCGTTTTAGAGGCTAGAGAGAAAATTAAATTAAGAAAATTTGAGAGGGCACTAACAAATATTCGCTAGTAGGCCGCTTTTTATACATATTTAACAAAAAGAATCCGATAATTTAATTTCCCTTCCCGGAATTTCATACACTTCCCGGAATATGTGTTCTAGGGTATCATATAGTCGGCATGTCCGACTTGAACTTTTTAAGTTGTCTTATTTGTTAGCATTTTTTTACAACATATTTTATCCAATAACAAGATTTGACCCAAATTTTCTTTATTTTTCTTACTTTTGGTATGTGTCATTATCGTTAAATATCAAGGAAATAAAGACATTAGTCTAGAAAAATAGCTTAACTTACTGGTAACTAAAAGTTATGCAGAAGGAAATGGTCACACACACAAACATAGTTGAATATTTCTGTAAGTATAAGGACACTTATTCCTTAAATTCTTAAATACTACTCCTTTGACCAACAGGGTTATTATTTTGAATAAAAACTTCAAAACATGTAATAATAAAATTTAGGGCCAGTATTATAGACCGAATTAAGAAAGATTATTTTTCTACAATTTTTCTTAAATAAGAAATTTTCAAACAAAATTTCTTACTTAAATAATATTTAAGACAAAAATCTTTCTTACTTTGGGCTATAAAACTGGCTTTTAAAAATAAATATCACCCTAAAGTTTACATATAGACATTTTCATAGACAATTCCAATGAAATAAAGTTTACTTAAAACTTTTTTATTCTCTTTATGTCTTAAGGAAAGAAAGAGGCACATCAAGGTTTGGGTTGTCATTTCAAATTTATTCTGTACATTTACAACAGCATGATTTTAGAAGTTTGTGGCTATAACAAATCAATGATAATGATTTCTATTAGTATTACAAATGATACATAAATTTGTTGACAATTTTTACTAGTGTTTCAGATAAATTAAGGTAGACGGATGGATGGTAATAAAAATTAAAAGTTTATATTGTTTCATTAAAAAAGGTTTGTTTCGCATAAAAAGTTTTGAACATATCATGCTTTCCAAGCCAACTGCCCCCTATATGAAAAACTGGGTCGTATCAATGTCAAACGTTCAGCATTTATTGGCCTATTGATACAAATAAAAATATATATATTTTTTAATACAGAAAAAAATTTTTTTTTATTAAGAATTCTGTTGACATAGTCCAATTTCTAGCATTTTCCAAATTCCATGAACTTTTGGTAAATATTTATTAAAAATAGAAGCTAAATTTTTCAATATTTAACCACATCTATTTCGCACACCTTTTTGAAAAATTTAAAAAGTGGCTCCAATTTTTATTCGTATCATATAGGACAATACATACTGTAAGTATTACATTAATAAGACATAACTTTTTTAGCTGGACAGTTGGCTTTAAAAGCTTTATATGCTTAATAAAATAACCTTAATCGTATTTAGATTGCTATTCTTAATCCTTTGTATAAAAAAAGGTTCCCTTTGGGATAGAAAATTTAATATGTAGTTGTAATATTACTAAAGTTTAATCAAAAAAGTTGTTACGCTTAAAAAAACAAGTCAATAATATTTAAAAGACGACGGGCATATTCATTTTGCATTCGCTATGAAAAAATTCTTGCCTGCTTATTTTAGGCCCGATTTAAGATGCTTTGGCTATAAATTGGAAGTTCAAAGTATTAGCTCTAGGGTTGCATCATTACAGTAACTGAAAAACTTGACGCTCGAGGAAAATAGCTTGATTTAAACAAATAACTTAACAACATAAAAATATTTAGCTATTCGGAATTCATCTAAGATTTTTTTTTATGTAATTTGTTCTCTTTCTGATAATACATACTTTAGAGCTTAGAAGGAATTAATTAACTAATGCCATTTTTATGAACTGAATTTGTATTTTCGGAATAAATTCTCTGAACAAATTTAAGGAATTGAGGGAGTGCCTTTCTCCTTCGATTATCGTTTAGGAACAAATTAAATTTTTGTGACTACGTCATAAATGTTAATGAATTTATTTTCCAAAAAAACTCATACATATCCAGTTAATTCAGCTTTGGTCAAGAAATATGCTCCCTTGTGAATGATTTCCTTCTAAATTCATTCAATTATGCACTTCATTCCTAGAAGGAATTTAAATTTTCACTAAGTACCTTAAACTTCCATTTCATTCCTTAAAGAAACTGAACTTCTTTTTAATTCTCTGCTAAACTAACTTTTTCTTCAAAACTAACTTTTCTTCTAAAAATATTTCACTCGAACTTAAAGGTCTGAAAATTAAATTTAAATTCTAAAAATTAACAAATTTTTTTTACTTACAGTAATAGAAAAAAAGTGTGTAAAAAGTTTAGTTGAAACTACTAAAAACTAGTCAAAAATTACCTTGAAGAAAAAACTCGATAGAATAAAATTAATGAATAGTTTTTATTCCATACTTCAAAGTGACCTTGAACGTCCATTTAAAATAAATTATAATGAGGCATTCAACACCAAATGTCCAGCTTGTAAAACATATGTAAGTATATCTAATTAATGTCAAACTTTCGGTATGTATAGTTCTGTGTAACACAAAACTGAATCCGTACTTGTTTTTTTACTTATGTACAAAGTCGGCGAGGTAGGCTTGGTCAAATATTAAAAAAAAAATTAAGTATTTTTAGTAAACAATTTGTTACATATAATTTTTTAAAATATAAAAAAAATAAAATTAAAGACAATCTGTAGAGATTTTCAAGGGCTATTTTCTGAAAGAAAAAAAATTAATTTTCTGAACAAATTCTGAATTTTGATTTTCTGAGTTTTTGTGAATAACTCAATTTATCAAAAACATCCTACTTTTTATAATTTTTTTAATATTTTTAAAAAAAAATTCCCAGATAATTTTCTATGGGTAAGAAAAAAATTGGAGAAGTGTTCGGCTTAGTTGTCTAGAACATGTGTTTTTTTTGTAAAGAGAAGTAACACTCAGGAAATTCTTACAATTAATTAACATGTTACTTTCTTTGAAAAGGCGATAGTGAAGAAGTGAAATGTGGTTAAAGATGAAGGGCTTCAAATATGGCAACACTATAATTGCGCGAGATGTTGAATCTTATAACAGTTGTTGCGCGCCAGCTGATGAAGAGTTGGTGAACTCTGTTGAAGCTTTTTACTTCATAGCCCTGTTATATTATATTACTTCGGTGGGGTTAAGTGCTATGGGAAGACCGAAGGAGGACACTGCGATATGTATACTCAACCAAAAAAGTCTGTAATGGCTACTGAAAATTTTGCTGTTATTACGGGAAATTTTGGTAATAACAGCAAACAGCGGTATTTTTTGGTAATTTTAGCAACACATGTCTGCTGATCTGTAGTACAATAAAATTAGTAGAAAAAATTAGTAGCCGCTACTAAATTTTAGTAAAATTTATGTAAACTGCATTCTATATCGATTTGTTGAAATCAGTTAAAAAACTTACTAAATATCATAATTTTAGTACAATGAAATTAGTCTAAATAATTAGTTGCAGGCACTAAATTTCAGTAAATTGTTGTAAACTGTAATTTAAAATCAATATGCTGAAATTAGCAAAAAAGTGTACTAAAAAATAAAAAAAACTGTAAAATCTTAAAAAAAAAAAAATTTTTTCTTTCGATTGTAACAAGCGTATAATTACTTCCCAGCGAAATTGTCGGATGCAAAGAACCAGTTGTAGAACAACTTGTACTGCGATACAACCTGTTCTACTTTACGTTCTATCATCGGTGATTTTTGTTTGAGTTTGTCCCAAAAGCAACTGGTTCTTTTCCTCCAAACTAGAACAGGTTGCTTTGGAAATGAAATGAAAAGACCTGTTCTAGAAAAGATTCAAAATTAACCAGTTCAAAAAAATGTTGCTGGGTTCATCGTACTTGAAATTTGGAGTCAAAATTGTAAACGGTTCTCCAGTTATTAGCTTTTTATGCATTGGAAATACAATAAAATTTTCTGAGTGTTATTTGCAAACTAATTATATATCAATAGTAACAAATATAAACTAAACAAGAATTGTAAAATATAAAAAAAAAATTGTTTAAATTAGTATATTTTTCTGTTAAATTTAGCAATCGGTTTTGAAAAATTAGTAAAATGTTTTGCTAAAATCAGCAGCGAGAATTAGTAAATAAAATCCGTAATTTGTAATAAGAGAATAGCAAAAATGATTACTAAAAAAAGAAATTGTACTAAAAATCAGTATAAAAATAGTAAAGTGCGATTGGAAACTGTTTACAAATTTTTTTACTAACTTTTTTATCTGAGTATATGATGCATAGAAAAAACTCATGCATATTATTATTTTTCATAAATTGATGTTGCCTTGGCTGGGGATAGAACCCACAACCTTATGTGTAACAGTCCAACGCGCTAACCATTACACCTCAGCGCCCACAAGAAAATTTACATTCAATATGGTACAAATGTATTGCATCGTATTTTAGGAAATTTGTGCCTGGTTGCGAATGAATAATATTGTATATCGTTGCTGCGCCTAAGAAAATAGCTATTTGTCGAAAAACTTTTTTCTGCTTCATTTCAGCCTTTTGCGGAACTTTTTAGAAATTATTTTTTTACACACATATAAACCAAACTTCAAGCTTTTCATTTATAAAAGAATTACTTCCAAAACACATCGCCAAGACACAAAATAAAGACGATGTATTCTGACCTTGAGATCAGAACTTTGAAGAATTAATTCTTTAATTCAGTTTTTGAATTCTTTTTCCTTTTTTTTGTTACAAATTAATTCAATTGCTATAGTTCTTTTTATTAAATCAAATGAATTAAGTCAAGTTCAATTTTATAAATCTAACGGATAAAAAGTGAATTAATTTCTTAGTGAATTAACTCATTTCCATTTTTGTTCAGTGAATTGAAAAAAAAATTACGTTCACTGAATTGAAAAAAAATACGTTTAGTGAATTGAAAAAAAAATTAAGTTCACTGAATGGGAAAACCAACAAATTACGTTCACTGAATTTAAAAACAAATAATTACGATCACTGACTTCAAAAGCGGTTTTCTGCCGTTTAGTAAGTACTCAGTAGAGTGTTATCAAAATATTTTGGAAATAATTCAGCCATTATTGGCTGGTAGGTATCAGACAAAACTTCCCATGCCCATAGCAAGACTCTTTTGCCTCCAGATTGAATGTTTCTTTAAGAACATATGTGACCTTCTCCGAGAAAAGGGACCTAGTGTGTGAAAATGAAGTTTTGAGAAGAAAGCATTTAAAGTTAAATTAAAAATAAAATTTTAATGTTTTTCTCATTTTTATCGAAACCCGTTTTTTGAAACACTAGGTCCCTTTTCTCGGAGAAGGTCACATATACACTATTTATATTTTTATGAATGCATACTTCTTTTACATGGGCCTAATGGAAAAAATATTCTCCACTAGGAAATTTTTCTTCCCCCACACCATTCCGAATTCGAGTAAAACATTACATTTTTGGAAAATTTTGAAAGTATTTTGGGAGTTGTGGGATTTTTTACATCTAATCTCGAATTTTTCACTATTTTTATATAAAGAATAAATAGTAAGCAATAATGGCTGAATAATTGCCAAAATATTTTGAAAACACTCCACTGTGTACTGAACGGCAGAAAACAGCGTTTGAATTCAGTGAACATAATTTTATGTTTTTCAATTCAGTGAACGTAATTTTTGTTTTTTAATTTAGTGAACGTATTTCTTTTTTTCAATTCACTGAACGAAAATTAAATTGAACAAATTCAATTGTGAATTAGTTCAATAAGGAATTAATTCACTTAATTTAATAAAAAGAACTATAGCAATAGAATTAAGTAGTGAACACTTTTTTTTTAGTTGTGAACACAAAGGAATTTCATATTTGCTTTTATGTTGCTTAAACAAAGTAAAAATAGAAAGGGGAATCATGAAGTTAAGTATGTTATTCCTTGTTTTTCAATCTCGATTAAAAAGTGAAAGTAACTATTTAGAAATGTCAAATAAATGTAAAAAATACTCTTTATCTTGAAAAAGCTTGATAAAGGCGTTCAAAGAAATGGTTTAGCCTTAGAATTCAATGTGACTAATTCTTCCACCAACTAGATCAAATCAAAAAGAACAACAATATTGAACGACGTTTCCAACATATGTATATGAAGACGCAACAACTAAATCTTTGCATAGCGCTGAATATTCGAAAATGGAAACTGTGTGGTTTTTAAACTAACCTTTTCAGTCTACATTGACTGGATCAATATTCAAGGAGAAAGCTAAAATAATTTTTAGTAAAGAATATCCCGATAAAGATGAAAATTCATTTCGAGCAAGTGATTGTTTACCAAATTTGGTTTACCATATTTAAAAAGCGGCACGGTGTTCTAGCAGCGAGATTCTATCTAGTAATGTTTCCTCGGTCACTCCGTTTATTCACAGATTTCGTACAAACGTTGCAGAGATTGGACTAATGGAGTCGCAAATGTATAATGTCGACGAAATCGCATTATTTTTCCGTTGGCTACCAGATAGAACATACACCCAGAAAACAGATTCAGTTCTGATAACCGCATTTGGTTCGGTTGTGGTAGCCGAATTTTTCAGTTGTGGCAACAGAAAACCAATTGAAACAGGAGTAATTTGACTATGGCAACAGAATTTCAGTTGTATCAAGAATAATTCGGTAGCCACAACCGAAAAATTCATTTGATGTAACTGAACCATTCGATTGGCAACAAATGCGGTTGTTAGCACCGAATCTGTTTTCTGGGTGTATATTTCTATTTTCGAAAAATGCGCTCCTGGATACGAGATCCAAAAAGAACTAATGTCAATCTTAATTGGCGCAAATTCTTATGGCTCTGAAGCTAAAAATCCAAAGTGTTTTAAAAGATTTAATAACCCACTTCATTACAACTTTTCGAAAAATGCTTGAATGACATCTCGGATCTTTCATAATTGGTTTCATAAAATATTTATTAATGAAGTACGGTCAACGAAATTAATCGAAAGTCAATCATTTTAAAATATATTTTTCATTTAACAGGTCATCCGCTTTTCTGAAGCAAATAATTTGCCGCACCAATTGAGAAACTGAAAAGCGACTATGTAAACATAGTTGCATATTTCTTTCCACCAAATGTGACAGCAGCTTTGCAACCAATGGATCAAAATCCCAAAAAGCTGACCAAACTTATTTACAGAAATAAGTTACTTGTTCAATTAATTGCTGAAGGAGGTGAACTGAATAATCGTTTAAAATTCCATTCAATCCGTAATGCAATAAGTCTACAGAAACAAACTGGGGATGAGGTGCCGAAAAGAGTGATGAAAAATTCTTGGTTGCAGTTGTTAAACTAGGACTCTGATGAATCTGAGAACGATGATGATATGTTACTAGGTCAACTGATACGAATAAATCAAGATTATTATGAAGTTCTCTAAACGAATCCAACTCTTTTAGAAGAAATTAATCCGAACAACTGCATCTGTGTAGAAGACATCGACAAATGGAAGGAATATGCGTTTGAATACGGATCTACACGTGAACTCAGTAGCGATGGTAAGTCCTCAGATATCAGTAAAGACGATGTTGTTGAAGTCGTTCCAATAGTTTGTAATTCTACAGCCACTGAAAGCGTTAATTATTTAACAAAATGGTGCAGAAACGGTGAATTGCTTTCCACTAAGCACTTGACCAATCTTTTGGCCTTACGTAACGATATCGTTACGTTGGAATTAAACAAACCAAAAAAAAAAAAAAAAAACAAATACCCTAGTAAAAATGTTTTTGATATAATCATTTATGATTTTATACAATTATATCTCGTCGAGAATTGTGAAATGTATATTTTTATATAATCATATCAAAAGATATTTAATTATATAAAATTATATTAACCAGATCCACCAATTTTCGGATCAAATCATATATGGGTTAATATAAGTATATATAAAAATATATCAATAGATCCGAAAAATGGTGGATCTGGTTAATATAAATTTATATAACTAAATATATTTTGATATAATTATATAAAATTATACTTGGTGTTGCATATGACAATACTCAACGATATATAATTCAATAAAATCATAAATGATTATATAAAAAGTATTTTTACTCGGGTATTATATATAATATGTTAAACAAAGAATATTTGTGAATTTGTGTATAATTCACAGGAATTATATACTAATTAAATTTTAACTTTATTTATATTATTTTTTTAATTTGAAAAATGCATGTGATATAATTGGATTGAATTATTATCGCTTCCCAGTGTAGAAACTGTAATGACATATCAATATTTTTTGGACTACCAGTAATGACACCGACTTACTTTCTGGATAATTTTAAAAGATATTATAATGAGCTACTAATAACTAGTTACTTTTTCCACAAGTTCAAAATAAAAAATAATTCATTACCAATAATGACTTATTTTAATCATTATTTCAAACATAAAGTAATGTTCTAGAATTTTTTGTAAATTTTTTTGAAATCTATTTTTAGACTCAATATTTTTTCAACAGTGGTAAGGATATATGTAACCACATATTTCTTGTATGTTGGCGAGTAAGCTGACTTGTGCGCGGCAGGTCAATTTTGTTTTTATCTATCAAATACAACATGTCGAGATAGTTAAGATGGTAGAGCCATAGGCTGGCAATATGGAGTCCGAGGTTCGAGTCCCGCACGAGAAAATTTTATTAAAAACTATTTTTACAATAAAAAAATATTTTTTTATAGGACTTATTTTTTTCAAAATCTATTTTTAGAATCATTATTTTTGTCAATACTGGTAAGCACATAGGTAACGACATATTTTTTAATTTTTCGTATGCTGGTGTGTAACTCATTATTTTTCATTATATAAAGGTAATAAGAAATATAATAATAAAAATAACTAGTTACCTTTACAAAGTATGTAGTTACCACATATCTGGTAATGATTTTCTATACTTGGTTTGTTATAGTTTTTTCTTTTTCAATAATATTAAAATAAAAACAATAAAACCAATTTTAATTTAGTTTTTCGACCTTGGTTCTCTCATATTTGCTTATTAAAAATAACGTCCAGAAATTCGAAAATTTCGGAAATTCGAATTACCTCAAAAACAAATTGGTTCGAATTTGTAAGGGTGTACTGTATTTTGTAACCTTCATTTTTAATATTAACAAAAAATAATTAGATTATTACTTTGTTTTTCAAAAATGATTTTTAATAAAAATTTTATAAATAAATGAATGTTCTTTTTAGTTTGATTCTAGATCATAAATTAATATCACTTTCTGTTTAAATTATTTTTTTAATTTGTCAATTTGGGGGGTGAGCCATCTGACACTCTGGATACGGCCCTGGTAATATGTACTGCGCTAGAATTTCTATTGAACTGTTTTTTTTTTCTTTTTTTAATACTAACATTTTAATAATGCATTCTTGAACTGAACATGATAAAATTTACACAAAATTAAAAAAAAAATCAACACATATTGATAACATGTTTCATGTTCATGTTCTCTCATGTTGTCATCTACGTGATGGCAAGTTTTATTAAATACGGACAAATAACTTGTTAATTCTAGTATGAAATTTAATATTGCATTAAATATTTTTTTTTTAATTTATTATTGTATTGCACTCGTAGAAATAAAATTCCCAAGTAAAATATTAGGTTGTATATATTTAAATTAGATAAGCGACGAAATCAAATGTGGTCCAAAAAATGAGAACATATAATTGTATCTAAAATACATCAAATTGTATCGAGTGTATTGAATTAGATCTAATTCGATGCGATTGGATACAATTTTGTGTAATTTGATGTATATTAGATGCAATTTCATCCGAATTTTGTCCCCATACAAAATTATATGTGTTATAAAGAGTGGGCCAACCATAATGCACGATGTTAATTGTGTTAATTGTTAATTGTTTCAGTGTTTGACAAATTCAACCATGGAAAGGTACACAATTGAGCAATACGCCGAATGGTTGGTTGAACAGACAGAAATGAATGGTGACTTTACAAAGAAAATCATCTTCAGCGACGAGGCACACTCTCACCTCAGTGGATTCGTTAACAAGCAGAATTGCCGCATTTGGGCAAATAAGAATCCACGAGTGATTGTTGAAAAGCCGTTGCATCAACAAAGAGTGACTGTTTGGTGCGATTTATGGCCTGGCGGCGTCATCGGGCCGTACTTCTTCGAAAATGAGGTCAGCTAAGCAGTTACCCTGAATAGTGTTCGCTATCGTGAGATGATAACGGACTTCTTGTTGCCAGAAATTGAGGATATGGACCTGGACGATATGTGCTTCCAAAAGGATGGTGTCACTTGCCACACAGTCGTGGCGATGTTAATTGGCCGCCACGATCATGTGATTTGAAAGAAAAAGTGTACGTCAATAAGCCAAGGACAATTCAAGAGCTAAGGGATGAGATAATAAGGCACATTAACGATATTGAACCTCCATTATGTCTCAGAGTCATTGAAAATATAGACCATCGGGTAGAGATATGCCACCGCAGCCGTGGCGAGCATTTGACCGATATTTTGTTTCAATTAACATCGTGCGTTTTGGTGGGACTACCCTTTATAATTTGATATTATTTGATAAAAGTTGATACAACAAGTTCCTAGTTTTTCTCAACAATTTTATCAAATTCTCAACAATTTTAACAAATTTCTTAAAATTATGAAAAGGCTTTTGTCGGCGGCTTACATTTAGTAGGGTCCATATTCGGTTTTCAATAAAATTATTTTTTGATTTCAAACGCTACAGTTGTATAGTAGACCGTACCACAAAAAAAGTTCGCAATACACCGACGAATCTAAATTATTTTTGCAAGGTGGTTTCAAAAAAAAAATTTTTTTTTTTAAAGGCAACCCCTACGCCTTTTTAAATTTTTTGTTATAACTTTGGCATTTACATGCGGATCTTAAAGTACGATACATCGATGTTTTTCTCTCGTGGGCACCAATGTTTTTTTCTAAGGGCTATTGATCTCAAGAATACCATTCTAATATTAACCCAGCAGATCTCAGATCCTACCACCCTAATGTACCACTCTTAAGTCAGAAAATTAAAGCTCGCAAAAAATTATTAAACTTTTGCTGAGGAAGTTTTTCGATAATTCCAGCAGATAAAAAATATTTTTTTTTTGGTGAACGTATGGGTCTCCTTTTTAAAGTTTTTCATTGGATTTACCTTTATAGCAAAACACTGGTCCCGTCAAGGCAAAAAAAAACATCGATATATCACACTTTAAAATCCGACTGTATATGCCGAAGCTATAATGAAAAATTAAAAATGGCGACCCCTACGTTAGGAAAAAAATATTTCGAAATTGCTTTGTAAAAATGCTTTATTTTCGAAGGTGTACCGTGGTTCTGCCTAATGCTCATAGTCCTTAAAAATAAAAATTCTAAATAGTTTATAATGTAAAGCTTGGATGGCCTTGCCTGCCTCATATGGCTTACGCAGTCCATTGGTGTATATATTGGAGGGTTCAATTCACTTTCCAGTGTCGAGTGGATCTGTCCACCTCCATCATTATGTGTCCATTTTGTAAAAATGGTTCCGGTTTCTGAATTAAGGTTTGCCAGCGCGCTGGGAAGAATCTTATTTTTATTTTGATATTGACACATATTAAATCCCAGTGTAGAAACGGTCATGACATATCATTATTTATTGGACTACCAGTAATGACACCCACTTACCTTCTCCATTATTTTAAAACATATAATAATGAGTTACTGATAATGACTTATTTTTATCATTATTTCAAATAGAAAATAATTTTCTAGGTTTTTTGAAAATTTTTTGAAATCTATTTTTAGACTCAATATCTTTTAAACACTGGTAAGGATATATGTAACCACATATTTTTTGATTTTTTGTATGTTGGTGAGTAAGCTTACTTGTGTGCAGCAGGTCAATTATTTTTTTATTTATTAAATATTACATGTCGATATAGCTCAGATGGTAGATCTATTGACTGGCAATCCCTAGACCCAGGTACGATTCCCGCACCAGCAAATTTTATTTAAAAAAAAAAATACAATAAAAAATATTTTTTTTATATAATTTCTTTTTTTGAAACTCTATCTATAGACTCATTCTTTTTGTCAGTAGTGGTAAGCATATACATATGTAGGTAACGATATATTTTTTGATTTCTCGTATACTGGTGTGTAACCATAACTCATTATTTTTCGCGACATCGCCATATAAAGGTAATAAGATATGTAATAACAAAAGTAACTAGTTACCATTACCAAGTATGTAGTTACATAACCACATATCTGGTAATGATTTTCTACACTGGGATGTTAAAACATCTTTTTGAACGTAGGGCAATATTTCTTTAACCCTCTAATGATCTTTCTTCTGATTTCAATAATATTATACCCTACACCACTATGTGGTCAGGGTATTATAAGTTTGTGCTGATGTTTGTAACACCAAAAAATATTGGTCGTAGACCCACCTTATAGTATACCGATCGGTTCAGAATTTTTTTTTATTTCGATTTAACGATGTCCGTCTGTCCGTCCGTCCGTCTGTCTGTCTGTCCATGCAATCTTGTGCGCACTCTACAGGTCGCAAATATTAAGATATTTTGATGAAATTTGGTACGCAGACCTATGTTGGCCCAAGGACGAACAAGTTTGATTTTAGTGAACATCGGTCCATGTTTAGACCTAGTGCCCATATAAGGGTCCTACCAAAATTATATTGTTTATACGCTGCAGGTCGTAAATATTAAGATATTTTGACGAAATTTGGTACACGGACCTATGTTGGCCCAATAACGCAGCCTATTGATTTTGGTGAACATCGGTCCATGTTTAGACCTAGTGCCCATATAAGGGTCCTACCAAAATTATACTCTTTATACGCTGCAGGTCGTAAATATTAAGATATTTTGATGAAATTTAGTACACAGACCTATATTGGCCCAGTAACGCAGCCTGTTGATTTTGGTGAACATCGGTCCATGTTTAGACCTAGTGCCCATATAAGGGTCCTACCAAAATTATATTGTTTATACGCTGCAGGTCGTAAATATTAAGATATTTTGACGAAATTTGGTGCACAGACCTATGTTAGCCCAATAACGCAGCCTATTGATTTTGGTGAACATCGGTCCATGTTTAGACCTAGTGCCCATATAAGGGTCCTACCACAATTATATTGTTTATACGCTGCAGGTCGTAAATATTAAGATATTTTGACGAAATTTGGTGCATGGACCTATGTTAGCCCAATAACGCAGCCTATTGATTTTGGTGAACATCGGTCCATGTTTAGACCTAGTGCCCATATAAGGGTCCTACCAAAATTATACCGTTTATACGCTGCAGGTCGCAAATATTAAGATATTTTGATGAAATTTGGTACACAGATCTATATTGGCCCAATAACGAAGCCTATTGATTTTGGTGAACATCGGTCCATGTTTAGAACTAGTGCCCATATAAGGGTCCCCCCAAAATTGGCTTGGTAACAAACTGCAGGCCGCAAATATTAAGATATTTTAATGAAATTTAGTGCGCTGACTCACATTATAGAAAATTTTGACACAAGCCCCATTTTAACCCATTCGAATTTCGGATCCAAACAATACACCAGACTGGTGTAGGGTATTGTATAGTCGGCATGCCCGACTTTAACCTTTTTACTCGTTTATTAATATTATAAGTTAGTATATTTGTGTGTACAAAAAACATTTACTCATTTTTGTTTATATTTACTGAATTTTCGTAAAATTATACACAACTTTACCCATTTTATAGTAGTAAATTTACAAACAATTTTAAGAGTGTAGCAACTCGAACAAAGCGTTCGGTATTTTGATAATGACATGGAAATTCTATTAAATGAATTAAACATTTTTATTGTGGATGTGTAAATTTTAAAATATATTTAGCTGCTACTTTAATAATTTCATGACGCGAATATTAATATTTTACCAATTGCTCATCCGTATATAAATTAAGGCATTGTGGCTCGGTTATTTTAAGATTGTCTCAATTAATTATTTCAGTGTATACTTTGCAACCAAAATTTATTTATTGTTTTGGAATATGGAACTTTCGAACCTCTACACATCCACAAAAAAAAAATAATTTATTTAATAGAATTCCCATGTCATTCTCCAAATACCCAACTTTTTGTTCGAGTTTTTAATGAATCCGCAAATAAAGGTACGGACGAAAAGCGCAGCATTATAGCCAGCTAGAATTTCGCCGGAATTTGCGACAATAAGAAGTCGCGAGCAGTATATGCAGCTTGAGTAATGCCAGAATTTATCTTAATATAATTTATTTGCAAATTTAATTTAAAAAATTTAATTTAAGAGCCTTCGCGGTCTGTTCTAATTTTACAGCCTTCGCAGTCTATTCTAATTTTGTTCGCCACCGCCTAGGTGCGACTTCGCCGCATTGGAGTTCGCCGACCCGAATATACCCGAACCGAGTCCGACAACGATCACCTGCCGATTCAATAACCAAGTCGAAAGCGACTACCTGCCGAACCGATATCCGAGTCGGAAACGACTATCTGCAGAACCGATACCCAAATCGAAAAATGTCTACATGCCGAACCATTACCCGAGTCGAAAGACGACTGCCTGCTGAAGCAATAGCCGGCAAGTGTCCTGCCAATAAGTGGTTTGCCGAACCGAGTGGAGAAAATTGTTGTTGCCATTTATGAAATATATTGTATTTAAATTTAATTATTAAATAAATATAATCATATAAGCCTTGAAAACCTTGAAAAAGGAAAAGCGATTGTGTTGTTACTTAAGATTTTAGAGTCCTCAAGTATACCCTGGACACGACTGAACTACCTCAGCCGACGACAAAACCCTGTTATAAATATACTTTAATACATTTAACTAATATCATACATCGGACTAATGAATTAGGTGGACTAATTAATTGACGATTTCATTAACATTGATTGATATAAATGGTAATGAAATTATTTTCGTTACCATTGTTTCAAATTAATGTTAATGATTTTGGAATTTGATTTCATTGAATAATGACAATGGTTTTTAATTTCATTACCATTGATAATGTATCAATTAAAAAAAATAATTACCATTGACAGATAAGCTTTCCGAGGAACGCAAAAATGCAGAAAATTCACTGAAATCAGGGTTGGAAATTGTCAAAATTTGAAAAAATTTCCAAAATTGAAAAAAATCACAAAAATTGGAAAATATTGGAAAAATCGTCAAAATTTGAAAAATCGTCAAAAATTCGAAAAAAATCGCCAAAATTGAAAAAAATCGTCAAAATTTGAAAAATCGTCAAAAATTTAAAAAAATCGTCAAAAATTTTAAAAATCGTTAAAATTGAAAAAATTGTCAAAACTTGAAAAAATTTCCAAAATTGAAAAAAATCATAAAAATTGGAAAAAAATCGTCAAAATTTTAAAAATCTTCAAAATTTGAAAAATCGTCAAAAATTAGAAAAAATCCCCAAAATTTCGGTTTACAAAATTGAAAAAATCGCCAAAATTCATTTCTCGCAAAAATTGAAAATCGCTTAAATAAAATTTTAATTTTCCATATCTCGAAAACTATAAGAGCTAGAAAAAAAATTACTGCACCAAAGGTCAAAACTCACTACCAATACCCCGATAGCGAAATTAGATTTTGACTTGCATTGCTAGATTTTAAAATCGCGTTTTTCTCGCAAACTAAGCCTCGTAGAGAGAAAAGGGCTTTTATTTGGAATATCCCCCATATCTCGAGAACTAAATGAGTTAAATGAAAACGGACAACGGTTTTGAAACAGGGAAGTCATAGTGAGTCATCTGCGGAAAAATAAATGCGAAAATCGCTTAAATAAAATTTTAATCGTCAATATCTCGAAAACTAGAAGAGCTAGAGGAAAAATGACTGCACCAAAGGTCAAAACTCATTACCAATACCCCGATAGCGAAACTAGACTTGCATTGCTAGATTTTAAAATCGCGTTTTTCTCGAAAACTAAGCCTCGTAGAGAGAAAAGGGCTTTTATTTGGAATGTACCCCATATCTCGAAAACAAATTGAGTTAAATGAAAACGGACAACGGTTTTGGAACAAGGAAGTCATAGTGAGTCATCTGCGGAAAAATAAATGCGAAAATCGCTTAAATAAAATTTTAATCGTCCATATCTCGAAAACTAGAAGAGCTAGAGGAAAAATGACTGCACCAAAGGTCAAAACCCACCACCAATACCCCGATACCGAAACTAAATCTTGACTTGCGTTGCTAGATTTTAAAATCGCGATTTTCTTGAAAACTAAGCCTCGTAGCGAGAAAAGGGCTTTTATTTGGAATGTCCCCCATATCTCGAAAACTAAATGAGTTAAATGAAAACGGACAACGGTTTTGGTACAGGGAAGTCATAGTGAGTCATTTGTGAAAAAATAAGTGCTAAAATCGCTTAAATAAAATGTTAATCGTCCATATCTCGAAAACTAGAAGAGCTAGAGGAAAAATGAATGCACGAAAGGTCAAAAGTCACTACCAATACCCCAATAGTGAAACTAGATTTTGACTTGCATTGCTAGATTTTAAAATCGCGTTTTTCTCGAAAACTAAGCCTCGTAAAGAGAAAACGGCTTTTATTTGGAATATTCCCCGTATCTCGAAAACTATATTAGTTAGATGAAAACGGAACAAGGAAAAATAAATGCGAGAAATAAATTTTGAAAATTTCGTTTTTTAAACTTGGACTATTTTTAAATTTTGGCGATTTTTTCTAATTTTTGTCGATTTTCACAAATTTTTACAAGTTTCTCAATTCTGGCAATTTTTTCCAATTTTTGACGACTTTTTGAAATTTTGACGATTTTGGTAATTTTTTTCAAATGTTGACAATTTTTTAAAAATTTTTACGATATTTCGCAAGTTTGGCAATTTAGTCTAATTTTTGACGATTTTTTTTTAAATTTTGACTATTTGGTCAATTTTTTCAAATTATGACGATTTTTTTCAAAATTTTTACAAAATTTTTCAATTTTGGCATTTTTCAGATTTTTTCCAATTTTTGACGGCTTTTTGAAATTTTGACGATTTTGGTAATTTTTTCAAATATTGAAAATTTTTCAAGACGAGTTTTTCAAAATATTTACGATATTTTGCAATTTTTGCGATTTTGTCTAATTTTTGAAGATTTTTTTTAAATTTTGACTATTTGGGCAATTTTTTCAAATATTGACGATTTTTTCAAGTTATGACGATTTTTTCAAAATTTTTCAATTTTGGCATTTTTTCAAATTTTGGCGATTTTTTCTAATTTTTGCATTTTTTTTGCGATTTTTTCTGGTATTTGAAACTTTTTTTAATGTCAGCGACTTTTGCATCCATGTGCGCGCACATGTGCATGTGCGTTCCGCTTTTTAGCTTTTTAGAAAAATGTTTATATTTTTGGCTCGCTTGAGGGCTTTTCCATCCCTGATTGTAGCTTATGTTATATATTAAGATTTTTGTAAACAAATGGTTTTTTAATCAATTGTAATTAGTTTTTTTTACATTAGTGCGATTTCATTACCATTAGTAATGATTTTTCTAATGAAAAATATTTCATTACCATTAAATGGTAATGAAATTTTTTTCATTGTCATTAGTATGAACTAATGGTAATGAAATTTCAATGGTAATGAAAAATTCCCATGTATGACTAATATATTGATGAGAAAAAATTAATCTTTATTCCTGAGCTAGAAATTAGTCCGACAATTGTTTATAATTTATGAAAATCTGAACGATCTGAACATGTATTTTCCAAATGTACAATATCGAAAGTATGCTAAAATTTATTCCGTTTTCATAAAAGACATAAATAATGTCAAATTTTTATTAAAATACTACTACAGTTATAACAATTATAATGCCAGAGTTGCCATATGACAATTTTAAAAAACTGTTAAAAACCACTATATTTTGCATATAAAATTATAAATCGGTCAACTCAAAAAATAAAAATTTATTATATATTTGTCCGCAAAAATACACCAAATTAAATATTATATAATATCTTTAACCGTCTATTATCCATATCCTTTTAAAATCTTAAGTTAAGTGGCCAGTATTTCTACTATGTATCTGCAAAGTTTGGTTGAAACTTGTGCAGCGGATCTATGACCAGTGTTGCCAACTCTTGAAGGCAAGAAAGCACCGTGAGCATTGTGAAAACGGGTAAAAAGGGTAAAAATTTACCAAAAATGGGGTAAAAAAGCACGATATTAATTTTTTGAAAAATGTAAGTCAAGAATTTAAAAACACATTTTAGCTTTGTAAAATTGTGTAAAAAGGGTTCAAAAAATAACCAAAAAGGGGTAAAAAAGCACCAAACTAATATTTCAAAATTTTGAAGTTTAAATATAACGAAGTGCTATTTAAAATTGTACTTCAAACATTGTGAAAAAATGTATTTTTTGTATATTTCGTATTATTTTTTCAACTTTGACAGAAAATTCAAGAAAAATTGAAAAAAAGGAGAACAAATACCAAAAATATAAACTATACAAAAAGCACTAAAAGCACTGCCAGAAATCTGAAAAAGCACTGTAAATACCCGCTTTTTATAAACGGGTATTTGTAAAAAATCACCGGGTACGGGAAGGAAAAAAGCACCAAAAAATACCCGAAAAGCACTGAAATGGCAACACTGTCTATGACGTATCCTTAATGTGTTAAATGTTATTTAAAAATGCATAATTACAACAAAAAGACTGACCTTATAACACACTCAAAAAAAATGTGTCTGTTAAAACATAAAGGAATACAGATTTTTCCGGTTGCTATAGCCAAACTGGTCAATTGGCAACAAATTATATTATCAGCACAAGGCAGGTTTTCCTTTTTTTTTTTGTGAAGAAAAAAATTTAAATTTAGATAAGTGGGCACTGGTGAAATCAGCAGATTGTAAAATAAATACAAAAAAGGAAAGCTTACAAATTTTAGAATTTTTTTAGGTGAAGGCAGCAAAATATTTAACTTAAAACTATAATTAAACTAAAAATGAGTTTAACCACTTGCCAAGTTCTACTGGATTTCTTTTTTTTTATTTTTTATTTTATATATAAATACACAATGTGATACACAATCTAATATAAAACTGCGAAATACACAATCTAATGCTGATAGTTTATGTAACGAACACGTGATGTACGTGATAACACAGGTAAAATGCACTGTTGAAGGACATAAATTGAAGGAAAAGTAAACTTTCAACATGCTTATTTAACATGCATCCAATACATTGTCGAGCAAAATACAATTATAACTCATAACTTGAAATGCATTTTAAAATTAAATTTTAAATTTCAAAAGTTTATTTAACATATTTTAATTTATATTTGAGTACATCTTCTTTAATCACTTGGGTATAATTTTTTAGGTATAGACAGCATTAGCGTGTTGGCTTTGTATGTTATTTGCATAATTGTTTTCTTTTAGTTTTTCTACAAAGTCAAAGCTTTAGATTTTATGAAGTCAACGACTTTCGAATTCTGCGTTAATCTGTTTATTTAAATCCATTAAACAAATTATTTTGCAACAAAAACATTGTAGATAAATGTCTCCAGAGTCCGTAAAGAGAAGTATTCTAAAAAAAATTAAGTAAAAAAAAATTAAAATTTTCATGAACGAACTAGTTCAATTAATTCACCACTACCACTACTACCATTATTCGTTAATTTCATTCTTTTATCCATGGAACAATTGTACGATATCTCTTTTCAATAGGCTTGGACATTCTAGTTCGTTTTCGTGACCGCTATTTCTAGTTCAGTTTGTTGTGAAGAACTAGTTCGCTCTTCTAATTCAAAAGCTCTGACAATTTCGTTCCATCTTTCATACAACAGTTTTTTCGTTTCGTTCGCTTGTTAATTTTGCTGGCTATCTCCTCATATTACTCGTTTTTGAGATAAAAAATATCAAAGAATTTAAGAATTTTAAGGAAAAAAAAAATGTTTAGTGTAAAATTTTTATTTTAGTTAATTAAAAACAAATAAAATTATCCCCGACCAAAGGTAATGAACGATTGAATTATAAGAGCGACTAGGAGTGAATTAGGTCTTTCGTTCAATTGAGTGACTAGTTCAATTGAACTAATCACGAACGACACAGGTCTACTTTTCTTTTTTACGACTGTGAAGAGAAATTCCAGAGCATTGGAAAACTCCCCGCACATCATCAGTTCATTTTTGCGGTCCGATATTATAACAATAGGCAAAGAAGTCTTCAAAAATAGGCAAAGCTACAGTAACCGATATAAAAGATCAAATAGATAACCTGAAGCCTTCTGCTCTGATTGAAAAAACTGTTGTTAATAAATATGAATAATTTCTTACAATGATTGATGGCAAAGTCTTAAATGAAATCACAAATACTTCATCAACTTTAAAATGCGGAATTTGTGAAAAGGGTCAGAAAGACTTTTAAAATTTTTATGATTCAAAAAGTGATGAACATAACTATAGTATGAATATTAGAGCACCCATATGTGTAAAAGTATTATTTTTGCAGCTCCCCGCTCATTTTCGAATAGGATAAGAGTAAAAAATAAAAAGGCAAAAATTTTCTTTATACAAACTTTTAACCCTCGCATGACCGTCAGTGGTGTTTTAAGCGGTAAACATAAATTTTTTTGTCAAAAGTATACTTTGAATGTCTCTCATTTAATTTTTGAGAATTGTAAATACATATAGTCTTCATCATACAATAGGAAATTTAGTGTAGATGAAAAGCAAAATAAGTTTTTTAGATATTTCGGCCATTCCATGACAGAAAGCCCAGAAACTGATGAGTTATAGATTTTTTACATATGTGCACTAGGAAGCCATGTGAATCTTCCATTTTAGATATAGGATATGTTCAGCGAACTTATGTAAAATACTACGGGGTACAGTTTTGTGGAACTATTTAACCCTCTAATCTTCAATTAAAGGGACTTTTTTGGCCCCGTTTTTAAAAGGAACAAACCGTAAGCTGAAAAGATAGAGGGTTAAAATGTTCCACATAGTGTTTTACATGAAATAGAAGATTCACATGATTTCCTCCTAAGATTTACATGGGGTTTCTAGAAGACATTCTTTCTCACACGAATGAGTGGCTACATGTATTTTGTTTTTGTATTGAATGTATTTTGTTATTGTATTTTCTTTCGTGTGAAGCAAAACGTCATCTAGAAACACCACCTTAGGTTTTTGGGCATTTGAGCGACAATTGTGTATAAGTACGAAATTAACCCTTAAACACATTTTAAGTTTTGACTTATTTCTGGCATTAAACTTAAATTTTGAACCTTCATGTCTTCAAAGACTTGTGGTAGAATTTCATGAGAAATATTTTTGTGGAACATTTTAACCCTTTAACTCCCCAATTAAAAGTACTTTTTGACCCTTTTCATAAGGGCCACAAACGACCCGTAAGTTGAAGAGTTAGAGGGTTAAAATGTTCCGCAAAAATATTTGTCATAAAACTCAACTATAAGTCTCTGAAGACATCAAAGTTTAAAATTGAGGTTCAATGCCAGAAATAAGTCAGAACTTAAAATATGTTTAAGAGTCAATTTCGTGCTTATTCAGATTGGCGCTCAATAGGGCTCCCATATGTGCAAAAGTGATAATTTTTACCTCCCTATGCACTTTCTAGCAGATTGGGTGTAAAAAATAATATCCCCGTCAAAATTGATCCTCTGGGATTAAAACAGGCCAGTCACCCGCGGCTTTGAGCCCTAAAAAGGGACTAAAATTACTTCAAATTTTATATGCGCATAACTCTTAAAGTAAAGGTTTTACAGAAAAATACTAAATAAGCATATCTACAGGCAATAATGTGGCTAGCATTTTTCTCATACACATTTTTCACGTATCGAGGACGCATCATGGTGATTTATAAGGTTAAAATCAAAGTTACCTATATGGTTAAACACAAATTTGGCTTTAACCACCTAAATCACCATGATGGGTCATCGATAGGTCAAAAATATGTATGATAGAAATGCCAGGCATATTATTTCCTGTAGATATGCTTATTTAGTATTTTTTGTAAAACCTTTACTTTAAGAGTTATAGCGCAAAAAAGCTATGAATTAATTTTAGTCCATTTTCAGGGCTAAAAGCCGCGGGTGACTGGGCTGTTTTAATATGAGAGCACCAATTTTTTACGCCCAATCTACTGGGAAATGCGTGGGGAGGTGAAAAAATAACACTTTTGCAAAGTCCATATATTTCATGGGTGCTCTAATGAATATGGAATTTCTTCATTGCATGCTATCATTAGGTGCATGAAGTTCATTTTAAAGCTAGTTTACAATTTCGCGAGAGGAAAATATTTTTGACGAGAATACAAACAAAACATTTGAAAAAAAATTATAAAAGGTGAATTTTTCAAGCAGCTTGGACTGGAAGTAGACTGTCCAAAGCATGGATACTGAAATACGAATGATGGTACTACGTCCAGGGCTTTTTTTCGAAAATGCTGAGGAGACAGCCCTAATTACTGGTATTATAAAAAGGTTGGCTGTTATGCTTAATATTATAAACAGTTAAGAAATGATTAATGGCTCAAAATTTGGTAAGTATGCCTCAAAAACTGCCCAAATTTTACTCAAATATATCCTGAGAAGAAACTTACTCCCCTGTTCATAAGATTTCGGCTAATGGCAAAAATTTAATTGAGAAGAAATGCTAATTAATTAAAGAGTTGTCAGAGGAAGCCCAAGAATGCAAAAACAAAGAAAACAATAAACTGATGAAGGTATTATGTCCCTATCCGGATTTCGTTCTTGCCTAAGGAAATCGTCAGGGAACAAAATTTTTAGAATTTCTAAAAATACAATACTTACTAAGTTAAATTACAAACTCAATGAAAATTACTGGTTCTTGTCTACCCAGGAAAATTTTCTGTTCCAAAGAATCGGTTGCACAAAAGCTGCTTTTCCTCTACAACCCCTTCTACTGCCAATTCTAACACCGATTATTTTTGTTTGAAATTGTCCCAAAAGCAACCACTTCTATAGCTGCAAAGTAGAACGCGGTTGCCCTAGAATCAGATCTGGAACTAGTTCTAGAATTCATTCTACGACCGTCATACCTTCCATATGAGATCCCTGGAACTGGTTCCGGAACCAGTTCCATGGCATTGGTTGCAGTGGAACCAGTTGCAGAAATGGTCTGATTGGCAACCGATTGTAAAAAATTTTCCTGGGTAGGAGCACTCTTAAGCATTTAAAATATCAAAGAAAAACCAAAAATAATAACAAAAAATTTACCACAATTTGCCTTGCTGTTTTAATTACGAGGGGTACTATTTATATTTCGGGAACTGGCAACACTAATCTCAATAGCCAAAATCTGGCAACACCATAATAAAATTTGACATATTTTAGCATAAACATACTCACAAGGTTTTGATGTACAAGTGCAATTTGTTTTGTTTATAGTGGGTTAAGAAATTCAATTTGGCCAAAAAATGGAAATTTCAAGAGAAGGTTTTCGTTGGATTATTTTTCACTACTTTCGACGTGGATTATCTCAACAAGAATGTGTCGATGAACTCAGTTCTTTGTATGGCAATAAAGCAGCATCAAAAACGACAGTACTATAATCAATTCAATCGTGGTCGTAGTTCGGAAGCCGACGAATTCCGTGAAAGTCATCCAAAATCGGTTGTTGTGCCACAAAACATCGATGCAGCGCGTGAACTAATAATGCAAGATCATCATGTGACATATCGTGAGATAGAGGCATTCTTTCACATTAGTTCCACTTCAATACATTCGATTTTGCATGAACACTTAGTTGTAAAAAAAAATTGCTCTCGTTGGATACCCCATTATTTATTAATCGCTCAAAAAAAGCTCGCGTCGCTTTGTGTAAGGGAATGATTAAAAAGTTTGACCGTGGTGCTTCAAAAGGCATGTATAAAATCGTGACAGGCGGCGAATCATGGATATATGCGTATGAGCCGGAAACAAAACAGCAATCGACCGTGTGGGTATTCCAAGACGAGCGAAATCCAACAAAAGTTGTTCGTGGAAGAAGCACAGCGAAGCAAATGGTCGCCTGTTTCTTCGGCCGAATGGGTCATGTGGCCACTATGCCGCTTGAGCAACATATGACGGTCAATTCTGAGTGGTACACGACCATTTTTTTGCCGGAAGTCTTCGGAGAAATTCGTAAAACTAACCCCCAAAAAGGAATGATTCTACATCATGACAATGCGTGCTTTCACACATCTCGTCAAACAGGTGAATTTTTGAGAAGTCAAAACATCGAATTGATGACTCATCCTCCACATAGTCCTGACTTGACACCCAACGACTTCTTCTTGTTCCCGAATATCAAAGGTAAACTGCGTGGTCAACGATTTACGAGCGCCGAAGAAGCAGTTGAAGCGTTCAAAAACCATGTTTTGGAGGTGTCTCAAGAGGAATGGAAAAACTGCTATGCAAAAGTATTTTGATCATCAAGTGGAATATTTTGAAAAACAATAAAGCCATTTTTATTTGAAAATGTTTGTTATTATTTGCTATTCCCGAAATATAAATAGTACCCCTCGTATTACGTATTGTGTGAGTTGTTTAAACAACTTTTTAATATTTAATATTAAATTAAAAAGCAATTTATCATTAAATTTTAATTGAATTTTAAGTAGTTTTTATGAAAAAATTGTTTATATGAAAAATTGTTGAAAAAATACACGATATTGGGAATGCACCTAACTTCTGAACTGACGAAATTTATATAACTCTAGTTTGCAGAAATTTTACTTTGCCATTCAAACTTTGCATCTTTTCAACTGTTTTCTTTTTTACCCCTAAAATATTTATTTTTTTACTGCTAAATTAAAGATAAACGACCTGTCATAACCTCCAAAATTTTGTTTACCGTTTCTTGAAATTTGATACTTTTTGACAATGGGTCACGAACTTGTTAATGGCTTCTTTAACATTTTACCTTAAAAATGTTAGGTATCATTATTTTTGTTTATCAAATTTCCTTCAATTTAATATTTAGAGATGTCACGAATAATCGTTAACAATTCAGTTTGTTAGGCATGTTTTGGCTACACAAAAGATTATCCGATATTATTCCACAATCAATTTTGTACCTTGTTCAACAAACTGTTGTTGGTCAGGAATTTAGTTCTCTGGAATAAAGGCCAGAACTTATTTTATAGAATAAATTCTATTATGTATTGGATTGAGAACTTACTTTAGGAATTGTTTCGGTTTTTTTTATACAATTTTTTGTTACAAGTTCATTACAACCCATAAAAGTTTCGGATCTAAACCTTACTTTACTGTTGTATGATATAATAATAAGATTTATTTTTAATAACCAATTATTCACCGAGCAATGGATATTCATTTAAGTGATGTATACACTATTTGCAACCACTCAAATCATTTCCCATTGTTTAATATCCCTTTTTGTTTTCACAGAAATCTCTTCTTTTTGTTCTATAAGTGTCTTTGAACTTTGAGCTTTACCTTTTAGTTAAACTATGATAAAAAGTTATCTAAAATTTGTGTATAAAAATAATAATTAAAAATTTTTAAAATAATATTCTTTAATTTGTTAAGCTTGAGCTTAAGATAAAGAATAAACTTTTTTTCTCTAAAAGTCGTAAACACTATCGATTTTCAAATCAGACTACCCTATTTGCTGCCTTTCTCTGTGGAAAAAAAAATTAAATCTAACATGTGTACTAGAGCATCCATGAAGTATATGGAATTGGCAAAAGTGTTATTTTTTCACCTCCCCAAGCATTTTCCAGTAAATTGGGCGTAAAAATAATATCCCCGCAAAAATTGGTCCTCTCGTATTAAAACAGGCCAGTTAAAGTTCAAAGCTTCTTTGCGCTATAACTCTTAAAGTAAATGTTTTACAGAAAAATATTATATAAGCATATCTACAGAGAATAATGTGGCTAACATTTTTCTTATACACATTATTGACGTATCGATGACGAGTCATGGTGATTTAAGTGGTTAAGTCAGAATTTGTATTTATCCATATAAATCACTTTGATTTTAACCACATAAATCACCATGACACGTCATCTATACATCAAAAATGTGTATGAGAAAAATGCTAGCCACATTATTGTCAGTAGATATGCTTATATCGTATTTTTCTGTAAAACCTTTACTTTAAGAGTTATGCGCAAATAAACTTTGAATTATTTTTAGTCCATTTTCAGGGCTAAAAGCCGGGGGTGACTGCCCTGTTTTAATCCGAGGGGATCAATTTTCGCGGGGATATTATTTTTTACGCCCGGGACCCTCTGTTTAAAAATGCCAAATGATACCAAAATCTCTTTTTACGATCACTTTTAGAGCAATTACTCTTTAGAAGCAATATTTAAGTGATTTTTTGGATGTTGTTGAGAAGTAATTCTAAAAAAGCTGTAAAAATATACTAGCGGATACTTCGGAAGCAACGAAAGAAGTGACTTTTTGAAGTTGTTCAGAACAACTTCTAAAAAAAGCAGTAAAAATACACTAATGGATACTTGTGAAGCATTGAACGAAGTAGTTTGAAAGCATTACTTGCAATTTTTTTTTTGCTGGGTATATAATCCTTTAAATTCCTAGGAGGAACATAGGGCCACTGAGTGTATTGGATGGGTTAAAATCTTATTAGTTTTATTTATTGAATCTACACTGAGATAAGTATTTTGCCTGCTATTAATGAATTTTTACATTACTTCAGCGAAATTTCATTGGAATTCTTCCATTAAAACTTTTCATTAAACTAATGAAGTTTCTCATAAAATTTTATGAAAATTTTCGCAAAAATTTATTAAAAATTTTATTACCTCCAATGGAAAAGCTTCATTAAAAATTGTTTTACAGAAATTATTAATCTTTTTCATAAAATTTAAGAAAATTTTCATTCACTTAATGAAGAAAACTTCACTTGTTTAATGAAAAATTTCATTAAAACTCGTCAAAGGTAACTCCTTCTGTGTACCCTGTACGGTAAAATTATGGCAATAGATGTAAATTTTTCCACAGCGCAATCCTGAAATTCTTAATTCTGAGCAGGGGTATGGCATCACCAAAAAAATAAGTTATAAAAACATCGTTATCACTAGATGGCACTTTGTTCAAAAAATTGACAATTTTCTTTTTTTATTTAAATTTAAATAATAACAAACAATAAAGCACAAAAACAAACGGATATATCAATTTTTATTATATTTATTACATTATTTGAATATACTCCGCGCTTGTTTTTTCCTTATTTTAAGCAATTTTTAGCAGTTTATGAGTTTTTAAATACATATAGGCTCAGCTGATACTAAAATGATACTAAATAGTTGCTCAGGTAATTCTTAATTACAGCGCCCTCTATCGGTAAGTAGTGTAAGTTTTGATTTCCTATCTCTATAATTAATAAACTCTGGTTTTGAGTAACATAGCATTAGAAAATTAAAAAAAAAAATAATTTGTTCTGAGATTAATAATAACTTGAATATTTTCAAACCAATTTTATTTGGTATAGAAAAGTATATTCAATATCAAACTTTTTGAAATAACTTAAAAAAACGTAATTTTTCCCCTAACAAAATTTTCAATCGATTTCGAACTTCTTTTTTAGTGAATTTATTATATTAAATAAATGAGATTATTCGTTTTAATAATTTTCCACCCAATGAACCTACTTTTCAAACACAGTGTAGTATTATTGAGGATTTTAAAAGATTTCCTATTGTCTCTTTAGTTTTCTTAAGCTCCATTAAACAGTATCAATTTCTTTTACAACGTATTTCGCCGAAACAACAAACAAAAGAAGAAGCAAACGTATTATTCTTTTGTAATATTGACAACATCTGAACATGTGTCAGTTCTTCTTAACTGACCTGTCATTGTTAAGATTAATGCTGTTAGTTTCGAACTTAAGTATGTTAATTAGAGTGGGGCGGAATTTTAAAAACAAAAGATCGCAATCTGAAAACAAGTAGTGCGTGGGCTAGAAAAATAGGGAGAATTAATTTTTTTTTTTAATTAAATAACGCTAGCTTCACCAATAAGACGGTAACATTTTCGCATTTTCAATAATTTCTCTAAATTTTAAATAGTTGCCAATATTGTGGATATAGATTTTTTGGTCATTTTTGAAGTTTAGTAATGAAAATTTTATAGTTCTACTAAATCATTCTCTCTCAATCAATCATTGTCTCTGACTGATATAATGTGCAGAAATTATTTTCAATTTTAAAGTTCTTCACTATGACTCAAATTTGAGGTCATGGTCTGAGGGGTGGATAATTTTACCGACAATCGAAATTACATGTCTAGTGTAGAAAAATCTGGCGCTGGCATGTAAAACTGTTGTGCTGTCGCTAAATTAAAATTGTGGTTTCTTATTAAAAATTATACTAAATCGGGAGTTGTGGTGCCCTTGTTGAATCTACTGAAAATAGCAGATTTTGTTGCTAAATATTAGCAAAAATAAAAAAATATCTTTGTATAGCTTTCTTTTGTAAGGTAACTTATTGTGAAATTTTATATAAAACATTTTTGCCATATAAACTACATTGAATAAGTATGAACTTTACCCACATTTTAAGTTTTGACTTATTTTTGGCATTGAAATTAACTTTTAGTAGAATTTCATGACAAATGTTTTTCCGGAACATTTTAACCCCCTAACTCCGCAACTTACTTGTTTTTTTTTTGTCCATTTTAAAAGAGGGCAAAAAGTCCTTTTAATTGAAGAGTTAGAGGGTTAAACTGTTCCATAGAAATGTTCCTTGTAGTGTTTTACATAAGTTCGCTGAATACATTCTATACCTAAAATGAAATATTCATATTGTTTCCTATGCCTATTCACAATAAACATTTGCAAAAGGGGGGAAATTTAACCCCCCAAAAAACATAGGGCCACACGTAAACTTTAAAAAAGCCTATAAACGTACATTTTCTTTTGGTCCCCTCTGCCAGAATCAGTGGCTAGAACCTTGTTACTTTTTTTTGTGTTGAACTGTGTTATTGAGCACAAATTTTTGTTCATTTGATTTGATTATGTTTTTATTTTTTGTTAACTAAAATTATACCCAAAGCTAAAAGCTTATATGTTGAGCAGTTTTATTTATCTTACTAATATTTTGCAAAAATATTCTTCAATTTTTAGCAGCTTTTCGTCCATTGTATTTTTTTTTTAATAAGTTTTATTAGTTTTATCTAAATTCAGTGAAATTTTTTTTTATTCATTTATGTCCGCCGTATGAGATTTGATATTTAAGACTTTTCAATTATGATTTCCGATTCGAAATCAGCAACCATTGAAATTCTATTATTGACATTTTATAGTCACATATTTCATTGTATAAAAAAAGGACACCAATGACCATTAAAAACGGCAAATTATGTACATAAAATCAACTTCAAATGACAACAGTTGTAACGTGCCGTTACAAATAACCTACTTATTCATATACCTAATGGAAATGCTGATACCACTAACCAACAATATACTTTCACTTGAATGGGCAAATATTCTAATAATTCTCATTAGATTGATAAAACTTATTACTTATAATGGAAAAGTTGTATGGCCTAAGGGAGCTTGAATCCAGTTGGAGTTTTACTATATTTCGTCCCACGGCCGAAGTATACAAGAATAAGCCAGCCCGATTACAGTTCCCAAATTAACCCGACTCACCTGCCTACTATTCTCGTGAGTTACTTAGAAATATTTACTAATCGTATTTACATCTCCTCGTGTTCCCGAGGTAACCCGAACCCAGTTGGAGTTTTACTATACTTCGTCCTTCGGCGAAGTATACACGAATAAGCCAACAAGCTCGGAGTTACCGAAATAACCCGACTCACCTGCTTACTATTCTCGTGAGTTACTTAGAACTATTTACTAATCGTATTTACCATATTCCCTCGTTTCCCCGAATTAACCCGACTCACCTGCTTACTATTCTCGTGAGTTACTTAGAAATATTTACTAATCGTATTTACCCTATTCCCTCGCTTCCCCGAAATAACCCGACTCACCTGCTTACTATTCTCGTGAGTTACTTAGAAATATTTACTAATCGTATTTACCATATTCCCTCGTTTCACCGAAATAACCCGACTCATCTGCTTACTATTCTCGTGAGTTATTTAGAAATAGTTACTAATCGTATTTGCAACATCTCCTCGTTTCCCCGGAATAACCCGACTCACCTGCTTGCTATTTTGACAGAGCTATCGACGTTTGGAGCAACTGCAACCACTGCCAGAGTTGCCGAAGATCATCCTGTGCACCGAATCATCGACGACGTTTAAAGAATAACAGTCATTAGATTAAATAAGTAGTTTAAGTAGTTTAAGATCTTGGTAAATAAAACTGTGTGCGATAAAGGATCGTACAATTGAATTGAACAAAAGAAACGATTGCTGTTTTATTTCAAAGGAGGCAGACCTTTGACGAACCTGGACAAACTGAGTTTTACCCCGGTCTCAGACAAAACTGCATCACACAGTTAAAATAACATTTGAAGTTAAGGTGTACATTTGAATTTAAATCAACTGCAATATGAAGTTACTTTTAACTGCTAAAAATCAACTGACATATGTAGTAAAAATAACGACAAATGTAATTAAAACAACAGTCATGGAAATTATTGTAAAACTGAACTAACAACTACAAATGTAGTTAAAACAACAGATATAAAATTTATTGTAAAACTGTAAAAACTACTGTTTTTGTTAGTTAAACTTACTAAGACAATATTTATAATATTGCTACACAACTTTCCAGTGATTTTAGGATAATTAATGGGTGCTGATTTCGAATCTGGAACCAGTTTGTTCAAATTGGCTCTAGGTGTTGCACAATTCACGATTTAATTTTTTTTTCAATTTTTCAGCCGATTTTTTCAATAAAAAAATTATAATTTAGTAACTATAATTTCGGAAAGAAAATCCTTTACACGGTTTAAGCTTAATTCCGTGCCCTATTTTCCAAACTTAAGTGTTTATCAATATCTCAATAAGTTCTCTAAATATAGTCGCTCAAAATCAAAATTTCAAAACTTTTTAAGTTTTTTTTTTTTAAACCAAAATTTTAAATAAATTTGTACATATTTCATATTGTATAAGCAAATTATATACACTTTTAGAGCACTTTATTCTAAAAGGAACCTTAAAAATTTTGGAAATTTTGACTTTGAGCGACTATATTTACAAAAGTTATTGAGATATTGACACACACTTAAGTTTGGAAAATAGAGTACGGAATTGAGTTTAAACTGAGTAAAGGGATTTCTTTCTGGACCTATAGTTACTAAATTTTTATTGAAAAAATCGGTTGAAAAATTTAAAAAAGTAAAATCGCGAATTGTGCAAAATCTAGTTAATAAACTGCTTGCAGTTTCGAAATCAGTACCCCCCGTTATCCTAAATCCACTGTAATATCATTCACCTTTTTTGTTTTGTAGAGCAGTGTTATTAATTTAATTAAAACAAACTTTTTTAAATACTCTTCACTTCATTTTATTCTTAAATAAATGTTACAATTTGTTGTAGATGTCTGCCCACGGGAGATGAAATATTTGTTTGGCTACATTTTTTCTGCAGGTAGAAGATAAAATTATTAAAGAGTTGTAAAAGAAGAAATCAACATTTTATAATAAATAAATATAATTTTCTATGTATTATATAACTCACCATATTTTTTCTTAATAAAATGTCAGCTTGCTTTCTTCAGAGTCCTTTCTTTAGTTAAGATGCAAGAGAAAAAATATTCTTCTCATATTCTTTCACTAGAAATTTCTAAATGCCATACATATGCCCAGTCAGAAAAATACAAACGGGAAAGCGGTGGCAAAGCACTTTAACAGGTGGTACAAGGACTGGCAAAAAGTGCTTTCACATTCCCAAAATGATAACATCATTAGACAAAAGGACCGGCTGTTCAAAAAGCGCCGAAGAAGCACTGGCGGAAAAAATTTTTAAACGTTGGCAAAACCAATAAATAGGTGGTCTGGAAATATATTTTCCAAAATAAAATTAAAAAAAAAGTTCATATGTATTTTTTTTGGCCCTGCCGTGATTTGAACCCAGGTCGTCAGATTGGCAGACGATTGCTCTACCCACTGAGACATATAATATTTAATGGCTAAACATATAAATGAGTGATAATCGCTGGACAACTACTGGCTGTGCCAAAATGCTAGTACTGGCAAACAATTTTTTGTAACTAGTATGCCAGTGTTGGGAGGGCAAAAAAAAAGGTGGTCTTGAAGGAGATTTTCCACAAACAAATAAATTAATTTTATAAAACAAAAAAAATTTTAAATTAAAAAAAATCCAAAAAAATTTTTGCTTGCAACCGAATTTGAACTCGGAACCTCCTGACTACAAACATTTTTTAACGAAGCGTCAGCATTTTTATAAAATCATTGGTCTACCAATGAATTGATTTTGGTACGCCTGGTAGCATTGGCTAAGTAGCACTGGATAACCACTGGTTGCAAACCTTGGCATATCACTCTAAGCCAATTCTTTGCCAGTGGTTTTTTTTATAAACCACCGAAATTTTTGTAAAACAAATACTGGTAAAAAGCTTTTTGCAAACGCTGGCAAAGCGTCCCAAATAAGTGTTCTGCCAGTCATTTATTTTTAACACCGTGGTTACCCAGTGGTATGCCAGTGCTTGATTTTTTGTACCACTGGCGATTTCTGACTGGGTGTATTAAAAATAACAACATCCTCTGCTGAGATTTTGTTGGGAATGCTGAATGAAGCACAAATTTTACAATTTCTGCCTTCTCTAATGTATATCAAGCATATTCGAAATTTTATTCTAACTCATTTGGAAGTTGTGTTATTAATACAACTAAATTGCTGTAAGAAATTTCATTTTTGTTAACTTTTCTATGTCTTTTGTTCTCCATTGATTGAAGTTGACCCCAGTTTTTCTACTTTTGTTAATAAAATTTACAAGAATATCAATTAGAAGTTGTTATGGTAATGGTGGAAAGTTTTCTTTTTTTCACAAAAGCATAAAGTTGAAGAGATGATAATTTATGAATGTTAAAAAGTTGTTACAAGTTTTTAAGTAGTGGTGCTCCCACTACTTAACCTGCTGTTAATTATTTATTGTATACATCAGAGTTGGAACTAAGTAACTGTTATCTGCTCATGCCTGGTTATACCTGCAAATGTTCTGTGTGCAATAAAAATGTCACAAAAACTAAATAAAAAATATTTCGTGGGCGTATTGTGAAAAATACTATCACATAAAATGTTGTAAGATTAATTAGCAAAGAATAGAATTTTAAAATTTATTTCCCAAAGTTGTTTCATTTTTCAAATATTTTGCAATGTGCAGATTGAGCTAGGAAATGGATTTGGTTTTTTAACCACACATTTGGAAAAAGAAATGGAAATAATATTTCAAGAAAAAACGTCAACTGGATTTGCAAAAAAATCACTCGGTAAGAAATGCTGATTGTGGAGAAGATCTTAAATCTGATTTGAAAAACTGATATGATACACTCAGGGAATTATGTAGGTAAAATCAACGGCAAATGACAGTTAAAATAACTGCATTTGCACTTAAAAAGGTGTAGACTACATTTGCAGTTAAATTAACTACAATATGAAGTTATTTTTAACTACTAAAAATCAACTGACAAATGTAGTAAAAACAATTACAAATCCAATTGAAACAACATACATGCAAATTATTGTAAAACTGTACGAACAACTGCAAATGTAGTTAAAAAACATAAAAATTATTAATTTAATAAAAAACAAATTTATTTATTCTATAATAAATGAGGGATGAAATATGATGTTGTTTGGCTTTGTTTTTTTTTTCTCCAGGTAGAAAGGGATGAGAATATAAAAGAACTGAAAGAAAATAAATACAATATTTTTTAACATTCCCGTAAATAAAGTTATATTTTATATTATAAAACTTACCTTATTATTTTAATAATTTAATAAACAATATATAACCTTTTCCGTATTACGCGTCCTCACTCTTTGGCGTTGTTTTATGACTAAGACAAGAGAAAACATGTTCTTCTCATATTCTTTCACTAGAAATTTCTAAACAAGCGCTTCATACACATGCTCCTGTTTGCTTCGTGTGTGTGCACACACACTTGAAAATTTAAGTATTTGTAAAAAAAATTCAAAATAACTGCATAAAATAAATGTTACTACAATGAAGTAGTTTTTGCAGTTTGTTTAAAAAAAATAACTGTCAAAAACATTGAAAAATTTTGCTCTAAGTAAATTAACTACAATTGTAGTTAAAATAACTACAACCGCATTACTACACAAATAACTGTCATGTAGTAACTGCAGAACTTTTCTGAGTGTATAGCTAAATATATTGATGATGTTGCTGATCAAAAGATTCGTGCTTTCGTTTGCTGGGTATTTCAATTCAAAGTTAGACAAAAATTAAATGTAGGTATGTGTGGTGCAGGGGGTAGAGACACAGCCTGATAATGTAGCCAAGGAGATTATATAATAGGAGGGACAATCCGCTTCAAAAAACATCAAACAAAACAATATGGATGTAGGCACTCGCGTCACGGAGTACCGAAAAAAACTGAGAAGTGGAGAAGCGAAAGTTGTGAAAAATGGAAAAAGCTCATACTCGTATAAATAAATTAATTAATTGATAAATAATGAAAAGTAGTAAAAAAAATTAGATAGAATATATATAGAATAATTTATTATAAAATAAATAATATATATTTCATAAAGGACAGAAAAAATTAACTTAATTAAGAGAAGCTTAATGGTATAAAAACAAATGCAAATTTAGAAAATAATAGAAAACGATTTAGGAAATATGAAATAAATGAAAAAATTAAAAAAAACATCAAAATAAACAAAAAAAATTTAATAAAATCCCATTTTTTTAGATTGGAATTATATCCAAATGTTGCATAAATTGATTTTAATTTTTTTTCCAATTCAATATTAATGTACATCCTGGTCAAAATATCGCTTTTCACCCTTGCAAACGAATTGTTTGAAGCGTCTAGAATACACCCGACTAGCAACGCAATAGTGTGTATAAAACTTGCACATAATGGATTTAATGATACCACGTTTATGCTTCTGGCAATATTTATGGAGCTTTTTGATAACCGAAATCTCAAAAATGTTATTCTTTGCAGATAAATATAAAAAAAAAAATTTACAATATAATTATTATTAAGTATTTCCTAATTCCAATGAAATCTACATTTAAAAAAAAATTTAAAGAAATAATTTTTTAAAATAAGAATTCACGGAAATCATTAAAAATACACTTTGAAAATTATTTTTTTTATATATAGGGTTAAAAAATTATTTCAATTCCTTGAAAATTATACCACAATGACTGTCTTGTTTTACTCTTTTCAAAAGCTACAATTTGAAATAGTCCAAATTTGAATTGGTTAGTTTTATGTGGAACATAACTCAAAACAAGAATATTTATTCAATTTTATGAAAAATATCGCCTGAGTCTGAAAAGTCCTAAAAATATGACTGAGATAAGATGATTGACATAAATCAGTGTTTATCTTCGAACTACACAAAGTCTTTATTTTCTGAAAAGTTTTTAAATTATTTTTTTATTTAGAATGTGATAATAAAACAAATCACTAAAACTAACATTAAAATTCTTTATTTTAATTTCTGCACAAGTTATACAGTTTCTTTTGACGCTGAGAATTTGAAGATTTTTCTATTTCTGTTGTATGATTTTTCTTATTGTAATATTAATGTTGTTTTTTTATATAAATTTAGAGAGTAGAAAATATATAATAAAAATAAATTTAAAAAAAATGTTAATGAAGTATAACTGCAAAGGAGTGAAATGAAACTGTAAACATAATAAAACAACGTGTACACTAGTGCTGGCAAATTCGGTTACTTTTCAATACTCGATACTACTCGATATTTTTTATTTGGATACTCGATACTTTTAACAGTTTTTAAATTTGAAAGATTTTAAAATTTTTTAGTAAAATTCTGTGTAAATGTTTATGTTAATTCAATATTTAACCCTCTAACCGGCCTAAGCTTTTTTGCAATGAAATTTATACCATGTGTTCCTCACGAAAAATAAACAATAAGTTCTTCTACAAAATTTTTTTTCGTTGCCTACTTTAGGCGATATGGGCCAAGATAGTTTAAGGGTGAATCTCGAAAACTAGCGCATAAAAATTACTAGGTTTAGGCACAAATTACTTCTCTTACCAAGATGTAATTGCAATAAAAAAATTACATTTTTTGTGCTGTTACTTAAGAGGATGTAGCGTTTTTCGCGAAAACGCACCAAAACTTCAATTTATATTATTCAAACTTATAAACTTTGCTACCTATACCAAATATTATCGTTTTACCAAATTTCAGAAAAATCCGTCTATTCGTTTTGAAGTTAAGGCGATGTCCTTTAAAGGTATCCTTATGGAATCCTGTGCGTCCTTGGACCAAAGTAAGGAACTTTTTGAATAGCTTAAGCTCCAATCTTACTTCGTGATCACTACCAATTGTTTTAGTCAATTTAAATATCTTTTTCAGATTTTTGAAAATCTTGGTTGTTTTAAAATATTTAATTTTTGAAATTTTACGAAATTTTATCTTTGACACTTTCTCGCTTCCAAACCGTGCATTGTATACAAAAAAATTCTTCACAAAAAATTTAATAAATTTTGTTTTCTGTTGAAAAAGCATAATTTCTTATTATAAAATACTCCTTTGGCGCATTTGTTGTCAATTTAATATACCCCGCCTGGAGGCGGGCTTGCCGGTTAGAGGGTTAAATTTATGAACATATTTATAAACTTTTTTTACCAACTATTCATTGTGTTTTTCATAGTTTTTTCATATATATTTTTAGATATTTTGTTTTTTTCTTTTAGCAGAGTTGTAGTTTTGTAATAAATATTTTAGCGGAGTCACATTTTTATATATTTCGTCTGTCCAAAATGCAGCTCTGAAAATATCGAGTACACTCAAAAAATAAGTTAGTAGACAAATTAGTAAAACGTCTTGTATATCAAGTTTACTAGTTTTCAGCAATTTTTGTTGCTGAAATTCCGTTTTCAGCACAAAATTTTAGTTATATTTTTTTAGCACTAAACTAATTTTGAACTAATGTTTTACTCATTTATTTTGCTACAAAAATTGTGCTGATAACCGCATTCATAGCGTGGACGACAACCAGATAGACAAGATGTAGATGTCACAGCTTGTCTGGAAACGGAAATGACAAAAAAAGAAAAACAACTCTACACATATTCTATATTTAAATTTTCAGCAAATAAATTAACTAAAGTAAAATTTCTCTACAAATTTTTTTGAATTTTTTCAGTCTACTAATATTCAGCAAAAAGTTTAGTGATTTTAGCAATTAAAATTTTTATTTGCAATCGACTAAGTGTTAGCAAAACTTTTGCTGAGATTACAATTTTTTTGGTAAAAATTAGCTCGCAAACACTTTTGCTGAAATTACCAACTTTTTTGCAAGCACGCTCCTGACTAAAAATTTGCTGACACAGCAACATTTTTTGCTGACTTTACTGACTTTTTTTTAGTGTAGTAGTTTTGAGTATCGAGTACCCAAAAAATACTCGAAACCCACTACTCATATTTTTACCAGCACAAGTGTACACTGTGTAGTCTCTTCTGACGCTCATAGTATGTATACTGCTTACAAAAACATATTACAGTAAAACTCGCTTAAGACGAACTCCGGGGGACTAGATTAATTAGTTCGTTGTAAGCATATTAACCAGGGTTAAATTTATTTAAAATGTTCTAATTATCCGCAAAATATTTAAATTTCCTTGAAACACTTTTAAAAATTTTACAATTTGAAAATAGAAATAGAAATTTGTTTGTGGGACCATCACAAACAGTTCGTTTTAAACGAGTGTTCGTCTTAAGCGAGTTCGTATTAACCGATGTTTTTATATTGAAATTGTTGCCAAAACTTCGGGACTTCTAAATTAGTTCGCATTAATCGAGAATTCGTCTTATCCGGGTTCGTATTAGTCGAGTTATACTGTATATATACCCCATTTACACTTATACTGAATTAAGACTGAGAAAAAACTACCTGGTATCTACTTGTCGAAAGACATATATAAAAAACAACAAAAAACGAGATTTGTACGAAAACTAGTTAGTTTTTGCTCAGTCTAAATTCAGTATTAACCAAAAAACTAGTAGTTCTTTAAAACTTCTTGCATTTATTTGTCAATTTTGTATCAAACCCTAAAGGCCTTTAAAAGCTACAAGTTTTTGGTTGTAGGTAAATTGGGCTCTAAAGCCTCATTCATACTGAACCCAAAACTATAAGTTTTGGTTTATTTTAAGTTTTCGATTTGAAATTTGTATGGGATTTGTTAATCGAAAACAAAATAAATTTGAAAACTACTAGTTTTGGGTTCAGTATGAATGAGGTATAAAAGAAATTGAAACACTTTAATGACAATTGAAATGGAAAATTAAACGTTATAAAATAAAGTAATTTAGTGTAATCATCACCATTAGTTACACTTGGCTAAAAGATGTCTCAAAGTTGTTTCCAAAAGAATATTTAAATTACACTGTTCAAGTTTTTAACACGAAATTTGTGGTACTAACGTGGGAAAAATTTATGGCGTTTTTTTTTTAATTTCGGTCAATTCGTCAATTTTTGACCATTTTCAGCGCATTTAAGTCGTTTTTCCTGTATTCAAAATTTCTTGTGTTATCTTTATACGGCTCACAATTACTATTTCCACCATTAGAACGCACATTTCAACTGAGAAAATCAAAATTTTTAGCCTATTTTCATGATTTTTGCCCATTTTCATCGATTTTCCCCATTTTTGTGCTGTTTTTATGCGTTTTTTTGTAGTTCTTGCGCAAACTTATCGACATAATTCTTACCGTTTTTCCTTTTTACAATATATTATGCAATATTATTGGCATTGAGTTCCTCCTCTTGAAGGACATTGTTGAAGTCTTCATCCTTCATCAGTTTGCGAATGTCTGGGCCATTCAACACACCTGAAATAAATATATGATTTTATATAAAAACTTTCAAGAATACTTCATCTTTGTTTAGCGGAAAAAGAATTCCAAATATTTATTTACCTTCTTTAATTTTCGCTTCACTCAAGCGTGGAAAAATGTACTCCAATCGTCCAAAAGCCAATCTATTTCCACGCACCAGTAACGCTTTTATGAAATTCTTCATTAACCCAAGTTTAATGTGCAATGGTGGCAGTAATACCTTATCCATCGGCACCAACTCCTCGTGGATAACATTCTGCTGCCCGATTAGACGATTTGTTCTCGGTAACCAATCTCGTTTTTGATACTGTGGTGTATATCGCGAATCCCACGTACATAAGTAGCACATATTTTTAGTGTAACCAGTTTGAAGGCCACAGATAAGTGCAACCACTTTCAAATCAGCACATATTTTCCAACAATGTTCATGATATTTCACAGAATCCAAGATTAGTTTCATGGAATCATACATTTCCTTTGTTTTCACGGCAAGCGCAATTGGCACAGAGTTTTTTGTATTATCGAAATACAGCAGCACAGCCTTGAGACTGCTCTTCGATCCATCGATGAACAACCGCCATTGATCCGCATTGTACGTGTAATTCATGGCCGACATCAAACCATCGATATCATTACAGTACGTAAATGAATTGTTTTCATTGCGAGTAAAAAACGGTAGAAATTTATGCTGTCGACCACCCAAACCGAACACTTTAACTTCTGGTGACAGGATGTTCACAGCTTTAAGATGTTGAGCAAGAATTATGGTTTTATTTTGTGACAACTTTAGTTGTCTTGACATTATGTTCAAGCGCTGTTGTGTAACTTCAATGTGTTTGCATGGTGGCGTAATATTTGATGGCTGATACAAAGAAAAATTCGATTCTGTCTCCGAAAAAAAAGATGGTGGGATGTATTCTTCAGTTGGACTCGGTTTTCTCGGGATTGGCACTGGCGGAGAATGGGGAAGAGTGGTTTGAGCTGACGGAACACTTTGGTAAATATATTCCATCGCCTTTCTTCTGTTCATACCCACAACATTATTTTTACATACGTAGCACATGTTTTTTTCGTGGTCGACTGGCTCTGACCAAATCATCGGTATTCCATATGGCATGCTTTCCCGTCGACCTGTTCGCCAATCATACAAACGTGCTACACACGATGAACAAGCTATTTTAGGCACCCAGTCAACATTACGAATCACTGGATTATTGAAGTGCTGCTCGTACAATGTTCCAATTTCATCAGTAATTTTTTTCTTAGACGACATAATGGTCCACTTTCCGCACATATAACAGTATTGATTGAAGTTTTTCAGGCATTCATCCATTTTTTACCGTAAAAATTAATCACTTCAAACTGGAAACTTTATTTATACTTTTATTACTTTTTCGTCACTTTAAAAAAATCGTACTTTACGCGTTCGGAGACACTTGTTGAATGACAAAAATCGATCAATGAACATCTATAAATACTACGTAAGTTTCAATATTTTACTGAGAGGTACTTATGAATTGGCGCATCTTTTAAGGGTGGCTATATACCTGATTCGTGTGCGTTTGTGTAAAAAAAATTTGTGTAAAAAAATCATGCAGGTAGCCAACGGAAAAAACCCAAATAATTAAAAAAGTACACTTTCCTTTTTTCCTTTTAATTGTCCACGCACACTACCGAAAAAGCGTAAAAAACGATGGTTTTTGTATTTAAAAAGTGTGTTGAGTTGCTTGAAATGGCAATAATATTGCATAATATATTGTAAAAAGGAAAAACGGTAAGAATTATGTCCATAAGTTTGCGCAAGAACTACAAAAAAGCGCATAAAAACAGCACAAAAATGGGGAAAATCGATGAAAAATGGGCAAAAATCATGAAAATAGGCTAAAAATTTTGATTTTCTCAGTTGAAATGTGCGTTCTAATGGTGGAAATAGTAATTGTGAGCCGTATAAAGATAACACAATAAATTTTGAATACAGGAAAAGCGACTTAAATGGGCTGAAAATGGTCAAAAATTGATGAATTGACCGAAATTCACAAAAACACCCCATACATTTTTCCCAATGAGCCAAATTGGCACTTTCATCGGTGGAGTAGTAGTCAGGGGGCTCATTCAAACACAACCATATGGTTTTCACGTTAGTACCATTTTACAACTTGAATAGTGTTATTATTAAAAAAATAATGATTTATATGCGGATTTTAACAAAATCTCTGGTCATATATTTTTCAAGATTTAAACTTCTTTTCTAATACCAAAAAAATAATATCAACTCCTAAAAAATTTTATTAAATTTTCAATCATTCATTTTGCCTTTAAATATTTACACCTTCAGTGTTTTTATTACCCACAGAGAATCAGAACTTTTATCTGCGCGTATCGCCAAAAAAAACAAAAAATTCCAAATAAATGTAAATTTTTTGTACTCTGTCATCAAAACCACAAAATATTTTACAAAACTGTCAACACCTATGTATCTATATATGCAAGTCTAAATATACAAAACAAAAAAAAAAACAGCATAAAATTCCAGAATACATTATAATTTACGACTGTAAAATAGCGAGAGATCTTACAGAGTAATAAAATACAACATTGAATCGTAAATAAAAACTTTACATACAATGTGGTTGAAAAGTTCATGTACTCCAAAAAACATTCAAATTAATTTTTGTTTAAATTTACCCAACATATAGTTGGAAACTGAACTCAGAAAGACCCGGAAAAAATAGATTCGGTGGTGATATGAAATAAATGAAATGAAGAAAATTAATTTTTCGCTTGTGGCTATCGAATTGTTCTTGATACAATTGAAATTCTCGGCTACCACAACCGAACTATTCGATTGCATACAAATGTTTTCAGCACCGAATCTGTTTTTTTGCGTGTAAATATGGTAAATTTACTAACATAGGAGTGCGTAAATGAAAATGAAAATTAGTAAATTAACATTAAATAGGCGTAAAAATATAGAAATTATGTATAATTTTACTATTTCTGTAAGTAAATTTACCAAATAAAATAGGTTATACCAACCAAAAATAAAAGAATAAAGTCAGTTTTAAAATTGCTTATTCATAAAGAAATTAATAACTATATTTAAGCCTAATACACCCCTTAGATTCTGAGGAGATTTCCCCACGGCTATTAAACTTTTTCGTACGCTAGAGATCGCAAATATGAAGATATTTTAATGAAATTTTATACACTATTTAGTTCACATGGGTCATATAAAAAAGCCTATCAACTTTCGTTTTTATCATTACATGTGTAGACTTAGTACCCATTGCAAATAATAGAAGTTAATTTTAAAAATTGATATTACGGATATGAAATTTGGTGGCAATTGGATAAAGAAAAATGCCACCGGAAATCGACTGAGAATTTGGTTTTTTTTTTATAAGGCGAAAAATGTTTTCTTAAAGTTTTTTTTTTAATTTTTTTATTGAGTATATATTTTTACACTCAATGATTACAAGACCATAAACTACACTTAAATATATATCGAAAAGGCAAAAAAATTAAAAATCGCTTGCAAAATATTCAAATTGTTACAGATTCCCCAGGCACTGTCAAAGATCACTTAACTATGAAATCCAACAACAAATTTTATTATACCAAATGCCACTACATGGAATCGGTATAATAAGTTTGTGCTGATGTTCGTAACACCAAAATATATTGGAGCTAGGCCCAGCTTTTAGTAACCGATCGACGTAAAATTACTTTAACGATGTCCGACTACCAATAAAGAGCTGATATCCTGAGAACTAGACCCAATCGCCTCAGAACCCACTCCGCAACTCATCTTTGAGCTCTCGGTGTACACTCTGATGTCGGATCCCCGCGTTGGATCCCTCCTGTCCCATTCCCTCCTAGAAGCGAAACTGACCCTAAAGGGCCTACAGCAGTCGATCTTAGGAGAAGAGTAGATAGTCCCTAGTCTAATCTGCGGTGCAGCTGATCAAGAAATCTAGCATATCCGTGCAAGAACCCGTAGCAGCGTGTTTCGCCGCACTGCTAGTAGAAGCCGCCACTATATATAAATTAATAGGAATAACATGAAACATCACATTAAGAGCCTCAGCGCGGCAAGTCCTTATCGCCCTCGTGACCGCAATACAAGCCAAACGCTGCACCCTTTACAGTTGTTCCGTAACTACCCGCTTGGTAGTCGCCGTCCACCACACTACAGAGCCATAAATGAGTATTGGGAATACGATTGACATGTACATCCACAACACCATTTTCATACTCAAACTCCTTCTAGAACCAAGCATTCTGCTACAGGAGTAGAATGCCGCCATAGCCTTCCTAACCATGTGTTCGGTATTAAGTTTCCACGATATTATCGATTCCAGTTTGATATTGTGATGAAGTTTGGGCCGATATAATAGCCCAAGGATGAAGTCTATCGATTTAGGTTAAAACTGGTCCATCGTTAGGGTTAGTGCTCATAAAACCAACTCCCCAAAATTGATTTTTCGCACGCTACAGGTCGTAACTACAAAAATATTTTTATGAAATTTGGTACGCTGACTCACATGTGCCCAAACCTACTGCTTCTAAATAGGATCGGTACAGGTTTGAACTTATCTCCCATATGGACTATATTTCCGATTTTCTCTTAAATACACTTAACATTAGGCAAAATCCAAATTTCTTACCTTTTTTCTAATTTTTTATCATTTTATGGACAAATTTTGATACAAGTCCATTTCAACCCATTCGAATTTCCGATCCAAACATTAGTTGGCTTTCAACTAGACTGGTGTAGTATATCATATACTCGCATGCCGGACTTTAACTTTTTTTCTCATTTGTTTCTGAAATTTTCCAATTATATATTATTTTTAAAATTTTTAGATTAAACTATAATCACGACCTGATTTTAAGGCCCTCGAGGATTGGCGCATTCCTAGGTATGGCCCAAAATTATAAATTTATTTTAAAGCATTTTCAAAACTGGATTTGAGTTTTTTTTTATTTGTTAAACTATTATTAAAAATTTGAGGAGGGAACTATGAGGATTTAAAAAATATATAGTTATGAATTTGGATTAGTCTAGTATCAAAAACTGGAATTTTCTGGAAGAATATATCCCGCGAAACGGAATTTACTAAAATCGTCAATCTGGTAGCATTACAGTTAAGTATAATGTTAGTACTCTTGGTGTTTGCGGAATTCTCTACCACCACGGAAGTAAAAATATGTTATATAAGGCTGCCATATGTCATTTAGTTGATCAGTTGATTATAAGCGATTGTGTAATTCACTCGGGGCTTTAGTAAATCGTTGAGTTAAAATCACTATAGTTTAAGTGACTATTATATTATTATATTTGAAGTAAGAAAGCGTTTAGTAAATAAGTGTTTAAGATATTTCAAACTTAGGAGTGTGTATGTTATTTTAACTATATAAGAGCACCAGCCCGGTTTAAAAGTAAAACGTAACAATTGGTGTCAGCGTTGGGTTTCGTTATGTTGATTGCAATAGAAAAGAACCCGGTTTATTTAAGGGAAATAAACCAACGTTTTTAAAAGGTAAAAACGTAACAATATTATAAGAAATTCAACTGGTAAATATTATATATACAGTGGTGGCTAATTTAATAGGAACGATTCAAGTTTTTTCTAATTTTTTTTCGTTGTCTTTATTTTTAAAAATCAAAATAGTGGCTAAATTCGCCCCGGGAGGCAAATATATGGTTTAGAATATTGTGCAGAACTTTAAAATAATGTCTCTTTTTATTTTATCACTTGTTTTAAGTGGGCGTGGCTTTCAATGAAATTGCTATCAAATTACAAAGTAAAATTTAGCGAGTACTGATCGGATCTATACAAACTCTATATTTTTGGAAATCCTACAAAATTTCCTTAACTTCTGGATTATTTTTATCTAGAAATAGTCACCAGACTTGAAATGACAGTGCCTTAAACATAAAAAAATTTTCTTTGTTTTTAGAGATTTTATAATAAAGTTAACCACACTGAAATTTAAAAAAAAAATGCTTTATACTTAAAATAGAAAAAAACTTGACTTTTTTGTTATGTCGTAGCAAGTATAGCATAAAACTATTCGCTTTAAAATTTCAGTGTTGTTAACTTTATTTTAAAATTGCTAAAAACAAAGATATTTTTTTTCATGTTTAAGTCTGGCGACCATTTCTGGATAAAAATAATGCAAGACTTCATGAAATTTTGTAGAATTGCCAAAAATATACAGTTTGTATAGATCCGATCAGTACTCGCTAAATTTTACTCTGTAATTTGATACCAGGTCGATATCGCTAATTTTTCATTGAAAGCCACGCCCACTTAAAACAAATGATAAAATAAAAAAACAGATATTATATTAAAATTCTGCACAATATTCTAAACCACATATTTGCCTCCCGGGTCGAATTTAGCCACTATTTTGATTTTTAAAAATAAAGGCAACGAAAAAAAATTAGAAAAAACTTGAATCGTTCCTATTAAATTTTTTACCACTGTATATCACTCTTTAAATTTCGCGATGGCACATATTTAATTTCAGCGAATTTGGAGAAAAACTTTTCACCATAGTTGCGTCGTTAGGGTAAAATTTGTTCATTGTTACTGAGATTTAATAAATAAAACTTATTATGCCACATGTTTACCCTTAAAATCTACCTGCAGGTTTCAATAACTCAAAAATGTTGCCAAAATTTGATCCAGGCTTCCATGTGATACGTATTGAATTTGCAAAATTCCAAATTATTTTAGCACAGCGATGATGTATTTGTCAAAAGAAATTTTTTCTATCAATATTTCATTATTCAAAATCAAGTGTTTCCAATTATTTACATTTTTTGGTTAAATGCGAACTAGCACAAATTTCAAAAAAATCTGAAACTGGTATTCCCTTAAGTCAACTAGAGATTAAGATATGTTAATTTGATATTTAAATCACAAAACTTTCCGTACAAAAACTAAAAAATTATTCTTTTTACCAATTATTTTAATTTTTGTCTTTTTAAGATACAAAAATTATTTTTTTGGACTTTCTATATTTCATATTGTTACGAAATTTGATTGGTCTAGTTCTGGTATTTTGGAATAAAAATATCCAGAGAAACGGTATTTAATAAACCTGCCAATCTGGTAAATCTACGTTTAAGTATACCACATTATGCTATATTGTGCTATAAAGTGTTATACTGAAAATTGGTTCCTGCCTCGGCTAATAATAAAGTGATTTGTGTCTTGACTAAGAACAAAGTGGTTTATGTATTGGCTAAGTTAAATTGGTTGGTGCCTCGGCTAAAACCAAGTGGTTTGTGTCTCCGCTATGAGTACTCTGGATGCTTCTGGAACCTTCTAGTTTGTTCTGCAACCATGGCTAACATTCTGGGTGCGTCTAGAACCTTCTAGTTTGTTCTACAAACAATCTGGGTGTCTCTGGAACATTCGAGCTCATTCTACAAACACTATAAAAGGGCTGCAGCTTAGGTTTGGAGGGTCAGTCGCGCATTAGCATTAGCGGAGTTAAGTTGTGCTAAGTCAGTCAGTCACGCAGTAGCGTTTGCACAGTGAAATTGTTTGTAAAGTAATAAAGTGTTAAAGAAGTAAATAATAAGTAGTAAACAACAAGTGTGTGTGTGTTTTAGTTATTTTTAATTACACCAGCCAGATTTATTTAAAGGAAATAAACGTACTTTTTTAAAGGTAAAACGTAATTTAAATTGGTGTCTGAATTTAGATTGATTATTTTGATTGCAATAGAAAAGAATCCGGTTTATTTAAAGGAGATAAACCAACGTTTTTAAAGGATAAAAACGTAACAATATATTTAGTTAGAATATTGTTCTACCTCAAGTCCATATTCTAATATGATATTGTCATATTAGATTTTATTTGTTGTTTCGAAAAGGTTGACCATTTTTATGATAGGCAATACAATTGTTTCATGGGCATCACCCCAATCTTCAGCTGTCTGCAATAAGAAAATGATGACTTTAACAAATAAACCGACACATTTGATAAGGCAAAAAAAATTTAACGGGACGAGAATTTTGTACTTTTGTATATGAACTGTCTGATTTGGTAAAACCAGTCATAAATCAACACTTTTTAAAAAGCAACATTTTATACAAAAAATTTTTTTTAAGAATATCACTCAAAATTCAACACTTCTGGCCATGCTTGGATATGCTGCTATATACAAATTTGGACGCGCCTTGAAAAAACCTTTCATATGATACTAATATTGTGTATATTATTTGTAGCTAAAATTACAAAATTTTTGGAAAAAAAATAATTTTTCAAAAACGCTCCAGCTTGTGAGACGGCACTGCTAGAACGGAAACATTTTGGGAATCATAAGAAAACGAACAAAAGTATATTTCGTGAGCCGTTCGTTCTACTATCCGTACAAAAAGACAGAAACTAGATATACTTAGTCTGATCTAAAAATTAAAGTGTTTATAATTTTTAGAGAAAATCACTTATTCTTCCTTTTAACCGCAACGTTACTAAAATATAAATTTTTGTATTTATTATGCATTTCATGTGGTTGGTAATATGTCTGAATTTAATTGTATTAATGATTTTCCAATTAAGTATAATTCTAAATTTGTATTGTTTTTGTGCAAAGTATGGAATATATTCATGCATTAATAAATTGTAACTGACAAACAACACGGACAAAAAAAATAACAACGGGAGTAACACAATAAAAATGAAAAAAGTCGATTTAAATGCAAATAGCAGAAATATTATGGTTTTGGCAGCCTCATATGGTAACCACAAAGCACCAATAGTTAAATAACCAGCAAAGTCAAGACACGAATTAAAAAAACATATACCGAAGGGTGACCCCTAAAATACAAATTGTAGAATTTTCATGTTAAACCACCTTAGTTTTGTTCAATTTGGTCAAAAATATATGAATTTGAATAAAAAAAAAAACTTTGTTTAGCGATAACCCGAGTTTTTGAATTTTTCCAAATTGTACACACAAAAAATTATTGTCCAACTTTTTCAGTTAAACCGATTTATTTAATTATTTTGATACGTGTCAATTAAAAATTATTCCAATAGATTAAATAACTGCCCAGTGTAGAAAATCATTACCAGATATGTGGTTATGTAACTACATACTTGGTAATGGTAACTAGTTACTTTTGTTATTATATTTCTTATTACCTTTATATGGCGAGATCTCCCTAGATTGGACGGAGTTACTCTTCAATTCTCGGGGGAGGCAAAGTATCTGCGTGTCATTCTTGACTCTAAACTTTCCTGGAAGAGGAATACCGAGGAGAGAATGAGAAAAGCCTTATGTGCTTTTTACACCTGTAGAAGGACCTTTGGGAAGAGATGGGGTCTACAGCCGTATATCATTCACTGGATGTATACGGCGATTATCAGACCAATCTTGACCTACGGGGCACTGGTGTGGTGGAGGGCGGTTAACACGGGTTCATATCTCTCCACTCTCGCAAAGGTGCAACGACTGGCTTGTCTGGGTATTACGGGGCGGCTCGTTCTACACCCCAGGCAAGTTTGGAGGTGATGCTTGGCATCCCACCACTGGATATTTATATCAGGGGCACGGCGGCAAAGCAGCTCTCAGACTCAGGGAGATGCAGGAGCTGAGGCAACGCACTTGGGGGCACAGTACCATTCTGCATGGGATTGGTGGTGCACTACTGGATCGTGAAACGGACTCTATTGTACCGTTCACGAATTTCCAGAGGACTTTTGAGTTGATTGTACCGACCAGGGAAGACTGAGCAGCCGACTCCGTTATTCGGAGTGGTGATATCTCAGTGTTCACGGACGGTTCGAAGACGGACATGGGGACAGGGTCGGGAGTTTACTCCGTCGAACTGGACCTTCGAATCTCCATACGACTCTCGGGCGATTGTAGCGTGTTCCAGGCGGAAGTGTATGCAATTGACGAAGCCGCACGGATGATAATGGAACGGGATTTGGATCCATTAGCATCTTTGCGGACAGTCTTGCTGCTTTGAAAGCCCTGGAATCCGATACTGTCAGATCGGGGTGTGTGCGGCACTGTATTGAATCCCTCGACCGTATTCGTCGGCACTCCGTAAGGCTGGCGTAGGTCCCTGGACACGCTGGGATTGCGGGGAACGAGCGGGCTGACGAGTGTGCGAGGAATGGCTCCGAGTCGGTTGGGGACCCTATACAGACGGAGGTCCTGGTTCCTCTGGTGGAGCTATTCGGTGTGATAGGGGATATATTGGATAGGGAGACGAGGGCAAGGTGGACAACCTTGACCAATTGTAGGATATCTCGGACCCTATGGCTACTGCCAGATCCGGGGAGGACAAAGATTCTTCTTGGATTTGGCAAGCGGACGGTCGGGATGCTTGTAGGAGTTCTAACGGGACACTGCGCGATAGGCGGAATGGCTGCGCGTTGGGGTTACACCCAGGCGGACTACTGCAGGGGCTGTGGGGACGAGGAGGAGGAGGGACTGAAGGAACGGCGACTCAGATATCTGGGGTGCAGGTTCTTCGACGACTTGGACAGTCTACGCGATGTTTCTCTGTCTGGTCTTGCGAACTTTTTAAGGGGATCGGGATGGTTCTAGATTTCTCGGGTCGTGGTATTTCTTTCCATGTGGGGAAAACTAAGGGAATCACAATGGGCCCTATGGCCTCCGAGTGAACTCGCCGTTCTGGCGGGCTCCCATTCAACCTAAAACCTTTATATGGCGATGTCGCGAAAAATAATGAGTTGTCGTTACACACCAGCCTACTAAAAATCAAAAAATATATTGTTACCTATGTGCTTACCAGTACTGATAAAAATAATGGGTCTAAAAATAGATTTTCAAAAAAATAAATTATATAAAAAAAAAAATTTTTTATTGTATTTTTTTTTTAAATAAAATTTTCTGGTGCGGGAATAGAACCTGGGTCTACAGATTGCCAGTCAACAGCTCTACCATCTGAGCTATATCGACATGTAATATTTACTAGATAAAAACATAACTGACCTGCTGCACACAAGTAAGCTTACTCGCCAACATACAAAAAATCAAAAAATATGTGGTTATATATATATTTACCAGTGTTTAAAAAATATTGAGTCTAAAAATAGATTTCAAAAAATTTTCAAAAAAATCTAAAAAATTATTTTCTATTTGAAATAATGATAAAAATAAGTCATTATCAGTAACTCATTATTATATGTTTTAAAATAATGCAGAAGGTAAGAGGGTGTCATTACTGGTACTCCAAAAAATAATGATATGTCATTACCGTTTCTACACTGGGTGCAATTGGTTTGACATTTTTGTATTCTATCGCTCAAAAGAATTTAATAAAAAAAATAGAAAAAATATCTACATATCGTTGTTATTTTTTTTGTTTTATTTATATAGTTGTTTTTTATAAATATTTATGTATTGGTATCTGATATTTTAAACTAATTTTTGTAAAATTTTATAAATTCGCATTAAGTTTATTATTTTATTTAGTTAAATATTGTTATGAAATTGGACTAGACTAGTATAGAAAATTTTGGAATTTTAGAAGAAAAATATTCCGATAAACGGGATTTACTAAACCTGTCATTCTGGTAACACTACATTTAAGTATACACCACAGCATATGCTATAATGTTAAGTGTTATTAATTTGGTATATGCATGGAATATTCCAGCAAGTTTTGCAACCACGACCGAGTTGAACGCAGGAAGTGGAAGTCGCTCATTGCCATTTGTGGAGTTCAGTTGCACTTTAGAGTCTGTATAAGTATTTCATAGTGAGTTGCACATTTGCGTTTGTATAGTTGTGGGTGTTGTTGTATGTAAATAATAAAGTGTTAAATAAAGAAGTGTATACGCTCAATAAGATTGTGTGTTATTTTAATTGCAAAGAGCACCAACCCGGATTTTCTAAAGGAGATGAACGTTCGTTTTTGAAGGTAAAACGTAACAATTATTGCCAGCAGTGGCTATTTTGATTGCAATATAAAAGAACCCAGTTTATTTGGAAGAAATAAACCAACGTTTTTAAAAAGTAAAAACGTACAATATTTAAATTTTGCCATATTAAACCTGACTATTCATTTATTCTAGAACATTACTATAAAATAATAATGTAATTTTTGAAATTTTATTTAAAAGAATTAAGAAGTTTTTAAACAAAAAATTTCAAAATAATTTTAAATAAATTAAATTTATTCTACACAGAAAGAATTTAAAAAATTCTAATTAAATTTCTGAACATCTTTCTTGCAAATACAAAAAATAGACTTATTTTAAAAAGACACCAACAATCCAAAAAAAAATGTTATTTTTTCTTGTAACTTAAAATTTTTATTTTTAAACAATTTTTATAGGTGAAATAACAATTTACAAACATTTAAAAAAAGTTTATTGGAAATAATATTTCAATTTAAAAAAAGTGTGTTTGTTGTTACAAATTCCATTATTGGTGCCTACTTTTTCTTCTGTGTAGTTTTTAACAAAAAAACAAACAATTTTTTTTAATTTTCAAAAAAAGCTTGTCCACTACATGGACATTAGAGCACCCATAGGTGCAAAAGTGTTATTTTTCCAGCTCCCTGCTCATTTTCGGATAGGTTGAGAGTAAAAATAAAATATCCCAGCAAAACCTTTCATTACCATGTAATGAGTTTTAGGTATTGAAATCTTAAGTGTTCACTAGTTACCTTTTAATTACTAAACTACTTATTTTAACATGGTGATGTCATTGGAGGAAAGTCATTACACTGATGTTACCTGTAAGTAGTTTATCAGCTGTTCTATAAATAGATGTTGAATATAGATTTTAAAAAATATAAAAATTTAAAAACCAATAGGAGCTGACACGTATTGATCAGCGTACCCCACGATTGTCAGGCAAACACTCTAACCATTAGACCACGACATCACTATGATTTTTAATGCTTTAACTTATGTACACATTTATTGTGGCAACTGTTATACATGTCTATTTTTCACAAAACTTGTTGTTATTAAATACTGCTTAATGAACATCAACATTTCTATAAATAGATGTTTAATATAAATTACAAAAAAAAAACAACAATGGAAGCTAACACGAGTTGAGCAGCGACCCTCATGTCTGTCAGGCAAAAACGATAACCACTAGGCTACGCCATAGTTATGGTTTTTAATGATTTAGAACATATATTATTGGTTTCAGCTATTGTGAAATAGTAATGTGTGGGGTGTAATTATCGGTAACTCATTACATTTAGTTTAAAAGTAATTCAACGGGTAATGAGATATGAGATCTAAGTAATGCATGTAGTAATGACCAGTCATTACCAAAGTTTTGCTGGGATGTGCAAAAATTGGGGGTTTGCGATGTAATCCGGGCAGGCCGCTTACATTTATGTCCTCAAAATTATAAAAGTTTTATGGATTTATCCATCTATAACTCTTAAACTAGAAGCTTCTGGTGATCAAGTTACATGGCTGTTGTTTAAACAATGACAAGACAAACATTTTCTTTATACAAAGTTTTAACCCTGCAATGACCGTTAGTGGTGTTTCGAGCGCTAAACATCAAAATTTGTATCAAAACTAAACTTTGAATGTCTCTCATTTAATTTTGGTGATCTGTAAATACAGATACTCTTCATTATGTAATAGGATTAAATAGATTAAAAGCCGAATAAGTTTTATTGAAATATTTCGTCCATTCCATGACATAAAGCCAAAAACTAATTCTGAGTTATATATTTATTGCATATATGCACTAGGAAACCATGTGAATCTTCCATTTTGGGTATAGGATGTGTTTAGCGAACTTATGTAAAACACTACGAGGTATAGTTTTGTGGAAATATTTAACCCTATAACTCTTCAATTAAAGGGACTTTTTTGGCCCTGTTTTTTAAAAAGACAAAATGACCTGCAAGTTGAAGTGTTAGAGGGTTAAAATGTTCCACAGAAATATCCCTCATAGTGTTTTACATGACATGGAAGATTCACATAATTTCCTTCTAAAATTCGGGTTTGTGGGCGTTTGAGCCAATTCTGTATAAGTACGAAATTAACCCTTACACACATTTTAAGTTTTGACTTATTTCTGGTATTGAACTTAAATCTTCAACTTTGGTGTCTTCAGAGACTTATAGTAGAAATTCATGCTAAATATTTTTACGGAACATTTTAACCCTTTAACTCTTCAATTAAAGGTACTTTTGTAAGTTGAAATCCCGAATCCCGGAATTTTAAAAAACCGATCCCGATTGGCATCCCTAATCTGAGCTAACTTCAGCAATATTTTAAAATATTATGAAATAAAACAAATATATTTGCTATTGATATCTGATATTTATGAATTCCTTTCTATTAAAGATGTTTATTACATTAACTAAATTGTCATTAAGGCATCCTCCCATATTTTGGTGGAAATTTTCCAGCCCCTTTTGCTTCTTTAAATTTTTTTCTGTAAAACTCAAGTGTGCTTTGGACGGTTTTTGATTTATTTATAGTTTTGTTTTAAATTTCTTTTCTTTTACTGCTTATGCAAAAGTATTTCCCTTAAGGAGTTTTAATGTTCATTTTTCATTTGTAAGGCCCGATTAGTGAATGTCCAGTTTAAATTATTGTACGTCAACAGTTAAATTGCAATTTTATATGGGAAACAACAACAAACGTGTCAGTTCAAGTCTCAGCTAGTAGCTAGTGGCACATTGTGAAAATGAGGTTAACAAGGAAGGTATCCCAATGGGTTCTCCCCAATTTTAATGAAATTTCGATATATGATAGTGGAGAAAAAAGTAAAAGACACGTGTTTATGTTTAAATGCCCAATCTCATGTTTAAGGATTAAAAAGTGGGATAAAAACTAACCTCTTTTCTATGAAAATTTATGTGAAATTTAAGTAATTTAGAATTATTTGTATATAGATTTACCATTTCTACTTTGGGAATACCAGAGAACACAAACAATTTTAAAACCCATATTGCCCATGTCGTGTTGTACCTGAATTTGAGCTAAAACCAAAAGAAATTTCTCATAAAACTATAGTATTCGAAAAAATAATAATTGAATATGAAAAAAAGTTGAATATGCTTGAATATGTTTTATATACCGGTAGAGGTTTCATTTGGTACCCTATCTGCCTATTTTTCTTTGGAATCTTTTTAAATAAATTAGATTAAATTGGGTCTTTTTGGCTGCACTTTTTGACCCCTAAGCATGAGATTGGGCAGTTGAAAAAAATACGTGTACATTATTTTTTTTTTTATTTTTCTATTACATACCCGAATCTCATTAAGATCGGAGAGAACCCATTGGGATACCTTCCTTGTAAGTAAATATATACAGTTTTTAGCCTTTTTCTTTTAACTTTAAAGTTTTTTCACGCTTACATTATATAAACATACTTCTTAAAGTAAATTTTATTGCTTGATACAAAAATTTTTCAAGCGAAAATTTTAAATATTAACCCCTCAATTCATAAATGCTTTGTAAAGTTATAGCAGATTTACAAAACGTCATTTTCATACAAAATTTGTTCAATAAACCTCCTATAATTTTACAAAGCGTTTATGAATTTAGGGGTAAGTCTCTATTCTTTTTTTTTTTTTAATGTTAGGGAAAATAATTGTTTTAAAACAATGTAAATGTAGATAAGGCAAGAAACAAAAGACTTTTTAAAACAACTTAGTAAGAGCAGTGAAAAGTTTTTTTGTTTAACTAAAATGGTCAATATTTATGTTAATTTCAAAGTCGGCAAAAACTAACAAAAAAAAAAAAAAATGTTTGCAAAAATTTCATGGAAACTTTAAAAAACTTTATTAAAAGGTGAAATAATAAAATTAACCTTTTAATGCTCAAAATTTGCTACCTTAGCTTATGACGATGACGGAAATCTTTAACAAAATTTTTTTTAACAGTTTCATAAAGTTAATTTTATAATACATAAGAAATTGTTAGCAGCACTATGGGATAGTGTCCAATAATTAACCCATCAAGGCAAATGACACTGATGATGGCTTTGTAGCGAAAGCTGAAAATACGTATTCTGTCTTGCTGGCCTTATCGAATTCTTTAAAATTTTTCTTCTGAAAATTGTATCATCTTTCTTTAATTTTGAAAATAATTTAAACAGAAGGAGATATTAATTTATGATCTGAAATCGAACTAAAAACATTTATTTACCAGACAAAAGATCAACTATTCATACCCCTCATTCAATAATTTCAAATTTCATAAATTTCAGACATGTCTTCATATAAAAAGTATGAAAAATGGAGTTTTTCCCAAATATCTTCTTTGGTTTTATACAACATGTTTGTTGCTCAATTGTAATTAGTTTTTAAGACATTAGTGCTATTTTATTGGTATTAGCCGTAAGGGTTTGTTACTCGAATGTATATGTAATGTGAAGGAGTTTTACTGAGTGTTTTTGTAAAAAGAATCAGACGAATTCGTTAAAAAATTTGTGTGCAAAACATTTATTTAAAAACGATTTTCTTTCAAAATTTCTGCACAAATTTGTTAAGACAAGATAAATGATTTTAAGTTTGTGTTTTTCACAAAAATATTTTACCGAATTCTTTTGATTCTTTTTATAAAAACAGGCAGTTGAGGGGGGACATAACATTGGCCCTTTTTTGAAAGCGACTTTTTTATAATTTTGTATTTTAGTAAATATTCTTAAGATTCTAATAAAAAAAATTTCATGGAAAAATTCCTACGGGTTCAAAAGTTACAGCCGGATCAGTGAGAGCGCATTTTTAATTTTCGCGCTACCTACGTACGGCAGCTGGTATATATGTACTTGTTTTACTCGATACCTGACTTTTGGTGGTTGTTATTTCGTACATACTTGAAGGGTGAGTTTTTTTTTTTTTTGTTTTTGAATTGCCGAATTGCTAAACGATTGCAAAAAACTATAAGAAACAGCACAACACAAGATAACGAAGGCATACAGTACGAAGCAGGCATGGCAGATTGAAGGTAACCTTTTTTTCTTTGTTCACAAACTTTGAACGCGTTTATCTCGAAACCATGTTTTTCGTACTGGTGGCGGCACTAGCGGGTTCATTTTTTGACGAAATTTTTTATTTTTTTTTTTTATTTTTTTAAACTTGATTCGCTATCGTATGACACGAGCTTTTTTTAATTTTTTTCGATTTTTTATGAATTTTTATAGTCAATATTTTTTTAGATAAAACACATTTTCAAATTTGGAACATCACCAAAAATTTAAAAAAAATTAAAAAAAAAACTCGTGTCATACGATAACCAATTTTGTTAAGATTTAAAAAAGTAATTTTTTTCCAGATCGAACAATTTTTGCGATTCCCAGCGCTGCAACCACGAGGCCCCGTTTTTTTCTCTGCCGCCAGTTTGGAGCTCTATAAAACCATGTTGGAGTAAAAAATATATTTTTTTGAGTTTTTTTTCTTGCAACTTCTTTAATTCTCTACAATAATAAAAAAAAAATTTGGAAAAATGTTTGTTTTTGACTGAGTTATGAATTTTTAAAAAAAGGTATGTTTTCTCTGCCGCGAATGTAATGTCCCCCCTTAATTTTTCATTGTAGTTTTGATAAGTTACTCAAAATACATATGGGTGAAATTAAAAAATGTGATAAGTTTTTGGGCCAAATTTGTGAGCAGCAAAAAGTGTTAATAATTCGGTTTTTTCTTAATGCAGTCAGTCAGTAAGTTTAGTCATTATAAACCTAATTGCAAAAAATCTCTTCTACAAGTTGTCGCAATAACTTTTTTTGCACAATTTTAATTTTTTTGTGGTAACGGAGTTCACATTTCCACAAGCAAAAGATATAACAAAAAAATTGCTTACGAATTTTCTTCAATTTATTAGTTTTTGGTATTTGGGTTTTCAACATGCTTTCCAATGATATATAATTTGTGTTTATCTAATTGGCGGTTTCGCTAATATAAATACAATTCATTCCGTATTTTCATTAATTTTGTATTTTTGGTCCTTTTAAATGCTTTTCAAAAATATAAAATTTTTTAAAATCCAAACAGCGGTTGCGCAGTTACAAAATAATATACTAAAAACATAACATTTCACGATCAAAAAATTCTTAAATTGTGTGAAACAAATTTAATTTGTCAAACTAATGTCAGTAATGGCTAGAATATAGATTCCAAACTAATGAAATGCAAAATTAATCGTTTTTCGCTCCAGCAGTTTCGGGTAAAAAACTGATAACTTTTTTTGATTTGACGTAAAATTATTAGTTGAATAATCTTTTGACGCATAAATATTAGTTGAATCACCTCTGTTTATGGTTATTTTAAAATATTTTAAACATTTAACTACATTTTTTTGAACGCAATTTGATGCAAACAATTTTGGTTACGGAGATTACATTTGGATATTTTTTTCGTTTTCTTTCAGAAACGTTTTTTTCAGAATTTTCTTTCCAAAACAAAATCGTATGATGTCTACAAGGTGAATACAAATATGACATTGTTTTTCTTATTCGTTAAATAGTTTGGTTTAAAAAATAGGCACGGAGTTTACAACATTTTTTCAAATCTTATTAAAGACATCCTTTTTCATCTCGAAATGTTACATGCTGCAGAAAAGCTTCAAGTCTGTTATACTGGATGATTACTTACAGTCCAACGATCATTTGAGTATAAATAACATTATACTTTTCGCAATATAAAAAATAGATAACTCCAAAATTCTGGTGTATGCATTTTTATCAAAAATTATGAAGAAAAATCGTTACGGAATTGAAGTCGTGGTAGCTAAGATATACGAAAAAGTTTGTAAAATGTATTAATTTTTATTAAAAACGGCACTTTTTCTCTTCATAAAAATTCTTACAGTTAGTGTTTAGCTTTATTGGTTATTAAAATATAAGCTATTAAATTTAAAAAACCTTATGAGTTACTGGTTACGGAGTTTACATTTGGCCTATAAAATTGGTCAAAAATTTTATGTATTAACCAAAAATTGGTGACAATGCGCTGATATATATCGAAATATATAACTCAAATGTAATCCATGCATTAGAAATTAGCTGGTTACATGGTTTTTATCACATTTTTTGATATCACCCATATATAACGTGCTATTAAGGGATAATAAATGGAATTTTAATAATAGTGCCAACCGGGTTAAAATAGTAATTTTTCGACCCATATATTACCAATAAATTTTTTTTTTTATAAATTAACAAGCAAAAATGTTCATAAAAATTCAATGTCAATAATATTTTGTTCCTGGAAATCGGATTCAATTTAATTTTAAATCGAAAATATGTTTTAGCTTAGGCTGCATTCACACCTAATTCTTAAACACGTGTTTAGCTAAAACACGTATTTTAGCTCTTTATTCTACTACAACTTTTGCAATAGAATAAAGAGCTAAAATACGTGTTTTAGCTAAACACGTGTTTAAGAATTAGGTGTGAATGCAGCCTTAGTTTATACCAGGTTTGGCAGGCAATACCGCTAAAATACCATTATCGATTCAAACCCCTTTCAACTGACTACCGTTACCCCTAAAATACCGTTACCGAAATACCCGGAATACCGTTATCCTTAAAATACCGATACTGAAATAAATGAAATATCAATACCCTCAAAATACCGTTACCGAAACAAATTAAATACCGTTATCCCTAAAATACCATTACCGTTATTTTTAATTTTCCGCTTTTGGTAATTTCACGTGGTTATTGAGTATTTTTCGTACATTAAGTTGATAAATTGGTTCTGTTTTTAATCTCGTTTCTTTTTTGTAAAAAATTTGGGGGATGCATAGAAATAACTGACTATCGTTACCGTTACCGATATAACTGAAATACCGTTAACCTTAAAATACCGTTACCGAAATAACCTAAATATCGTTATCTTTAAAATACCGTTACCGAAATAACTCAAATACCGTTATCCTTAAAATACCGATACGGAAATAAATGAAATAGCGTTATCCTTAAAATACCGTTACCGAAATAACCTAAAATATCGTTACCCTAACGATAACCGCATTCCTTTCGGCTACCATCCATGGTTTATACCGAATTTATTTTATTTGTGAATTCAATCGATATCACTATGCGACAGTCAAAATCGGGATGGGATGAAACCAACGGGAAATTTTATATCGGTCAAAAACAAGTTATACGTGTCCCGGCGTTTCGCTGGGTCACATCTAGGAATTGAGATATATCTTTTTTTTTACATAACTCGAGAACCACTAGTCCGATTTTGCTCAAACAATTTTAAAAAAATTAAAAATTACAATTCCTTTAATCTGTTCATATAACGTTTTTCTATATACTCAACAGTTTTGCCGGTAAAAATAAATGTTTGTTACCGCTACCATAAAAATCAATAACCTTTTGTTTATTACTTTTTTTTAATATTTTAGGCAAAAAATATTTTTTTCTTCATACATTTATTTTTACCGGCAAAACTGTTGAGTATATAGAAAAATGTTATATGAACAGATTAAAGGAATTGTAATTTTTAATTTTTTTTAAATTGTTTGATCAAAATCGGACTAGTGGTTCTCGAGTTATGTCAAAAAAAAGACCACCAAAGGTCAAATCGATATATCTCGATTCCTAGGGGTGACCCAGCGAAACGCCGGGACACGTACAACTTCTTTTTTACTGATATAACTTTCCCCGGTAGTTTGAACCCTTCCCGATCACTGACCCCTACCATTTGTCTCACAGTGTATTTATTTACTTAATTTTATTTACTTCTCAAACTAAATTTTTTACTTGAGTAAAATTTTTGGAAAATTTTAAATATATGCAATACATTTTTTACTGAAAACTCCGAATATTTTATGTGTTCATTTTAAACTCAAGTTTTTGTAGGAAAATTAAAAAAAAATTATTTTTTTTTTGCCAATAAATTTCTTTTTTTATATTTTATATATTTTATCATTAAAAAAATACTTTACTGATTGTTTTATCAATATCCCGTTGTTATCATTTTGGGATTGGCAAAGCACTATACCCATAAAAACCTTTCGCTCTGGCAACGTTGGTGCCATCGTTAAAAGTACTGGGCCATCGCTTTGCCGTTCGTATTTTTCTAGCTGGAAGACTAAGTAACATTCGCTTTAGGTCGATGATCATTTCTAAGATATTAGTTTATTAATTTATAAGGTGCAAAACTAACAGAAAACAAATCTGGCTTAATTCTTTTAGTTCAATTTTCTCACTGAAATACGATACCGTTTTTATAAAATTAGACCTGCAGCATTTTTAGAACAGTTGCTATATAAGTATTACACATTTATGCCTGCCTTCAGGCATTTAACTCATGGATATAAAAAAGAAATTAAAAACTGTAAACTTTTCAACAGTTATTTAAGGACCTTGTTAGGAAAAACTGACAACCGTAAAATATTATAAATTATGCTGTAATAAAAGGTTAACCAACCATATTTTCTCTATCTAAAACCAATAGTAATCAAATTCTTTTTTTTTGTGTTGTGGTTTTATCAACACTTTGAGTTTAATGCTTTGACCTTTTTTGATGGCCAGAATTTTTTTTATATTACATTTTGAATTTGTTTTTAGTGTGCAAACAGATGGTTATGATTTAAATAGAAAACAACCTTTGCATACACTTGGGGGATTGTTTTATAAAAATTTGATTGCATAAGTTGAAGGATGTTTGGTAAACTTACTAACATTTTGGAAAAATTTTAAAAACTGTACATACTTTTAATATTTATTCTCTATAGCAGTTATTTATTAATTTTAGTTTCCAATTACATTTAGACGAAATCCGGGTAATGTGGAACACCCATATTGTTTTTTTCTTTGATATGTAGCGATGTGTTTGCCCCTGTTAACTGGCGTAAGCTCGCAGGGGCAGGGATCGCCAAAGGAATTTCATAGTAATAAAAAAAAAATATAGTAAAAATTCGTGATAAATCTTAATTTACTTATTAACTTATATCAAGCTACCCTGCGCAACACTACACCTTTTGCAATTGTAATTCAGAAAATATCAATTCAAATTCAGAAAATATCAATTGAAATTCAGAAAATATCATTTGAAATACAGAAAATATCAATTGAAATTCAGAAAATATCATTTGAAAATCAGAAAATCCATTTTAAATTCAGAAAATATCAATTATTATTCAGAAAACATCAATTAAAATTCAGAAAATATCAATTGAAATTCTGAAATCGTCATTTGAAATTCAGAAAATAACAATTGAAATTCAGAAACCGTCATTTGAAATTCAGAAAACATCAACTGAAATTCAAAAAATATCATTTGAAATTCAGAAAATGTCAATTAAAATTCAGAAAATATCATTTGAAATTCAGAAAATATCATTTGAAATTCAGAAAATATCAATTGATATTCAGAAAACATCAATTGAAACTCAGAAAATATCAATTGAAATTCAGAAAATATCAATTGAAATTCAGAAATCGTCATTTGAAATTTAGAAAATATCAATAGAAATTCAGAAACCGTCATTTGAAATTCAGAAAATATCAATTGAAATTCAGAAAATATCATTTGAAATTCAGAAAATATCAATTGAAATTCGGAAAATATCATTTGTAATTCAGAAAATATCATTTGAAATTCAGAAAATATCATTTGAAATTCAGAAAATATCAATTGAAATTCAGAAAACATCAATTGAAATTCAGAAAAATGTAAACAGAATTTTTTAAAGAATCCGGCCAGGTAGATAATGTTATACCCTACAAAAATGTTGGTTATAACATTTTTCTACATATATCAGAACACACCAAAGCCCAAAACTTAACACAAACAGCAAAAAACAGTCAAACTCAAGATTGCACATTAAGGGTCAATTTAGTTATTATCTAGAGTTAGCACAAACAGCTCTTTCAAAAATTGATTTTTTGGGGTTTATGTGTATAAACAAATTAATTTCAAATATTTCACTATAGGTCTAAAAACAAAAAAGCTCTTAATAATGTATATGCAAAATGAAAATTTTTTTTCTTAAATTAGCGAACTTATGACATGGTTAGATTAATTTAAAAGTGACTACAATATTTCTTTTTATTTATACAGCAAACAAATGGAAATGTGTGTAAAAATGCAATTTTTAGAACATAATAAGCATACAAAAAGTAATCGAATGTCGAATAATGTTTTGATAGTCTGTACATCGCTACGTTTTGTTTTTCTTTTTAATTTTATTTTTACTTTTTTTTTGGGAAAAAAAATTGTTGTAGCTTTTTCCACTTTGATGGATGTAAATTGTTGGAATCCACACATTCTAGGGAGAGGATGGCTTTAATAAATCATTTCATGCCTGGAAAATAAATAATTAACAATTATGTATATGGTGACTTTCTTACTCCAAACTTTATAAACGGTTTAAAGTTAATAAGTACCCAGCAAAATTAAATGGAATGAATTCTAAATGAATCACTTCCTTCATTACATCACAAAGAATTACTCATTTAGGAATGGGTTTTAAACAACATCTAATGCTGCTAGTCAGAAGTTATTTTTCATGGGTGATAAGAAGTTAATATTTTGTAAGGGGGTTGCATAGGTTGCTGGCACAGAAATCAGAGGGTTGCGGGTTCGAATCCCACCAGGTTGTATATTAATTATTAATTTTTTGTAGTTTTTAGTGTAAAATTTTTATTTTTTTCTATTTTTGTACACTCAAAAATTAATTTTTGAAACGATTTAAAAAGTTTTTTTTAAATTTCTATTAATTTTTAATGAAATTTTATGGAAATATAAAAGTTCTAAATAAATATGTAATTCTTCAAATATTTTTTGTTAAAATACGAAAAAGGTAAATATTACAATTTTGTTTGGATTTAAAAAATTGTAATTTAAAAAATCAATTTTGATCAAATTTTAGAAACTAAATATAACAGAAAAAGAAAAATCCTGTAAACATTTTAGTTAGAACTAGTAAAAATAAGTTAAAAACGAGTAAAAAGGTTAAAGTCGGGCATGCCGACTATACAATACCCTACACCAGTCTGGGTAAAAGCCAACTAATGTTTGGATCCCAAATTCGAATGGGTTAAAATAGGGCTGGCGTCAAAATTTTCTATAATTTTTTTCTGGATTTTATCAAGGTAATTCGTATTAAAAGTTAACTTAAATTTAATCAAAATTTTGTAAATTTAACAGTTTTATTTTTCCTTCTTATCTTACTAGTATTTAGCAAAAAACAATCTGCTAATATCACCAGTTTTTTTGCAAAGTCATTTTTAATTACATAATTTTTAGTAGCTTTTTCTCCTATTTTTACAGCTTTATTTCTTTCTATGAGTGTATTATTTTTATAAAAAAAACACTTTAAAAAACAACTTTATATATTTTTGTTAATAAATATAGAAAGAAATAAATATAACAATTTACTGAACAAGACTGCTAAAAGTAAGCTATAAGTTATAAAAAGCCATAGCATAAGGGGTAGAGCGTCTGCTTGAAATGCCAACGAGTGTGGGTTCAAACCAGGCTTAGTAAAACTCTAATTGAAATCATAGTTTTGTTTTTAGCTACTGCTACAATTACAAAACATTTCGATAGCAGTAGCAAACATAACTGTGTAGTTTTGTTTTTAACAAAAAAGCGAGTCATTGTTTTTGAATAGTTTTGTTTTTCTTCTGCGAGCTTTTCTTACTGCTACAACCAGTAAACACAAACGGAGTTGTAGTTATAGCTAAAAAACAAAAAGAAACAACACACAGAGTCGTCATAGTTGTTTTGTTTTGTTTTGTTTACTTGTTGTATGTATGTAGTTATTAAATAAAACCATGCGAGTCTTTGTGAGAGTTTTTCTGGTAGCTTTTTGGGAGTCTTTCTGGTAGTTTTTTGTGAGTTTTTCTTTCTTGTGTTTTTTGTTAAAAGATAGGTAGACAAGTAAAATACAAAGGTGCTAATGGAAAAAAGGAAGTAATGTTATAATCATTGATTGTATATCTTTGTACAATTAAGTTCAATTATATAAAACGCAATGCAAATATGTAGAAAATGTTATAATTTTTTGTAAATTAAATTGATAAAATCTTATCTATAAAACACAAAAATAAAAATTTGGATCATATTTAAAAAAAAATCTCCCGTGTTTTAAAATAGTGCTGGTAAATTTAAACTCTTAAAAATTTTTAAGAAAATGTTTACGTCAGGCACGTAGCTAGGAATTTCTTTCGGGGGGAGTGGGGGTGCTTTTTAAATTTAAATAGACTAAATACACTAAAACTTTTAAAATAAAAATTCCAAAAATTTGCGAATTTTAAATTTAAAAAATGAAAATCAAAATTTAGGGAATTTTTTTTAAACAAGTGTTTGAATAGTTATTTTATCAATTCAAAATAAAAAAGAAATAAAAACCTAAATACCTACAACAAAAAATATTAAATACACTAAACTTGAAATCAAATGAGCAATTTCGCATTTTTTTTTTTCTTCAAATTTTTCGGTGTTTGCAAATTTTATTAATAAATTAATATTTTATATGGCGTCTTATATGCAAAATTCGCAATTTGTCAAAAATAACTCTCTCAATAATTTTGTGATGGATTAACTGAATAAAAAATAACGTACAGTAAAAAACAAAAATACAAACTTTATAACTAAATCCGCTATTTCGCGTTCTTTGTTTTTATGGTGTACGCAAATTTGATCGATATATTAATACCTTATATTCAAAACGCGCAATTGTGGAAAATTGTATATGCTTTAAAAAAATTAATTAAAAAACTTAATCAGCGATTTACATTCCGCAAACGAATATATTGATGCAAAAATATTCCTTTTTGCAAAATACATATATTTTTTGCGAATTATTTTTGCAAACTAACCACCAACTTTTTTATAAGAAATGTGTATTATATTGTAGTTTCTAGATTATGAATTTAAAATAACCGCACTTAAAAAATTGCAAAATAATAGCGGAACGCAAAAAAAGTCTTTATGGTACAAAATATTTATTACAAAGCTCAGTCAGCGATTTTCATTCTGGAAGCTTATATATTGATGCACAATTTTTTTTACAAACTAATTACAAAAAATAATGGCTAAATGCGAAAAAGTATGTTGTGATATTATTGTATGAAGGGAACCAAATGTTCAGAACTATTCTTAATATAAAATTTTGTTATTTACATTCTAATCTTTATCAAAAATTTAAAATTTTACCAATTTTAAATACATTTATGTATATTTTTTTGTAGGAAAATAGAACTCCATAAAATTCAAAATACTATTCATTGTAGATTTTTTCAATAGAGAGTTTTATCTTTAGAACTCTTTACTCTATCATAAAGAGTTTTATTTAAAAGTTATGAAGTATTTTTTTCAAAAAAATACTTGTAGAGTATTATCAATAAAGTATTTTGAACTTTTCTGTTGTCTGATTACTAAGATTTGTATTAACTTTTTTTTTTTGAGTGCATATTAAATATTTTAAGAAATAATAATAATTATACCAATTAAAGTTTCTGGTGAAAATTTTAGCCAAAGTCGGTGAAGTCTTCCACTGGCGCAAACGGGTTAAATTTTGGAACTTTCGGTCAAAGTTAAAGACAAAATAAAAAAAAAAACACTTTTTGAAATTTGTGAAAAAATTAAATTTTTGTCATACACTAATAGTAGAAAAGGCTACTGAAAATTAGTTAAAAATAATCTTGCAGAAAAAACTGCTGAAATTAGCAGATTTTGATATGCTAAATACTCTAAGATAAGAACAGTAAAAATTGAATGTAAATAGCGGTCTATCCTGTTAAAGTAACAGAAATATGTTGTGAAAAAGAAAAAATTGTGAACCGCTGTTTTTAAAAAGCTCGATTTTTATTTGCATTTAAGAAAAAAAATAATCTCCTAATTTAGTATTTTTTTCCGCAGCGTCATTATTATTGAATTTATAAATTAAATCTTTGATGCTCTGACCAATATAGATTTTCTTTCTTTCAAAAAACAAACACAAAATGGACTAAAAAAAATACTTCTAGAATTTTATGCATATTTTTATATTAATTACAAACTTATTATTTTGGGTGTTGCAACGTATTGCAATAATTCTATTTACCAAAAAACATTTCATCGTTATCATCAGGCTTGCCACATACTTTTATTCGTTGTCCCCAAACAAATCTTAAAATATTCCCAAAAAATCCCATTTATAAAAAATGTTGAAAAAGCTATAACAGTTTCTTCAATTTGCTCAAACTAACCTTATCCAAACTAATTTTAATTTTTTTTTAATCTTCAAGATTTTGAAATTATTTAAAAAAAATGGAGTTTTTCAAGTTTGTTTTTTAAATAAAGTAGTAAGTAAAAGTATAATTCTTTAATCTGATTTTTAAATCCAAATAAATTTTAAACAAAAAGATTCATTTTGTTGATTTAATTATTTTCTACTACAATCATTCAATATCTTTTTAAAGCATCAGTTTGACTTTTGCTGATTCTTTTCATAGAATCAAAGGAAATGATTTAATTTTAACAAATCAATGTAACCAAAGTGGTTGCCTTGATTTATAGTTCGGGAATCATATCATAAAACAAATAATTTAATGATGATATTGTAATAAAATTTAAATTAAGTGCCTTCAGAATTGATTCTATTCAAATTTTAATAAATCTCATCCTCACTTTATTCAATTTGAAATCATTGATTTAAAGTGATAATTAATTATTCACTAACTCATAAAATTAATCAAATTTAATGCCAGTTTATTATTTCTCAATATTTTAGATATTTGTACATTAATCCTATAAAAATCCTAGGCATAAAGGATTTATTCATGTCAAAGCTTTGAAGTGTTACAGAAAATGTATAAAAGGGTAAATTTTTACCTTCGAAATTACGTGCAAAAAACTTTACTAAATTTTTTTGAAAACTATACTACTATATATATACTAATTAGTATAATCTTCAAAATTTACGAAAGATTTTAAATATCCTCAAAACATTTTTTAAATGCCCAAAAAGATTCTCTGTCCCCAAGACCACCAAAAAATTCCCAAATTTAGAGACAAAACAACAAGTCTGGCCAGCTTGCTTATCATGTATGTATATTACACATTTTTTATTATGTAGGCATTAAGTAGTTTTTCTAATATTTGATTTTAAAGACTCCCATAAAACTCGCTCAATAACTCTCACAATAACTACCACTTTTTTTCTGTTGTGCTATGTTGTTATTGACTTGTGTGTGTAGCTTTTCTTTTATTTCAATAACTCGACTACAGAGTTTTTAATTATGATTTTTTTGAGCTATTGCTATTTCACAAAAGCTCTCGTTGTAGTTTTTGCTTTTTTTCAAAACAAAACTATTGCTACTGCTCCAAAAATAAAACTTGCATGTAGCAGTAGTGGTAGTTTTGTTTGAAAATAAAAACTCTTCGATTTTAAGCTAGAGTTTATAGTTAAATTTCGTTGCTACTGCTACAATTGCCGTAGCAATTCTAACCCTGGTTCAAACCCCACACGATGCATGATGTTTTTTTTTTAATTTACTTAAAATACAAACAAGTGAAAATGAACTTACTTTTCATCGGTTCAAATATTCATAATTTGTTTCAAAAAAGAACAACTTCCCTCCTATGACAAGCAAATGTTAAATTCATCAGTGAAAACCACAAATTATCACTACTCCCTATTCATCTGTTGTTATGTTTTTACTACTTCTTTTTCCTTACTTTTTTTCCGGGTTTATCTTACTAATATTTAGCAAATTGCTTTTGCTGATTTCAACAGCATTTCTGAACGGCACTTTTTAGCTAATGTTTGGTTAAGGTAGCAGAAATTTTCAGCGAACCTTTTTTTTGAGAATACTGAGGGAATTATTCCCTCAGTGTAATGACAATTTTTGCCAGCTTTGTTCGGATAATTTTTTAACTGCATGATATTAATGAATTTTTGTTTCCCTGGACCTCGTTCACAACAATTTTTCATTGATTTAATTGAATTTTTCATAAAATGTATGAAAAGAATTTTATTTTATTTATTAAAAGTTTATCATTGAGTATATAACTCAATGATAAAGTTTCATTAAAACTAGATTTATAAAATGTATGAAGCTTTTTGATCAAATTTAAGAAATTTTTTATTTACTATGTGAAGAAAACTTCGTTAGTTTACTGAAAATTTTCTGTAATTCGCGAATTTCTCTCTGTGTAGGTAAAATTTTACCCTAAATTAACTTAGAAACCTAACTAGCTAAAATATTTCTGAGAGCGGTAGTGCGATTTTGAAACATATAACGGCAATTATTGGTGGTTCTACTGAATATTATCATTAAATATTTTGAGAACTGTCCCGCTAGTTCGTCATACCAATCCCTAAATAAGTATTAGTGGGGCTCAGTTCACTACATTCTCACATAAACTCGACCTAGTTCTTGCAACTGATTTAATTGGATTGCCCCAACCTCGGTAATTTGCTTCTCTCAACTATGTTTACAATTTTAATAAAAGTATGTTCTGCTAAGCCAACAATTTTTTCTATTTTTCCTAAAGATACTTTTTTTTGAGTGACTGTAAGTCACTAAAAGGAAATAAATTATATTTTTAAATTTGCAAACAAGTGCTTGTTTACTGCTCTTCGCTATTTGTATGCCTATAATTATATAAACATAAAACAATATAAAAATAAATTAATTTAAACATTAAATAAAAATATAATACGGTTAAAATTAGCATCAACTTAAACGAGTATTAAAATGGCATCATAATTACTTTGTAAACAGCATAAAATTGAAGAACGCAACAATAAAAAGCAAGAGCCATCGTTATCATACACTTGCATAATACAATAAAATATATGCGAGGGTGGTTTTGAGAAAATTAATTCAAAACATGTTTAAATTGTTTTCAGACTTTCGAGTTATTCAAAATATAATTATTTATTTGCTTTTAGACTTCTAGACTCGTATTTAAGCTTATTTCTCTAAAATTTATGTTTCCAAGCTAAGTTCTATTATCATTCCAAACACCCTCGTACACATTAACAGTAAATTAGCATTTAAAGTGGTCGTTTAATGTAAAACACCTTTTTTATTTTTTTTTTTTTCTTTTTTGGAAAACCAAAAAGAAAAAACTTTATCTGCCTTACTTTTTATTAACAAACCACCAATTTGAATTTAAAATGTACTTGTGACAACAATTTTCACTTAAATCATGAAAAAAACAATTTCATATTTTGTTGTTATTTTTTTTTTTTTTTTGTAAAAGTTTTAAAATTACTTGTTAAATTTTAAAGATCAAAAGCAGGTACTACATTAATATTAATTAGATAGAAAATTATGTTAAAAGGAATATGGTTTATCATATTCTGAGTAAGGAAAACAATGCATTTAATATCTATTTAGATATAAGATTTAAAATCTAGTTATGAAAATTTTGTAAACGTTGTAATAACAGTACAAAAAAATTGTAAAATATAATATGTTAACACCCCGCAAAAAATTTCAAAATAATGAATCGAGTGGGGCATTCTTCATAAAACACCTTTCCAGCTATTACATTATAAAGCAGAATATTTTTAAAAACAATAAAGGCTGTGTTTTCGACTTAATTATATCCGTTAACTCAGAAAAAACTCAAAGTACACAAAATCGCATTTGAGACGTACATACTTTTCGCATGCACGTTAATTTGCAACGTGGATAATTACACTGTGAGACAAATGGTAGGGGTCAGTGATCGGGAAGGGTTAAAACTACCGGGGAAAGTTATATCGGTAAAAAAGAAGTTATACATGCCCCGGCGTTTCGCTGGGTCACCTCTAGGAATCGAGATATATCGATTTGACTTTTTGTGGTCTTTTTTTTGACATAACTCGAGAACCACTAGTCTGATTTTGCTCAAACAATTTTAAAAAAATTAAAAATTACAATTCCTTTAATCTGTTCATATAACGTTTTTCTATATACTCAACAGTTTTGCCGGTAAAAATAAATGTATGAAGAAAAAAATATTTTTTGCCTAAAATATTAAAAAAAAGTAATAAACAAAAGGTTATTGATTTTTATGGTAGCGGTAACAAACATTTATTTTTACCGGCAAAACTGTTGAGTATATAGAAAAACGTTATATGAACAGATTAAAGGAATTGTAATTTTTAATTTTTTTAAAATTGTTTTTGACCGATATAACATTTCCCGTTCGTTTCATCCCATCCCGATTTTGACTGTCGCATAGTGTTATTAACGTTGAAAACACAACGTTTATACATTTTCACATCCAACGTAAATTTTTCGCATTACTTCCTAAAAAGTTTTGCTGGCGTACGTTCGATCATATCGTAACTATTATAAACATTAGCTGTTTATAATTTTTTTATATGTACTTTAATCAGTTAAATGTAGATTTGCCTTAAATACTTAACGTTGATAAGTATGAGCAAAAATACAGCTAAAGATATTTTCAATAACAAATTTATATTTTTTTTTATTGATAGGCTCAAAATAGGAGTACAGTTTTTAATTATTAAAAATTAATTAGAGTGTAGGTAACGAGTATTTGTATGGTTGGTAAACGAAACGTTGCGATTATCGCTAAGTATAGAGTTTGCTAAAAACCGAAAAATCTGAAAACCGCGCTTACGGTTTTTCAAAATTATAAAAAACCGCGGTTTCGGTTAATTTTCGGTTTTCTTGTGCTAATAATAGAATTGTTTTAAAATAATAGAATAAGTATAGAAAGTAAATAGTTTAAAACGCACAATATACTTATTACTTAAAATTCAATTGAATTTCTCACTCAAATATATGCAATAACGCCGTTTCGAGGCTTTTGCGGAAAAAAACGCGGAAAACCATTACGAATTAATTTTTTTTATTCTTTTGCCCGCATCTAAAGCTGTAATTTCAAGAGTATAAATTTAAATTTTAGCAATTTACTTAAAACAATATAAAGATAAAATTTCATAAATTTCGCGCACTACTAAAAAGGACTTTTTGAAAAATACATGGTTAAAATGTGAACTGAATATGTTAAACTCAATATCTCTTAAACCACTTGACTTTTGGTTGCAATTTTTTTCTCCAAAATTGTAAGACTCTGTTTATGTTATTAGTAATAACAAAATTAAAAAATTCTTTAAAGTAATATTTAATGGAGGAAATGTTAATTACGATTAAATACAAAATTTTGTAAAATAGGAGCTGAGCCCTTTTTGAAATTCAAGTTTCAATAATATCCCGTGCTTAGAAATTTTGACTCGTAAAAGACTAAAATTTTGGAGTTATAAATGAAGCATATTAGACTCGTATTCATAAATGCATTAAAAATTTTTTAGAGTGCTCAAATTTTGGATTTATAAATGAAACGTTTTAAACTCGTATTTATGAGTGCATTCAAAATTTTTTCATTATTGAAAAATTAATAATAAATGACTCATAATGGCTCAGAAAATTATAAATTTTTCAATAATTCTCATTATTCGGAGTCTTTTATGAGTCACAAAAGTGCACTTGGAAAGAGGCTGCATCAGAAGGTATTAGGGCTCTTTTATGAATCTTTTCGGATTTTAAGTATACACTCCGATGCAATTTATTAAACTATTTTTATTGGCTAAAGTAATTAAGAAAAACCGACTTATTTTGATCGGTTTTCGGTTTCGGTTTTGAGGCTTGAAAAACTGCGGTTTCGGTTTCGAATAAAACCGAACAGCAAACTCAAGCTATGTATAATGCTATTTTAGACTACATCGGCAGCGGTATTTTAAAGGTAACGCTATTTTATTTATTTTGGTATCGGCATTATAGGGATAGAGGTATTTTATATATTTCGGTAGCTGTGTTTTGAAGATAACGGTATTTCAGTTACGGGTATTAGAAGGTTAATGTTATTGCGCTTATTACGATAATAGTATTTTAAGAATAACAGCAGGCGTTTATTTCGATACATGTGAATTCCTTCAATACACTTATTTATTCGTTATTAATTTAATATTATTTTATAAAATCGATCTACAAGAGTTTCTGTCACTTCTGCCAGAACGTCGATTTCTCGTCAAATCTAGCGATTTTATTTTGCCCCTAGCGGGAAAAATTTTCGAGTTACTATTTACCAAAAATCTAGAAATTTTTTACCAGCCGTAACATAATTAAAAAAACTGCTTTATGTTAAAAAATATCATAAAATTAACATATTGCTATTGTTTTATTATAAAGAAAAATCATCTTTTATTCTATTTTTTTTTTTATAAGAACTTCCTAAAAAATCCACATTTTGATAAAATATGAGTATGCAGTTTTCACCGTACAGCCCCCACTATAAAGTATTTTAAATACTAAAAATAAATTCAATGAATTTCATTATTAAAAGGTTAATTGTAAAATTTTCATCATTTAAAAGTTTATAACTTTTCTTATAAACATATAAAAATACCTCGTATGAGTGGGTTTAAGTACCATTTTTAGATAATCTATCGATAAGATCGCTAAACTTTTGCACTGTTTATAAATCTACTGCTTTTCTGGCGATTTTTGGGTCTCATCTAGCGATTTTGAAAAATTTCTGTATATTCAATTGGTTTCTCTTAAAAATTTCTTATCAATTTTGACTTCTATTTATACACTATACCACTACATGGACAGCATATAATTATGTTTGTTCTGCCAAAATATGCTGGACGCAGGCCCATCTTTTAGTGCACCGGTCGATTTAGAATCACTTTTTGATTCGATGTAACGATGTACCTCCGTATGTCTATCCATGTTGCCTTGTGCGCACTAGGCGTATAGCTTTTGCAATTTTTGCAAATATCATTGCTTTTCAAGTACAGCATGGAAAAATATTAAGAACTACGATTTTGTTTTTTCGAGATCGTTAAAAAGTTCCCGCACCAAACGCATTGAACTATCATATGAAACAATTTTTTTTTTTAATTATCAAATTAGTGAGCTTTTTCTAATCAAAAAATCATTTCCCACCATTTTGACAAGAGATTATTTTTTTTAATAAAAAATTTAACAGTTTTTTCTGACAAATTAATTTAAAAAAATTGTTCTTATTATCAGTTTTGCCTTGGGAGCTTCTATCATTTTGATGAAATTAGGTATACCGAGTCGGTGTTACGGACTTGTATCGAGCCATGGACGACTGGTTTAAATCGGTCAATGTTTAGACCTATTTCCATATAAAGATTTCCATATATGCTCACATTCGATTTCATCGGCCGGATGTATTCGCCTTATGTGAGACCCAGGTGTGTGGGGATGCTGATCCACAGGATTTCTATATACCTGGTTATCAACTCCTATCCCTTTTCATTTTCAATCGGGGCCTTGCAATGTACATTCGCAACGATGTTGTGTACCAGTATCAGCAACATTTAAACTGTAATGATGCGGAATTTAACACACTTTGGGTTAAGTTCAAGATCAGGTCACACATCTTGCATTTCGGGTTCTTATACAGAAGCCCAAACATGGAGAGGACGAATACCCTTAATGGCTTCGATGTCCTTTCTGATTCCATCGCTAGAATTCTAGGGAGTTGCCCGAGTAGTGAAATCATCGTTGCTGGCGATTTTAATATTCACAACACTTCCTGGCTTCGCCATTCGAGCCACACAACTCCCGAGGGCCTTTATGTTGAGCTGTTTGCCGCGCACAACCACCTGGCGCAATTAGTTAATGAACCAACGCACATTCCGTGTGTTGAAAGTTAACATCAAAATACTCTTGATCTTTTCCATACTTCTCATCTGGACAAGTATGAAGTAAGAACACTTGCACCTTTCGGCAATTCGGATCATTGTACCATTTCCGCATCTTTTTTGTTCTCCGACCTTCGAAACGTTTCGGCAACAGCTGCGAAACGTTCAATTTTTATTTACGAAAAAGCACGTTGGGCTGAGCTCAACGAATTTTTCCGGCACTTTAATTGGAAACTCTGTTTCCTCGACGACAACGTTGATGCCGCGGCGAAAATGGTAGAACATGTTATATTGCTTGGAATGAAATATTTCATTCCTTCGAAGCAAATTTCGGTTAAATCAAAAGATAAATGTTGGTTTAACCAGACTTGCAGAAACGGAGTCAGATCCAGAGAGTTAGCGTTCAAAAATTGGCGTGATAATAAGAACGACAATACTGATCTGCTTCGCAAACGGGCGAGATATGAATGTTCCAAAGTACTTAGTCGTGAAAAGTTTCTTTACGAAAAACGTCTTCGTACTAAAGTTCTTTCTGCTCCTCGGGGTAGCAAGAGCTTTTGGTCATTCGTTAAAAGAGTAAAGGATAATTCTAGTTCAGCTATCCCAACTCTTATAAAGGATGATCAAATATTCACTGAACCGGTTGATAAGGCAAACCTTTTAGCTGAGATGTTTGCAGGTTATTCATTCCTGCCGGAAAGCGATCAACCACTGCCAGAACTTGAAAGAGTATGCAGTACTATGCCTAAGATATTCTTCCGAGCTCGTGCAGTTAAAAGGGTTCTTGCTGACCTTAACATAAATAAGTCATCGGGGCCGGATGGCATACCCGCACTGGTGCTGAAACAGTGCTCTTCGACGCTAGCTCGCCCATTGGCTTACCTTTTTGGCGCTACTTACCATACGGGAATTTTCCCCTCTTGCTGGAAGGTTGCCAATGTCCAGCCAATCCCTAAAAAGGGTGCCGCTAATAACCCTGAAAATTACCGCCCAATCGCAATATGCTCTGCGCTCTCAAAGGTGATGGAGAGTATGCTTAACTACCATCTCGTGAATTATCTAGAGTCCAACTCACTTCTTAATTACCGACAATATGACTTCCGTAGGAATCGTTCTACGGGAGACCTGTTAGCGTTCCTCTCGGAACGTTGGAGTTAGTCCATTCACCGTTTTGGTGAGAGCAAAGTGGTTGCTCTGGATATTTCTAGGGCTTTTGGTCGTGTACGTGGTACGGGGCGCTTGTATCGAAGCTTATTGCCTTTGGTGTGGGTAATGACTTCGCTCGTTTTATTTCGAGCTTTCTCAGAGATCGCACTGGTCGTGTTGTTATAGATGGGATCTCATCCGACGAGTTTCAGCTTAATTCAGGGGTACCGCAGGGTTCTGTTCTTTCTCCTTCCCTATTTCTTATCTTTCTTAATGATCTTCTTGGTCAAACTTTCAACCCTATCTACTCTTTCGCAGATGACAGCAACATTTGTCATTCATTTTCCTTCAATCGTAGGCCAAGCCCTGAGGAGATTGGGGGCAAAAGGCAGATTATGAATGACACACTAAATCGTGACCTCTCTGCAATCTGTGAGTGGGGTCATGCGAACAAGGTAGATTTTAATGCGCGTAAGACCCAATGTTGTATGTTGACCCATAGGGCTGCGGGGTCAACACTGCCATCTGTACATATGGGTGATATCGATATTGTGGAATCGGATACTCTTGATGTTCTGGGCATGAAAATTCAGTGTGATGTCCGATGGAATAAGCATGTTTTTCAGGTGTCGAAAGAAGCATTCAAGTGTCTAGGTTTTTTACGTCGGTGCAAGAAGTACTTCACTCCATCCGATTTACTCACTATTTATACCACCTATATCCGACCAAAGATGGAATACAACTCCCATATATGGACAAGAGCTTCGAAGTCTATTTTGGAGCTTCTGGACCGTATGCAAAGGAGGGCGTTGGCGCTTATCAATGACAGTAGGGTATCCAGTTCTATTGACTCATTGGAGCTTCGTCGGAATGTGGGTTGTGTAACCCTGTTCTATCGATATTACCATGGGAAGTGCTCTGCTGAGATAAGTGAACTTATCCCCAAAGCCCAGGTTTTTATTCGTAATACTCGCTTATCAAGTAGAGTCCATCCGTTTGTTGTCGATTGTCCAGCGGATCGCACGACGCATTACAGAGAGAATTCGTTTATCAGTCGCACCAGCCGTATGTGGAATAAACTCCCCGCAGAGGTCTTCCCTGTTACTTACAATGTTGAGAAATTTAAATCAAATATTCACAAACACTACTCCCTCTTTCCTCCTCCCCACAACCTATTTTCCTAATACCAACACAATGCACTGCGTTAGTAGGGGGCATCCCCTGAGTGTTGGTCTAACACATAAAAACAAAATGGGTATATTCACATGCTACAGGTTGGAAACAATAGGATATTGCGATGAAATTTGCTACACCGACTTATATTGGCCCAAGAATCAAGTTCACTTGTTTAGGTTAAAATCGGTCCATACACTGATAGAATTGTCGTTCATACTATTAATGAATCGATTTCAATAATCTGAATTCATTGATTTAATGAAAAAATTTCATTGAATTAATGAAAAATTCATTGATTTAATGAATTCTTTCATTATATATTTTCAACTAACCCGTAAGGTATGCTATAATTTTTATAAGGGTTTTGAATTTGCTAATTACTAAAATAGATATATGTTCCAGTAATGAACGCTAGGGTTGCAAACTGAAATTAATTAAATATAAAAGTCCAAATAATGACATCATTTTGTTTTGGCTATTTAGATCAATCGGTAACGCGGTAATGTTTTCATACTGGTGATTGCGGGTTCAAGTCGAGTTCAGGGAGATGTCAAAAACGTTATAAAAACAAAAAAGAAATATATGTACAAATAAAAATAAATAATAAATTAAAAAAGTAACGCAAAAAAATTTATATTTTTCAATTAGTCTTCATTTAATGAATACGTTTCATTGATTTAATGAACGCGTTCTTTGGGGACTTTTCAATGAAAAAAATCATTGGATTAATGAACAAATTCACTAATACTATTTCAGAAAATTCTATCAGTGTAGTTACATATACACACAGGAACAAAAATAGCCAACCGAATTACTGAGCCTATTTTGGTGCTACAACCAATAAAATCGGTTTGTGAAACCATATTGGAATGTGATTCCTAGCTATTTTGGGTATTGCAACTAAAATTGAGTTGTATAAACCGAATTTTGTTGTGATAACCAATATTCAGTTGTACCAACCTATTTTAGTAGATGTAACCGAATTTCAGTTGGAAAATGGCATATTTTTTTCTCTGTGTGTAGTACCCCTACAAATGCCCTTATAAAATTGACTTGTTCGTACGCTTTTGTCGCAAATACAAAGATATTCTAATAAAATTTAGTGCGGTAAGTCACATAGGGCCAAGAACAAAGCATATTGATTCCAGATAGGATCGGCCCATATTTGACCCTATCGCCGATTTTCTCTTAAATCACCTAACATTAGGTAAAATCAACATTTTTTAGAATTTTTCTAATTTTCTGTAATTTTATAGACAAATTTTGACAAAAATTCATTTCAACAGATTCGAATTTCGGATCAAAACATTAGTTGGCTTTCAACCAGACTGGTGTAGGGTATAATATAGTCGACATTGCCGGCTTTAAAGTTTTTTTACTTGTTTTTAGTTTTTTATGTTTTTGCATTGGATTTTAATAATTTTGCCGTTGTTAATTTTAGCGATTAATTAATTTTGTGTTAATCAAGAAAGTTAAAAATAGTTTTATGAGTGCGATTAACTGTTAACCGCGATTAACCGCACCAATTTTAACCGTAACCGCGGTTAAACAAAATTTCGGTTAAATACAACACTTTATACCTGTAATATTTTCGAATTCTGTATTCGCCCGGGCTGAGGGGGTTTCTGTGCGGTATGTATAATACTGTTTCTTTGATTAAAGTGTTTTTTGTTTGTATTTACTTAAGGCCTTACTCCGCTGCGGGTGTATAACTGCGGCTTAGCAACCTATTTAAAATATAAAAATATATATATTTAAATACAATACAATAAATAATATTACAGTCATAATCCGCATAGAAAAGTTTAATATACCCACTGGAGCTATTATGATATTATAATATGGGGACTGTGATCGAAAGATTACGGATACAATAACTTATGTCCGGATACTGGGATAACTAATGTCCGTTGATGTAATATCGGTTAAACTTTTGTTGGCTGAACAATTTTAAATATGTTCTCCTTGTTTTATTTTATTCTACAAGAAAGTATTTTAATATTTTTTTATATATAAAATAGTTTTATTTATTTTCTCTTGCTTTAGCTATAACAATTCTTTACATATACTCACGTTGACTCCCAACAAGAACACGTTTTGTTCTCCGAACACATTTCTAATTTATTTATATTTTGTAATTTGAACTTGTATAACAACTTAATTAATGAGATCATTTCGCATGCACGTAGGTCATATTAATTGATTATTGCCATTTTGTTTTCAACTACTCATTTTTTTATTGCAGATTAAACTTTATAAGTTGCTTTGTTGTGGCAAAACATAAATGTATTATTACACAATGTCAAGTTAGCTATTAATTTTAACTAACACATTTCGTATAAAATATAAACGTTATGCATAAAATATAAACGTTTCTTAAATATTCACGGTACATGCAGTAATCGGCCATAAATAGCTTACAATTTTAATTTTACTAGGCATTAGTGCTGGTAAAAATATGAGTAGTGGGTATCGAGTATTTGTCTTTTTTTCTGGATACTCGATATTTAAAACTACAACTCGATATTTTCAGAGCTGCATTTTAAACGGAAAAAAGAAATAAAAATGTGACTCTGCTAAAATATTTTTCAGCACAAAACTACAACTCTGCCAAAAGCAAAAACCAAAAGTAATATATTTGAAAGTATATGTTAAAAAATTATGAAAAACAAAATTAAAAGTTGGTGAAAAAAGTTTAAAAATTCCAGCCAGCAATTCCGGAGCGCTCATAAATAAGATTTTTAAATGGCTCATAGAAATGATTATTGTTTTTTTTAAAACACTCTTTTTTTGTGTAGAAAATATGAACGCTCAGAAAACAATCCAAAAAGTTGTCTCTACAATCTAAAAAGCTGTCTCAAAACGAGTGTTCATTTTTCGGACTCAAAGAAGATTCCAAAATTAATTAAATTTATGAAAATTTCGATTTTATACGTTCTTCTTTCGGAGTCATTTCTGAGTACACAGGGGGCTCTTTTGGACGGACCACTTTCATAGGAAAAAGTGGACAAATGTTTATGTTTTTGGAGCTCAATTCTGAGTCATTAATGATCAACTTTGTTTGCTGGGATATATTTATAAATTTAAATATTGAATGAAAATGAATGATTGTTATTTTTGTTCGGTTTTAAATATGACAATTCCAATACAATTCACATGATAGTGCATCGGAATACTTGAAAATATATTAATTATCAACCATTGGTCTAGGAAAGTTTTTTTCATAAGTTTTTTCTCTATTTGTTGTAAAAAATAACACTCATTGTAATAATCTTCAGATCAACTAAAAATCTACGGAAACATTTTCAAAAAATTTTATTAAAAATTTTTGAATTTAAAAACCGTTAAAAGTATCGAGTAGTATCGGGTGTCCAAATAAAAAATATCGAGTAATATCAAATAATAAAAAGTAACCGAATTTTCTAGCACTAATTGTACATGCACCAAATATATAAATCATACGTACGAAACACCCTTCAGTACATACATAAATACTCGTACATGCTCTAATACTCTGTTGCGTATAAGTGTTATTATTGAATCGTATAACTCATACGCTCCGTAGCACCTCAAATACTAACATACTGATTTGTTTTTTAGGTTTTTATAGCAAGATTTGAAATGACAAAAATATCAAAATCAAACAAATGGAGATTTTCATTCTTCAACCAATAAATTCGGTTGAAAGCATGAATCTATTTTCGGGGTGTAGATTAGATTAGGTAGAGATTTTTTTTTTTATTTCAGTTTGTTGCTATACACCCAGAAAACAGTCTCAGTTGTGGCCACCGAATTTGTTGCCAATCGAATTCGTGCGGTTACGACAACTATCTTTATATTAAATTATATTTTTCGTCGTGAAAGCCAATATTCGGTTGTCTAATTCAATATTATGTTCCACATAAATATTATTATGTTCCACAAAATTTTATTGAAATTAAAAAACTTTTTTTGAATTTTCTGGTATTGAACCGGCGATTCAGGTTAATAGTTCACACTCTTACCCACTGCACCACAACTACACTCTAAAAAACGCATGTAAAATTACTGTTATAAATTTTGTAAATTTATATGTAATTTTACATAAAATGCTTAAATTTAGACACAAAATGTCTGAAAAACTTATTCGCACATTTTTCATGCAAAATTACCCATTAAATATAGTAAATGTTTAATACATTATAATTTTGCTAACATGTGCTTAAATGTACTCCTTTATGTGTGTAATTAAAAATGTCAATAAATTATTTTTTTATTATTTAATAAGAAAACAGAGACAAATTGTATTGTAAAAAAAGGAAATAATTTTCCTCTCCCCAAAAACATGCGTTTAAATAAAACAATATAAACGAATCAAATGGCGAACAAATCTCTAGAAAGTAATGATTGCGAAAATTTAATAATTTTAAAATTGTACGCTGTTTGATAAATTACCATGTTGTTTTAGATTCTTTAACAAAAGCTATTGAAAGAGGGATCAGATGACGGCGGAAACAAATCAAAAAATTTAAGGTAACCGTATTTCGCTAGTTAGATATTACAAAAACACTTTTAAAATCAAATTTTTTTTATTAGGTCATGTATTTGGCAAGGTAACTCATCCTCCGCAGGATCAGAGTTAAAATCTCAGTAAAGTCTATTGTACCAAACCAATTGGTAACCATTTTCGATGTCATAAAAGCAAAATACGAATAGCAAGGAAGATAAAGGATGCAAACCAGTAATCTTAAGACGAAGTTTGTTACTTAAGTTAGTCTTCAACAAGCTTGTCGCCCTCAAAAAGTACATACTTTTTTATGATCTGCTATGTTCGCTTATTATCGAAATGTTTAACCAACCAAAATGGTGCGATCATTTGTGGTCAGTCATACATATTTTTACAAGACTGCCAAACCAGTGTATAAAAATATTTCTTTTTATCGAAGTAGGTTTTTCACTACATCATTAGATTCACAGATTTTTTTACTAATTTTTTTCTGAAAAGTATATTTTTAAGGTATTTATTTCTATCAAAAAGCACTCAAAACCTGGGTATATGATTTTCCTTTTGAAACCGTTACAGTATAAGGACCTTTTTCTATAAAAGCTCCTCAAGTTCTAAGCGCTTTTTGCTACAGAACAATACTCAGGTTCCGACAACTTTTCCTTAAAAAAAATTTTTCGATTCTGAGGAGATTTTATATTATAAAATCTTACTATGCTGATAATTTTTTCCGATAGAAAAACAATTAGTCTCTTTTCCTGCAAAAAAAAAACCCCCAAAGTTCGGAGAGATTTTTCCTAAAATCTTCAGATTTTATTGTCTTTTATAAAATATTCAAATTATAAAAAATTTTGCTTAATAAAGACTTTTAAAATTGATGAATTGAATGATTTAGAAGTACTTTTCCTATTAAAACTCGATTTAATCTCAGAATTTGTTGATTTTTGTTAATAAAAAAACTAATATTGAAGTACATTTTTTCCTTAAAAAAAAAATATTATGCTATTGTTTTAGAAAAATTCGAATATCTTGTTATGTACGCGATCATACACAATTTAATGTTTTTTTATTATTGATGTATTGATAAGTATTAGAGGATAAATAAAAATAAAAATAAAAAAATTAAATTCGTTTAATATAAAAAGATCTGTTGTTTAATCACAACCACATTAGGTGTATATATACACACTTTGTTTGTATTTTTCAGTATTTAGATATGCGATTTAATGCATTTAATATATAAATTTACGTATTACAATGTGTGTAAAAATATTAGACGCAATGTGTGTATAATTTGAGGTTTACGCACATTGAGTAATTGTACAGATATTATAGTAGGTAAAAAGTTACCTACTATAGATTGGGTAAATTTAAATAAAAATTTATAAGAGTGTACTTTTAATTTTCTTAGCCATTTTTACTGTTTTTACATATGAATATTTTATTTTAATTAAAAAAAACATATAAATTTTTGTCTTTTCTGGGATTCGAACTCTAAAATCCGGCGTACTAGGCCAACTCCTCACCCACTACGCCACAAACACTTATTAATTTTAATGACAAATTTTGAATTTATTTGTTTTATTTGGAAAACAAATACGGTATACATTTCATTTACCAATACTAATTAATAGTTGTGTGTGTTAACAATACAATCCACAATTCGGTTGGTTCTACATAAACTCGACTTGAAGATCATATTTGATTAGGATACCCGTATTTGTAGTTACCACTTTCAAATATTAAAATTTTTTTTAAAAAGGTTATAGCTAACACCATTTTTTTTGTATATTCACTAAATAAATGGCTGTTTCTACTGCATAGAATTACTAAACTGACACTAATTTTTAAATTGATTGGAGATACCAATAATTTGTTAAAAGGATTGTTTTTAGTTCATATTCCCTATTTTTAATACCTAGTAAAATATTTTTGGTGTAGTATTCGATTATAGGTAACTCCAGATAAAATAATTTCCTGGCAAATTCATTTTAATGGTTTTGATCGACATCCAACCAATATTTTTCCTGGGTGTAGCAAAAATTATTTAAAATCTGAGGGTTTTTCTATAAGAATTTTTTTTATTTAATACTGTTGCAATTAGCGAAATTTATTTATCTTGTTCCACCAACAACAGAAAAGCAATTGTGACTTTTATTTTGAATCAATAAAAAGCTGCTTGAAAAAAATGTAACTTTGCTGATATTTTAACTTATAGTGTCCCTACTACGGTACTCAATCGATTAATCGTTATTCGATTAATGGAACAATTTTGCTAAAAAATTGTTCAAATAATTTAAAATGTAAATGAATGTTATTTTCAGTTTGACTCTAGATCATAAATTAATATCACTTTCTGTTTAAATTATTTTCAAATCAAAGAAAGATGATACAATTTTTACAAGTAAATTACAAAGAATAAAAATATATTTGAAAGATTTCGATAAGAATTTGGCACTAAACATCAATAAATTTTGGCGAAATTAGTTCTGCTTACTACTATCTTTGAGTAAATAATCCGTGTTTAATTTCAAGAAAATCCGTTGGCTAGTTTTGAGTTAGAGAGATATTTGAAAAACGTATCCTGGCGTTATCCTGTGAGTGCTGGAGAAAAATTGTTAACAGATTTTACAATTAGAGACTCTAGACTAGCTTTGTTATTGTCAGTAATGTACTCCAGATCATAAATGTATTTTTGGCAATTTTTCAAATATTATTTTCTGTTTTAAAAAGTTAATTTTTTCAAATTTTCTAAATTTTCACTTTACATGGTTCTCGTTTGAAAATCGTTACTTATACAAAAAAAGTTTCAAGGCGAAAAAAGTAGACAATTGAGTTTTCTATGGATATAATACAACTTGTTTAATAAAATATTGTTATTTAGCCAAAAACTATTTAAAATCTGAAGACCGCCTTTAGGCGGCCTTGTGCATTAGAGGGCTAACTAATTTTTAGTAACTTTTTCTGCTATTTTTACAGATTTATTCCTATGAGTGTACTATTTTTTTACAGATCTAGCAATGTAGTTAAATTTTATAAATGTTGATATTAAACGAAAGCGTCAATAAAAATTCTCAATGTTATAAAGCTTCTTTAGCAAGCCTATGATTCAACTTTATAAAGGGCGAATTATTTTTATACAGTGTTGGAAGGCAATACCGCTAAAATACCGGTATCGATTCAAAACCCTTTCAACTGACAACCGTTACCCCTAAAATACCGTTACCGAAATAACCGAAATACCGTTATCCCTAAAATACCGTTTCCGAAATAAATGAAATACCGTTATACTTAAAATACCGATACCGAAATAAATGAAATATTGATACCCTTAAAATACCGTTACCGAAATAAATGATATACCGTTACCCCTAAAATACCGTTACCGTTATAATTAGTTTTCTGCTTTTGGTAATTCCACGTGGTTATTGAGTATTTTTCGTAGTTTAAATTGGTAAATTGGTTCTGTTTTTAATCTCGTTTGTTTATTGTAAAAAAAAAATTGAAGGATGCATCGAAATAACTCATTACCGTTATCCTTAAAATACCGTTACCGAAATAACTCAAATATCGCTAACCTTAAAATACCGATACCGAAATAATAAAAAAACCGTTATCCTTAAAATACCGTTACCGAAATAACTAGAAACCCGTTATTCTTAAAATACCGATACCGAAATAAATGAAATAGCGTTACCCTTAAAATACCGTTACCGAAATAATCTGAAATAGCGATACCCTTACCGATAACCGCATCGTTTCGGTTTTTATATTAACACACCGGCTGAAAAGTCCGTAGAATAACCAATAAAACAACAGGTTTTTGGAAAAATTCGACTATATTCATTGTGACAACCGAATTCTTTGCCAACTGAATGGTTCGGTTGCAGCAACCAAATTATTTGGTTGTCGCAATCAAATGTGTTCCTGACACAATTCAAATATATTGTTGTAACCGAAATTCTATTGCTTTAACCGAATTTCTCTTGCCATAAACAAATATATTGGTAGATCCAACCAAACAATTTGGTTGGCAAAAAATTCGGCTCGCATAATGAATCTGTTTTATCTGTGTAGTCTTCTTCAAGAGCTATACAATTACTCCAACGTCTTTCTAACATATCGATACTTTTTTTATACACACAGGAAAAAAAATTGCCAACCGAATTTCTAAGCCTATTTTGGTTGCTACAACTAATAAATTCGGTTGGTGAAACCATAATGGAATGCGATTCCCAAATATTTTGGATACTGCAACTAAAATTCAGTTGAATAAACCGAATTTTGTTCTGATAACCAATATTCAGTTGCACTAACCTATTTTAGTAGATGTAGCCGAATTTCAGTTGGAAAATCGCATATTTTTTCTCTGTGTGTAGAATAATTTACCTTTGTCCTCAGAATAGGCCTCTGTTTCGGCAATCACCTCTTCATTCAAACGAAATCGCTTACCAGCGAGCATTCTTTTGAAGTCTGAAAACAAATAAAAATCGCTAGAAGCCAAATCTGGTGAATACGGTGGGTGCGGAAGCAACTGAAAGTGTAATTCGTGCAATTTGGTCATTGTAGCCAACGACTTGTGACATGGTAAAAGAGCCCTTTTTTCTTCTTCATATGGGACCGTGTTTTTGGGATTTCCTCCTTCAAACGCACCAGTTGGTTCATGTAGCAATCGCTACTGATGGTCTGACCTTTCTAAAGGTAATCAATGCACAAAATTCCAGCCACATTCGAAAATACTGATGCCATAACTTTACCAGTTAACTGTTGCATCTTTAGCTTCTTCGAGCGAGGTTCGCCAGTTGCTGTCCACTCAGCTGAGTGCCGTTTCGACTCTGAGTGAAGTAGCAGATCCAAGTTTCGTCAATTGTAACATACCGACGCAAAAACTCCGAAACAACTCTAAAGAGCTCAAGTAGAGGAAAGATATGGTTGCAATATGATGACAGCTACCAAACTGTGGTCAGTACTGTCATAGATGGTTGTTGGAATCAAATTATTAATGTATTAATCATACTTTACAAATGATATGGTCGTCTATAATCATTTTATAGTTAAAATCTCTCTTTTTTCGGTTATCATATTATTTCTCTCGTCTACAATCACATATTATCTGGACAATCATATTCCTCTCTTCGAATTGCAATCATATTATTATCTGAGTTGAGAGAGATCATATTCACAATCATTGGTATAGTTTCGGCAACCTTGAGATGATCAGTATATTTTTTTTAAGTGCGTCATCTATTGTTTAAGATTTTGTGAAAAGAAGTTGTAAGAAGCACTAAAATAAATAATATAATATATATGTGTTTAAAAAAATTCTTAAAAAATAAAAAAAATATCTTATTCGTATTCATTTTAATAGCGACATTGTTTTTGGAAGAAAGAACTCGTTCAACCAAGAAATCTAGAGGGATATAGATTGTCAGGCAATCCTCAAATAAAGTTATTCTTTATTATGCAATAAAGTGTTTAGTGCTAATATTTAAGTGAAAAAGTATTTAATTTTTTTAATTTTTTGTACCCACGAAGCAAAAAGATAGTTTCAGAGCGTCTTTAATAAGAAGTGTGATAGATTTTAGTTTTGTACGCAAACAAAATGGAAAAAAAGTGCAAAATTGAAAGAAAAAAAAATGTAAGTGCACGATGAAATGATCATAATTTTTTCGTACTGATCATATTATATTCCTGATGACCATAATATGATTCCAAATGATCACAAAATTTTCTTCATTACCATAATATGACCATGAGTAATATATTATGATCACTAGGAATATAATATAATCACTGAGAACATGATATGATAATTTCGGATGCATTGCAAAATTGTATTTTTAACAATATTTTTTTACGCGCTGTTATCAGATGTTTCCATAATTTATTTTTAGTGAAATGGTTTGATTCCGAAATTACAGACTTTTCTGTTTCATTGAATGGATACAATTTACGTAGAGTCGATAGAGAAGATGGATATGGCGGCGTTGCTATGTATATCAAAAAGGGTATTTCTTTTAGTATCAAATGTACGTCTAAAGAAAATTGTGATTTTGAGGACATCAATAATACAGATCCTTTAAATTTAGTTGAGTATCTCTTTATCGAGGTAAACAATGAAGGTAGGAAATTACTTGTAGGGAGTGTTTATAGGCCTAATAAAAACCTTTGTACTAGGCGGTTTATTCAAATTTTGGAAACGCAAACAGCATTATACGATGATGTTATAGTAGCAGGAGATTTCAATTCAAACCTTTTAGTAGATTGTAGTTTTTATGATGACTGTACCTCGCTTGGTTTAATATCACCTAATACCTTAAATCCTACACATTTCACTGCAACTAATGATACGCTTTTGGATTTGTTTCTCGTGAGCAATGAAATTAATATACTACTCTATGATCAATTGTCTGCGTCATGTTTCTCCAAGCATGATCTCATTTTCATGACTTACAATTTCCAACTTGAAATACCAGTTGAGAGAATTACTTTTCGAGATTTCAAAAATATTAATTTTAGAATTCTTGAGGAAGAATTTTTTAAAATCGATTGGAATGTTTTGTATTCTTTGTATTCTGTAGATGATCAACTTTCTTTTTGGAGCAAAATCTAAATTATCTGTTTGATCTAACTGTACCAATAAAGACTAAAATTATTAGTAATAAACAAAAACCCTGGTTTTCATCTGAAATTAAAACTTATATCAATCAAAGAGATTTTGCGTATGCTCGTTGGAAAAGATTTAAGACTACAACGCTTCATGAGGATTATCTGACTGCTAAAAGAAAAACAAATAAAATTATTAAAAAGGCCAAATCTGTTTTTTACGCTGAAAAGTTTTCTTCCGCCATTGACTCCAAAAGAATATGGCAAACGATACGCGAAGTTGGTATCGGTAAATCTAAGAATGCAGAACCATGTTCGATTGATGCCGATACAATCAATGAAAAGTTTTTAAATGTCCCTATGGTTCAAGCAGATCAAAATTATTATATCAATAATAATTCGAATAACAATTCTGAATCTTTTTTTTCTTTTGCTGCCGTAGATCAATGTGACGTTTTATACAGTATATTGTCTATAAAATCCAACTCTATAGGAGTGGACGGAATTAATCCAAAGTTTCTAAAGATTCTATTACCTCAACTACTTCCAATGATAACATTTTTATTTAACAGAATATTAACTTCAAGTTACTTTCCCTCTAATTGGAAAATAGCTAAAATCGTTCCAATACCCAAAGCTGGTTCTGATTATAGACCAATAGCGATTCTTCCATTTCTCTCTAAAGTATTTGAACGTATTATGCATAACCAAATGACTTGTTTCTTGGATAACAATAACTTGTTAACAGATCGTTAATCTGGGTTTAGAAAGAAGCACGGCTGCATAACGGCCTTAGTTGATGTTACAGAGGAGATTAGGGAGAAACTTGATAATGGCAAGACTACATTTTTGATACTTTTAGATCATTCAAAAGCATTTGATACCGTGGATCATAACATTCTTTGTTACAAACTTAATAATTTTTTTAACTTCTCTTCGACCGCTACTCAGTTATTGTCAACATACTTACGTAACAGATATCAGTATGTTGAAACTGGAATCCGGAAATCCAAGGCACTGCCTGTGGCAAGAGGAGTACCTCAGGGGTCCATTGTTGGGCCACTATTATTCTCACTGTACTCTAATGACCTCCCAGGCATTTTAACAAATTGTAATGTTTGAATGTACGCGGATGACGTTCAACTTTATACCAGTTGTATTAATGCCTTAATTGACCAGTGTATTATCTCTATTAATCAGCAACTTGATCGTATTTATACATGGGCAACGGCTAACGGTTTAGGAATAAATCCGAAAAAATCTAAATGCATTGTAATTCAAAAGCGACTTGCCAAACTAAATATTATACCCAATATATTTATAAATAATCAACAAATTGAAATAGTAAAATCTGCTAAGAATCTCTGAATTTTTTTTAATTACACTCTTTCGTGGTCGAACCACATTAACTATGCTTGTGGTCGCACATTCTCTATGATTAGAACTCTTTGGCGGACCCAGCATTGTACACCTATGAGAATAAGAATACTACTTGCCAAAACTTATCTGATGCCCGTTTTACTTTATGGTTGTGAGCTATTTGCTAAATGTGATACAACTAGTAAAAGGAAATTGAACATTGCATTTAACAACATAATCCGATATGTGTATGGACTTAATAGGCGTTCTAGTGTATCATTGTTTTCATCTCAGCTATATGGGCTTTCTTTGGATAATCTACTAAACATAAGAGTTTTAGTTTTCTTACATAAAATAATATACACCCATAAACCTGATCATCTGTACAGCAGACTTTGTATTTCAGATATAAGCAGGGGAAAACGAATTAGATCATTTGGATACAAAAGTTTAATTTCGGAGTGGCATTTCTACATATTCGCAGTAATTCTCTGGAATTTTATACCCCATAGCACGCAACTTTTAAGTAACGCACGAAAATTCAAAGAAAACATTTTTAAACTTTTTTGAAAAAATAATTATTTGATATGATATGACTTAATTATTTAAATTGATTTTTTTTATATTTATATTTATTGTTTAATTGTAATTGTTTAATTGTTTTTTGTATTTTATATAAAAATTTTTAATTAGTTATTAACTTATTAATTGATTAATGATTTTCATAAATTTACCTATCCTCAGTTCCATACTGCAAAATAAGACTTTTAGTCTTGTGTATGGAGCAATTCTACAAAATAAATAAATAAAATAAAAATAAATATAAGTCATAACTAAAATTAATTTAAATTATTTAAGTTTGTAAATTAGTCATTGAATAAATAAATGTACTATTTTGAATAAAACAGATCGTGACAGCTTTTTCACTCACCTTCAAGAGAATGCTGGGAAAAAACTATAGAGATCATAGTATGATGTACAGGACTATAATATGATAATATTGGGATCAGTTTGGAATCATAATGTAGTAGTTAAGCGATCATATTTTGATAGAAAAAGGTATTTCATAATATGATTGTCACAATTATACACCCAGAAATATATGATGCTCTTCGAATATGGTCATCCCAACCATGTTTTTTCTTTGCGTGCTGTTAGAATCATCAACACGTTGTTGTTTTTGGTGCACTGTTGAGCAAACGCGTCAACCATTTCGAAAACAGCTTTCTCATGGATAAATGTTCATGGAAAATATAGCCGACACGTGCCTTCGATATCCTTAAGGTATCAGCTATCTCCTTCAACTTGACCTTACGGTGTGCTAAAACAATTTTGTGAACTTTTTTGATGTTTTCCGGTATTACCACCTCTTTTGGTCGACTAGAGCGTTCGGCGTCATCGGTATTTGTGCGACCACCATTAAAGTCAGAAACCCACTTTTCTACCATTTGTCTCGATGGATCAGAGTCCGAGTAACACTTATCAAGACAAGCTTTGGCTTTAATGGTGTTTTTCCCCATTTAAAAGCAATGATAAATTAACACATGAAATTGATTTGCATCTATTGTTTTCAAAATCGCTAAAGTAGCGTAACTAAAACAGCTGTAACTTGTTCACTAATGAACGAATTATCGTTTACCTCTTTGCAGAATTTGTCTTACACGATTGGCAGACACATTTAGCTGTAAATCAGTTTTTATTTCGGAAGCGGATATATGGTATATGCCTGCTCTTCGAAGAACATCTCGATTTTGTCTATCACTTAGCGATGATGAACGTCCTGGTCTTTTAATATGGCCATAACTAGAACCCATTCTTATCACATTTACTACTCACATATGGGACTTTTCCAACCGCCTGACAATTTCACGGTTAGAAAGATTTCTTGTACAAATAAAACAATTTATTTAATGCGGTTCACAATTTAAATAAGCAAAATAATAAACTTTAAAAATATTAACAATTGCAGCAAAATCATAGCCTACTGCATTAAAACTTTTCATTCTAATTTTGTGGAATTATATTTATTTCCTTGGCATAAATAATTCAAACTATAAAAGCTTAAATAAATGCAAAAAAGGGATCTGTGCTCATTAAGGAGCTATTTACAACCGCTAACAAAATGTGAAAATCATTTATTTTTAAAGTTAAATTATATGAAAAATTTAAATTTTTTGTGTTGGAAGTATATTTCTTTCCTTGAGTGTATATGGGTTTTGATAATGAAAAACTAGAAAGATCCAAAAACAGTCTAAATGCAGTATAATATTTTTTCAGCGAAATAGATATTTGAAATTTTATTTTAAATGTTTGGAAACGTTTTTCTTACAGAATGTGCCTATTAACATTTAGTGAATAAGGAAACCCTTACAAATATCAGTGTTTCAAACCAAAACTAGCTGTTATATTAAAAAGCTTTAAAACAAGGAGCTTTTTTGGTTTACAAATATATATAGCTTTCTAAAGTTCAATTTGCTTGATATCCCGTTAAAATTGGTTAAAATATACCCAAAAGTTAAATTCAAATTTTATATGCAGAACAACAAAAAATGTTTTAGTCAAAGTCCCAGTTACACTTTTGAAATTGAGACTAAGGCCCGATTACACAAAGTCCAGTTATATTAAATATAATGAAAGGTTTGCTAACAAGCAGTTAAATTAACGGACACCCTTAACTGCCTCTTAACTTCTTCGGTTTTCAAAAAGCTTTTGTTAGCTAACTTCCCGTTATCTAGTATTGTGAATGATTTTAAAAATATATTTGTCAAAAATGTTTTTATTAACAAGAACAAATAAAAAATTAAAATTAAAGAAATTAAATCAATTCTATAAAAACGGACCACCCAATATTTCAAAAATGTCCTGATCCGTGCTCTTTAAGCAGCTAAATTAGTTCGTTCTCTTATTGAGATGTTTGTCTTGTTTGATACAAAGTTGTATAATAGGATCAGAAAACTGGCAACGTCGAGCGCATTCTCCCCAAGTATAAATTTCAGATGAATCTCTTCTAATACATGAAATATTTATAGTGATTAAAACCTAACCTAAATAGTGTTTTCACACTCCTTCTGAAAAATTGTGGATTAGTACGTTGTTGCAATTGCATTGAAAATATACAGTCATCAAAATAAATTATATGTTCCCAAAAAATTTCAAAAGCCCCACGGATGTTGTCCCCATTTTTCATTTGGTGATAATTTCCGAATATTTTTCGCTCACGCCAGTTGAAAATGGATATATTCTCTTAGGCATTGCTGTATTTCTTCAAAAATATAAAGGGTTCTTCAAAAGGGACGCTAAAAAAGTAGAAAGACAGGGACAGCAAACGACGCCATATTTCTTGCCGCTCTTTTGACATTTCTCTTCAGTAAGGTTTCATGATGGAAAGATATACGAGCCAACAACGAGTCGAAATTATTAAAATTTACTACCGAAATTCGGAGTCAGTGGCCTCAACGTTAAGAGCGCTACGTCCAATTTATGGTCGTCATAATGAATGGCTTCGTCAATAAACAAAATTAGCGTTATTTCAGACAGCAATCCACACGTACTCCATGAGTCATCATTGCATCCCGAAAAAATTACGGTTTGATGCGGTTTATGAGCCGGCGGCGTCATTGGGCCGTACTTCTTCCGTGATGATCAAGACCGTCACGTTACTGTGAATGGGAATCGCTACCGTTCAATGATAACTGAATATTTTTGGCCCCAATTGGATGATATGGACTTGGAGGACATGTGGTTCCAACAGGACGGCGCCACAAGCCACATAGCGAATGTCACAATCAATTTATTGCAACGGCGTCAAACCGCCTCGGTCGTGCGATTTGACGCCGTTGGACTATTTCCTGTGGGGCTATGTCAAATCTATGGTCTATGCCAACAAGCCAGCGACGATTGATGAACTTCGTACGAATATCGGCCGATTTATGCTTGAAAACCGTCGAAAATTGGGTTCAGCGTCTGGACTTCTGCAAGCGTGCCCGTGGTGGCCATGCAAAAGAGATCCATCCATCATCTTTCTACTCCATCTTTCTTCTATTAAATGTTTTCTACCAGTAAACTTTTTGTAACTTAATTTCCTAATTATGGTGATCTCACAAACAATGTAATATTGGAAAATTTCCATTTTGCTGATCAACTCAGTCATAAAAACTGGACGGTGGCCTTTTCTGCAGTTTCAGACAATTATTGAAAAATTATTTTCAATTTTCTGTGACATTTTTTAGTATAATTTTTTATTCTATTTTTCATTTTTTTATTTAAAAAGGTTTAAATGTGTCAGTTAGGTCCTAACTGACCAAATTTGGAAAGTTAAATTTAACTAAAATGTTTTGGTTATTTTCTGTCAGTTAATCGTGCTAACGGAAAGTTAAAGCCCTGTTTAAATTTTAACTGGACTTTCAGTAATCGGCCCTAAGAAAAAAACTTAAAAACATTAAATTATATTAAATAACTAAAGTTATTATGCATATGACGTTTAATCCTTCTTATATTTTTAAGGGCGAGTAACTTATTTCCAACATAACCATGGTTAAACATTAACCACAGATATTTCTATATAAATGTGACATTCATAACTATGGTTAAGCACTAAAATCACTTTATTTTTAGATATGTTAACAGGTCTAAATTATTTAAAAAAGTCACTATGGATAAAATTTTTCTAAAATGAGTTAAAGTCCACCTTCATTATACCCTACACCACTACGAGGAGAGGGTATAACAAGTTTGTGCTGATGTTTGCAACACCAAAACATATTGGACCTAGACCCACCTTATAGTATACCGATCGACTCAGAAACACTTCTTATTTCGATTTAACAATGTCCGTCTGTCCGTCCGTTCGTCTGTATGTCTATCCATGCATTCTTGTGCGCACTCTACAGGTCGCAAATATTAAGATATTGGTTTTGGTTCAAATCGGTCCATGTTTAGACCTAGTGCCCATATAAAGGTTCCCCCCAAATTACACGCTGCAGGTCGCAAATATTAAGATATTTTGATGAAATTTGGTTCGCTGACTCACATGGTCCCAAGGATTAAGCCTATAGATTCTAGATAGGATCGATCCATATTTGGACTTGTCGTCCATATTGGATATATTTACGATTTTCTCTTCTTTTATCATTTTATAGAAAATTTTGACACAAGTCTCTTTTTAACCCATTCGAACTTCGGATCCAAATATTAGTTGGCTTTTAACCAGACTGGTGTCGGCATGACCGACTTTAACTTTTTTACTCATTTTAATCATACGGTTTAGTATATTTGGTGTATGAAATTAATTTGTTGTATCGCTCAATCGTGCAAATAACACTGATCAATCATCTTATATGCAAAAATTTTAAAATAAAAAGAATAGTGACGCTTGTATATTCCAAAGATCTTGTGTGCCTTCAATTAATCACAAATGCTAATGGAAAATAAAAACGGTACACTCAAAAAGTTTGGCGGTAGAATATACTTAAAAAGACAGTTAAAACAAAAGTATATGCAGTTAAAAAGGCGACAAAGGTATTTTCTTTTAAAATAACTAAAAATATTGTTATTTTTAACTGTTGAAAAATAACTAACAAATGCGTTAAAAAAGCACTAACGATGTCATATAATTAAGTGAAAATTTTTTACTACAAAAATTTTAAAACGACTGACAAAATGGGTAAAATCTACTGTTTTTTACAGTTAATTCTTTTGGTATTATAAACGCATATTTCAATAAAAAAAAAACAATTTTTTTCTTTCAATTACAAAAATAATCGTAATAACTTCAGCCTACTTAAAATTTTAAGTAAAAATTCCAAACGGTTTTCCAATTATTATGCTTTGGAGATACAATACAAGTTTTTGATTTTTATTTGCAAACTAGGAATATATCAATAATAACCAGAGAAGACAAAATTGCTGTTTTTTGCTGTTTTTGCTTTTTATTGCTTATTTTACTCATATTTGCTTTTTTAGGATTTTTCTTTTTTTAGCTTTTTCCTCAGATTTTTGAGCTTTCAATTGCTTTTTTAGGACTTTTTGCCCAAAAATACTTTGTTTGCTCACAAAAAAATATTTTTTCTCTTAACTTTGAATTTTTTTTTTTAATTGGTGTTTTTCCAATTTTTTTACTTTTGCTTTTTTCTTGCTTTTTTTTTCAAAATTTTTTTTTCCTTTAAACACATCGGATTTTGCTTTTTTTTGTCTGCTCTGATAACAAATATAAACTAAACAAGAATTTTTAATTAAATTTTTTATTTTTTTAAATAACTAACAAAAAGAACTTTTTACTGTTAAAGTACTGTTAAACTACTTGTTCATTATGATATTAAAAATAACTACTTTAAACAACTGTTACGAAATTACAGTTCTTTTCGTTAGTTGTTTCCTTAAATAACTGTCATAACAGTTGCTTTCCATTTTTCCATAGAAAAACAAGAGTAATTACAGTTAAAAACAACAATTATTGCTTACGATACAATCAACTGACATGTAGTAACTGTCAAACTTTTTTGAGTGTATGGCAAAATCCAACACCATCCTCAACTAGGTAGGCATTTTAGTTTTGGAAAAATCTTAACTAGTTCCGGAGATACAGCATGTCAAAATTTGAATTTTAGTTCCAAATATATCCACTAGGAGTCGATAAAGGATTAAAATACAAAATAATAAAAAAAAAATTGGAAACTCCCATTCTTCTGCGAAGTACTAGAGAGAGGGGGGTCAAATTCAACACGAACCCTCCAAAAATCCGCCACTGGATTCTTTTTATCAAACTAAACCTAAAAATATCAAAATCCTTGAAGTCTTAGTTCAAAAAACACGTTTAATAATTTTGGCCAGCTTTTCGGGTCAAATACTCCCCTGTGCGCCGCCAGAATTGATGACCATACGGGCCCGATTTATGACATTTTCCATCACTCTTGTCAGAACTTCCGCCGATAATTTTTTTTTTTTCTTTCTTTTTTTATAATTTTATTTATTGAATCTTCACAACAGTGAACTAATATTAAGTTTATCAAATCTTATGTACTAAAGCTAAAATATTAAGCCCAGCCAGTGCCAGACAAAATTTTAATTTTAAACATTAAATATTTTTTCAATTTGATGCAAAGTATGTTCCCGCATTCCTGACGGACATTCTCTTCAAGAGTCTGAGGCTCGTTGACGTAGACTCGTGACTTTAAAAAACCCCACAACCCCGCAATCTTGCCGGCCACTAAAAATCAATAAAACGAGAGATTAGGCGACCCGGAAATGCAGCTCTCAGAATTTCGATTGTAGGTCGTGCAGTATGACTGTTCCTCCATCCTGTTGGAATCACATCCCAGTGTAGAAACGGTAATGACATATCATTATTTTTAGGACTACAGTAATGACACCCACTTACCTTCTGCATTATTTTAAAACATATAATAATGAGTTACTGATAATGACTTATTTTTATCATTATTTCAAATAGAAAATAATTTTCTAGATTTTTTTGAAATCTATTTTTAGACTCAATATTTTTTAAACACTGGTAAGATATATGTAACCACATATTTTTTGATTTTTTGTATGTTGGCGAGTAAGCTTACTTGTGTGCAGCAGGTCAAATATGTTTTTATATATTAAATATTACATGTCGATATAGCTCAGATGGTAGAGCTATTGACGGGCAATCTGTAGACCCAGGTTTGATTCCCGCACCAGCAAATTTTATTAAAAAAAAAAAAAAATACAATAAAAAATATTTTTTTTTATATAATTTATTTTTTTGAAAATCGATTTTTAGACTCATTATTTTTGTCATTACTGGTAAGCACATAGGTAACGATATATTTTTTGGTTTTTCGTATGCTGGTGTGTAAGCATAACTCATTATTTTTCGCGACATCGCCATATAAAGTTAATAAGAAATGTAATAACAAAAGTAACTAGTTACCATTACCAAGTATGTAGTTACATAACCACGTATCTGGTAATGATTTTCTACACTGGGAAGTATGTAGTTACATAACCACATATCTGGTAATGATTTTCTACACTGGGATGTTTTCCAGTCCCAATTCGTCCAGTTAAGGTAGGAGAAAGTCGTTGAGCATGGCTTACAGTAGTCATATGGCCCGTGTCGTTTTCGAAAAAATAAAGTCCGATGAGGCCTCCAGCGTAAAAACCACACCATACAGTAACTTTGACGGGTGTAATGGCTCTTCGTATGTTATACGCAGATATTTGGTGCCCCAGAAGCGATAATTCTACTTGATGATGGAAATGGGCCTCTTCGCTCATGATGATTTTCGGTGAAAAGTTGTCTTCCTCGTGGTTAACAATTATTCCGCGTTCTTGAGGAGTATAGTGATTGATGTCTTATTGGCGTGTATTTTGTATCTGTTTACTTCACAAACGTCAAAGCAGATTTGACATCTACCGCCATTTACAAAAATTATTGTATCTTCCGATAAGGTGATTACTTTTGCACCACGTTGTAGATATGACTATACAACAAAATCTAATTTTTTACAAACTAACAACGTTCTGACAATTGATTCCGGCATAGGGGACAATAACAAAAATATAGGTGTATCGGCATTTTAAAAGTTTACGTCTGGCCCTATGTTTTTTGGGGGGTTAAAAATTCCTCCCTTTTGCAAATATTGCTCTTTTCTTTCTCATTCGGTTATTTTTCAACCGATTTAAAAACATTTTTTTTGTTGAAAAAGTATTCAAATTACCTTTCTAATAGCTGAATATAGTTAGTACAAATTATTGCCGCTAGATGGCGCAAAATTCATTTTTATTTAAAAATGCATCAAAACACCCTGTATTTGCAAATATTATAAGTTTATATGTTCAGCAAAAACACTCGCCAAAGGATTTTGTACAAATATGCCAAACATCATTTGGTCGAATTCTGAAAATTTAAAGGCCAAACTTTTGATTTTCTTCAATAACCTAAAAATACCGGTAGTTTTGTAAATAACGGAATTATGAAAAAGTCGCAGAACAAAAGTTACTGCTGAAGCCCTAAAGAACCATTTTCAACAATAAAATAGTTCTTTTTCGCAAAAAGTCGATTTTGGCATATTGCTATTTCCCAGTGTAGAAAATCATTACCAGATATGTGGTTATGTAACTACATACTTGGTAATCGTAACTAGTTACTTTTGTTATTACATTTCTTATTACCTTTATATGGCGATGTCGCGAAAAATAATGAGTTGTCGTTACACACCAGCATACGAAAAATCTAAAAATATATCGTCACCTATGTGCTTACCAGTACTGACAAAAATAATGAGTCTAAAATAGATTTTCTAAAAAATAAATTATATAAAAAAAAAAATTTTTTATTGTATTTTTTTTTTTAATAAAATTTGCTGGTGCGGAAATCGAACCTGGGTCTACAGATTGCCAGTCAACAGCTCTACCATCTGAGCTATATCGACATGTAATATTTAATAGATAAAAACACAATTGACCTACTGCACACAAGTAAGCTTACTCGCCAACATACAAAAAATGAAAAAATATCCTTACCAGTGTTTAAAAAATATTGAGTCTAAAAATAGATTTCAAAAAATTTTCAAAAAAATATAAAAAATTATTTTCTATTTGAAATAATGATAAAAATAAGTAATTATCAGTAACTCATTATTATATGTTTTAAAATAATACAGAAGGTAAGTGCGTGTCATTACTGGTAGTCCAAAAAAATGTCATTACCGTTTCTACACTAGGTTATAGTATAGGATGAGTTCAGCAAGCTTATATAAAATACCCAGCAAAACCACACATTACCAAATAATGTGTAAAGTAATGAGTTGCCATAGCGGCCGATGCATTACTTTATACCTTACTTCACTAATGAATTTTACAGGCGATGAGCGCCGAAGTAATGTATGAGGAGGAAATGATAAAGTAATTGTTTACTTATGTGGTTACGAGGATGCGAAAAGTAATGGGTCTAAAAATAGATTTTAGTAAAAAAAAATTTTATTTAAAAAAAATTTATTACAAAGATTTTTTTTAATAAATATATAAAAGGGGTCACGCTGGGATTCGAACCTGGGATCCCTGCATGTTAGCCGAGAACACTACCACCTGAGCTATCGACACATATAACATTTGATTGCTTAAAAAGTAAATGAATTGTTGTGCTTCGTATTTTCATTTGCAATGTCGAAAAATATATACCTTACACCTATGCTTACAAAAAAACACAAAGTAATGTGTCTAAAAATAGATTTTCAAAAATATTATAAGCATTACTTTCCATTTATAAATCATGCATTACGTAATCAGTGATTGGTAAGTCAGGTAACGAGGTATCATTACAAGGTAATGCGTGAGTATATCGCACCCATTACCAAAGTTTTGCTGGGTACTACGAAGAACATGTTTGTGGAACATTTTAAACCTCTTTCTCTTCAATTAAATGAACTTTTTTGCCCCCTTTTTTAAAAGGGACCAAACAGACCCGCATCACCTATGCAATTGAAAAGTTTGTAGAACAGGTTAATATTCAGAAATATATCTAAAATTTTTGGTAAATTTTCATAAAAAATTGCGAGTATAAATCAAACAGCATTTATCTTTAACATTTTTGTATAATATTTGTTTATTTATAGAATAGTTTTCTTGTTTTAATACATAGGGTTTTATGCTTTGTTTTTTGTTTATATAATACAATATTACAACAGTTTGTTACGAGTATTATTTGTTATTTAATTTGTTTTATTTACTATTACCTTTATATGCAGATTACATACTAGTATGAACTTAATTATTTGTATGTATTTATAGGTAGATGTAGATGTCTTCTTTTCATTCTACTTGCCTATAATTATTGCATAAATTAAGTCTCATATATAATATATATAATTATTTTATTTATAGTTTTTTTTTTATTGTATCATAAATCAAAATTTATACCTTTTACTTTTTTATATGAAGATAAAAATAAATATTTATTTTTAAAATTACTTAAAGTAAGTAAATATTGCTAAATGTTACAAAAAATCATTGTAGTTAGTATAAAAAAAAATCTTAATAAAGATCTTTTATTTTCTCTAGAGGTTCTAAATTTAATAAGCTAGAATTATTAAGTAGATGAATTTTGAAAAAATAGAATAGTTAAATTAAGAAAGCAATAAATAATGGGAGATACAAATTATCTACAATTTTCGCTTTAAGCTAAAATTTCAAGTTAGTATTAAATTAATTGAAAATACCATTAAAAAGAAAACTACTGAATTTGAATCTTAATGCCCTATGATGTTCAAAACGGTTAAGTATTTATGCAAAATTAACTATCATTATAAAAAATCAACAAAAATTGAAATCGTGAAGAAAAAATATATTTTTTAAACAGAGTCTTTATTTTATCTAAGAACACAAGCACTAATTGTGCTACCAAAAATAATGAACCAAGACCAACCATTATTTGTAAATATACCGATCCACGCAGAGTAACTTTTTCTGTCGATTTATCGATGTTCTTCCGTCTGTGAACGTATGCCTGTAATTAAACTAAATGTAGCAATTCACGGTGGGTCTCATACTGTAAGTTTAAGCGTTAACTAATAATTGGACAGAATTTGATATATACCCAGAATAACTGACATTACCAAGTAGTTAAGCAAGTAAGTTACACACGCGTTAGTACAAATATATCTCAACATTGTCTGACTTCTGAAGTTCCAAGAATATAATATAAGTTAAATACACAATTTAATTTTTAAAAGGTTTTTTTTTGAAGAAAATAATGAAGATTTGATGATATTTAGGGGCTTATTTTTTAATTTTAACTGCTTATTTAACTGTTTTTTGAGCAGTTCTTTAAGAGCTTAAAACATCGGTTTTAAAGCTTTCTTTTGTTGGCCTAGTCATTACCGATTCTATACAGGGAGTTTATTTACTCCCATAATTACTGCTGTTCACGATGTCCCAAAATTCATGGCTTGCGAAAAAAGCGCGAATAATAAGTTACCATCATTGTTAGCCAAAAAATAAATGTTTAACTAGATATTAGGAAATAAGTGGTTAAAATTAGGTTGTAAAACACTAGGTTATATATTAGGGTATCCCTTAAAAATAGATTTGTCATTACACCCCCAGTTTTATTGAAAATGGTCCCAAATGGAAGAAATCGATTTTTTTTTTTTTTTGAAAACGTTAACCCGTGCCGAAAGTTGCACGAAAATGGCCCATTTTGGAAAAAAGTGTTTTAATATCAAAAATTCCCAAAATTCAAAATTTCAAAAAAAATTATTAGCCTGGAATCCAAAATCACCCACGAATTTGATCAAAAAAAATGCAAAAACGTGTTTTTTTTTTAATTAATTTTAAAGATTTTTTAAAATGCCTAATTTGGAGATGCCGATTACTATTTGTACCACATAATAGTTGATATTAAAGAAACAAATAAATTGTAAAAATGATAATTCGAGTTTGTGTTTGGAGCGACTGCTTTCCAGGACATTTTACAAAAATTGTTTATTTTGTCAAAAATTTAACAAAATTTGAATATTTTCATCAAATTTTACACAGTTTTCGGAAAAACATCACTTAAATTTGGTTAGACTATAATTATCTTTACATTTGTTTAAAAAATATTTAACCCTTAGTGGCTTGGGGCCAGAAACGACCCATGAAACTTAATATTAATTATGACTACGAGATTTTAAAGGCTTAAATTGATAAAAAAAAATCTCAACTGGATAAAAATAATTTTTTTATGTAACGTGATCCATAGGGGGATAATTTTTATACTTTTGGCCAAAAACGCCCCTCTAGAAAATTTACAGAATAACACCGTTCATAATTTTCGGAAAAATATCACTTTGAATGAATAAAAAAAAATGTTTTCCACTTGATAAAAATTATTGTTTTCAGTAACTTGATCCATATAGGGTTAATGTTCTCACTTTTCACAAAAAAAAGACCCACTAGGAAATTTAACGTTTAACGTTTTCCAAAAAAAAAAGAAATCGATTTTGTTAATTTGGGACCATTTGTAAAAAAAAATGCAGCATATGCGTGTCGAAAATCGACCAAACACTTTATAAGGGACACCCTAATGTATATACATATTAAAAATTTTATGACGCTAGTGTAATGCCATTTCCGATAATTTTTATAAGCCCGTTTACAGAATGCAATTTAATTCCGGTGGGGATTTCATAAAGACCACGATTATGACCATTTTAAAAACTTTTAAAATTTTTTTTAGTTTAATACTTTTTCCAATTGTACTTTTGTATAAAATCAAAATCTGTCACATTTCTTATTATAGATGCTATTGAACAATACTTTTCTGCATGAGTATAAAAAATTAAAGAATATCTCGCTTTTTATCACTTTTCACTTATTTTATAACACCAAACACTTTAATGCAAAATAAACAATAATTTTGTTCGAAGGTTCCTCGACAATCTACATTTTGCCAATGACTAAATAATTAAAAGACTCTCCAACTCTCCCTAAATATGTTAAATCACTCTCTTCTTAATTTTTATCGATTTTACCCAGACTTCTCCTGATTTCGCCCAGACTTCTTGTCTACACCGAATTCTTTCTTCGACAAACAATGTCACTATTAAAATTAATAGCAATAAGTTTTTTTTCTCTTTTTGATGTCTCTTTGTTTTATATGGTATATTTTTTTTTCTTTCTTTGTGTGCTTCTTAAAATTTCTGTTCCGAAAATCTCAAACAAAATTTCCACTAACTGATTGATGATGCCGGTAAAAAATATACTGGCCATCTTATAGTTAGTTGTCGAAACTATACCAATGATTGTGAAAATAATCTCTCTGAATTCAGATAAGAATATGTTTGTAATTCGAAGAGAGGAATGTGATTGTCCTGGTAATATATGATTCTAGAAGTGTGAATAATATGAAAACCGGAAAAAAGAGATACTTTCACTATAAAATGATTAAAGCATTTGTTAAGTATGATTAAATAATATATTAATAATTTGGTTACAATAACCACCCTACTGGAAATTTTAACAAAGTGTCACCGAACTGGCCCCTTTATATGAAATAGACTGGTCACTTTTACATGGCGTTGTCATAGGAGGGGGAAATTGACCCCTTGTGACATGTCACAAGACAAATCCTAGGACAGGTTACTGAACTCTCATAAAAAACAAAGTTCAGGGACCTGTCCTGGGATTTGTCTAGTGACATGTCACAAGGGGTCAATTTCCCCCTCCTATGACAACGCCATGTAAAAGTGACCAGTCTATTTCATGTAAAGGCGCCAGTTCGGTGACAGTTTGTTAAAATTTCCCGTAGGGCATGTATGGCAGTAGCAACATAGTTTTATAGCCGTGATCATACTTTTTCTCTGCAGGTTAATGAATTGAAATTCCTCAGATAAAATTTGTAAAATTATAAAAAGGATTTTATTTTCTAATAAAAGAAGTTACCTGAAATATGAAATTAAACCACAATTTCAACAAACTTACATGAATTATATTTTGAAAGAAATTTAACAATAATTTTTAATAACCAGAACTTTGAATGTAAATTATTATGAAATTATTATCTTTTAATTTGATTTTTAAGGCTTCACTTTATACAAAAAAATATTTACACCATTTTATTTTTGTTGTTTAATTTTTTTTAAATTGCTTAAAGGAATTTTTGTTTTATTTTTAATATTTTTTCATTTTTATAATGCAAAAAGGGAAGCAAGCAATAATTATCTACGATTTTCATTAAACCATTTTCACATTTTGTGTCACTTTTTTGTCAGTTTTTTTTTTGTGTATTAACTCACATTTTGTTATCATTGTATACTAAAATATAAAATATGTTTTGTAAAAATTTTATTTTTTTCTATTTAAAACTCTTTATAAGCTTAAGTTGTATAATTTAAATGAAATGTGGTTTAAAATTGGCTTAAAATGAGAAATATAAACTGAAAACCTATAAGCGATATGTTTGTCTAAAATAAATTGAAAATTTATATATTTCTATAGGTCATATATTTCTTAACAGGAAATGTTCCCCTTTTTTAAATATATTTTATCTAAAATTGTAATTTATTTTTTTTTTTATTTTATACTACAAATTTTGTTGCACAACTTTGTGTTTTTTTATATATATATAAAATCAAAATTTGATTTCTAGCGGCCTTTGAAGGGCTTTTTTAATATTTCTACATTATTTTTGGCTTAACTACGGATTTTATAATTTTGCCTCCGATTTTTTTAATAAAGCTTTATTTATATATGTATATTTTTTACTACAATTGGTTTATATACTTTTTTTACTTACGTCGTTTTATGTATTAATTTATTTTTATATGTCTATATCCTGGTGAAAATCGAAATATAGAGGAACATCATACATGGGCATATATGATCATAAATATATATAAATAGGTCACCACCCATGTGAAAATCGAAATATATATAAAAACACATGATCATACATTGACTTGTCTATGATCATGCATGGGCATACATAGTCATATACGTCTATGTCTAGTTCGATGTATGACCATACATGATCTCATATATTTCCATATATCTTAGGATACAAAATTTGAGGGTATATGACCGTACATGTTCATATATGACCATATATGCTCATATGTGATTCACATATGCTCATATATGGTCATATATCTCCATATACCCTCAAATTTCGGATCTAAAAGGTATATGGAAATATATGAGATCATTTATGGTCATTCATTGCACTATGCCTGGACGTATATGACTATGTATGCCCATGCATGATCACATACGAGCCAATTTATGATCATGTGTGTTCATATATATTTCGATTTTCACATGGGCAATGTAAAAATCGAAATATATGTTAACATATTGTACATGGTCATACACTGACTGTATGACAATGACTGTATATGATCATGCATGGACATACATGATCATTTACATCCATGCATAGTTCAATGTATGAGCATTCATGATCTCATATATTTCCATATAGCTTCGCATCCGAAATTTGAGGGTATATGGCCATATATGATCATATATTAGCATATGTGAATCATGTATGAACACATCTGGTCATATATGGACATTTACAGTCATATTCCCTAAAATTTCATATCCGAAGATATATGGAAATATATGAGATCATGTATGATTGTACATTGAACTATGCATGGACATATATGGTCACATATGCGCATGCATAATCATATACAAGTCAATTTATTATCATATATGTTCATATATATTTCTATTTATACATGGGCAACATATAACCATAACTTTTCTGAAATGTATTTGGCCGCATATTATTATATATAGTCATATATCGACATAGTTAACTATATGGTAATACGTGACCTCATATATGATCACAGGGGTGGCAATGAAAATTCAAACTTGAACTTTTCCTGATACTCGTGCGAAATATTGTAACACTTTCTCTGAAACTAACCCAGTAGCAAAAAATACTAGTTTAGAACCAGTTATGTACTAGTTTATTTGAACCAGGCAACTAGTACGAGTTCTACCGGCTCTCCATACGAACAACTGTAGAATTTAACATGGAGATTTCATAGGGATGGGGACAATTGTCCCCAAACTCCCTCTTTGGTACTAGTTGTAGAACTAGTTTAAAAATTAGAATTTAATGACGAAAAACAGGGAGCAAAACTGGTACTAATGTGACACTCGAGGAACCAGTTCCAAAGTGACTCTTTGGAAATAGTACTGTACCAGTTGGTTAAGATCTAAATTATATACGTAGATAAAAAACAAACACTTTTTCTTTGATGAAACGTAGATTAGACCGATAGTTTCCTTACGGAGATAATTAGGTACATTTACCAAACGAAATCTAAAATATTTTGTGTTTATGATTTCTAATCACAATAAAAAATTTTAGTGTTTATTCGCAACTTCAGACTATATTACTAACAACAAATGTAAACAAAACTAGAATTTCAAAACTCCTATTTAAATTTAATCTTTCGAAATAGTCTCGCATTGTTTCAATCAAACTAATAGGTACATAAATGGTTAAAAATTGTTTTAAGAATAACAACAGGGAGCTGTACTGGTACTTATAAGAAATTTACCAAACTAGTTCCGGAGTGACTCTTCGGTGCCAGTACTGTACCAGTTGATTTGCACCTCAAAGGCAATTTACAGTAAAAAAATGTGGGTGTTTATTTGCAAACTCTGATGTTCTATTAAATACAAACATAAACGAAATGAGAATTTCAAATTTCGCATTTTAATTTCTTTTAAAGTCCCCACATAGATCGTATTTAACTAGTACACAACTGGTTCAAAATGGTTATTTTGAGAATTAGTTTTGTAGTTTCTAGTCAAAAAACTAGTACTTTTTAGAACTAGTTCGACCATTTGCTACTGGGAATATAGTGAAAATTTGAGCAAATCGGCAAACTCATTGCCATGCACTTTTGAGGTCAAAGTTTCGAAATTTTATAACAAATCAAAACAAATTTACTTTATTCTTTCAATACATTCGCCCTTAGGTACTATCTAAATTTTTCAAATGTATATTTTAGTTAAAATATTTGGTGGCAGTATGCCTTGACTTGGTTTATTTTTGGAGCATTCTGATTGGTTAATTTATTTTCAACCAATCAAAATGTTTGAAAATATTAATAGTTTTTTTAGGGTTTTCATACACAAAATGAACAAAACCGTATGATTAACATTAAAGTCGACTTTAAATTTAAAATACTACTTTATAGTACGGCCCATTGTTTTTAATACAATTTTGTATGCTGAACGCAAGTAGGAAAACATTTTTGAAATCGCTTAAGGAATTTCCGAGATATCGTTATATTTTTTACCTTTTTCTAAGTTTAGGAAAAATTTAGATTTTCAGCTAAATTTCCAAGTAATCTCGTAACTGTCTGAGCGATTTGAATTTCGTGTTCCTCATACTAAATTTTATTGGAAACGATGTGAAAAAACATTATTAAAATATCTTTCTTTTTATTTGCTCTAAAAATTCCAAAACTTTGAACTCAAACACGGCTCAAAGTTATTCGATTTTGATCAAAATTTCACCATGTGAATTCTGGCGTTTGGACCATTTATGTGTGCATAGGAAATTTGAGGAATACAAAGTTATGAAGTCAACTATAAGATCATGTGTGGAAACATATAGTGACGCATACTATCTTATATGCTCATGTGTGATTATGTATCTATATTTATATATATTACGATTTTCACATAGTTTATTATAATTTTTTTTTTATTATATTTACAAATTTTACTAACTGGAAATAAGGAAAATTGTTTTAAATAAATAGAGTAATTTTTAAAATATACAATAGGAATTTTTTTACATGCACCCACAAAAATAAAATCGAGTTTCAATTATAAAATTGATAATATCAATTATATTTTAATTGATTTTGCACATATCACGCAAATGATACTCTCAATTACTAAAAGTAGTGTGCGATTAATTGAAACAACTAAACAATTCAAATATTTAACTGATTCAATTACAAATTTTATTCTAAATAAATCTTTAATTAGATAATTTAAGCTAATAATTTTTTGTGTGTAAAAGAGTTAAATTATTACAAATAAAGTAATCAAAACGGATTTGTTTTTATTAAAATATAAGAATAAACGATTTACTGACAATTTCCCATTTACAAAATAATGATTTTCACAATTTCTGAAAAAAATATGATTTTTTAAGTCCGTCCACAATGTTGATTCGAACTGGGTCTTTGGAGTTGTATTGATAATCGTATTGTATTGAAAATGGTATTAATCAAAAATTAATTTTCATTTTATCATTTATTTGAAACAATGATGGGAAAATCCTATTACTTCTAAATAGGTTCGGTCCATATTTGGTCCTATCGCCCATATGGACTATATTTCCGATTTTCTCTTAAATACACTCACAATATTTTATCGTTAAAAACAACATGAAATACATATAAAATTAATTGAAAATACAATTAAAAAAAGGACTACTGATTTTTTTTTATTATATTCAAACTATTTTGCTATCTGTTTTCAAACATTGTTTAAACAATCCAAAAAAGAAATAAAAATAATTGAAAAGCCTGTTAAAACAATCTCAAATTTTTAATTGATAAAAAGTTAGAAAAAACGATTTTGTAGAATGTTTTTTCATATTTGAAAGTTTTTTTTTTTTTTGAATTTTCAAAACACTACACACACAACACACACCTTCATATTTTTATTGGCTATGTTGGTGTGTATGAGTAAAGAATTTCTTGTAATTTGAACTGAAATAACTTTGTATATAAAAAAACTATTTTAACAAAAAAGAAAACTGAATATTTGATTTTTTTTTTGTTTTAAAACAGAAAACAACGAAATTATTTAAATTATTTTTTTCTAAAAATAGAACATTAAACTGAAAATATCAACTCTTACAGACGATACGTATTTTTTTGTAGTTTGTTTTTTATTGACTTATAAAAAAATTTAAACAATACGTTTCCATGTATTTTAATTGATTCTTCAATTGAAAACAAACTTTACCTATTACTTTTCAAATAAACCTCAATCGGTTATGGAAAATATATTGTGAGTGTACACCGAACATAAGGTAAAATCAAAATAACTTACCGTTATTTTTTTTTTTTAATTTTCTATATATTGACACAATTTTTAATTTTCTATATATTGACACAAATCTATTTTAACCCATTACAACTGCTGTCTTTTAAGCAGACTGGTGCAGGATTTTCAAAAAAAAAGATTTACGCCATACATCGCACAAAATCTTAACATCTTATATTTTGTTCAAATCGGTGCATTGATTTTCGCGTACAAACAAAAACCTCTTCTTATATAGTAATATACTATGAACGTCAAAAGAAACTGTACACTTTGGTTTATTATGTTAACAGTTTCATTTCACTCTTTTACAATTCTTCTTTAATTAACATTTTATGTTTTTTTTAATTTCATATTTTCTTTTATCTTAATTTATATAAAAAAAATAATAATATCATACAACAAAAACCGAAAAAAAAATCTTCATATTCTTAGCATCAAAAGAAACTGTACAACTTGTGCATAAATTAAAATAGAAAATTTTAATGGTAAAAAATTACCATTATTATCTTTAGTGATTTGTTTTATTATCACATTCTACATATTGAAATATTAACTAATGATAATAACACTGTGCTAGTCGCACAGTGTTACCCTACTGGTAAAGCTAATTCGAGTAGGCTGAATTAAATGGTAACAGCCGTTTTTTCAAAGTTAGCCCTCATATTCGCGCATATTGACTCTAAGGCCCAAAAAAATTATATTTTTATATTTCTGGGAACATTTTTAATTATAAATTTATCGAATGATTAAATATGTACAATAGGGTGGGTCGATTTAGCAATCGATATTGTGCGATTGATTTTTCGATAGCTTTTGGCATGAGGAAAAAAAAGTTCCACTACGACATATCAAAAAAATCATTTTCGAGGTGCCCAAATTTAAATTTTTTGCAATTTTCTAATAAATACTAGATTAGCGCCATCTTGCGGTGGCTTTTTGAAACAACTAATGGAGTTGTAAACAATATAACATTACAACCTTTCCAGAAAGGTATTACTTATGAAAATCGGATAAAAAATGTGGCAACTACACACAGAAAACAGATTCGTAGTTCCAACCGAATTTTTCGCCAACCGAATTTTTGTAGTTCCAGGTACAATCACTTTTATTTATTTTTAATACCATTGTAATTACCAAAATTTATTTACAATTTTTGAATTTTTGTTGTGTTAATAGATTACTTTAATGTTTGTGGATTATAAATTCTATAAATAGAAAAACACGTTCCACAAAATTTATTTAAAAATTTAAATTTTTTCGCTAACTGGAATCGAACCGGCGTCCCTCCGCTTGTCAGCCCATTGCTTTTCCTCCAAGCTAAGCTCTATTTAATTTTTTTTAGTCAAATTTCAAATTTGAATTTCTTCAGGTTTGAATATTTTGTCTATAAATAAAATTATATTAGCAACAGAAAATCAGTTGTGTCTTTTAATTTGAATAAAAAAAAAATTATATCGCGAACCGGGATAGAACCGGGGACCTTCCGTTTGTCAGCCCCTTGCTTTCCCTCTAAGCTAAGCTCTATTTAAATTTTTTAATCAAATTCCAAATTTGAATTTCTTCAGGTTTGAATATTTTGTCTATAAATAAAATTATATTCACAACAGAAAATCAGTTGTGTCTTTTCATTTGAATAAATAAAAATATTATTTTAAAAAAAAGTACTGCCTTGGTTGAGGTTTGAACTCAAATCTCTAAGGCTATAAGGCTGTGTCTCTACCTCCTACGCCACAGATACTTACATTTAGTTGTTGTCTAACTTAGAATTTAAACATGCATATGTATGAAACGAAAAAAATATGATAGATTCCAAAATTTTATTATGATAAATAAAATTTCTGTTCCTTGTCTCAATATTTTATTACAATTACCAAAATAATGGAAATTAATAGTTAAAGCTACTAAAGTTGAAAAAAAAAAAATTTAAATTGATTGGAAAAACTAATACTTTGGATAGAGTGATCGATTTTATTGAAACACAACTGATACTAGATTTTTGCAGCCGATATTTTATTCAAATGGCTAAATCTTCGATGAATTGGTGGTTGTTGGTATTGAAGTTAATGTGGAAGTTGGTATTTTTTCAATATTGGTTAGAAAAACCAAAATTTTGGATAATGTGACAGTGTTTTGGTTCATCATATATATTTTCTGTTCACAAACAAATATAACTTTCCTGATGATGAATTTTAAATAACTGCAATTAAAATTATTGAATAATGAAAAAATTTCGTTGGTTCCGACAGAATTCCAACCAATTTATTTTCTGTGTGTAGAGGTAAAAGTATATAAGTAAAATTATTTTCTACTTGATGATGAAATGATAATAATGATGATGAAATGATGATGATGTTGATGAAAACAAGCAGAAAATAATTTTACTTATATACTTTTACCTCTAGTTGCCATGTCGTAGTGGCACTTTTTTTCCTTATGCCAAAAGCTATCGAAAAATCGATGGCAAAATATCAAAAAAATTTTGCCCATACAAATCGGCTCACTCTAATGTACAACATTAAGGAAGCTGTAATTTTTTTTGCACATTTTTCCGCGAAAAAAAATCCCGAAAAATTGTTGTTAACAGAGTTGAATTGATTTAAATTCAAAAATGATCCCAATAGTACGAGTGCTAACTTCGAAAAACGACTAGTACCATTAAATTCAGTGTACTGAAATTAGCTTTACCAATAGGGTGCCCAGCTTGTCAAAAAAAAAAACAGCGTTGTTGGAATTTTGCTAAGAAGTATCAATACATTCTGGAGCAAAGTGGTATTTAGCTACGACAGCAAATTTTAAATTTTCGGTAAGAAAAACTAATTAAAATTTTAAGATGCAAAAATGCAAAATTTTCAGTCATCTTATGAGGGTGTATAATGGCCAGTAATGTAGGTAACTTGATTTTCTTGGAGAGTACTATGAATAGAACAGATAACCTCAACATTTTAAAAGATAATTTGCCACCCAGTTTTGAAAAATTGACTTTAATCAAACTTGACTCATTCAACAAGACAGTGAACCCACAGCAAAAACAGTAAAGGAGTGGCTGATTTATCGTACTACCAAACAGCTGGATCACCTCCTCCCCGCAGTCATCTGACCTCAACCCCACTGAACATTTGTTAGAGCATCTGGACCGGCAAATAATAAAAATAACAATTACCAGTTATGAATCTCTCAAATCAGTGATATTGGAGGAATGGCAAAAAATCTCTCCCGAATTTACCCGAAACCTAGCTGAATAGATGCCCAGAATATTGCAAGCAGTGTTGCCAGGTTTGACGATTTATCATCATTTGAACGATTTTTACTATAAAAAATAGGTAAATGACGATTTGACGATGTTTTCCTTCAAAATGACGATTTTTAATCCGAAATACAGTAAAAAAAATACGATATTGTTTCAATCTCTAATTCAAGTTTTTAGTTTTTAAAATTATGCACACCAGCATACGAAAAATCTAAAAATATATCATTACCTATATGCTTAGCAGTACTGACAAAAAGAATTAGTCTTAAAATAGATTTACCAAAATATCGTATAAGTTTTATAAAAAAAATATTTTTTAATTGTAAAATTTTTTTTAATAAAATTTTTTAGTGCGGGAATCGAATGTGGTTCTCCAGGTTGCCAGTCAATAGCTCTACCATCTGAGATATATCGACATGAATGTTTGATAGATAAAAACATAATTGACCTGCTGCATACAAGTCAGCTTACTCGCCAACAGAGCTTCGAAGAATAAATTCCCTAATTCCCTTTTTTTTGAACTGAATTTATATTTTGGGAATGAATTCCCTGACCAAACTTAAGGAATGGAATGAATTCCTTTTTTTTCATTCGATTTATATTAAAGGAATTCATTCATTTTTTTCTAATGCCTTCATAAATTTTTATGAATTCATTCCACAAGGAATTCATTCAATTCTAGTTAATTCAACTTTTGGCTAAGGAATTCATTCAACTGTGCACTTAATTCAACTTTTGATCAAGGAATTCATTCAATTCTAGTTAATTCAACTTTTGGTCAAGGAATTCATTCAATTCTAGTTAAATCAACTTTTGGTCAAGGAATTCATTCAATTCTAGTTAATTCAACTTTTAGTCAAGGAATTTAATTTATTTCGTTTAATTCCCTAGGAATTGAAACTTAATTCAGGGAATTAAACGAAAAAAATTTAATTCCTAGGGAATTAAACGAAAAAAATTTAATGCCTTACGGAATTAAACGAAATAAATTTAATTCCTTGACTAAAAGTTGAATTAACTAGAATTGAATGAATTCCTTGACTAAAAGTTGAATTAACTAGAATTGAATGAATTCCTTGACCAAAAGTTGAATTAAATAGAATTGAATGAATTCCTTGATCAAACGTTGAATTAAGTGCACAGTTGAATGAATTCCTTAGCCAAAAGTTGAATTAACTAGAATTGAATGAATTCCTTGACTTCAAATTGAATTAAATAGTGTTGAATGAATTCTTTAGTGAATGAATTATTTAATTTTAATTCTTTACGCTTTGGTCAGGGAATTCATTTTATAAATTTGAATTCTTTGAATTCATTCACAGGAATTAATTCCTGCTTATGTCTTATTGATGAATTCATTCCTTGAATTACAGAATGAATCAATTTTTTGGGAATTCATTCCAAAAAGAAATTAATTCTTTAAAGCTCTGCTCGCCAATATACAAGAAACCAAAAAATATGTGCTTATATATATCCTTACCAGTATTGAAAAAATATTGAGTCTAAAACTAGATTTCAAAAAATTAAAAAAAAAATCTGGAAAATTACTTTCTATTTGAAATAATGACAAATCTAAGTTATTATCAGTAACTCATTATTATATACTTTAAAATAATGCAGAAGGTAAGTGGGTGTCATTACTGGTAGTCCAAAAAATAATTATATGTCATTACCATTTCTACACTGGCTTGTAAATGTTATATTAAAAATGTTTAATCGAACAAGCGCGATATGATTAAAAAAGAATAATTTTTACATTATTTATTAGTTTGTAAAGTCATAAATGTTTTATAATGTTATAGGTGGCGTATGGAATGAATTTTGTATGAAAAATTTATTTTGTGAACCTACTTTAACTTTATGAAACATTTATGAATTTAGGTATAAGTTTTCCGGGTTCTTATAACACAAACAGATTCTATTTTGACGATTTTAAACGGTTTTTTGACGATTTTTAAAAACGCTATGACGATTTTGACAATGTTTTTCAAAATTTTCGACGTTTTTGTGCCTAATAAACCTGGCAACACTAATCAACAAGCATAGAATCTCAATAGGATGCATGCGTCTCTTCTTATGTTAGCTGGCTCTGACCGACATTTAAAGACATTTTATTAGAGTGTGATAGGTTAAGTGTTATGGATGAATTTTAATAAATATTAAAAAAATAAGCATAATATGTATGAAAAAATATAATTTAAAAAAAAACTAAACCCGTTAACTGTAATTTAACATCTTCAAATCTCAGCCAGAGCCAGTGCGAAAGCTGGTAACAGCATGTGAGCGATTTGCATAGAGCCTGCTCTAATCAAGTCAGATGGAATCCCAACTAATAAACTCTCTTAAAGTCTTTTGTTATTCTTACTGTACAATTTCTTTTGACGCTGTAAATATAAGAATTTTTTTTTTGTTTTTCTTGTGCATTTTTTGTTATTGTTTTTTTTTATAAAATGAGAAAACAGAAAATATATTTTTCAAAAAACATTAAATTAGTGAAATGAAGTTGAAAACAAAAAAAAATCTAACGTGTACAGTAGACCGTACCTCAAAAAAAAAGTTCGCCGTACACCCTCCAATATGATGTATTTTTGGAAGGCGATTTAAAAAAAATTTTTTTTGCCGACCGTAGGGGTCGCCTTTCTTAATTTTTTGTTATAGCTTTGGCATTTAAAATCGGATATTAAAGTGTGATATATCGATTTTTTTGCCTCGAGGAGATCAATGTTTTGCTATATAGTAAAAATCCAATTAAAAAAAATTCAAAAAGGCGTCCCCTACGTTCGGCAACCAATATATAAAAAAAATTTCTTCTGGGTTTAGCGAAAAACTTCCTTAGCAAAAGTTTAATGATTTTTTGTGAGCTTTAATTTTCTGACATTAGGGTGGTACATTAGGGTTGTAGCAACTGAGATCTGGTGGGTAACTACTAAAACGGGATACTTGAGGTCAAAATGTCCTTAGAGCAAAACACTGGTGTCCTCGAGAGAAAAACATCAATGTATCATACTATAAGATCCGACTGTAAATACCAAAGATATAACGAAAAATGTAAAATGGCGACCCCTACGTTCGGCAAAAAAAATAAAATTTTTTTTTTTGAAACCTCCTTGCAAAAATACTTCATATTGGAGGGTGTACGGCGCTCTTTTTTTTTGCATGTAAGGTGGTACGCTCTAGTGTACAGTTTCTTTCGAAACGGATTTTGTGATATATCTCTTGTATAAGAGTTTTAAAATTTGTCGACATCTTTGCATTCGCAAAAATTTCAGATTAAAAAATAGAATTTTAATAGATACCATGACACACTTGCAAAACTATTTTGCGTAAGCAGTTCTAATTCCATTCCATCCAAAACACAGAAAAAAATAAAAAGGAATTAAAATAATGAAACTGAAAATACTAATTAATATTTATATAAACTAAATTTTGCCAATATCCCGCAAATGAGAGTATTAAAAAAATATTAGTTGAAATATTTAAAATTCAATTAAAATTTTAATTTATTCAATTAACTATTTGCTCGAAAACAAATTTTATTTTAACAAATCTTTAATTAGATATTTTAGGTAATTAATTCTGTGCTGTGTAACTGAAATCTTTAAGGGAAAATTACTGCAAACGTCGCTATCTATTATTTGTGGGTTTGAATGAGTGTATTAAAAAAATATTATTTGAAATATTTAAAATTCAATTAAAATTTTAATTTATTCAATTAACTATTTGCTCGAAAACAAGTTTTATTTTAACAAATCTATAATTAGATATTTTAGGTAAATAATTCTGTTCTGTGTAACTGAAATCTTTAAGGGAAAATAACTGCAAACGTCGCTATCTATTATTTGTGGGTTTGAATGTAAATAAAATATCTTATATAATTAATTATTTAAAATAACTGGTAGTAAAATCTAATTGTTTTTAAAATTAAAATAATTCATAAACTTAGGTTTATACACATACAAAATTAATAGAATTTCCTTAAAATATATTTTAAACATAATATTTTAATTTAACAATTAAAAAATTCCCATACATAAATAATTAATATATTAATATTAATTCCTAATTAATTATTTGTCATTTGGTATCGTGTTAAATCTAATAAATGTTCATAAAGCAAGTCTTCATGGGGCGTTAAACCGATCATAATCCAACCACATATGGCACCAATACTACGCGTTACAGATAAACTACTCCATACCGAAACAATACTATTGGTAAGCTAAAATGGAAATAGAATAACTACAGGTTAGAGAAGAAATTCAGCAGCTATTAAGGAGTTCAATAACTTTTGTATCACCCTAATAATTTTACAATTTATATACCACTTATACTTACCATTTCTTGTTGCGTTAATGTTATATTAAGATTATTATTCAAATATAATTTTTCATCTATATTATCGGAACAGATTGTTAAGATTATTGTCGCTATATATATCATAGCTATTATTAGCCAACGAAATGATATTAACTCAGATGCATTTGATAAATTCCAACGACAAATGTCCATACTGTAAAAAGAAATGAAAAAGTTAAACTTTATTAAAGGTTGATAGTTCAAAACTGCAATTGTCATTTATTTAATAAAACAGATAAGAGACCTTTTCATACTTTCTGACATTAAACAATAATATTGAAAGGATAGCTACTAGTATTGACATTTCGATATAGTTTTTTCCAAAATCAAATCACACGTGTAAGTCTAATTACAATATATTGATGTCAATTACCTGATAACATTCACAATCTATAGAATAATAAAAAAATTGTAAAATGAAGCAAAATTAAATCAAATTGAAATGAATTATCTGAATGACACTAACGAATTTTTGCATAATACTATCAAAAAAATTCGATTGAAACCATTAAAATAAATTTGCCAGGACGTTAGTTTTTTTAAAGTTACCTATAGTTGAGTACTGAAATAAGTATATTTCATTAGGTATTAAAAATAAGGAAAATGAGTTAAAAGTCAATCCAATTATTGGTATTTCCAACAAAAAAAAAAAAATAATAATAAGAATAAAGAGGGGGTTTACAGTATCAAATTTTGGAGAAACATATTTAATAAATGGTACAGTGTATATTCCGATTACAAAACAATAAGATTTTAATTATTTTTATTTTGTAAAACAACTAATACTTTGATTTATTCATGTGAGTTCAAATGTTCGATCAGCCGATTACGCGTTCACCAGCATGAGGGTGATTTCATTCAACAGTGGTTTTTTTGAGTGGTTAAATGTGAATAAAACATGTTCGACAGACTACTCAAACTGATCCGAACTACGCGTTCAGCAGCATGATATTGATTTTATTCAACATTGAGTATTGTTGAGTGATTAAATATGAATAAGAATTTTAGTGTATGATTGAACCAAGAAAAAAGTTGATTTTGCAGTTCTCTGTTTAGTAGAACCAACCGAATTGTGGATTGTATTGATAATAGACTCAACTAATGATTGGTATTGGTAAAGGAATTTTATACTGTACTTGTTTTCCTAACGAAACATATAAATTAAAAATTAGACATTAAAATTAATAAGTATTTGTGGTGTAGTGGGTAGAGAGGTAGCCTAATACGCCGGATTTTGGAGTTATAATCGCAGAAAAGGGAAAATTAAGATGTTTTTTTTTCTAGTAAAATAAAAAATTCATATGTTTAAACAGCAAATATGAGAAATAAAATTAAAAGCAGTTGCGGTGAAATGGGTAAGAGTGTGAACTATGCATCTGAATGGCCGGGTTCAATACCAGAAAATTCAAAAAATGTTCAATAAAATTTTGTGGAATATAATACTATTTATGTGGCACGTAATACTGAATTAGACAACTGAATATAGGCTTTTACGACCAAAAATATAATTTAATATAAAAACAGTGTCGTAACTGCCTGAATTCGACTAGCAAGAAATTCGGTAGCCACAACTCTAAATGTGGTATGTGGGTGTACTCAAAATGTTAAGTACGATGAACAAAAAAATGGTTTTTATTAAATTTGATTTTATTTTTATTTTTTAGATTTTAAAATTTGTTTATATTTAATTTTAAATTGCAGTTTACGATAAGTTACTGAAATTAGTAGCGTCTAGTAATTATTTATACTAATTTCTTTGTACACAAATTATTGATATTTAGTAAATTTTGTAACTGATTTTAGCAAATCCATTTTGAATTGCAGTTTACTATAATTTTGCAAAAAATTTTGTAGCGACTACTAACTTTATTATACTAATTCCTAAAATTAGCAAAAAATACCGGAGGGCTTTGTTAAATTTCCCGTAATAACAGCAAAATTTTCAGTAGCCATTACAGGCATTTTTTAGTTGAGTATACTAAAGGGTATTTCGAACACCCATAATTTGAAAATTATAAAAGTAACTCATAAGTAAATCAGTCCATACTCCTGAAAAAGATTTTAAATTTCAGGTTTCCAACCAAGCTAGTTTGGCGTTTTAGCCCCTCACCGTAAAAATTGTGTAAAATCTCGTTTTGGTATGCCAGAAGAATCTACTTTTTATTTTGATTTAATTTCTCTTTCTTTCCTTCTTTTTTCAGTCTTTCTTTTTCTCTCGCTCTTTCTTTCTCTCCTTCTTTATTTTTTCTTTTTTTTTTCTTTCTCTCTTTCAGTCAAATCTTCTCATTAGAAAATCTGAAAATTTTACGGTAGATTTTAGTTGATCTTAAGACTGTTACAATGAGTGTTATTTTTCTTCGGGTTTAAGATCAAATATAACAAATTCCAAATAGAATTCACAATTCATTTTACAATAAATAGAAAAAAAAACTTATGAAAAACAATCTTCCTAGAATCATGGTTGACAATTAATGCATTTTCAAGTGCTACCAAGCACTATCATCAGATTGTCTCTATAGGGTTCTCTCTAGGCTATAATATAGATTTTAGTTTTTGTATTTATGTTAACTCCAAAGTGAAAAACATTTAGAGAAGTAAACTCAAACTTTTTACTTATTTATTTCATATTGCAACGAAAATAACATGTTTTTAACAAATCTATTATTTTTCTCTATGTTATAGTTGTTGCTATAATAACTAAAGCTCCTTTAATAGCAAAGCAGACGTTTATATTGTATGTTGTGTTTTTAACATTCAAGCTTTTTAATTCTATTTATAGTGATTTCTGCCAAATTCCAAGGAAAAAGTTATTAGGAGCATTTCAGCCTTTAAAGTTTTTTCGAATATAATAACCTAACTCTTTGCAAAATCTATAGTTTTGTCTACCTCTATATTTTTCAGACACACAAATCACTTTACGAATACTCCGGTAGTATCCGTTCATGTTTTGGCCTAGTAGCCATAGAAAGATTATACTTTAATGGTTTTTCCAATCCATAACAATTTTAAGTCATTTCTTGCGCGGAATTAAAAAAAATCCAGATCTAACTTTGAGTCAGTTCCTCTTGGCTTTTTTTTTACAAAATTGTTATTGTTCTTTCGAGCAATCATTGGTATAAAATTGTTGAATTCGTAAAGCAAAACTGGATTTCTAACTGATAGATCAAAAGTTTGATGTTTAAAGTAAAACAAAAAACGGTAAAACCCGCAAACTAATAAATCTAAGGCTAGAATATCTGCTCCATTAAAATATCGGAGAGAACGGGATCTTAGCTGTGAAATTCGTTTTTCTGACATTGCAGTCTATACTAGATAGTATAGCTGTTGTCGAAACGTTACTTAGTTTGGAAAATGAAAAAGTTTCGAAACTTAAACTAATTTCATTAAAACATCTAAAAATAGGCAACAAAATATTATACATTCAACGCCCCTAAAGTATGCTTTAAAAAACAGCACATACTTAACTATAGGAAATATTTATTATAAATAAACATATTAGAAATTTCAATTGAATTTTATTTTGTTTTTTTAATAACATGCAACAATAATTTCATAAATTTACCCCCAGAAGTATACTTTTAATTTTATTAAGTAACCACAAAATATATAAAGTTCCCCCTTTATCAGTCTTTTTCTAATATTTTTAATGTATCGTATACTTTAAAATGCCTACAGTCTTTATAACATATTAAGTTTTTTTTATTTATTTATTTCTACTATTTTTGTAATTTTTTTTTGTTGTAATTTCTGTAGGTGTTGCTCTGGAGATGTTATCTAATTTTAGTACTTGCACAAAAGTATACTACAGTTTTTGTTTTTATTTTAATTTAATACATACTTGTGAGTTATTTTTAAAATACGGTTTATGATTTTTTGATGGCTGTTGGTGTAATAGGATGTCAATGTCAATTTTATGAGGGTTAAAAGTTTTATTTTGTATAAAATATTGTTGTTTTACTAACCTAGAAGTATGCTTTACCGAAATAAACTTAATTAATTACACTTATGTGATTTACAAATGAATATTGTATTTTATTTTAAATAACATGATGTAAAATTAAATTGAATGTTTTACTCTTTTAGCAATCATTTGAACCGAGCCATAATTTTCTATAGAAAATGTTTTCGATTGAAAGCAAATTTTGTTGTTGCAACAAATCTATCTATCTGTTTAGATAAGTACAACCCACAACTACATACATAAGTTCAATTATTTTTAACTATTATTCTTGTGAAACTATAGATGCACCTAAAATGATTATTGGATGTGCTTTTCTTAATAGAAAATCAAATGTACATACATATTTTTATACCCTACACCACCCTCGACTCAGAATGACTTTTAAAATGGATTTAGCTATTTTCTTTAATCCTAACGTGAGCCTTTTTTAATTTTACGCAACATACCAATTGGAAAAAAAAATTAAAGTCATAATTTAGAAACCACTTCTCTCATTTCTTTAAAGTATACGTAAGTGTATTTTTGTTGCTTTTTATACCCTACACCACTATGTGGGCAGGGTATTATAAGTTTGTGCTGATGTTTGTAACACCAAAAAATATTGGTCGTAGACCCACCTTATAGTATACCGATCGGCTCAGAATTTTTTTTATTTCGATTAACCGATGTCCGTCTGTCCGTCCGTCCGTCTGTCTGTCTGTCCGTCCGTCCGTCTGTCTGTCTGTCCATGCAATCTTGTGCGCACTCTACAGGTCGCACATATTAAGATATTTTGATGAAATTTGGTACGCAGACCTATGTTGGCCCAAGGACGAACAAGTTTGATTTTGGTGAACATCGGTCCATGTTTAGACCTAGTGCCCATATAAGGGTCCTACCAAAATTATACTGTTTATACGCTGCAGGTTGCAAATATTAAGATATTTTGATGAAATTTGGTATACAGACCTATATTGGCCCAATAACGCAGCCTATTGATTTTGGTGAACATCGGTCCATGTTTAGACCAAGTGCCCATATAAGGGTCCCACCAAAATTATATTGTTTATACGCTCCAGGTCGCAAATATTAAGATATTTTGATGAAATTTGGTACATAGACCTATGTTGGCCCAAGGACGAGGCCTATTGATTTTGGTGAACATCGGTCCATGTTTAGAACTAGTGCCCATATAAGGGTCCCCCCAAAATTGGTTTGGTTACAAACTGCAGGTCGCAAATATTAAGATATTTTAATGAAATTTGGTGCGCTGACTCACATTATAGAAAATTTTGACACAAGCCTCATTTTAACCCATTCGAATTTCGGATCCAAACATTAGTTGGCTTTTAACCAGACTGGTGTAGGGTATTGTATAGTCGGCATGCCCGACTTTAACCTTTTTACTCGTTTAGAAGTAATTTTTAACAACATCCATAAAGTCACTAAAGTCCTTTTTCCAAAAAAAGTACCTTTTTCCAAAAAAAAGTACCTTTTTCCAAAAAAAGTACCTTTTTCCCAAAAAAGTACCTTTTTCCAAAAAAATTACCTTTTTCCAAAAAAATTACCTTTTTCCAAAAAAAGTACCTTTTTCCAAAAAAAGTACCTTTTTCCAAAAAAAGTACCTTTTTCCCAAAAAAGTACCTTTTTCCAAAAAAAGTACCTTTTTCCAAAAAAAAGTAGCTTTTTCCAAAAAAAGTGCCTTTTTCCAAAAAAAGTAACTTTTTCCAAAAAAAAGTACCTTTTTCCGAAGAAAGTACCTTTTTCCGAAAAAAGTACCTTTTTCCAAAAAAAGTACCTTTTTCCAAAAAAAGTACCTTTTTCTAAAAAAAATTTACCTTTTTCCAAAAAAAAGTACCTTATCCAAAAAATGTACGTTTTTCCAAAAAAAAATACATTTTTCCAAAAAAAGACCTTTTTCCAAAAAAATACATTTTCCAAAAAAGGTTTTTTTCCCAAAAAACGGACCTTTTCCAAAAAAAATTAATTTTTCCTAAAAATAACTTTTTCAAAAAAAGTACCTTCTTCCATAAAGTACTTTGTAAAAATAAAGTATCTTTCTCCAAAAAATTTCGCTTTTTCCAAAAAATTCCATTTAAAAAAGTATAATTTCACAAAAAGTACTTTTTTTCCTCCCCGCACGGATATCTCCACTAAAACAAGGTTTCTTGATATTCGGCATAGACGTCCGCTAAGACGGGATTTTTGGAAATTCCTACCGGAATTTCCAATTATATTCGGCATAGACGTTCTCACAAATTGGAAAAGTGTCCCCATTAACTACCTGCCCAAACTACCAAACTAAGAAGTTGAAATTTGGCATAAAGATTTCTCCACTGTAGTAGACATCGACTAAGTTTGTATTTTTGGAATTCCCTACAGGATATCCCAAAAGGGGGATGTTTCCCCCTTGACGGCCTGCCCAAACTGCTGAAACTATGTAGTCGAAATTCGGTATGTGAGTTCCTCCTTCTGTGTAGGCGTCCGCTTAGACGGAATTTTTGAAATTCCTATCGGGAGGGAGATAAGGGGAAAAGTATTCTCCTTGACAGCCTGCCCAATCCCTTCTGGCCAACCTAAAATTTTAAATATGTATTCCCTGGAGTAGGACTAACTCACCGGCAACGTAATTTTTCTATTTTGGAACAGAAACATGGTAAAAATGTGGGTTGAAAGTGAAAAATGTCCCCAATAATGGCCTGCCCAAACCGCTGAGGCAATGAAGTTGAAATTTGGTATGAATGTTCCTCATCCATCTCAGACAGCGGCGAAGATCGAATTTTTGTAAATTCCTAAAGAGAGGGGCAAAAAGAAGAAAGCCTCCCCTTGGTGGCCTGTAAAAACCCCTTCGGCTAGAAACCTGATATTTAAAATGTGGGTCCCTGGAGTAAGGGCTAACTTATTAGAAAGATAGTATTTTGAATTTTGGACAGGGTCGTTATAAAATAGGGGCTCAAAAAGGGAAAGTGGCCCCTTAACGACCTGTCCAAACTACTGGAACTAGGAAGCCGAAATTCGGTACTTAGGTTCCTCTTCCAGCCTAATTCCAACCGGGAGGGACAAAAAAAGAAAAAGTGTCCCACTTGACAGCCTGCTCAAACTGCTGGAACTAGGAAGCTGAAATTCCCTGTCGATCGATTTTCGGAAATTCCTACCCAGAGGGGCACAAATAGTAAAAGTTGGCTAGAATCCTGAAATGTAAAACATATGTTCCTTGGAGTATGGGCTCACTTATCGGGAAGGTGCTTTGTGGAATTTTGGACAGGGACATTACAAAAATGGGGATTAATGAAGCGAAAAGTGCAGCTTAAAGGCCTGCCCAACTGCTGGAGGTAGGAAGTTGAAATTTGGTACCAGGAGGGGTAAAAAGTAGGGATGCCAAACGGGAAATCCCGAATCCCGAAATCCCGGGATTTTCGGGATTGGCAAAATCCCGAATCCCGGGATTATTTCTCAAAAATCCAATTTGACAAGAAATTGATGCCAAGATATTGGTAAAATTATAAATGAAGTAGATTATTCGAGTAAACTATGCAAAGACTTTGCAGAAAAATTTGAAATTTTGGTAAACAATATTAAGTTTTTGTGTAAAACATGCGAAAAATCAAGTTTGTTTGTTATTTTACCGATTTATTCTTCCAAGCGAAATTGGATTTCTGAAACAGAGACTGTAAGTTTTGGTTGGGACTTTAAGTTTGAATTCTTCCATGAAAACATTTGATAACGATAACCAAATAACTTTGTTGCTGTAATTACACGATTTAGTGGGCAAGGTTATCGTAACGAATCTGCTTTAAAATCTGCTTACAAAATACTGGGCGCAAGTGTACTTAATGTTATCCCAGCCAGAAAAATACAAACGGGAAAGCGATGGCAAGGAATTTTAACAGGTGGTACAAGTACTGACAAAAATTGCTTTCCCATTTCCAATATGATAACGTCAATAGACAAAAGGACCGGCAGTTCAAAAAGCGCCGGAAAAGTACTGGAGAAACAAAATTTTTAACTTTTGCAAAACGCTGCCAAAACCATTAAATAGGTGGTTTGGAATTATATTTTCCAAAATAAAATTTAAAAAAAGTTCATATGTATCTTTTTTTTTTGCCCTGCCGTGATGTTTTGAAAAACAAATACTGGCAAAACGATTTTTGCAAACGCTGGCAAAGCGTCCCAAATGAGTGTTCTGCCAGTCATTTATTTTTAACATCGCGGTTACCCAGTGGTATGCAAGTACTAGATTTTTTGTACCACTGTCAATTTCTGACTGAGATGTTTCAATATTCATAAAATGGACCACATTATAATTTAACAACTATTAAATAATTATAAAACGCGTTATTCTATATAAAAATTAGTTCCATAACATAAAAATTTTTACAAATAAAGGAAAATTTAAAACCCGAAATCCCGAAAAATCCCGAAATCCCGTAAAATCCCGGGATCCCGAAAAATCCCGTAGTCTTGAAAATCCCGGGATCCCGAGATCGGGATCCCGGGATTTCATACAAAATCCCGAATCCCGGGATTTTCAAATATCAATCCCGATTGGCATTCCTAGTAAAAAGTGAAAAAAACTTCCCCCTTGCCGAGTTGGGCAAACTGCTGGATATAGAGACCTAAAATTATGTATGTAGTAGGTTCCTCCTCCAACGCAGACGTCCTCTAAGACGGAATTTTTGGAAATTCCTACCGGGAGGGGTAAAAACGGAATAATTCTCCCCCTTGATGGCCTAACCGAACCCTTCGGCTAGAAACCCGTAATCTATAATATGTTTTCCTTGGAGTATGGGCTAACTTATCGACAAGGCATTTTTAGGACTTTGGACAGGAACGTGGTAAAAATGGTGGCTCAAAAGGGGAAAATTGCCCCTCCCCTGAACATCTGCGTCTTTAGCTAGAAACCTAAAATTTAAAGAACGAGTGTATATGGAACACTAAAATTAAGAAACTAAATAGGAAACGAGTGGAATTGAAACACTACACAAGTGGAACGAAATGGATATAAACGTTGAACGAGTGGAATTGAAATTATAGACAATGGAAATGGATTGTAAGAGGGAACGAAAAGGAATGGACTATAGAACGAAATGGAATGAGGAGCGAGATGGCATAGAATGGGGAACGAGTGGAATTGAAACACTGCAGTTAAAATAGGAATGGAACGGAGCAAGTGCAAACAAATGGAATGGAAAGAGAAGAGAAGCGACTGATATCAATATCGATACACAAGACAGTAGGAACGAAATGGAATGAAACGGGAAACGAGTGTATTTGGAATAACAGATAATGGGAACGAAATGCAATGGAATGGTGGACGAAATGGAATCTTGGAAGGAGTTGCATTGGAACACTGAAATTGTTAAACAAAATGGAATGGAATTTGAATGACTCAAACTGCCGGAGTTTGGTACTTGAAATTTCGCATGCGATTGAGGCAGATTATATATATTTGGGATTTTTACTGGGAGGAACAAAAAGGGGTGAAGAATCCCTTTTAATTACCTATTCAAACACTATCCACGGAATATGAAACTTATGTAGCATTGAAACATACTCTCCAAAAAGTTAAACAAATTTTCTAAAAGAGAAAAAACCTTAGAAAAAGAATGGAACTTATATATTCTGATATTTAAACTGCAGGTAACGAAGCACCGGTGGAAGAAACCGACGCAGTAAATTTTCCAACTGAATTTGTGAATTTACTTGATTTGCCAGGTCTACCTTTACATGAACTGGAATTAAAAAAAAAACTTTAAGGCACGCTAACAACGTAGCGGGCTTTGCGGGCTTTTATAAAATGCTTTCCAACCCTGCTTTACGTTATTTATTTTCATTCAAAACACAAATGAACAAAACTACTTACGGGTCTATCTACCTAAGTTCGCACTTTACCAAATTATCTTAACATACACATGTATATTGCAATTTATTATGGATTCATTACTAACAATCCACTTTCATGAGAAAAAGTGATCAAATATTTATTTATTTTAAACCCATTGTTGTGCAGAATTATTTATTTGTGGTGGGTGGGTGAAGGCTTTTATTATAAAAACTGTACTTTAAATGAAAAAGCAAATTTAAAAAAATTGTTGGTGGGGAATACGAATGGTTGAACAACCGAAAGAAACTGTACTTTAAATAAAAAAACGAATTTAAAAAAAATTGTGGGGGGGGCACAGCTAACCCCCCCCCTTAAACTTTAAGGCACGCTAACAACGTAGCGGGCTGCGCCCGCTAGTATGTTTATATATAGTCAAGTGTAACACTATATCTTTGCAGATATAATTACACATATGATCAATATAATAGATACATTCAAATTTTTTCTAATTTTATTCTAGTTGCCTTTATTTTTAAAGGTCAAAATAGTGGATAAATTCACCCCAAAATGCGAGGAGATTGTTCAGAAAATGGTGCAGAATTTTAGCGTGACGTCTGTTTTTTTATTTTGTCACTTGTTTTAAGTAGGCATGGCTTTTAATACAAAATAAGCGATATCGACCTTCTATCAATTTACATATTAAAATTTAGCGAGTACTGATCAGTTCTGTAAAAACTGGATATTTCTGAAATTCCTATAATATTCCCTTAAGTCTTGCATTATTTTTTTCTACAAATGGTCTCCAGACTTAAAATGACAGTGCCTTAAACATGACGAAATTTTTCTTTGTTTGTAGCGATTTTAAAATAAAGTTAACAACACTGAAATTTAAACACGGAATGCTTTATACTATAACGTAAAAAAAGTTTGACTGATTTGTTATATCGCGGTAAGTATAGAATAAGGCCATTCATTTTAAAGTTTCAGTGTTGTGAACTCAATTTTAAAATCGCTAAAAACAAAGAAAAATCTTGTCATGTTTAAAAATAATATACAGTTTGTATAGATCCGACCAGTGCTCGCTAAATTTTGCTTTGTAATTTGATAGAAGGTCGATATCGCTTATTTATCATTAAAAGCCACGCCTACTTAAAACAAGTTACAAAATAAAAAAAAACCGACATAACGTTAAAATTCTGCACCATTTTCGGAACAATTGTGTATAAATTTAAAAATGAATACGATTATCCTAATTTAATGTTAAATATATTTTATGTATAAAGAAGAGTCTTTCATAGCATTTTTGGCAGTGATTTACCAACACTTTGTAGCCCAAGCGGTCATCTGATGATTGTGCCCCAGAGCCAATCACTAACATAAAATTAATATTTTTCACATCTTTTAAGCATGTATGAAAATCAAATTATTATTTTTCGAAAACTTAGGGTCGTGGGTCTAACATAATGAAAAATTATGTTTTTATCACACGATTTGAGGAAGTTATTGCTAAATGTAGTTGCTTTCAATTATTTTTTTAGCACCCCAAAAACATGAAAAGACGTCTATCTGCTACCATATGTGATGTTAATTCATCAAAGTAGAAAATGCAGAAAATATATTTTTTCCAATTTTTAATCTCCCTTAACATCGGAGAAAAATGGGATTAGTCTATGTGCCCCACTGGCGAAGGATCCCCCCTCTACCATACGTATTGCTTCTATCTCATTATTTCTCTAAAGTTGTTCTACACTCATACAAATAAGTCCGTAAAAATAGCAGAAAAAGTTACTAAAAATTAGTTAAAAATGATGCTGCAGAAAAAACTGCTAATATTAGCAGAATCAGTTTGCTAAATATTAATAAAATGAAAACAGCAAAAAAAACTGTTAAATTTACAGAGTTTTAGTAATATTTGAGCTAAATTGTTGTTAATTGCAAATAACAATTTAACTTGCTGAAATCAGCAAAAAAATTGCTAAATAATAGTAGAATGAAAATAGCAAAAAAAACTGTTAAATCTACAAAATTTTTGCTAAAATTTTCTGAAATCAACAAAACTTTGGCAGATTACTAGTGGACTGGAAAAAGGTAAAAAAAGGAGCAAATGAAATGAAAATTAATAAATAAAAAATAAATGTGTATTTAAAAACATACTTGGGACCAGTTTATTGAATGTGTCAATTAATTGAAATTTTTCCATTGGCATTGTTCAATGCCTAAATGCCCATTTATAATTGATGAAAGAAGTATTTGTTTTCATGTTTTAATAAAAGAATAAATTAAGAAAAAAAATTAAAAATTCGCGTATTTCTTATATTTTTTTTATATTACAATGCTTTTTCTTCATTTCATTACCATTGTTTTCATCAAAAAAAAATTTCATTGGCATTGAATGGTGATGAAATTTGTTGGCATTGACATTGAGATAAAGTAATGCCAATTATATTTCAATGCCAATGAAAATTTCCAAAGAATGACTTTTTGTAAAAGTGGTAATATTTATAGACAATAACATGTTAACCATAACAACCCAGTCAGAAATCGCCAGTGGTACAAAAAATGAAGCACTGGCATACCACTGGGTAACCACGGTGTTAAAAATAAATGACTGGCAGAACACTCATTTTGGACGCTTAGCCAGCGTTTGCAAAAAGCGTTTTGCCAGTATTTCTTTTACAAAAATTTCGGTGTTTATAAAAAAAACCACTGGCATAGAATTGGCTTAGAGTGATATGCCAGGGTTTGCAACCAGTGGTTATCCAGTGCTACCTAGCCAATGCTACCAGTGGTATAAAAATCAATTCACTGGTAGACCAATGATTTTATACAAATGCTGACGCTTTGTTAAAAAAGGTTTGTAGTCAGTTCCGAGTTCAAATCCGGTTGCAAGGAAAAATTTTTTTTTGATTTTTTTTAATTTAAATTTTTTTTTGTTTTATAAAATCAATTTTTTGTTTGTGGGAAAGCTCCTTCAAGACCAACTTTTCGGTGTTAAAAATAAATGACTGGCAGAACACTCATTTGAGACGCTTTGCCAGCGTTTGAAAAAGCGTTTTACCAGTATTTGTTTAACAAAAAATTCGGTGGTTTATAAAAAAACCACTGGCAAAGAATTGGCTTAGAGTGATATGCCAAGGTTTGCAACCAGTGGTTATCCAGTGCTACATAGCCAAAGCTACCAAGCGTACAAAAATCAATTCACTGGTAGAGCAATGATTTTATAAAAATGCTGACGCTTCGTTAAAAAATGTTTATAGTCAGAAGGTTCCGAGTTCAAATCCGGTTGCATGCAAACAATTTTTTTTGGATTTTTTTTTGATTTAAAATTTTTTTTGTGTCATAAAATCAATTTTTTTGTTTGTGGGAAATCTCCTTCAAGACCAACTTTTTTTACCCTCCCAACACTGGCATACTAGTTACAAAAAATTCTTTGCCAGTACTAGCATTTTGGCACAGCCAGTAGTTGTCCAGCTATTATCACTCATTTATGTGTTTAGCCATCAAATATTATATGTCTCGTTAGCTCAGTGGGTAGAGCAATCGTCTGCCAATCTGATAGCCTGGGTTTAAATCACGGCAGGACCAAAAAAAAATACATATGAACTTTTTATTTATTGGTTTTGCCAGCGTTTTGCCAACGTTTAAAAATTTTGTTCCTCCAGTGCTTTTCCGGCGCTTTTTGAACAGCCGGTCCTTTTGTCTAATGATGTTATCATTTTGGGAATGGGAAAGCACTTTTTGCCAGTACTTGTACCACCTGCTAAAGTGCTTTGCCACCGCTTTCCCGTTTGTATTTTTCTGACTGGGATATGTCTCGTTAGCTCAGTGGGTAGAGCAATCGTCTGCCAATCTGACGCCCTGGGTTCAAATCACGGCAGGACCAAAAAAATACATATGAACTTTTTTTAAATTTTATTTTGGAAAATATATTTCCAGACCACCTATTTATTAGTTTGGCCAGTGTTTTGCCAACGTTCAAAAATGTTGTTCCTCCAATGCTTTTCCGGCGCTTTTTGAACAGCCGGTCCTTTACCCTAATGATGTTATCATTTTGGGAATGAGAAAACACTTTTTGCTAGTACTTGTACCACCTGTTAAAGTGCTTTACCACCACTTTCCCGTTTGTATTTTTCTGATTGGGAAAATGTATTTCAGAGACCCTTCTTTTGATTTTCATTGTTTGCTGATCGGATATGTACTTCCGAATTTATTTGAGTTTCCATTTTCACCACTAAAGCTCCACCCACAGGAAAGATTAAAAATATCGTATTCTTTAAATAAGCTTAAAGAGTACAATATTGGGGGAAAAAATTAGGGTCATCGCCGTAAACTCCACTTGCTCCCCAGAGATACTTTTAATCACAATTTTCATATTAAAATGGTTCGTCCAAAATAAACCTTGATCTTTGAAAATTAATGTATTACGATAAATAGAAAATTTCCTCATAAATTTTAATAATTTAGATATTTTATGAGTAGGACAAATTTTCAACCATTTCAATTTAGCTTTATTTAAAAACTTTTTGCATTATTTTTGGCGAGTTAAAAATATGCAGTAATTTTTATGAGTCATTTAACATTCTGTTTATAAGAGCTCCAAAATTGGTGGTTTAGTTTACAAAAAATTTGTAAAATTAGCAAATCTTCTGTTAAAAATTAGTAACTAAAATTCAGCAAAATACTGTAAAGTTAGCAAATTTATTGTTAAAAATTAGTAACTTAATTCAGTAAAAAAAAGTAGCAAAAATATTTGTAAGTGAACAGGAACAATACTTTTTTTAATTTTCTTTGTTTTAGTATTTATAATTAATTTGTTTAAATTTAGTATCTTTTAAATTTTAAAAATATGTAATTTTTAAAGATATATGAGATAAAAATGATGAAAATGTTGAATTGCAATGCACCTTTTGCAGTTGTTTAATAAGTACTTTTATTTATGAGAATAAGTTTCAATAAAATATCTCGCAATGACAAAGTGGTGGTCTTATGCCAGTAAAGTTTTATATTAAAAAAATAGCTTAGCGGTAGACAGCTACCCAACAAAAATAAATGGAATGACTTCTAAATGAATCACTTCCTTCATTACATCACAAAGAATTACTCCCTTAGGAATGGATTTTAAACAACATCTAATGCTGCAATAAATATATGCTAGTCAGAAGTTCTTTTGCATGGGTGATAAGAAGTTAATATTTTGTATGGGGGTTGCATATGAACGTGCTGGCACAGAAGTCAGAGGGTTGCGGTTTCGAATCCCACCAGGTCGAAAAAAAAATTTGGAACTTTTTTTAGACAATTAATAATTTTTTGTAGTATTCACTGTAAAATTTTTATTTTTTTCTATTTTGGTACACTCAAAAATTAATTTTTGAAACGATTTAAAATTTTTTTTTAAATTTTCTATTAATTTTTAATGCAATTTTATGGAAATATAAGAGTTTTAAATAAATATGTAATTCTTCAAATATTTTTTGTTAAAATACCAAAAAGGTAAATACTATAATTTTAGCTGTATTTTGTCTCATGCCTATCAACGTTAAATATTTAAAGCAAATCTATGTTAAACCGATTGTAGTATAAAAAAATTTTAAACGGGTTATGTTTATAATTTTTCCGCTATAATCGAACGTACGATAACAAAACTTTTTAGGAAATATTGCGAAGAAGTTATGTTAGAAGTGAAAATGTATAAACGTTGAGTTTTCAACGTTGATAATTATCCGTGTTGAAAGTTAACGTGCATACGAAAAGTAATGTGTTAGTTTTCGTCTTAAACGCGTTTTTATGGAATTTGAGTTTTTTTTTATTATTTAACGGATATACATAGTTTAGTCGAAAACAAGGCTTTTGTTTTTATTTAAAAAATCCATTTTGATCAAATTATTACTAAATACACTAATAGAAAAAAGTCCGTAAAAAATTTAGTTAACACTACTAAACATTAGTTAGATATGAGCTGCAGCAAAAAACTGCTTAATTAGCAGATTATTTTTGCTATATATTTTTAGGAACAGCAAAAATAAAACTGTTAAATATACAGAATTTTAGTTAAATTTGAGCTAAATTTTTGTAAATGGAGAATAGCAAATTAATCTGCTAAAATCAGCAAAAAATTTTGCTAAATAATTAGTAGCCTAAAAAATCACCAAAAAATTTAAAATTTTCGAAGTTTTTTTTCGATTTTTTTTTTATGCAAATAAAAATAGAACCTATTTAAAACAGCAGTTTACAATTTTTTAGCAAATATTTCTGCTGATTTTTGCAGAATAGACTGCTATTTGTATTCAACTAAATTTAGCTTAAAAATAGCAACAATTTTGTAGATTTAACAGTTTATTTTTGCTATTTCTAGTTTACAAATATTTGGCAAAATTTTCTGCAGATTTTACAGTACAATTTGCAATTTTCAATTAACTAAAAGTTAGTCTAAATATAACTAAAATTCTGTAAATTTAACAGTTTTAATTTTGCTGTTCTCATTTTACTAGTATTTAGTAAAAAAATCTGCTAATTTTAGCAGTTTTTTCAGCAGCATCATTTTTAACTAATTTTTGGTAACTTTTTTTGCTCTTTTTACAGATTTATTTCTATGAGTATATATTTAGAAACTAAATATAACAGAAAAAGAAAAATCCTGTAAACATTTTAGTTAGAACTAGTAAAATTAAGTAAAAAATTACCTTGCGGAAAACAAAATTTTTCCCGATTTTATCAAGGTAATTCGTTATTTTTAATTAATTAATTTTATAAATTTAACAGTTTTATTTTTCCTTCTTATCCTACTAGTATTTAGCAAAAACCAATCTGCTAATATCAGCAGTTCTTTTGCAAGGTCATTTTTAATTACATAATTTTTAGTAGCTTTTTCTCCTATTTTTACAGCTTTATTTCTTTCTATGAGTGTATTATTTTTTATAAAAAAAAAACACTTTAAAAAAACAACTTTATATATTTTCCAATATGTTATATATTTTTGTTAATAAAAATAGAAAGAAATGAAGATAACAACAATTTACTGAACAAGTCTGCTAAAAGTCAGCTATCAGTTATAACAAGCGATAGCATAGGGGGTAGAGCGTCTGCTTGAAATGCCAACGAGTGTGGGTTCAAACTCCACACGATGCATGATGATTTTTACACCACTATGTGGTCAGGGTATTATAAGTTTGTGCTGATGTTTGTCCTTATAGTATACCGATCGGCTTATAGTATACCGATCGGCTCAGAATTTTTTTTTTTTATTTCGATTTAACGATGTCCGTCTGTCCGTCCGTCCGTCTGTCTGTCTGTCCATGCATTTTTGTGCGCACTCTACATGTCGCAAATATTAAGATATTTTGATGAAACTTGGTACACCGACTTATGCCGCCCCAAGGACGACGCCTATTGATTTTGGTTAAAATCGGTACATGTTTAGACCTAGTGCCCATATAAGGGTCCTACCAAAATTATATTGTTTATACGCTGCAGGTAGGGTTGCCACATGGCCTTGAATGGCCTTGATTGTCAAGTTAATTTAAGTCATGTCAAGTGCCAAGGTCAAATTTATTTTGTCAAGTTAAATTGATTTTTTGTCGTATCAGTAGTTAAAAAAAACATGTAAAATTACAAAACTGATGAAATTTATTAGTGTTTTAATTTGTTTGAGTAGCATGTATTTCTAAACAATAAGAAAAGAAAGATGAAGTCTGCAGGAAGTCGTTGAAATTTTCAAACTTTAGGCCAAAAAAAATATATAAATTTTTAGTAATTCTCGCAATGCCATTTTAAAATTTTAGCATATTTTCTTTTCTGAAACGTAAAAAACCAAAACTTTTTTTTTTCATAAATGTATTAAATTGATGATATATTATCAAAATAAAATGGCGCTAAAGGTATATCTTTGGTTTTGAGAGCGTGAGTAGACGTGGGACAAGAAAAACCTTAAGTGCTATTTTATTTTGATTATATATAATCCATTTAATAAATTTATAAAACAAAGTTCTGGGTTTTTACGTTTCAGGAAAAAAATATGTTAAAATTTCAAATTGACCATTCGAAAAATATGGAAAGTTTATATATTTGTTTGGCCTAAAGTTTGAAAATGTCAACGACTACTTGCAGACTTCATCTTTTTCTTCTTATTATACAGGAATAAATGAAACAAAAAAAAAATAAAACATTAATCAATTTCGTCAGCTTTGTAATTTTACGTATTTTTTTTTTTTTATTTGGTCAATTTAACCCATATGTCCAAACTTCAAATAGTGCTACTATCGAATTTGTCTCCGAAAATTCCAAAAAAAAACCGAAATTTTTTTATGAATCTTAATAAAATGGCGAGTGTATTCAAAAATTATAAATTTTTGTATTAAGAATGACCCTACAGCACACATATGCACATTCAATTTTTTTATTGTCAAGTTTTTTTTTTTTTATCAACCCAGCTAAAAATCGACATATATGAATACATACAGGTTAAATGTATGTTCATGCATGCTCATAAACATGCATTCATGTCCATACATGGATACATTTATCTCCATACATGCATCATGTATGTCCACACATGTGCATTAACGAAATTTGAGGTAATATCTACATGCATGATCATGCGGGTTCATGCGTGTTCATGTGTGTTCATACATGTACACACATGTAGATATTACCTCAAATTTCGTTAATGCACATGTGTGGACATACATGATGCATGTATGGAGATAAATGTATCCATGTATGGACATGAATGCATGTTTATGAGCATGCATGAACATACATTTAACCTGTATGTATTCATATATGTCGATTTTTAGCTGGGAAGTTATTTTTTGCGAAGTGTCACGTTATTAGACTTTTGCGATGTGGCAACCCTAGCTGCAGGTCGTAAATATAAAGATATTTTAATAAAATTTGGTACACGGACCTATGTTAGCCCAGTAACGCAGCCTATTGATTTTGGTGAACATCAGTCGATGTTTAGACCTAGTGCCCATATAAGGGTCCTACCAAAATTATATTGTTTATACGCTGCAGGTCGCAAATATTAAGATATTTTGATGAAATTTGGTACACAGATCTATGTTGGCCCAAGGACGAAGCCTATTGATTTTGGTGAATATCGGTCCATGTTTAGACCTAGTGCCCATATAAGGGTCCCCCCAAAATTGGCTTGGTTACAAACTGCAGATCGCAAATATTAAGATATTTTAATGAAATTTGGTGCGCTGACTCACATTATAGAAAATTTTGATACAAGCCCCATTTTAACCCATTCGAATTTCGGATCCAAACATTAGTTGGCTTTTAACCAGACTGGTGTAGGGTATTGTATAGTCGGCATGCCCGACTTTAACCTTTTTACTCGTTTTTATTATTAAATTAAAATAAAAAGAAGTGAAAAAGAACTTCCTTTTCATTGGTTCAAATATAAATAATTTGTTTTAGAAAAGAACAACTTCCTTCCTATGACAAGCCAATGTTAAATTCATCGGTGAAAAAGCCAAAAAAGAACAACTCCCTATTCAACAGTTGCAGTGCTTTAACTACTTCTTTCTCCTCACTCTTTTTCCTGGGTAAACTAGTAATCTTGAGGTCGCAAATTCGATACCCGCCCAATTAGAAATCGCCAATGGTACAAAAAATCAAGCACCGGCATACTACTGGGTAACCATGACTGGGAGAGCACTCATTTGCGACGCTTTGCCAGCGCTTGCAAAAAGCGTTTTTCCAGCATTTGTTTTACAAAAATTTCAATGGTTTATAAAAAAAAAACACTGGCAAAGAATGGTCTACGAGTGATATGCCAAGGCTTGCAACCTGTGGTTATCCAGTGCTACCTAGCCAATGCTACCAGTGGTACAAAAACCAATTCACTGGTAGAGCAATGATTTTATTAAAATGATGACGCTTCGTTAAAAAAGGTTTGTAGTCAGGAGGTTCCAAGTTCAAATCCGGTTGCAAACAAAAAATTTTTTTTGGATTTTTTTTATTTCAAAATTTTTTTTGTTCTATAAAATCAATTTTTTTTTGTTTGTGGAAAAGCTCCTTTAAGACCAACTTTTTTTTTCTCTCCCAACGCTGGCATATTAGTTCCAAAAAACTGTCTGCCAGTGCTAGCTTTTTCGCACAGCCAGTAGTTGTCCAGCGATTATCATTTATTTATATGTTTAGCTATCAAATATTATATGTCTCATTAGATCAGTGGGTAGAGCAATCGTCTGCCAATCTGAAGGCCTGGGTTCAAATCACGGCAGGACCAACAAAAATACATATGAACTTTTTTTAAATTTTATTTTGGAAAAAATATTTCCAGACCACTTATTTATTAGTTTTGCCAGCGTTTTGCCAACGTTCAAAAATTTTATTTCTCCAGTGCTTTTCCGCCGCTTTTTGAACAGCCGTTTTGTCTAATGATGTTATCATTTTGGGAATGGGAAAGCACTTTTTGCAAGTACTTGTACCACCTGTTAAAGTGCTTTTCCATCGCTTTCCCGTTTGTATTTTTCTGACTGGGCGGTGGAGGCAATAAAATTTTTTTTAAATAACAAAAAATATTTTTTTTTTTTTGATGAAAAAAGGTTTCTCCCTTGCACTAGTTCAAAAAGCACTGGAAAATGTTGGACTGGGAGTACTTCTCTCCTATCACAACTCAATGTTAAAATCACTAGTGTTTCTATTAAAAAAGAATTACAGCTAGATCATTAATTGTAGTGCTTTGGCATCTCTTTTTTTGCGGTGACCCTAATCATAATTTGGTGTAGGATATCATATCGTTGGCGTGTCCAACTTTAGTGTTTTTTATACCCTACACCACTATGTGGTCAGGGTATTATAAGTTTATGCTGATGTTTGTAACACCAAAAAATATTGGTCCTAGACCCACTTTATAGTATACCGATCGGTTCAGAATTTTTTTTTATTTCGATTTAACGATGTCCGTCTGTCCGTCCGTCCGTCTGTCTGTCTGTCCATGCAATCTTGTGCGCACTCTACAGGTCGCAAACATTAAGATATTTTGATGAAATTTGGTACGCAGACCTACATTGGCCCAAGGACGAACAAGTTTGATTTTGGTGAACATCGGTTCATGTTTAGACCTAGTGCCCATATAAGGGTCCTACCAAAATTATATTGTTTATACGCTGCAGGTCGTAAATATTAAGATATTTTGATGAAATTTGGTACACACACCTATATTGGCCCAATAACGTAGCCTATTGATGTTGGTGAACATCGGTCCATGTTTAGACCTAGTGCCCATATAAGGGTCCCACCAAAATTATATTGTTTATACGCTGCAGGTCGTAAATATTAAGATAAGATGAAATTTGGTACATAGACCTATGTTGGCCCAAGGACGAAGACTATTGATTTTGGTGAACATCGGTCCATGTTTAAAACTAGTGCCCATATAAGGGTCCCACCAAAATTATATTGTTTATACGCTGCAGGTCGCAAATATTAAGATATTTTGATGAAATTTGGTACATAGACCTATGTTGGCCCAAGGACGAAGCCTATTGATTTTGGTGAACATCGGTCCATGTGTAGAACTAGTGCCCATATAAGGGTCCCCCCAAAATTGGCTTGGTTACAAACTGTAGGTCACAAATATTAAGATATTTTAATGAAATTTGGTGCGCTGACTCACATTATAGAAAATTTTGACACAAGCCTCATTTTAACCCATTCGAATTTCGGATCCAAACATTAGTTGGCTTTTAACCAGACTGGTGTAGGGTATTGTATAGTCGGCATGCCCGACTTTAACCTTTTTACTCGTTTTTAACTAGTTTTAAAATTACTAAAAACGTGGGTGAATCTTAAAATATAATTTATAAAAAAGTTTCTTAAAACCAAGTATTTGTAACAGTGTGTAGGTTTTACTACACTCTAATTAAATTCTGTTGATATTTACCCAACTTATAGTAGGAAACTGGACTCCTACTATAAATTGGGTAAATTTACTCTATGTGCGTAATTGAAAAAAATACGCACATTGTGTTTAAGTTGGTGCACAAATAATTTGTAATTTTACATTGAAAGTGCGTAAATATTAAATGAAATTTTGAAATTAGTGTGTTAATTTACTAAATTTGTGTGTAAAAAAGCACGTTTCACGTGTAAATGTACGCATAAAATGCGTAAAAATCCACAAAAAATGCGCAAAAATCCACAGAAAGTGCGTAAAAATAAAATATAATGCGTACATTTACAACAGGTGTGCTAACTTTAAGCACCACCCAAAAATTTTTTTAAATAAAATAACAAATTAATTTTTAGTACCTATTTTATTAATAATAATATCCGAGTCATTCTCTCATAATCGTTTATGTCCAAATTAGTCGTTTTGGGATCTTAAGGCATTTGTATAAAATTCATATACAAATTTTGTTATACTATTGAATGTGTGCGATGACTCCTGCTCAACAAAATGCCTTCTTTGAAAGGGGGTCAGTAACCGTCAACAATAATGGGAGAAAACGCATTAAGAGAGATATGGCCTACGTAGGAACAACTGAGTGCAATGACTCCTGCTCAACAAAGTCAGTATTCATTGAGTACTGCCTAACTTGCAAAGAAAGCATTTTGTTGAGCAGGAGTCACTGCACTCAGTTGTTCCTGCGTAGGCCATATCTCTCTTAAGGCGTTTTCTCCCGTTATTGTTGACGGTTACTGCCTCCCTTTCAAAGAAGGCATTTTGTTGAGCAGGAGTCATTGCACCCAGTTGTTTTACCTAGGCCGTATCTCTCTTACGGCGTTTTCTCCCGTTATTGTTGACGGTTGTTGTTTGACTGCCTCCCTTGCAAAGAAGGCATTTTGTTGAGCAGGAGTTATTGCACCCAGTAGTTCCTGCGTAGGTCGTGTCTCTCTTACGGCGTTTTCAATTTTGAAATGAGATTTAGACTACCACATGCGTTAATAATAATTACCAAAAACAATTTCATGCTTATGTTTCTATTTCCAGACTCTAATGTGTTTGTGGAAATGTTGTAATTCACAAAAAATAATCAGTTTTCGCTTTTTCTTTTTATTATTTATAATTTTTTTTTCAATTTTTTCCAATTTGAAATGACAGAGTATTTATTACTATTATTGGATAGTATATTTACCAACTTTGTGCGTAAAAATTTTATTTAACAAAACAATAGTAATTTTAGGCACAATGTGTTTATTTATAAGCACATAATGTCTAAAAATACTTTGTGTGTGTATTATTGCGTATGAAAGTGTGTACAAAAATAGTTTACGCATTTTTTGTTTATATTTACCGAATTTTCGTAAAATTAAACAAAATTTTACCCATTTTATAGTAGTAAATTTACAAACATTTTTTAGAGTGTAGTTCTGGCTTAAATATAATCTTATTTCTCTAAAATCTACTCTATGTGGAAGCGCAATGTAAGATTTTATAATTTTAACAATTTATTCAACTTCCACAACAGTTATCTCCTATATACTCCTTTTATTGTCGTCAACATGCTCATCATCTCATAGTTATTTTTTGTTTTAAATGTTATCTTTTATTATTTTTTTTTTCTTCTGTAGCATTTGACATTTAAAAATTGTATTTTATGAGCACTCGTAAAATATAATATGTATGCAAATATTTTGTATTACCACTAAATAGTGTTACCATATACATTTTATGTTAAATCTCCATACAAAAAGCTAAAATATCCAAAAATGCTTAACCATTTCACTCACGAATTTTAATGGTTTCCATCCAAACTTTGTGGAAATGTAGATATATGCCAAGGAAATAGTTTTTTATTACTTTTATGGATTTGCAGCATCCCCTAGCGGAGATATTTGTAATTAAAGTTCAATTATTAACATGCTGTCGGTCCCGAAAGGATTAACATTTTTTTTAAATTTTATATTTTTTCTATTACTAAACTCTACACAAAATCTTTATAGTTTTTGAATTTTATACATCAGACAATTTTTGAGACTACTTAAAAACTTAGGCCTTATAAGTATCAGACGCAACTCCATTTCAACCCATTCGAATTTCGAATCCAAATATTAGTTGGCTTTCAATAAGACTGCTGTAGGGTATCATATAATCGGAAGGTCCGACTTTAACTTTTTTTTTCTCTCTTTCATATATAAGTATTCTCTTTTAAAAGGCTTCTGTTTTAAACACTTAAGTGTGGCATTATTTTCCTAGTAAAAAATTGTCTTTTGCAGAAATTTCTGTTTCAGAATGTCATTTTAATATTGTGTGTCCCTTTGTCTTTGTTTAAACGACTGTATAAAGTTCAAAAGAAAAAAACTGAATGAAATGAAAAAATTAAAAACACATCATATGCATTCATTTCAATTTAAGACATAATTTAATCAAGAGATTTTACTAAATAAAATATATAAAAGGCTTAAAAAGCTAAAAAAAAAAAGTTAAAATATACTATGAGATTCTTACATCTTATGCCTTTGCCGTACGCTTTTATCAAACATTATTGCCATACTTTAGAAAACAAAGTTTTACAAACATCAAAAATGTAAAGCATACTTTCAGGTGTCTAATATACAACTAATTCTTAGCATATTTTTAGGTATGCAATTTTATTTATATTGCAAAAACATGTAAACATTTAACATTGAGTAACATTTTGAATCAATAAAATATGTTTGCAAATAATCTTTGAGGTCAATGTGTTCTTAAGTCTTGAAACAGTAGTATAAAGTGCCCACTGGCAAATAGACAAATAAACATGTTTGAACACGCTAAGGTCATTTTAGAATTTTAAAAAAACATTGTAAATTTGTAGGTATTTATAAACTACAATCAGTAAACTAAGATCATAGAAATAACAAGGTTTTCCTTTTTGAATACGTAATAGTACTCTTAATTACTTACCGATCCAATACAGACACCATACAAATTATAGCCAAACAATAGAATGTATTTATATAATAGTTGGCAAATGAAGCATATTCCGGTTTCGCCATTACCGATTCTGGTGATGGTGCTATATCTTCAAGATCTGGTTTAAAAGTTGTATCCGTTGTTATTGTTTGTTGCACTGTTTCTACAGATTGTGTCTCGCCAGCAAGACTACTTAATGCTTTAGACCACTCCATAGGATGAGTACTTAGAACAAAAAGTAAATGTGCCAAGGCTAGACCAGCTAATAAACCATGGCATATATTTGAAACTAATAACCAAATTCGTTGAGTTAAACAGGCTAGTTGTATGTTTGAAGTTATTTCATGTCTAGAAAAATAAAAAAATAAATATAAACATTATTTTAAGTAAATTGAAATATGATTATTGGGTCATATGAATAAAACATAGCAATTACTTCGAAGTAATTACTTTGGGCTTAGGAATGGCTTTTGACTCCAAATTTATCAATTGGCTGGTAGAATAGCATGAAATATAAACAAAAATTCAAAAATTAAATTTCTAGTCTACTCCCAAGCAGACTAGATTTCTGAAGTAATTGCTTAAAAAACCCTGTATTTCCCCCTATTAGTAATATCTATTTTTTATTCATATGAGCCATTGTTTCTTAAAAGATTGGGTTCAAATAAGGGTTGCAATTAGTTTGCTGGCCCCGGTTCTTGCTCATTTACAAAATATTGAGTGAGCTCAAAAATTTAGCTCTCTAGTTCAAAATTTGGAATTTCTATCAATTAATTTACCATGATACCATTGTAAATTTAACACATTTTCAGTAGAAAACTATGCTTGTGCGTGAAATTTCTATGTGTTGTTGTAGTATTTAATTCTTGCACTATCTTATTTTGAATATAGAGAAAAAAGTCGTGCTTAAGAAGTGAATGCTCGTTTTTTTTGCAGGGATACTTATAAACTCATAATATTTCTATACGAAAAATATTGTATTAGAATCTGTGCATAAAATCAGTTTTAGACAATTTTAAACAATATTTCAGAACCAGAAAATTCATTTTCTTTAGCAAATTTTTCTTATAATCTAAAAATTTCTTACAAGAAAGGTCTGCGTTGTTATTCATTTGGATTTGGATGAGATTTGGATATATTGTAGCAGATAAAAACTTATTTTTTAGCTGCCCGATCCCATGATAAGTGGGCACACACAGAAAACAAATCGGTTGAAAGCCTATCGGAAACAACAACATTCAATAGTTTTAATTGCAATTGCAATAAATCAAAGAACGATATGATAGCGAAATCACTATTGCTTGAAATTATCGAAAACGATATCATATATCAGTAAGATTATGACATCATTTTCGATACAGTTGAAGCGAAAACATTTTTTTAAATCAAATTGTTTTGAGGGGAACTTTAAATTTTTTCTTACAAAATGAAAAATACAAGAAAGATGGGAAGTAATATAAAATTTGTTTACAACCTTTTGTATAATTATTTAATTTTGGTTCAGAAAATAGCTTAATTATTTATAATAACAGGATTAAGGCAGAATAAATGAGTAAAAAAGTAAAAGTCGAGCATGCCGACTATACAATACCCCACACCAGTCTGGGTAAAAGCCAACTAGTGTTTGGATCTGAAATTCGAATGGGTTAAAATGGGACTTGTGTCAAAATTGTCTATAAAATGACAAAAGAAGAGAAAATCGTTAATATAGCCCATATGGGCGATAGGTCCAAATATGGACCGATCCTATCTAGAATCTGTAGGCTTTGTCCTTTTGACTATGTGAGTCTGCGAACCAAATTTCATTGAAATATTTTCGTATTTGCGACATCCAGCGTGTAAAAACACCAATTTTGGGGGGGGGAGGGGGCCCTTATATGGGCAATAGGTCTAAACACAGGCAGATTTTAACCAAAATCAATAGGCTTTGTCCTTGGGCCGACATAGGTCGGTGTACCAAATTTCATCAAAATATCTTAATATTTGCGACCTGCAGCGTGTAACCAAGCCAATTTTGGGGGACCCATATATGGGCACTAGGTCTAAACATGGACCAATTTTAACTAAAATCAATAGCCTTTATCCTTGGGCCGACTTAGGTCGGTGTACCAAATTTCATCAAAATATCTTAATATTTGCGACCTGTAGATTTAGCACAAAAATGCATGGACAGACAGCAGACAGACGGACATCGTTAAATCGAAATAAAACGTGATTCTGAGTCGATCGGTATACTATAAGTTGCGTCTAGGTCCAATATTTTTTGATGTTACAAACATCAGCACAAACTTATCATACCCTGACCACGTAGTGGTGTTGTGTATAAAAATGGATTAAATTTGAACAAACGTATTTAACAAATTGTGAAAAATAATCCGTTGTAGGCATGTCCCTATCCGGATTTCATTCTTGCCTAAGGATGTAATTTTTATTTTATCCGGTAAATAGGGAAATTATCACGAAATAAAATAATTTCGAATCGAAAATCATATAACAATTATTAGATGTTATGATATCGTTATCGATGTCATTTTCGATATCGTTTACGCCTGCAGTAACGATAGTATTTCGATATCAGACTAGACTCGCGATTTTACTATCGTTATTCCAATGAATTTCGATGGTGACAACGGTATAATAATTTTTTTAAAAAACGATATCGTTAGGAACGGTACATTTTATAACAAAAAATTTATCGTTTTCGTATCACAAGTGATTATCATATATGATAATAAATATCACCTAGGTGATATCGTTTCGATATCGTGACGATATCGTTGGGTTTATTGGGTACTTAAAATTCACCATCATAGAAGTTAAATTTAATTATGAACAGAAAATATATAGCATTAACTGAAACACTAAGCGCATTTCTTAATCACCTGGATTTAAAATTTTTCATAAAAAAGGGGATTTATTAAATCCAAAAAAAAAAAGTTAGATTTATTTATCTGGGTTTACACATAGCAATAAAAATGCAAATATATGAAACAGGCTATTCATCTAATGTCAGAAAAAAATACGAATGAAAATTAAAAGAGAAACAAAAGTATTGCAAAACTTGCAAATAAAAGGTTTTCCTGAACATTTTTTGTATGAAATATGTTTAGAAAAAAAAACTACACCTCACCCAATACATATTTTCCACCTTGGACATGGAGAAATAGCTGAAATCGAAATGGCAATTTTTCACTCTATTGTTAGTAATTTAATTAAATCCAATTAGTGAATATCAAATATTGCATTGGAATATTTTAATTGTGTAAAAATGTAAATTGAAGTGATGAAACTTAAAAGACGGACTGTTGCTTGCCGTTTTATATAAAATATAATAAACAATTTTAAGTTTTAATAAGCAGGGTTTTATTCATCATTGTATTTATTATTAAAAATTAGGGTGAAAGAAGTGTCGGATAGAAGAATTCTGTTAAAATAGTTGGAAACCAACTCCATCTATTGAGCACTTTGAGAACTACTTTTTGGATTTATTAAATCCAAGCGATTAAAAAATGCGGTTAATATTTAACAAACTATGCTTGCTTCTGTAATACTTAGTTCACATTTGCCAATTAAAAATAGTAAATTTTAAAAATAGTAAACTTTAAAAGTTAGCAGTTTGCCTGTAGGCAAACTGGTGCATTCAAATTCCTTTCAAAGTCCTTTCCAAACAAAATAGTGTTTTATATTATTCATCCATCTGATGTTTTAGGCCTGTGTTTACATTACGGTATTCAGTTGATTAATCGTTGTTGAATTAATCGAACAATATTTTCAAAAATTTTTTGAAAAATTTTAAATTGATCAATCTAAATTGGAAAAATTTACAACAATGTTTTATAATTTTTTTATTATTCGAAATTTGTACAATTTAAATGTGCTAAAATACCAAAACTTATTTAAAAAATTGTGAACAATAGTTTGCTGAAGGGCTTATTGCTTTCCGGATTTTATTCCTGCCTAAGGAAATTATCAGTGAATTTTTAGAGATATTTGTTAGGTTAAACTGCAAACCCAATTAGAAATTCTTGTTTTCATCTAGGAGCGTTATTTAATGTCTTAAATATTAAAGAAAAACCAAAACAAAAAAACTATCACAATTTGCTTTGTCATCTTCTAAAATACTACTTTTTTATGACAGATCTGGCAATGCAACATCTATTTATGTACAACGAATTTTTAATTAATTTTTTTAAGATTTTGAAAATATATAGATTAAACATTAATAAATAATTTTTTCTAGAGCTGATTTATAGAAAGAAGAAGAAGAAAACATTTACAGACACAAGGGAATCACCAGACTGCCGCAGTTTCGTCTCACCCAAAGACTCGTCAGTGGTTAGTTTATGTGTCAACTAATCAAAGTAATTTTGAATTGTTAATTTGTCTCTATATGTAAAACGTTTTGTGTATTCCCATTACCGGTGATTGAACCGGCAACTCTCTGCACAGGATATGACTCGTAGCATCACCTCTTAACAAGATACACCACGGTCGGCATAGCGCTGAGTGTAGCTAATTGAAGTTTTTTCAATCACAGCGTATATAGTGTATGTTTTGTAATAAAAAAAACCAGAATTAACTAATATTTGAGCAATTTATTTTTCAATTAGAATATTTACTATCTTAATCCTATTGTTTTTTCTCTTTTTCCACAAGTAATTATCACATTATGATGTGCTTTATTCACATTCAATAGTTGGATACCGAGTGTTGATTGGAGAGGTTGTGGTGCTACTGTGCAAATTTTTTTTCAAATTTATAATTTTTTAGTTAAGTGTTTGTAACCCTGGCATAGTACAATCGTAATTAATATTAGAATTAATTACTAAAGAATTTTTTCTAGAGCTGATTTATAGGATGAAGAAGAAGAAAATATTTTTATTGAAAAATTTAACAGGCACAAGGGAATCACCAGACAGCTGCTGTTTCGTCTCACCCGAAGACTCGTCAACGGTTAGTTTATATGTCAACTGATCAAAGTAATTTTTAATTGTTTAATCATATAGAGAATCATCATAAAGGAATCAGGATCTAAGGCAATTACGCAAGGACTCCAGAAAAGCTTTTAGTAAGGCTAGTAAGGACAATGAGGATGAATTATGGACTGAATACAACAAATTAAGAATATATAAAACGGAACTGAGAAAGGTGAAAAGGGAAAGTTATAAAAACTTTATTGGGAATCTGGAGAATATAAAGAATACCTCTAGAATACGGAAATTGCTATCGAAGCAGGACCACTTTATAGGAAACCTCCGCGCGTCTAATGGCGTCCGGACGAGAACTGCAGGAGAAACGCTTGGCCTGTTGTTTCAGACTCATTTTCCTGGTTGTGCTATGGGACAGGAAGATGATCAGTTTCATTGATTAAATGACCTGGGCTCATACCCAGGTCATTTAATAGAGAAAGTTATTACAATTAACACCGTGTCATGGGCAGTTAACACCTTTGGACCGTACAAGTCTGCAGGAATTGACGGAATATATCCGAAGATGATTCAGGAGGCCTTCGAATTTATTGGCTGAAAATTAGTTGAGATTTATCGATTTTGTTTACGGGAAACTTATGTGCCAATATCTTGGCAAAGAGTCAAAGTAGTTTTTATTCCGAAAGCCGGGAAAATACAGCATTGTACTGCAAAAGATTATAGGCCTATAAGCCTATCTTCATTCATGTTGAAGACACTTGAGAGAATATTTGATGAATACATTAGGAGAGACACTATCGTGTCAAATATATCGGACAGGCAACATGCTTATATAAAAGGGAAATCAGTGGATTCAGCACTACATGCGGTAGTTCACAACATTGAGAGGTCACTAGCCTTTGGCGAACACACTCTGGCTGTTTTTTGGATATCGAAGATGTATTTAATAATGTCGAATCAAGAGCAATCCATACTGCTTTTTTGCGTAATGGAATTGTAAACCCGTTTGTTAATTGGTTGATGGCAATGTTAACACATAGACATATATCATGGGAACTGGGAGATACTACTATTCGAGCAGTAGCTACAAGAGGCACACCACAGGAGGAAGTTATCTCACCTTTATTATGGCTTCTTGTTGTAAATGAAATTCTTACGAAGCTTAACGAAAGCGGTATAACTGTCATTGTATACGCGGATGATGTGGTTATACTACCGTCAGGTAAATTCTTGGACACAATTTCTGATGTACTGGGAAATTCGCTAAAGATGGTCTCAAAATGGGCTAAGGAGTCGGGACTTTAAAACTTAGAGGAACGCATTAAAAAGGCATATGCCGCCCTATATTCATGTCAGAAAGTAGTCGGCAAAACCTGGGGTCTTAAGCCTGGATTTATACCGCTATTGTGAGACCCGTTGTGTCTTATGGTAGTCATGTATGATGTCCTGTACTTCAATATAAGTAATACACGATAAGATTTCTAAGATAAATAGAATTGCTCTCTTAAGTCTTACAGGCGCCATGGGCACTACGTCAACGGAAGCACTGGAAATAATTTTGAATATAACTCCATTGGATTTATACGTAAGAGATGTTACCAGAACTACTCTCACTAGACCTAAGCACACCGGATATCTGGTAACCAGACAAGTGCATCATATGGATCTTGGTCTAAACTTAGGCGATTTTATGTGATGATCCCAACTCTTGATGACTGGTTAAATGGTTATGTTGAGTGGTCACAAGTTCATGTATTCACGGATGAATCCAAAACATCTTTTGGTACGGGTATTGGTTTTTACTGCTCGGAACTGGACATCAATGGATCATTTCGCTTGAGAGATGAATGCAGTATTTTTCAGGCTGAAAGCTATGCGATATACAAAGCTGCAGAACAAATTTCTATGATGCCGATATATAAATGCGATGTCAGCTTTTTAATTGATAGTTAGGCGGCTATTATGGCTCTTGATTTGGATAAAATCAGGTCTAAGGGCCGCTGCTACAGAGAGCTGAAGGTTCTCAGCGAGCAGCATAAAGTTAGACTGTGCTGGGTACCAGAACACAAGGATATTCTAAGAAACGAAAGGGGAGATGAGCTTGCCAAAAACAGAGCTATTCTACCAATCGAGGCTGCAGATATGGATGTTTATCCTCGACTCTCCCTGCTTTATGAACGGATAAGGCTCGACACAAAAAATAGTTGGATATATAGAAGTTTCAGGAAGAAGCATGCAGACAAAATTATTATGGGATAAAAAATTGGTAAAGTATAGTAACGCTCTTCTGGAAATGGAAAGACGTCAGCTCCGAATGGTGATAAATCTTATTACGGGTCAAAATACTCTGGATAAGCATATGGTAAGGATTGGAAGAATAGACGACGATACATGCAGATGGTGCAGGGAAGCTGTGGAGGACAGCTACCACTTCTTGTGTGAATGCCCTACACTTTCGATTAGAAGATTTAATATTTTTTTGATCTTAAATCTTTTAGGACCTTCTAGATGTTACCGGAGTGAATCCCTGCACGTTGTTTGCTTACATCAAGATTTCAAAATGGAATGCTTAATTTGAAGCACTGCTATGACGTGAAAGAAGGAAAACGGGATTCATAATGGACCTATATGCGTCTCTATGGGCGGTGGTTTATGTTATCATAATCCCTAATAACCTAACCTAACCATAAAGGGCGAATTAAAATAAATAAAAAAATATTTTGTAATATCATATCCAAAAGTTTTTAAAATAGAATTTAAAAAGAAATTTAGAAATAAGTTTTTAACAAGATTATAGTCAACATTAATTTTTATTGAAATCTAAGTAATTTTCAATGAGAACTAAATAACTTTTCTATCATGCGAGCTTTTCAAAAACCAATGGTGCCAACTTCCTTTGAAACAATTTTGACTAAATTAATTAGGTACAAGGTTTTTTTTTTTTTTAATTTCCTGCGGAATAACTACTAAAATCAAATAAAGTCGAAGGAAAAATCGCGTTTACCTTTGTTAAGTGTTTAATGCAGATGAAAGAAACAACAATTAAAATACGGGCTTTTCTAAACTTATTTCACTCATTGAATTATTTCACTGAAGAGCGCTAGCTATTCTGACCGGTTCTTTGGAACAGAAAATTTTTCTGGGGAGTTACTGAAATTATTTTTGTTCTTTTTTTGAAATAAAATTACTAAAAATACAACAAAATTTGTATATTTTTTCATGAAAAATTTTGTCCGATTAATCGATTAATTTTTAAATTTTATTCTATTAATTGGTTAAGAAAAAATCTCGAATATTTATTTTTACGATTAATCGTTTAAAATAAAAATTCGATTAATTGAATACCCTGGTGTGTGTGTGCATGAAGATTTTTACTTTGCAATTCAAATAAATGTATATTTATGGTTGGAAAGTGTGTGCTTTTGGCCTTAAAGTGGTGGTACCATTTAAATGTCATAGTTTACGCATTTTTGTTGTTGTTGCTACTTTATGTATTCCCAGATTGTGTTGCATCGTATGCGCGTGGGTTGTACGTAATGATGCTTAAGTTTGTTGTTGAGTTTTTCTTATGATTTTCGTAGTTCTTGTGCTTTGTACATAGTTTAATTTTTTTTCCTATCAATGGAAATGTTTTCTATTTCTTTCTTATTTTTGCTTGATTGTATAAGATATAATAAAAGTATTAGAGTTATTTTGGTTTAATGTTGTTGTTTTTGGTTTTTTTTTTTTGTTTTTTGGTTTCTTTTTGTTGTTATTAATTTCATGACATCTGTGGCAAAGATATCAAGTAAGCAAAAAAAATGTATCTGAACTTATGATTATGAAAAGATTTAATAAAACTTAAATAAATTTGGAAAGAGCACAAATGTTAACTTATGGTATAAAGATTATAAAGTTTGCATTATTTCTCGAGAGTTCAAAAAATAATTCATTAGTTGTAGAAAATAATACTATGCAGCGTTTTTAAAATTATATTATTTATAGAGTTGATAAAACTGTTTTAAATGCTTTTAAATTATACGATATTACTGTGAAAGTAACTGAAATTCAATATTTGACTCAAATTCAACATTCTAAACAATTTCTATTGAAATTTACACATAAATTGGGTAAATTTACTTTGTGTGTGTGTGTAAAAATACACATATTATGTGTAAGTTGGTGCAAAAACATAATGTGTAAATTTACACTAAGAATGTTTAAAAGTGCAATTCTAAAATTAATATAAAGGTATATAAATTTATTAAATTTGTGAGAAAAAAAGCTTTTCGTCACAGTAAATATGAGCATAAAATGCCTAATATACCCGAGTAAAAAAAATTATATATAATGATATATGGCATATATTACAATATATAATTATACATGTCGTTATGTATATCCATATATAATTATATATGACGTTTTTTCCGAAAAATTTTACTTCTATTATGCCATATATAATTTCATCTAATTAGATATCGGCCTTCATAATATTAGATATGGCATATATAACTATATATTACATAACATGGTTGATCTTATTGCATATATAGTTATATATAGAACTATATCTTAATATATATGGTGGCATTTTAGCAATATATAATTATATATGGTATCATTTAAACAATATATAATTATATATGGTGACAGTTAAACTAGATATTATCATATATGGTGCCATTTAAACAATATATGGTCATATACCTCATAAATAAAATATTTAATTCAGTTCCAGATATGATAATATATGGTACTATATATAGTGCGATATATATTTATATATGGTGTTATTTAAGCTATATATTATCATATATGGTTCCATTCAAACCATATATTATCATATATGGTGCCATTCAAACCATATATTATCATATATGGTACCATTTAAACCATATATTATCATATATGGTGCAATTTCAACAATATATACCCATATATGGTACCTCATGAACAATATTTTTAATACAGTTCCACATATGATAATATATGCTACCATATATAGTCCCATATATATTTATATATGGTGTTATTTAAGCAATATATTACCATATATGGTGCCATTTAAACCATATATTATCTTATATGGTGCCATTTCAACAATATATGCTCATATATGGTACCTCATGAACAACATTTTTAATACAGTTCCAGATATGATAATATAAGAAAATATGTATAGTGCCATATATATTTATGTATGGTGTTATTTAAGCAATATATTACCATATATGGTGCCATTTAAACCATATATTATTATATATGGTGCCATTTAAACAATATATGCTCATATATGGGACCGCATGAATAACATTTTCAATACAGTTCCAGATATGATAATATATGCTACTATATGTAGTACCATATACTTTGATATATCGTATCATTTAAACAACCCGAGGAAAAATAGTTACATATAGTCATATATGTGATTAAGTTATATCTGTATAAATATACAGTTTCATCCGAAGAATGGCCCGACCCGAGTAAAAAAGTTTTGATATAATCATATATTATTTTATGTAATTGCATATAGTAACTTATAGTTACATATGGCCACATATGCTTTTAAATTCAAGCAGATATACTTTTATATAGTCATATGTTAGATATTTTTTCCCCAAAGGTTTTAATATGGAGACATATGTGATTTTATATTATTACATATTGGCCTACATATATATGTATGTGCTATATATAAGTACATAAAGTAACATATAAAAGACATAATTACATGTACGTTTATATATAATTTAGTATGACACTATACATAATAATATAAAACTATGTGGATCCATATAAGAAATCTTTTATAATTTGTGTTAGTTATGATTATATATTGACGAATATGAACCCATATATAACTTATAACATTCTTTATAAAATCATCTATAATGATATATCATCCCACATAGGCAATTTTTTCAAAGTGATTTTATATAAAAATATATAAGGTCCATATAAAACCGTATTGTATTATATTTGGTTCCATGTTATCAATGATTTTGAACTAGTTTTAGATTTAGTAATTACTAGGGATTGGCGCGTGACACGATATGTTCGTGAGTCACGTTATTCACACGTGATCGTGAGTAATAATTACTATACTTAAGTGATTCGTGCGTGAGCGTGAGTAAGAATAACCCGTGATTGATTCGTGTGTGAGTTTATTTTTTGCATCATATGTTTTTAGTAATTTTTACTGTTTTGCGTGAGAATTTTCTGATTGTAAGTTTAATAAATAAGTTAATATAATCATGTGTGCTGAGTAAAAAACGAAATGCTCGTGCGTGAGTAATTTTTTTTTTTTTTTTTTGGTTTTTTTTTGAGCATGAGTCAAAAATGGCTTTAATACGAAATTCTCTATACTATAACGTACACTTGACTGATTTCTTATATATTGGTTGTATATAGGGTTTTTCTTTTCCCGGACTTTTTCATTTCCCGGGACAGCGGGATTTTTTTTAGAATTTCCCGGGATCCCGGGAATTCCCGCCCGTTAGAAAATGAATATATCCGACATATGTTGTATTTGAAAAACTCAATTTCTATTAAAATAACTTACGACAAAGTTCATCTTTTGGTTGGAAAATCTACTTAGTATGTTCTGAAATAAGGGTTTAATATAAAATATTCATATCTTCTACTTTTTTGAGATCAATTCGTTTAACAGTTTAAATAGCCGTCTCTTAGAAATACATTATTAAAATATTAATTTGCGGTTCAAACTGTTAAACGAATTGAATCATAAATTCTTTCAGGATATATTGGAATTGTTAATGGGTGCAAACTTGTATCGGACCAGCTTTAGAGTCAGAACTAAGATCGATTTTTTGCTTAAATATGGAATTTTTATAAAAATAGACACTAAATATTATTAAATAGTTTTATAACTTTAATTGGTATTTTTTGAATAGAAATTTTTTATGCCACAACTACTTAAAAAAAATTATTTAATTTTCATATATAAAAAATACAAAATAATTTGAAAAAGCATCTGATGCATTATTTTAAAAATAATAGTAAGCTTTAAGAGCAGTGAGAAGTTTTCAACTCAGTGACGTTCAAGAATATATTTTTTAATAAATATTTTAAATATCCTAGAGGATGATTTGCGATGCATCGAAATATCGGAAGAAAATTAAAAAATAAAATATTGAAAAATAAAATACTAAATATTTGGATTTTTATTTTTTTTAAATTTATGACCTGAAGCCAAATAATACTACAAATACACCAAAGGTTGACAATATTTAATCTAACTAATACATAAAATTTAAAAAATACAACTGAAATAAAGGAATAGCAATTGAAATTTAAATGAAATTATTTGAAGTCGTAAAAACTTAAAACACAACAATTGAAAATACAAAAATATTACTACTTTTTTAAATTTTAATTCCGATTTTTTCGAGAGGTATTTGGAACTGAAATACTGATGTTGAAATGTTGTAATTACTCGTATTGCTTTATATAAAGATCATCATTAAAAAATACAAATTGCCGAGGTACGATTATTTTTGTTGGTATTTAAACTTGATAATGACTAATAAAATTTGTTTTCGGTTTAACTGAACCCAAAAAACTCGGCCTAAATAATATTTTTTTATACCTACTATTCAGTTTATTAAATTTTAAATCGCATATTTTAATTTTAAATATTTTTTATTTAATTATTTTTAAAACAATCAATGTTTTTAATTTAAAAAAAGCTTTCAAAATTTTAATATACTAGCTAAAATTTCTGTAAAAGAGTAAAAAAAAATCCCGGGAAATCCCGCACAAAATTCCCGGGATTGCGGGATTGAAAAAAGGGCGGGATTCCCGGGAATCCCGTCCCGGGAATTCCCGGGACATAAACCCTAGTTGTATATCATAATCCTATTAACTTTAAAATTTCAGTGTTGTTAACTTTATTTTAAAATTACTAAATTAAAATAAATTTTTTTTCATGTTTATTGCACTGTCATGATAAATCTGAATAAAAGTAATGGAAGATTTATCGAAATTATAAGATCTCCAGCAGGCCTGAGGTTAATCATTACATTTTGTAATTAATTACACATGCAATTACACAATTACATGTAATTGTAATTGAAAAAAAAACTCATCTATAATTACATATTCGGCCTTATTACGAGTGTCGTAGTCGTAGTCGAAACTAAGTCGAATTTGCTGAAAATTCACTAAAAACGCAACTTTTGAACAATTTTTCAATTGGATTTACCATAGCACTCAGATTTAAAAAAATCCAGCATCAGAGTTTAATTTCTTTATAATTTCCATTATATACAAAATCATTTTATATGGAGTCGAAAATTTCGACTACAAATTCGACACTTGTAATCAGGCCGATTATTTGTAATTGCAATTCAAAAAAGAACAATTACAATTACAAGCAATTAAAATTTTTTTTTATTTAAAAAAATTATTTTTGTATGTATATTGTTAGATATGGTCCTATGTAAAGTATAAGGTTAATATTTAGATATAATTGTATCAAACTATGTCCACTTTTATAACATTTTATATAATTTTATACAAAAAGATATAATTTGATGTAATTGGATGAGGACAAAATTCGGATACAATTGTATCGAATTGCATTAAATTGTATCAAATTGTACCAAATTGTATACAATTGTATACAATTCGATACAATATGATACAATAAGACGTTCTCATTTTTCGGATATAATTATATCAAATTACATAAAAGATTATATATAATTAAATATAATTTCATATGGCTCCATATCAATTTTTTTTACTTGGGGATATATTTTTATAAATTGTTTATCAATTTTTATCTAAATGTATCAGTTAAGATCTGACCTGATTAAAATATGTGTTAATCAGATGAAATTGTATCAGATTTTTGACCTGATACAATTTTATCGGTTTGATCGTAATTGGTTAAATTTTATATAAATAAAATATAATTGTATCCGACATTTACCTTATACAATTGTATCAAAGTTTTAAACTGATATCAGGTCAAAATTGGGATATAACTATATAATTGTGTATACAACTATTTGGACCTAAACTGATACCATGTAATATAAACCAATAAAATTGTATCAGGTCAAAAATCTGATACAATTTCATCTGATTAACACATAATTTAATCAGTTCAGATCTAAACTGATGTAATTAGATAACAACTGATACAAATAAGAACTGATACAATTTTATCGGGCCATTTTTCGGATCAAATGGTATATGGATGAATCTAAGTTATATATTACCATATAAAGCTCCATATTGGTGCTATTTAAACAATATATTGTCATATATGGTGCCATCATATATGGTAACTCATCAGCAACTACAATATTAACTGTATTTCAGATGCTATTAATTGTATTTCAGAAATTTTAAATGTATTTTAGAAATTATGGAATGTATTTCAGAAATTTATTAATTGTATTTCAGAAATAATCAAATCTATTTCAGAACTTGTTGTTAATAGAGAAAAATTTCTAAATTACATTTCATAATTTCTGAAATACAATTGATAATTTCTGAAATACAGTTTGATAATTTCTGAAATACAGTTGTGAATTTCAGAAATACAATTAATTTCTGAAATACAATTGATAAAACTGAAATTCAATTGACTAGTTCTGAAATACAATTCATAAATCTGAAAAATAATTGATAAGTTCTGAAATACAATTGATAAAACTGAAATTCAATTGATTATTTCTGAAATACAATTGATAAATCTTAAAAACAATTGACACAATTGGAAATGGTGTAGAGCGTTAAAAATATGTAAATAAAATTATTTTTAAAAAATATTCAATTTAATAAAAAAAAAATATAATTTTATAAAAACATTTATAGAAAATAAAATTATAATTTTATAAAAAGAAATTCTTTTGAATGGGGGAAATGTTTTTAGTTGATCTGTTATTTTTAAGTAAATGAATGTTATTTTAGTTTGACTCAAGATCATAAATTAATATCACTTTCTGTTTAAATTATTTTCAAATCAAAGAAAGATGATACAATTTTTACAAGTAAATTACAAAGAATAAAAATTATTGAAAAAATTTCGATCAGACCAGCAAGGAGAATGCGCATTTTTATAAAAAAAAATGCATAGCCGTGAAAGGTATCGAACTCGAGACCTTCTGAGTTTAAACCTTATTTTAACAAAATATTGTAATTTTTATAAAATAGTGCTCTTCCAGTGTATTATTTTTTGAACTATTGTCAATATCTGTCTGGGATCTTATTTAATCCCAAATAAATGGAGATCTTACGTAGTACCCAAATATAATGCGGGATCTAATTTTAGCTGTCATTTTTCTGGATAGTTTCAGATGTCAATCTCCAAATATATTGCTGTTTCTAATTCGATCTGCAATTTATGGGATAAATTAAGATCCTACCAAATCCCCAAATATATCACTGGATTTAATTCGATCTGCAATTTATCGGAAAAGTTAAGATCTTACGCAATCCCGAAGTTATTACTGGATCTAATTTTATCTGTAATTTTTTGGATAAATTTAGATCTTACTTAATCCCCAAATATATTGCTGGATCTAATTTGATCTGCCAATTTTCTGTTCAGTTTATATCCAAGTTTATCCACAAATATATTGCTGGATCTAATTCGATCTGCCATTTTTTGGATAAATTTAGATCTAAGTTAATCCACAAATATATTGCTGGATCTAATTTGATCTGCCAATTTTCTATTCAGTTTATATCCAAGTTTATCCACAAATATATTGCTGGATCTAATTCGATCTGCCATTTTTTGGATAAATTTAGATCTAAGTTAATCCACAAATATATTGCTGGATCTAATTTGATCTGCCATTTTTCAGATCAATGTATATCTAAGTTTATCCACAAATATATTGCTGGATCTAATTAGATGTGCCATTTTTTGGATCAAATTAGATCTAAGTTTATCACCAAATATATAGCTACATCTAATTCGATCTGCCACTTTTTCGGATCCAATTAGATATACGTTTATCCACAAATATATTGCGGGATCTAATTTGATCTGCCAAAATTGAGATCAAATTAGATCTAAGTTTATCCCCAAATATATAGCTGGATCTAATTGGATCCGCCATTTTTCGGATCAAATTAGATCTAAAAATATCCGCAAATATATAGCTGGATCCGCCAATTTTCGGATCAAAATAGATCTAGGTTTATCCCCAAAGATATCACTGGACCTCCCAATTTTGAGATATAACTTGATCTTAGTTTATCCCCATATATACAATGGGATCTAATACGATATGATTGGATACACCCAATTTTGAGATCTAATTGGATCAGCTAGATATTACAGCAGATCTTAAACAATATCAAATTGGATATAATTAGATATTGCGCGAGATCAATTTTTTTTACTCGGGTAATCAAAAAAATATGTTAGTAGAAAAATTAGTAAAACATCTTGTATATCAAGTATACTAGTTTTCAGCAATTTCTTTTGCTGAATTTGTGTTTTCAGCAAAAGTTCTATTTATATTGTTTTTTTTCACTTAACTAATTTTCAACTAATGTTTTACTAACTTATTTTGCCATCAAAACTGATTGTAGTGCGGGCATTTGATGTAGTGCGGACAAAGAAACTGACACTTAAACACAGCTCTTCTAAGACATATAATAAATACAACCGTGAAATATTTTTGTATCTGTGTTTCATACATAAAACAGAAGGACACCAAAAGATTGCAAATATATAAAAATATAACACAATATGATTTAAATTATAGAGAAAGTAAAGTATTTAAATTTTTTGAAGATAAAGATAAAAAGTGAATGTATAAACAAAGGTTTAGTAATATTGATTATGTGAAACACAAGGGCAGTAGTTTGGTTTTTATAATACAAAAGCCGTAGTTTATATTGTTTTTTCTTATTTAGAATTGTCTACTAATGTGGAAGTCTGTACATTTTTATATTTTACGAAGTTTCCTAAATAATGTTCGAAAGAATCCCAAAAACACAAATTTTAGACCTAAATTTTTAGCAAATAAAATAACTAAAGTACAATTTCTATGCAAATTTTTCGAGTTTTTTTAGTCTCCCAGGAATTTTTTCATTTGCAATCGACTAAATTTTAACAAAACTTTTGCTACTTTTTGTGGTAAAAATCAGCTCGCTGATTTTCAGCAAACCCCTTTTGATGAAATTACCAACTTTTTTACAAGCACACTCCTGACTAAAAATTTACAGACACAGCTACATTTTTTGCTGACCTTACTGAGTTTTTTTAAGTGTAGGGATCAAATTTTGCAATGAGTTACAGAAAGACTTATTTTTTTAACAATTAACGTGATAATACAAATGGACATACTCCAATAATCGAAATTTGTTTAAAGTGCTCCAATTCTACTCGTTACCAGCTCCATTCCATATCGTTCGCCATTTAAACAGTTTCAGTTCCACTCGGTCCACCTGCTAAGTATTTCAATTCAACTTGTACCCCGTTTCATTCCAAATGGTTAGGATTTGGAACTATGTTCTATTCCATAACACCCTTATAATAATTATAACTTTAAGCACCGTAAGTTGTTTTGATTTCAGGTGAAAAAACTGTTATACTCCATATAAAGAAATGGTATTTCACGATAATGATTTTCACGTGAAAATTGCGTAGAGTTTATTTTCACGCAAATTTAATGTACAATACTATTATTTTTCTTGGGAAAAAGTGACATTTTGTGTTTATTGTGATTGTGTCTTTGTTACAAAATTAAAAAATTGTTCTTTTTTATAAATTAAATTGCAATTTGAGGCCTTTAAAGTTCGAGTGAAATTTTTCCACGTGAAAAACAACTTATGGTGCTTTAATGGCAAAACCCGTTGCTCGTTTCCATTTATGATAATTTTTGTATAATGGTTTTTTAACCAGTTTTAATTTCTTTTTTTTTTTTTGCATTAATTTGATTTTATTACTACTAGTAATTTTTTTTTCTAATGCTAAATTTTTATTACCATTAAATAGTAACAAATTATTTTAAATTTCTATTAGCTTTATTTAATTCTAATGAAATTTCAATGTTAATGCAAAGTTTTCAAGTATACCCAAAAACTTAATAGTGCCTTAAGGCAGCATTGCGCATTCGAGGGTTAAGTGTGTATCATCTGTATAAAGGTTATAAATAAACCTTAAAGAAAAGAACAAACAAGTAGTAATGGTTAAAACCCGTGTCACGCAATATAATTTTACTTTATTGTTAAAAAAAAAAACAATTCTCAGTTAACAAATAATCCCCAAAGGCACTCCAAGGAATGAAGGAGGAATATTAATGAACACAGAAACATGCGTAGACAAAACAATTTGTCTACCATTTTTTGGGGCAAATATAACGACAACCATAAAAATTTATTTTTAGATACAAAATAAAAGGAAAGAAATTAAATTACAAAAAGGTAAAAAATAAAAGGGAATTTCTTTGCTAAGATGTTTAAGATGTGTGTGGGTATTGACCATTTTTTCGAGTACTCAATATTTAAAGGTACCTACTGAATATTTCCAGTGTTGTAGTTCATCTAATGTGGCGTTCACATATACATACGTGTTTAACTCGATTTAACGTGTTTAAGCGTTAAACATGTTTAAGTGAGATGTTTTACAGTACATTTTTCCTACCTACCTTAAATACGCCAAATTATCGTGTTTAATTTTTAAACACGTTGGCTAACACTATAAGTTTGATATAAACTGGTATTGAATGACAAGTTTGAAGCAGAAGACACAACAAGAAAAATAAAAAAATTAAAATTGAATAAAATAAACTAAATTGAAATAAAATCCAGTTAAAATATATTTTTTTCTTTTTAAGGTGCGTTTACAATGATGGAGTGCTCCAATCTGTAGCAAATTCAGTTCTTTTCTCTTTCATACTAATACATTTTTGTATTTAGCTATCTTTTTTTATTCCACTCCAGAGTCAAACTTGTTCGACTCTGGAGTACGGATTTGATGCACTCTAGAGTTAACATTGATCTGTTAACTGTTTAACATGACAAATATACCTTAAAAAACACATCACTAATTTGTTCACATCTCTAATTGTCAATAAATTTGAAAAAAATATATTAAAAAACATGAAAACAATACAAAATATTTGTATTGGAAATTTTTTAATAAAATAAAAAATGATTTGAAAATTTATTCAGCTGGAACAAAGCCTGGAGATTCACGAAACAAAATGTAAGTATTTAAGTGTCAAATATTTTCTGAAGTAAATCTACTCTGCATTGTGAACAGCTAACATTTTAATCTGTGCTGCAGAGTAGAGTGACTCTACCATTGTGAAAGCACCTTTAAAGTGATAGATCAACAAAACAACTAATTAAATTTTGCTTTCGGTGAACGAAAAATCCAAAAACAGCCATGAAGTTGTCCCATAACTAAAAATTGGAAAATCTTTTTTCCGACTGGGGCGGATAATGTTATTTCACTTTTTATAGCAATTATAACATTGGATAATGCCAAAAATTATTAAGTATTGCCTCCGGCCCAAGCAAAAATAACTTTTTGGAAAATTTTGTTAAATTTTTGTTTTTTTTACAATTGTTAAGGAACAGCTGTTCGAGATGTTTAACTTAAACACTTACCCCTAAATTCATAAACGCTTTGTAAAATTATAGGAGGTTTATTGAACAAATTTTGTATGAAAATGACGTTTTGTAAACCTGCTATAACTTTACAAAGCATTTATGAATAAGGGGTTAATTTTTAAGTGTGAACTGATATGTTTAAAGGGCGGATTATGGGACCGTAAACGTAAATGTGATGTAACTGCACAGTGCCGTAGCTAAAAAGTACACTTATATATTATCGTAAACGAAATTACTATTTAGCATCTATTTCATGTGGTTTTATATTTTATTCTAAATTTTTCCATTTATTTGTTAATTTTTATTCCTTATTTGTTGTTTGAATCAATTTTCTTTATTCATTTCATATTTTTTCCGACTAAAATCATTCAGCTGTTTCGATGCCGGATAGAAAATTCTGATTTCAACAGAATGATCCGGCAAGTTCGTTTACATTTACGTGTTAGTAACCATTCGTATACATTTCTTCTTTTGGTATCGAAACAGCTGATTCGTTACAGATACGTTTACGGTTGGGTAACTCAGCCTTAACTTTTACATAGTATAAGATTCATGTTACTATGAAAGACACTACAAAAATAGAACATAAGTTTTTGGTATAAAAATACAACCCTGTGTTTGTATGAATGTAAAAATGATTGAAAATTGAAAAGTATTGAGTACCTACTATCAAGTATTCTAAAGTATAGGTATTTCACAACTCCGATGCCACTTAGAATTTTAATCGTATTTAATATTTGGTTATTAACTACTCAATACCGATCGTTTTTTCGAGTACTGAATTTTTGAAAGCATCTATTCAATACTTCGAGAGTTCTGTTTTTCTGTATCTAAGCGTAATTATTCAATGAAAGACTATACTTGTTTTTTGGAATAAAAGTACAAATCTCTATTTGCATGAATGTAAATAGTATTGAGTATGTTTAAAAAGTATTTGGTGGTAACTGGTATTCAAAGAATTAACATTGCGCAACTCTAACCCCACACATTAAAGTAATAACTGCTGGGAATTTTTAGACCAAAGTTCGTGAAAATGTAGAGCTGTGCCAATACTTTTTAATACTTTTATGGCATTGCAGCAGTACTTAGCGGAGATATTTGGAATTAAGATTCAAACATTAATATGTTGCCGGTCCCGAGCTGGTTAAAATTTTTTTTTAATTTTAATTTTCTATTTTTTCTATTACTAAACTCTACACAAAATCTTTAGGGTTTTTGAATTTTATTCATCACACAATTTTTGAGAATAACTAAAACTTAGCGTTATACACTGAGAGAGTTATCATCACTTCAATAATGAATTTCTTCATAGTTTCAATGAAAATTGTCACTGGAACTCGTCCATTGAAACTTTTCATAGAATCTATGAAACAGGTTTCATTAAAGTCAATGTTTATGAAAAGTTCATAAAATTAATGAAACTCTTCATAAAATTAATAGGCCACTTGTCCAATGAATAAATCATTCAGCCAATGAAGAGCTTCATAAAATCTATGAAGCAATTTTATTTACTATTATTTATTATAGTTGGTTGTTGTCGTTGCTAAGCTGGAGTGGATAAATAAAAAGTACTTAGCAAATGCAAAAGGCGTAATAAAATCGTAGCATATTTTACGGATGTACAAAATATATCTAAAGAGAGAATTCATTAAATTAAAAAGTTTCATTAAAAATAAATTTCGAAAAAATTAATATGATTTATAAAAAAAATTTCATAGTCCAAAATTAATAATCTAATTTCTATAAATAGAATTTAAAGCTTGAATGTTAAAAAGCACGAATCATTGCTTTACATATTAAAGGAACTTCAATGAAAAAGCACAACTACAACATAGAGAAAAATAATAGCTTTGTTAAAGACATGTGGCAGGCGATTGCTCTACCCACTGACCTAACGAGACATATAATATTTGATGGCTAAACACATAAACGAGTGATAATAGCTGGACAACTACTGGCTGTACCAAAATGCTAGTACTGGCAAACAATTTTTTGTAACTAGTATGCCAGTGTTGGGAGGGCAAAAGAAAAGTGGGTCCTGAAGGAGCTTTCCCACAAACAAAAAAAATTGGTTTTATAAAACAAAAAAAATTTTTAATTAAAAAAATCCAAAAAAAATTTTTGCTTGCAACCGGATTTGAACTCGGAACCTTCTGAATACAAACATATTTTAACGAAGCGTCAGCATTTTTATAAAATCATTGGTGTACCAGTGAATTGATTTTTGTACGCCTCGTAGCATTTTCTAGGTAGCACTGGATAACCACTGGTTGCAAACCTTGGCATATCACTCTAAGCCAATTCTTTGCCAGTGTTTTTTTTTATAAACCACCGAAATTTTTGTAAAACAAATACTGGTAAAACGCTTTTTGCAAACGCTGGCAAAGCGTCCCAAATGAGTGTTCTGCCAGTCATTTATTTTTAATACCGTGGTTACCCAGTGGTATGCCAGTGCTTGATTTTTTGTACCACTGGCGATTTCTGACTGGGGTGTCACTTGAAAATGCATTAATTGTCAACCATTGGTTCTAGGAAAGTTTTTTTCATAAGTTTTTCTCTATTGGTTGTAAAATAAAAATTGTAAATTCTATTCAGAATTTGTAATATTTGATCTTAAACCGAACAAAAATAACACTCATTGTAAAACATCTTCAGATCAACAAAAAATCTACAATAAAATAAAAATTAATTAAAAAAAAATAAAAATTATAAAAGACTCTCTTAGGAAATTATAAAAGACTCTCTTAGGAATTTTTAATGAAATTATGAAATTTTATGAAAGAAAAGTTATGAAAAATTTCATAATATTAATTAAATATTATATACATATATACAAAAAATTCTATGAAATTATATCATTAATATCATGAAGGATAATTCTCTCAGTGTATATTCACAAAATTTTTTACAAAAAAATCGATCGACTTTATCGTATAAAAATTATATATAAAGCGTAAAACTTTTTACTAATGTTCAAGAAGAAAGCAAAAGTAAAGTAAAGGTTTCTAAGATCTTTTTGTAATAATTTTTTTTGCAAAATTTGCCGTTAGAAATGAGAAAGGGGCTCTCAAAAAGTGTTGTTGCATACATAAAACAAATGCATGAAAGGGTTAAAATTGAATCTGTTCGTTTGATTCTATAAAAAGATTCAACAAAAATCAAACTGATTCTTTAAACAAGATATTGATTGATTGAAATAGGAAATAATTCAATCAATAAAATGAGTTTTACGAATCGATTTGTTGAAAATTTGTTAAGATTTAAATATTGAATTAAAGAATTATATTTTAAAGTGCATGTGCATAATAATTTGAAAATCTTATAACACATTTATAAAATGGATTTTCAATGAAAAATTTGTTTTATAAGTCATTTATAAATTTTAAAAGTGATTATGCATATGACCCTAAAAATCTACTGTATTTAATAGACAAACTTGAAAACATTGAATTTACGAATTTTTTAAAAAATTATTTCAAAATTTTCAAAAACTTACTAAATTAAAAATTGATCAAAATTGCAGCTGGTCTATATGACACATTTGAAAAAACAACACTGTACTGATGAACATTACAAAAATGCCCTGTTAGCAGTCCGCCTCCAATATACACAAATTGCCTGCTCTTGAACGTACAAACCACACGTCAATGTGGCAACATTTGCTAAAAAGCGGACTCGGAGGAGATTAGAAGATAAACAAAAAATCTAAAGTATAATGTTTTTTATGTGTGTGTTTGATCAGTTCTGAATTTAAGAAAACAATAACAGAAAGCTGAATAGGAAAGAAAAATACTACACGCAAGGCCTTACGTGGGTTAGATGGCTAAGCTGTCGAACTCTAGGATAGTTACGTTTGTAATGTAGGAGTGCATGGGTTCGATTACTACAGCCGACGGGTTGTTGAAAAAATGATCATATAGGAACAATCTGACAATAAAATTAAACAATAATACAATTTAATGGAAAATCACTGATGAAGCCTGTCCATTAGAGCGTACCACCTTACAGGCAAAAAAAAGTGCACCGTACACCCTCCAATATGAAGTATTTTTGTAAGGTTTCAAAAAAAATTTTTTTTTTGCCGAACGTAGGGGTCGCCATTTTACATTTTTTGTTATATCTTTGGCATTAACAGTCGGATCTTAAAGTATGATTCATCGATGTTTTTCTCTCGCGAAGACCAGTGTTTTGCTCTAAGGGCCATTGACCTCAAGTATCCCGTTCTAGTAGTTACCCACCACAACTCAGTTGCTACCACCCTAATGTCAGAAAATTAAAGCTTAAAAAATCGTAAAAAATCATTAAACTTTTGCTAAGGAAGTTTTTCGATAAACCCAGTAGAATTTTTTTTAAATATATTCGTTGCCGAACCTAGGGGTCGCCTTTTTAAATTTTTTGTCAATGGATTTTTCCTTTACAGCAAAACAGTGGTCTCCTTGAGGCAAAAAAATCGATATATCACACTTTAAAATCCAACTTAAATGCCGAAGCTATAACGAAAAATTGAAAAAGGCGACCCCTACGTTCGGCAAAAAAAAATTTATTTTTTTTTAAATTGCCTTGCAAAAATACTTCATATTGGAGGTTGTACGGCGAACTTTTCTTTTGAGGTCTTCTGTCCATATCAAAAGGCAGAAACTAGATCTACACTAATAAAAAAAATCCCGTACAAATAGGTCAAAATTGTGCTGGCGCAAATACATGTACTATTTTCTGTTATTTTAGCAGAATTTTTACTTATTTGTACGGGCTTTTTTAGAGCAAATAAGAGAAAAATTAGTTCAATTTAATCAGAACGCGTTTAACAGACTTTTGAATTAACTTTTTTTTTATGAGTGTAGTCTGATTTGCAAATTAATGTGTTTATAACTTTTAGAAAAATGGTTTATTCCTCTTCTTAACCTCAAACCTACTAAATTGAAATTGATAAAAATGTATATTAATTACAATATTAATTGCAGTTGGTTGGCGTTTGAAAAAACAACACGGTACTGAAAAAAAATTATTTTTAGTTTGGATAATGTAAATTTGAGCAAATTAAATAAACTCTAATACCTTTTTCAACATTTTTTCAAGTTGGGGATTTTTGGGGATATTTCTAGGTTTATTTGGGCATAATGAAATAAAGTATCTGGCAAGTCTACACGAAACGTACATTAAGGTGCCAGTCTATCAATGATGGTTTTCTATAATTTACTGAACATAAATTAAACTTTGTAATTAAATTAAACAAATTTCTGTTCCCTATTCTGAAATATATAGAGAAAATTGAGCGGGAAGAGTTTTAATGAAATTTTTCAGTCCACTAATGTAGTTTTCTTCACAAAGTAAATAAAAAATTTATAAGATTTGATGCAAAAGCTTTATTTATTTTATAAAGCTACATAGTTTTAATGAAACACTTTCACTGCTTCTATGAAAGTTTAAATAAATAAGATAAAATTTTTCACATTATTTTATAAAAAATAACATTAATCCAATGAAAAAATTCAATGGTCGAGTTCCAGTATCGCCATCAGTAGAAACGGCATTAGAGGGTTAAGAAAATCAATTTTAAATTTAACAAACTGAGATTCAATTGTAGAATTGAATATTTGTCTACACTGCAATGCAAACCATTAAATATACCAACCTCTACCGACCATTTATATTTTATTCAACAAACTCACCTATAATATTCACCATCTAAAAGACAACGAGTATCCCCATAACTGCCATTCGTGCGCAAACCAAAGCCGGCACCATCACCAATACCACGAATTTCACCAACACCACTACCAGCAGCACAACCATTATTTATATCACCATTACCGCAACCACCTGCACTACCGCCTGCAGTAGTACCACTAATACGGCCACTCATACCACCTGAACGCATAAATGAATGTTTGCTATAATAACTGTAATGCTCAACTGGTCGATATCCTGATGACGTCTGCATAAACATTTTATCAATGTGCGCGGGCGTATCATCTGTGGGTGAGACGACCGGTGTGAATGGATTGTAAATTTCTTCTCCTTCAGCGGGTACAATGTCATCTGAAAGCTCTTTTAATATCGATGTTAAACCACTGGCTGTATAAAATTTACCTAAAACAATTCAGAACAAAAACAAAAACACAAAAGAAAACAAATTAGTTACAAACAAGAATAAAGAAACAAAAACTCTACTACAACAAGAAAATGTTTTGTTAACTTAATTTAAAACATGTTAATGCATGTCTAAATGTGTTAAGAGCTTAAATATAAATCGTTCTATATAAAAATTACACCTTCCTTTTTATAATATACTCAAAATTGCGTGACATTTTTTATAGGTGCATTTTGTAACAAAAACTTACCGAGTTAACTATTAAAATCTAAGGATTTGTATACACATTTAAAATCATCACCGTGAAAATAATATATTGGTGGAAAAGATAAGATAAGATTAATACTAAATTTTGTAAATTCGGGAACACTTACTTCCAAATCTCGCAATCTCACACTAAAGAGTAAAAAATTGGGGTTTTGCTTTCTATGGTTCCATTTTAAAGAAACTATTGACAAATTCTGTATCCAGTAAAAGGATTATGAAAGACATATTTACTGGGACAAGAAAGAAGTTCGAGATTCTCCAAGTATTTATGTTATTTGAAAAAATGTGTTTTGAATTACAATAAAACTGTTGGAATATTAAGAATAGAGGTAAAACCTTGCAGCTTCTTCTGCATTTCTTTTCTTTATATGGAGATTTGACACTTAAGAACGGATTCTCTATAAATTAAAACTTAATTAAAATTCTTTGCGTTTTCTCTCATACTCAGTGATGCCAACTTTTTTGGTGATGCCACGCTCTTTAAAATGCGCTAGATTATAAATTTGATCAAAGAAATTTGTACTTTTTCATCTAACCTGCGAAAAGCGCTGAAAAGCATTTTTTGGGAAAATAGAGTATAACTTCACATTTTTATTGCTTGGAAAATGTCCAAGATTAAAAAATATTTGATTTTTTAATTTAAAATTTACTGCGAACATCACTTTAAATAACAATTTTAGATCATTTTTAATGTAAATTTAAAAAAAATTATGAAAAAAAAATTTGCTTAAAAATTTTTAAATTAGTTAAAATTTTATTAAAATAAACATTTTAACGAAAAGGTGCTAAAAGCACTATATAAAATAAAGAGCGCTATCAGAAAATAATGCGAGTTTTGGGTAGTGTAAATACGCTAAATCCACCGCGAAAAGTTCTGAGTTGGCATCCCTACTCATACTGGTATATTTTCATTCCCACACTCTCTTCAATTTTGCCATATTTTCATAAAATAATCCCATTGGTGATGTCCAGAGATAGAAAAATTGAAACGATTGAATTTTCATTTTGAAAAAATCCATGTTTTTCACGTTTATTACTAGTTTAATGGTCTTTACCAATGTTAAAATGTAAAAATTTATTAAAATTCAAAATTTTTCTACACCAATTTTTTAAAACGGCCATTTTACTATCTCGAAAACTAAGAGAGATAAAGCAAAATGGACAAAATTTTTGCAAGCTTCAATGTAATGTTAACACTCCTGTTATTTACATGAGATAGGTCCGAGAACGATCCGCAGGAATCAATTTTTATAAACCGCCACAGGGTAACCAATTTTTTTTTTTTTAACTTTTAAGATAATATAAATTAATACACTATGATAATCAGAATTTCGTTCCCCGTTTTATTTCATTTCCATTCCATATCGTTCCGATTTGAACCGATTTTCCAATACATTGGCGAAGTGTGTTAATTTGTATTATCAGGTAAATTGTTAAAAAAAAATAAAAATTAAAAATGTCACCCTGTGACTATTTTATAGAAATGGATCCATCGGAAGCTCTACAATCGTTTGTTGAAAAAAATAATTGTATTTTAAATTATGATTTTTATTGTATAAACAATTTAAAAATTTTCATATTAAAGCTACATTCACAGTGATGGAGTACTCCACTCTAGAGAGTGGATTTTGTTCCTTTCTTTTTCGCACTTACATATTTTTTGTATCATGCCATCTCTATTTTAGTACTCCATCACTGTGACTGTAGCTTAAACCCTTATACTTCAATAATACTGAACCCAAAACTAGTAGTTTTCAAATTTATTTTGTTTTCGGTTGTCAAATCCCATACAAATTTCAAATCGAAAACTTAAAAAAATTAAAACCTCTAGTTTTGGGTTCAGAATAAATGAGGCTTTATCGAAATCTGGTTTTAAATCTATGAATATTTAACCGTAACCGAAAGATTTTTTTTTTGCGGTTGCGGATACGATTAAATAGTGCGGTTAACCGTGCTTTTGGTTACGGTTAAAACCGAAATGCACACTCTGAAATAGACTTGTGTCAAAATTTTTCTATAAAATTATATAAATTTGGAAAACGGTAAGAAATTTTAATTTTACCTAATGTTACAGACATTTAAGAGACAATCGGAAATAGAGTCCGTATGGGCTGATAAATCCGATCTCTTCTAAAATCAATGGGCTTTGTTTTGGGTCCATGTGAGTCATCGTATCAAATTTCATTAAAATATCGCCGTATTTGTGACATATAGCGTGCGAAAAACGCAATTTTTCGTGGACCTTTATTTATATGGAAACTAGCTCTAAACATGAACCGATTTTAAGTGAAATCAATAGACTTCGTCCCAATTTAAGTCGGTGTACTTAATTTCATCAAAATATCTGAATATTTGCAACCTGTAGCGTGCGCACAAGAATATATGGACGGACGGACGGACAATGCTAAATCGAACCAAGTCGATCGGTATTTTTAAACTAAACTTTATACACAAGCTTTTACTACCCTAAGAATAAACTCTATAGAAAACCCTTAAAATTGTTCCATGCTTTGACCTAGTCACCATAGAAATGTTCCATCTGCACTTTAATATATTGAGCTTAAATTGTATTACTAAACCAATAAGATTTTAAGCATTTTCTTTTGCGGGACCTATTTATATAATTTTATTCATTAATAAGATAGTGCTTATTCCGGTCAAAAATGCAACTTTGGTTCAGTTCCTTCGGAAAATATTCCCTGTAGGCTTCCAAAATGTTACGGAAATGTTATTGCTCTTTAGTGGCTTTTTCGTTGCTTAGTTATAAAATTATTAAATAAATTGTAGCAAAAAAATAACTCAGGACCTAATTGATAGATCTAATTTTGAGCACCTAAAAAGAAAGAATTTTGACGTTTAAAGTTTTAAGACCCCCACAAAAAACCCGAAAAACCGAGCCTGTGAAGTTTGAAGATGCCAAAAACAAAATATTGATACAACCAGAAAATATAACAATGGCCATTTTGGATTTATCTCGAAATTTGTCGATCCGATATTTATGTAACGTAGCACTTCGAAACTAGAGCATCTGACCCAACAGTAAGCACATAGCTTGGAATACCGATCTGTTCAAGATTAGAAAAATCAGAATCTGAACTTTTCAATAACATTGTGCTGATGTTTCTACTTGACCTAGGCCCATCTTCAAGTACACTAATATACCCAATATTACTCAGAAACATTTTCAGAGTCGATTTAACACAGCGATGTTCGTACGTATGCCCATGTTATTCATTTAATTAAGCTACAGGTCGGAAATATAAGGAGATTTAAATGAAAATTGCCAAATCTCTTGATTCATGGACGAGCTCTAAAGAAGTTGTTTGGAATCGGTCTATATTAAAACCTACTTAACATAGGAAGTTTATATCTGCATTGGACTTAACCCATATTCTCCTGAATTAGGAAATTTTTTAACAAAAATTGGGATTTGACTGTACCCAAATAATTTTTTCTCCGCGCCTTTTAGCGGAGATAACATTCTGACATAATAATTTTATCAAAATTATATTTTTAGTTTGGTCTCTAAATAAAAATCTACGTAAATAATAAAGATTTTAGAAAAAAAAACTTAATGCTTAATTTTTAGGAACTTTTGGAATTTTTGTTTCTTGATTTTTTGACGCTTTTAAAAAAAATAACCTTAAATGTTTTTATTTGTGCTTTTAGCCAAACTTTTAGGCGATTTTATGTTTTTACAGCGCTGTTATATCAAATATCGATTCTTGAAGTTGTGTCGTCATATGACGACGCTAGGTTAATAAGGGTTAAATGAAATTTAGACACATAAAATTGTTGGTATCTGGTTATTATTTAGGTTGTAAATACAGTTATAGTGCTTATGCATAATAATTTAAAAACTTTATAACACGTTTATAAAATAAACTTCGTATGGGAAATCTGTTTTAAAAGCCATTTATAAATTTAAAAGGTGATTATGCATATGACCCTATATAAATAGGACCAGAAATCATGTAGAAAATCCAAAAATTTTTATAGAAATATTTACTAATCGTATTTACCAGATTCCCTCGTTTCCCCGAAATAACCCGACTCACCTGCTTACTATTCTCGTGAGTCGCTTAGACATATTTACTAATCGTATTTACAACATATCCTCGTTTTCCTGGAATAACCCGACTCACCTGCTTACTATTTTCGTGAGATACTTAGTTCAATACCTAATCATATCTAACCAGTGACAGAGCTATCGACGTTTGGAGGAACTGCAACCACTGCCAGAGTTGCCGAAGATCATCCTGAGCACCGAATCATCGAAGACGTTTAAACAATAACAGTCATTAGATTAAATAAGTAATTTAAGTAGTTTAAGATCTTGGTAAATAAAACTGTGTGCGATACAGGATCGTACAATTGAATTGAACAAAAGAAACGATTGCTGTTTTATTTCAAAGGAGGCAGACCTTTGACGAACCTGGACAAACTGAGTTTTACCCCGGCCTCAGACAAAACTGCATCACAAAGCAGCAAAAAAGTTTGCTAAATAATAAGTAGACTAAAAAATCACAAAAAAGTTTTTATTCGATTTTTTTATCTTCTGAAATCAGCAGTTTACAAAATTTTTAACAAATATTTCTACTGATTTTACCAGCATTTGCATTTAACTAAATTTTGCATACAAATGACAAAAGTTTTGTGTATATAAAAGTTTGTTTTTGCTATTTTTAGTCTACTAATACTTAGCAGAATTTTCTGCAGATTTTACAGTAAAGTTGCTCATTTTCAATCAACTGTAAATTAACTAAAACTCTGTAAATTTGGTGGTTTAATTTTTGCTGTTATTGTTTTACTACTACTTAGCATAAAAATTTGCGAAGTTCAGTAGTTTTTTCTGCAATGTAATTTTTTATACTAATTTTTAATAGATTTTTTTGCAAGTTTTACAGGTTTATTTTTATGAGTGCAGAATTTGTTCTGTTTTTCGAATTTAGGTTGGCTAACTTATTTAAAAAAATGCTTATTTTAATACTACTTAGAGTTGTGTTGATGATAATTTTACTCTTGGTTAAGTTAGTAAAGTAAAGAATTGGTGCAAAATTAACCACGAATAAAATTCGCATTAAAATGCCTCTGGATAGTCTTAAATTGAGTGTACTTTTAGATAAGTTATCCGACCTTAGACCCTTATTATATTATGGTTTAGGGTACTTCATGAACTGGCTTGACTGACTATAATTTTTGTTTTTTTGACATCCTTGTTTTATTTGAACTTTTTTGTATATGTATATGACTGCGTAATTTTTGTAAGTCAGTTATATTATAAGAAAAGCTCTTTTGACTAAAGAAATTTGTTCTTTTTTTATTGTTTCCAAAAATAGAACCTCACACACTTCTCTTGTGTGCGTTTTCGTTTTTATTTCAATAATTTATTCCTGAAATAAACTTTTGTTTGGTTTCTATAATGAGTGGTCTTTAATGTTAACATTATGTGCTATTAAAACTTCTTTTGCATATAAATTACTTCCAAGATTGTTTAATTTTTTTTTTCCATCAGACAGATTTGCGAAAGCAGAATATGAGGTTATAATCCTTAAATTGAATTAATTAAATTTCAGGGTTAAGATTAAAATTTAAATACAAGATTTATATACGTATGAGTAATATTATTTCAAGGTATAAAAATAATAATCATACGCCCCTCATTGCATTAAAAGATATTGATGTTAAAACCTTTGTGATGATTTTCTTTGAAATTAGAAATGAAATGGTATTGGTTTGTAAAATATATACCAAATTATTGTTAACTTTTATACGGAAAACTTTTATAAAAAAAAATTAAATTATGATAAATTTATACATTTTTTATCACTCTATTTGGTTTTATTAGCAACTAATAATTTTTAAATACATTTGCCTACAACTTAAAGTCTTTGCTCGATTTTCCACTTTAGGTTACATTTCACTTAAATTAAAATAATTAATTTTTGTTCCATTATAACTAATTAAACAATATCTAAATTTCATTTTCCTACTATCAATCATGTCATTAGTAATTTTCCTAAAACTTTATATTTACTACTTAATATTATGCCCTTTAAACAAAAATATGTTCTCAACCATTATAATAATATTATATTTGGCCTAATTTAAAATGCCAACTAAGTACTCACAATATGAGATGTTAAAGGTCAAGTGTGATGTTGAAACAACAACGAAAACAAAAACCACATTGCTGCTGTAGAAAATGCAATGCAATGAAAATTTCAGTGGATGGTGTACACACTCAAAGAAAATGCTGTATAATATTTATGAAAAAATTGTATATATACATTTTTGTGCAATGATCTCTACTTATTTTTGATAAATTGTTTGCATTTCAAAGCATAATGTTTCCCTCAAAAACCGAAAGCTGCATTTAATAAACTGCAATGTTCAATACTGTGAAGCCACCCATATATTTTCAATAGTATGTCCAATATAATGGCACAGTATTTTTATTGTTTTCGCACATGCATATATTAGGGTTGGTCAAGTTTTTTTTTTTTTAGTCTCAATTTTAGACCCATAGGTACTTTCTTATGGTAATTTTCTAAGAATTTTGTGTAGATTTCGAATTCGCTATACACCTGTCACGTTTTTTTTTTTTCATCCGAACAAATTGACCTACCTTAATATTTTAACATATTTAATACATTGTAGGGGGCGAAAAAATGCACAAAGGCGCATAGCGATTCTTGTTCTATGGGTCATTCCATGAAACTTTGCCGAAGAAAACATAGCTCAAAACTGAACCTCGAGCCCCCGGATTAAATATTCAAGAATCGAGGCAAAAGAGAATTTTATTTCCTCTAGCCAAATGTGTATGTGGGGGTTTTTGGATCGAGGAATCCATTTTTGACATTTATTTTTATTTTTTAGTAGCGCTAGAGGGCGGTTTCGTATATTTTTCTTTGAATTTTATCGGTTTTTTTTGGGGAAAATTTACGAAATTGTTGTGAACATTGACGAATATTTGACTTTCTATTTTGAAAAATCTGGGGGCTCAAAGTTTAAACTATGGTTTCTTCGGCAAAGTTTCTTGGAATGACCCATGGAACAAGAATCGCGATGCGCCTTTGTCGCAAAAAATTTGACCCAACCTAACATACATATGTAACAATATTTTATGCAATATATGTAATTTTAGCATAAGCTCATAAACATAAAAGCTCAAAATTAAAATTAAACAGTGTTGCCAATATATTATAAAATACATCTAGTTGTCCAATAAAAATCCAAATTATTTTGATACACTTCATAATATTGCTCATTCTTAAATTTAATACTCACATGGTCAATATGTTTGGAAAGTTGTGCCATATTATTGCAAATTTATGGGCCGCTTAACAACACATTTAAAAAAATTGTTTCTGATTACAGAAATGGTGTATGGCAGCAATTGTTAATGTTCTAGAGGTTTGAGAGCTGCATTTTTTTAAAGTCTCGCGTAATTTCTATCCCTTATAGATGTGCCTTTGAAGTATTTAAGATACAAAACAATAAATCTTTCATTATATTTATGAATAGTTCTACCTTAAATATTTATAAAAGTTTAATCAGAATGAGTTCCATAGAGACCGTAATTTATAATTATTGAATTTATTTCTTACATAAATTTGAAATTGTTTCATCGAAAAAAATCTATAAAACTTTTCTCTAAGTGTTGCTACATAGTAAATGTTTGTGATGGTGTAATTTTCAATCTAACTGAATTAAATTATACCATATATTATGTCTGCATACCAATACTTACTAAATGCATACAAAAATGTTTGAATATTTATATATTTACACGAGTTTTCAGTATATAAATTATGTGAACGTGAACATCCAAATGTCCTTAGTTACTGTATACAGTATACTGTTTGATTCTAAGTTTAAAAATAATATGAAATTTCTTTGCCTAAAGGTTAAATACTAACGTATGCTAACCTTAATATTTAATGTTTATTTTTTGATAACTTTAGATGCTATAAGAATGTTCGAAGGAATCACTCACTCAAGATCAAGAAAAGTTTACGATGTTAAATAGTTGTGCAAACATTTTGTTAAACTTAAAATAAATGAGAATTTCAGCAGACTTAGACTAAGTAAAAAGTAGTTCGTTGAATCATTTTTGGTGCTAGCCGTTAAAAAAATTCAAATTTTTATTGTGATCACATAAAGGAGGCGTCGAACTGGCCATGTTTTCAAAACTTAAACAAATAATAATCGAGATTTATTTAATTAACCCACGCAGCGTATGAGTCATACACGCACATGTATTTGAATATTAAGTATACGCCATGGTGTACCACAAATTAGGAAAGAACCATTTAATTGAACCATTTTTATACCTCTCATTGAAACTGTGCGATCTTTTTCTTTTAATTTGTTAGATAGTTGTATTTGTGTTGTTGTAAACAGTTTTTTTTTTGTAGTTTGTATAAATTTCTATCCTTCTCCCTCAACTTTTTACACAGACTCGTAATGAAACCATTTATTTGACTGTGATAACAGATTTATTACATTATTTTTTTTTGTTGCAATTTTTGTTCTTTAATTAGGAAAAAATATACGAAATACCCGCTTGCTAAAGTTCTAAGGCAGGTCTTATGAAAAGAGTTTCAGAATTTATGAGAATATTCAAAAATAGTTGGCCAACAATGTAATTTTTTTCAAAATTTCCCACAGTTGCGTCTATATAAAATGACAATTTACAGATGTGTGTCTGTTGTTCAATATTGATACAAAATTTGATCTTTTTGCTATAAAAATTATTCATTGTAATAAAAATATTTACACCAGGGTTGCCATATAAAATTTTTTTAAAATGGTGCAATTTGTTAGAAAAGTTCTTAAAATTTGCACTTTAAGTGTTTTCAAAAATGTGACTTTTAATTCTGTAATAAAAACATTTAAACCAGGGTTGACATGTGAAAAATTTTAAAACGTGGTCCAAAATTGCGATTTTGAAAAGTTTTAAAAATTCACGACATAATATAAAATTTAAAATTAGAAAATATCTTATTGATATTGATACTGTCGCTAAATTACTGTGATTTTCAAAGTTTATATTTAAATAATGCCTTCGGACTCTGTCTACAATTATTTCTACTCATTTGGAATGTGTACGAAAATATTGGGATTTAAATAAAAATCTTTGCAAATCGCAATAATTTCGTAAAACAATCAATAGTGAATGAAATCTGATGTTTTTATAAAAAAAATCTGTAATAGTACAGTAGATTTTTAGTACAGTAAAATATTTTTTTTTTTTCAATTAGTATAATGAACCTTTTTTGAATATAGTTTTCTTCTGTTTATTTATAAATTTCTAAAACGGTTTTTTTATCCTATAAACAATGAAATAAACTACAATAGGACCTTTAAAGCCCGTTTTAGAAATTTCTTAATAAAGAGAATAATTTTTTTTTGCTCGTTTTAAATCTAAATTTAATTAGAAAAGAGGCTTAGTGCCCATAATTTGTTAATGCAATATGACATATATGGGTGATATCAAAAAATGTGATAAAGTTATATATTTCGATATATATGAGCGCATCGTCACCTGTTTTACAAAATTTTTAACAACCTGACCAATTATAGGTTAATACATAAAATTTGTGACCAGTTTTATAAACTCCGTAACCACCCTACCGGAAATATATCAAACTATCACCGAACTGGCCCCTTTATATGAAATAGAGTGGTCACTTTTACATGGCGTTGTCATAGGAGGGGGAAATTGACCCCTTGTGACACGTCACAAGACAAATCCTAGGACAGGTTACTGAACTCTCATAAAAAACAAAGTAACGATTTTTCGTCATAATTTTTGATAAAAATGTATACACCAGAATTTTGAAGTTATCTATTAATGAAATTGCGAAAATTATAATATTATTTATACTCAAATGATCGCTGGACTGTAAATAATCATTTAGTATAACAGACTTGAAGTTTTTCTGCAGTATGTAACATTCTCGAGATGAAAAAGGATGTCTTTAGTAAGTTTTGAAAAAATGTTTTTCACCAAACTATTAAACGAGTGAGAAAAATAATGGCATATTTGGATTCACCTTGTAGGCATCATACGATTTTGTTTCGGAAAGAAAATTCTGACAAAGCGTTTCTGAAAGAAAACGAAAAAAGTACCCAAATGTAAACTCCGTTACTGTAAACTCCGTAATCAAAATTGTTTGCATCAGATTGCATTAAAAAAAAAAATGTAGGTAAATGTTTAAAATATTTTAAAACAACGATAAACAGAGGCGATTCAAGTAATATTTATGCGTCAAAAGATGATTCAACTAATAATTTTGCGTCAAATCAAAAAAAGTTATCAGTTTTTTACCCTAAACTGCTGGAGCGAAAAACGATTGATTTTGCATTTGGTTGGCTTGGAATCGATATTTCGATTACTGAGCCTTCGGTGTTCCCATAGCACTTAATCCCACCGAAGTAAAGTAATATAACAGGGCTATGAACTAAAAAGCTTCAACAAGGTTCGCCAACTCACAACTGTTCTAAAATTCAACATCTCGCACAATTACAGTGTTGCCATATTTGAAGCCCTTCATCTTTCACCACCTTTCACTTGTTCTTTATCCCCTTTCCAAAGGAAGAATTTCCTAAGTGTTGCTTCTCTTTAAAAAAAAAAAAATATATATATATATATATATATATATATATATATATATATATATATATATATATTAGGCCGGGTCAATTTGTGGGGAGGCAAAAAAATCGCCCATCGCTCAGGGAAAATCGTATTCTAGGGATCAAAATAAGAAACTTTGCCGAAGGAACCATACCTCTAAAACGAATTCTACTACCCCCCTGTTGACTTTTGTCCCGTAGGGTCAAGTTTTGAAAAATCACATTTTGACCCATTTAGAGTGCCCCAATCGAGTCCAAATGTATGACCGACCCCCACTAACTTTGGAGGGCCGATCCACCCATGCCAGTGGCACACCCCCTGGAACTCCCCTGGGGGCTTCCCCATACAAACATTTTAAAAAATCAGCATTTTTGGCACTTTATTTTATTATTTTTTATTTATTTTATTTATTTTTATTATTTTATTTATTTTTTCTCCTTAGAAATTTATTTAGTCAGAACATATGTAAATGAAAAAATTAATTTAACTTACTAATAGAAAAGAAAAAATAAAAAATTACTGTTTGAAGTCTTTTTTGCTTTCAAGTCTGGGCAATTTCGCACGGCTCTCTAATGTCGTCGCCATAACAACCTCTACATTTTCCGGTATAACTGGTTTGGTAACGCTAGCTAGCAATTGAACGTGTCGTTCTGTTTCTTGTATGTGTGATGGAATTTTTGGATCATTAAACGGTGGATCATCTTGATTTAAATATTCTTTCAAAGTATCGTATGGAATGCTTCGCGTGAATGGTGGTTCAAATACGTCATTTATGTCATTCATATTGATCATTTCCGTGTAACTTGTGCAATAAAAGTTTATATCTGGTTTTTTATAAGCTCTAAGTCCCGTTGGGTCGTCAACATCGGTTCGATAGCGTAGAATTATCTTTATAGCACAGTCGCGCTTTTCTTTGCTATCATCAAACAACATTGATAACAAGATATTTTCCGAATGCGCATAATATGAATTATCTGTAATTACTTTATTGACAATTTTGCGTAAACGAGGTTCTAGAAATCTTGACCAACTAATGAATTTGAAAAATAATCTACTACCGTACACGACAGAGCTGTAATACTTGATATTGAAGTACATTGGCACATAACATGTAATTATAAATTCAACCAGTATTCTTAAATTTGCATCTGGATTTTCCGTTGTCACATATAATCGTAATAGTCTAGCGGCGTTGGTGAGCCACCGAGAATGTACAATTTTCCCTGGTTTGATGTTTGCCAGATCCACTGAAACCACGCCGCTAGAAATTGCATGGGCCATGTCGTATAAGTACTTGGAATTGGTGGAAAATTCAATTTTTTCTGGAGCAGGGGGCATATTTTTCAACTCAATTTTCTGAAAGCCGTCCACCACCTGAAAATATGTAAAAATAAAACAATTAAAAACGGTTGACAATTATAATAAATGAGTGATAGCAATAACTTACCGGAAGAGTTTCACAAGTTTCGATTTGACGGCTCAATTTTCCGGTTGCCGATCTTGGTCCAGTGCTGGTTGATTTATCCAAAGCTTCAAACAAATGCCGAAACGGAAGTTCGTTGAAGTGTAGAAGGCAAACGAACCAATGCAATTCCACCGTTTGGGCCAGTGTTTGTTGGCTCACCGTCAGTGCATATGCCAATTAATGCATCCAGTGATATATTTTTATCGTTGAAAAAATCATTTAATTTGGTTGTTTTGTATTCAGCGGTTTCATGTTCCAGTCTTACGTAACCAATCAATTCAGAATTCGGTTCTCTCAAAATAACAAGATGAGGTTCTTTTACCATTCTAGTATGATACTTCTCATCAATTGTATCTCTCGTTAAAGTATCATATTTTCTGCCATCGAATGAAAATGCTAACAAATTGGTATCATCTAACCGTTTGCGAAGCACTTCTTGTCTGCATTTCTCTTTTTCTCGGCGAACTTTCGATTTATCCATGATGAGAGGTTTGCCATGGATATCTTTCATTTTAAAATCTTGGAAAAGAGCTGTTCCCATTGCTGATGCTACTCTATCAGGCACGCCAAATCTGTCACATACCAAGGCAAAGTTAAAACAATCGTATCTCTGTGTGTATTGTGAACTTGTGCTTATATCCAAATCTTCTTGAACCGGTGGCGGTAGGTATGTTGAATCATCGGGATCTTGGTATGTTGGCATTGATGACATAGACGTTGCTCCTTGCTCTTCAATTTCCATCGCAAATCCATCCATTGTTAGACTTCTCTGATTATGTTGATCGTGCATAAACTCTTTGAGGCGTTCGGGAACCAAACCGCATGCACATGGAGCTGCCTTCAAATCGCATTTACATGTTCCAATGAAAAAAATTGTTTCCAGAGATTTTACATACTCTGTAAATTGTTGGGGTTTGTTTCTTCTCTTGATTTGCTCTTGATATTTGTCAAGCAATCTATTCAATTTATTACATACACTTTTTTTCAGCATTATTTCCATACCAAGTTTTTCCCAAATTCCAATCAACTTATCTTGTACTTGAATAGTGAATGCTTTATAAGACAACTTTTTTTGTTCGCTCAAGTAAAAATAATATCTCAAGATATCCAGATGGGTTGGTAAATTAAGATCAGTCAAATCAGTAGACACACCAAAAACAGTAACATCATGCCTGGGTATATGACTCATTGGGTTTTCGATAGTTGTTGATGTTGTTATTGCTTCATCTTGCGGTGTAGAGGATGGTGGATTCATTGTAAACTTCTTGATTTGGAATGATTTTTTTTTAAATATTTTTTTATCTCAAATTAGCACTTCACACTTCGAGTTCTTCACAACGACTTAATGCATTCACAAAAACTGTTGCGTTATATATGGTCTAGGAGACGAGGTAATAAGAATGAAATGGTAATTTCAATTTTACCTGTAACCGATTTAGCTTAAGTAAGTTTACGACATGCAGCTGTGTCTTGTGGTGGCTTAAAAAACCTACACAACCTATTTTACGACCTGCAACAGAACGACACGTTCAATTGCTAGCTAGCGTTTCCAAACGAGTTATACCGGAAAATGTAGAGGCTGTTATGGTGACGACATTAGAGAGCCGTGCGAAATTGCCCAGACTTGAAAGCAAAAAAGACTTCAAACAGTAATTTTTTTTATTTTCTTTTCTATTACTAAGTTAAATTAATTTTTTCATTTACATATGTTCTGACTAAATAAATTTCTAAAGAGAAAAAATAAATAAAATAATAAAAATAAATAAAATAAATAAAAAATAATAAAATAAAGTGCCAAAAATGGTGATTTTTTAAAATGTTTGTATGGGGAACCCCCCAAGGGAGTTCCAGGGGGTGTGCCACTGGCATGGGTGGATCGGCCCTCCAAAGTTAGTGGGGGTCGGTCATACATTTGGACTCGATTGGGGCACTCTAAATGGGTCATAATGTGATTTTTCAAAACTTGACCCTACGGGACAAAAGTCAACAATTGGGGGGTAGTAGAATTCGTTTTAGAGGTATGGTTCCTTCGGCAAAGTTTCTTATTTTGATCCCTAGAATATTTTCCCTGAGCCATGGGCGATTTTTTTGCCTCCCCACAAATCGACCCGGCCTAATATATATATATATATATATATATATATATATATATATATATATATATATTGTAACTTCGCAACCGCTGATTGGATTTTAAAAAATTTTATATTTTTGAAAAGTATTTAAAAGGACCAAAAATTCAAAATGAATGAACTGTATTTAATAAATTTGATAAACACAAATTGTATTATATTGAAAAGCATGTTGAAATCCCAAACAAGAAAAACTAATAAATTGAAGAAAATTTGTACGCAATTTTTTTGTTATATCTTCTGCTTGTGGAATGAAATGTAAACTCCGTTGCCACAAAAAAAATTAAAATTGTGCAAAAAAGTTATTGCGACAAAACTTGTAGAAGAGATTTTTTGCAATTACAGCTAGACAACAGATTTGTTGTTACAACCGAATTTGTTGTCAATCGAATTGATGCGGTTACGACAAATTTGTTAGTAGAATCGGTTGGCATAAACGAATTATTTGGTTGTGAAAATAAATTTTTTTCGGTTGTGAACACTTACTACTGCCAAAAATAATTTGGTACCTACAATTGAATTTAAAAATATACTAAACCATGTAAAATAAAAATATACCAAAATTTTGTTCTCTTTTGTTTATTGCATTGAAGTAAAAAATAAATAATTTTTAATATTTAAATCAAACAAAATATCTAATAAAATTCTAGTTAATTTCAAATGAAACACTATAAAATATAAATTACAAAAATTGAGCAAAGTTGAGTTATATAGATTCAGATTCTGGAAAAATAAATATATAGATTTCACTTATATTGGAACTGTATTTTTCCGAAGACTTTTAACACTATAAATTACATCAAATTCTTTTTATATTTTTCCGTTTTTGGAAGCATCTGGATTTCTTATATATTTCAATGTTTTTTTTTAATCTAAATCAAATATTTCCAAGTAACTTACAGCACTTTTTACATTTGGCTTAACTCTGGAATAAAGTCTTCTTTTGTAGATACGCTATATTGCAAAATATGCAAAGGCATCCAAATAAAATCTGCAATAAAACGTAAATGAGTTTCCAAACTTAAATCTTAACAGATTCTAGCGAATATATGATGCTTACTTGAACAATAAAAGAACAATAATTATTTCCATTTAATGAGTTTCTTTTATATTTTTTGATTTTACAAGCACAATTTATTTTTGTTATTTTTATTTTAATTTTTTTTATTATTGATATTGGTATGTGCAAAAAGAATTCGGTTCTGATTACCAAAAGCAATCAGAAATTATAAATCGGAAATTATGACCGAAATTCTAATACAACGATAATAATTTATCGCAACAACTATCGAAAATTTTAAAAAAATGTTTTTTCCTAAAGTTGTTGGGAGAGCCAATTTTTCAATACAAAAAGACAACTTTTAATTCCTTCTTTTAATATTCCATAATCAGAATTAAAATTTTGATTTTATGAAGGAATAATAGTAATAATAATTCCCAACTGAACTTTTTTCTGTGTGTAGTTTTATAATAACTAAACTTACTGATTCCATTAAGAAAGATTTTTGTTTCTCACAAATTTGGCCCAAAAACTTATCACATTTTTTGATTTCACCCATATAAAAATTTTGTACCGTTTTCTTTCCAAATTCGCTTTGATATTTAAAATCGGACTTCGTCGCATATATATTTTTTTTTAAAAACCTTAAAAAATTTTGAAATTTTGAATTTGAGCGACTATATTGAGAAAAGTTATTGAGATATTGCTACACACTTAAGTTTGAAAAATAAGGCACGGATTAATCTTAAACTATATAAAGCGTTTACTTTCCGAAACTGTAGTTAATAAATTATAAATTTTTTATTGAAAAAATCGGCTCAAAAATTCAAAAACTCTAAATCGCAAATTGTGCAAAATCTAGAGCCAATTTGAACAAACTGGTTGCAGATGTTTTAAATTTTTCACAAATATACAGAGCAAAACCAAGATTTTTACTCTGTTTAAAAATTCTGCGCTAAACTATAGGAACAATATGTACAGAAGGGGCCCCTAATGCCCAAAAATGCAGTTTTGTGCATCAAGTGGGTTTTTTTTATTAAAAAACCGGTATGTTGTCAAATGGCTACACCATACATTTAAGGGTTAATACATAAAAATTAAGGACTCTGTGATAAATCCTAAATTATAAAACTCAGGCAAATCCATTCAGAAATGTAAGACATATATTTTCTAATCAATTTCAACGAAGTTTGAGACAATAGAAGTGCAAATTCATAAAAAAATAACGATTTTTAAAGATAGATGTTCAAAAATTTACTTTATTTCGTTTGGCCATAGTAAATTCAGCCCTATGCTCCTTGCAGGAGTAAGAGGAACGAATATATATATATATATAGTAAATTCATATAAAATTAATTTAAAATAAAAAAGATCTAAAATTTTTATTTTAGTTTGAATTTTCTGCAAATGTTGCTGCAAAAGTTGTGATTCTTTTGATAAAGTGAATTTAGTGGAACATGAATTTATGTCATGTATTAAGATTTTGCAAATGCGATTAGGGGATTTTACTAAATTTGCAAAATAGGAAAATAAGTGAAGTTTTTACTTTAAGTCTTTCACCACCCTTATACACTACAGTGTACACATCTTTAAAAGAATGTATAAAATTTAATATTGTAAAAAAAACCGTTATCCTTTTCACAAATAAGTTTACTAGGATCTGGGACTTCAAATAAAAATTATTATATGTATAAGCAGTTCAACATGGCAATATGGTCGCGATATTTGTTAATGAAGTCTAATTTTTTGAACATATAATCTCCGTGAAAATGGGGTTTTGGTGTTTCTCCTAAACAAATGAAGATAGATAGTTCAAATTTGGCATATGGCTTCGTTTTATAACGAGAAAAAAACAGACCAAAGGATTTCTGGCTACTCGAATGTTTAAGGGGTAAAACGGGGCTCAGAAAATTGAAAAAATCGACTTCGAACGTCATTTTTGATAGGTAGGAGGGGAATATGTTACATATTTTTTTCTAATTTTAGGACTCTTAACAAGAATCTGAAGTCAAAATAACAATACATCCGCAAACAAAAATTCGGTGGTGAAAGGGTTAATTGCAATTATATCCCAGATCCTTTACCTAATCAAAATAAGTTGATAGGGTTCTAAAAGTCCAAAGCATATACTTTTAAAACGTATTAAAAATTGTCCTTGGTTTAGTCAGGTGTATGAATAAATTATAAATTTTAAAGAAAAAATTCTCTTTTTGCTAAAATTGAAATTTGCGAATATTTAAAAAAGTAGAGCTAATTTTAGAATTTGGTGTTCACATTCGTAATATTCATGCTAAAAGATATTAGAATTGGTATGTCACATGCCCGATGCAAAAATTTTCTATTTTCAAAATACTGAAATTGTAACATGCAAAGGACTTAGAAAAAATTAATTTTGTGTAGGTTTAAAAAGTACCAGGGGTTTTCTTATAACCTCTTATGTACCTTCTGAATCGTCTAAACTTGACTTATGCAAATTTAATTTTCAAAAGAATTTACAAGCTCTAGAACTTACACCTACTAGATTTACACTTAACCAAAAACTATTAGATTTTGAAAACTACTCGTATTTACTTGTCAAATTTCAATCAAAATTTGGGAAAAAAAAGATTTTTCACCATAATGAGTTTCGTGTGAAAATTGTGTAGATTTTTGTCAAACGAAAATTTAATGTACGACTTATTTTGAAACAGTGACATTTCGGCTTAATTGTGATTTGTCTTTCGTATAATAATATTTTTACTTTTACAATTTTAACAAAGATTTGAGGCCTTTAAAGTTCGAGTGAAAAAGTAAATATTTCTCCGTGAAATATTCAATTTTATTTACTTTGCTGAGTTATTGCTTAATAATTTTCTGGACTTAAGAGCGATGCTAACTTAGCTCCTATTTTTTTTTTTTTTCTTTTAAATTGAGTTTTTTTTAAATTAAAAATAATTGGGTATAACATTGGGGATTTTAACATACAAAATGGGAATGAGCTAAACAATTTCGGGCAACACTGCTCCCCATTAAAATAAAGCAGTATTGCCAGAAAAAACAAAACAGCAGTCAGCGCCATCCGTTGCATTAAAAAACCGGTATCGCCATTAAAAAGGACCGTGTGAGACCCCTGGTTTTTTGTACTCAAGTAGAAAAAATATTGTCCAAGAGCGTTTCTAATAAGGAGTTGACAGAAAGTAAAAGTTTTTTTTTTTCTACATGAAATAATCACGATATGTTCCTACTGATATGATTCTTAACGATCGAAAATTTTCTGCATGGCCATAATATGATCACGGGGAAAATATCGTGATCATTAGAAATATAATATGATCATTTCGGATGCATTGTGAAATTGTATTTTTAATAATATTTTTCTATCGGCTGATATCACATGTTTGCATTATTTATTTTTATTTATATGTAAGTGATTACAATTTGTAAATTTTTCATTCATTTCATTTTGAATAAAACAAACCCCGCATAGCTTTTTAACTCAACTTCAAAAAATTTCAGGGAAAATACTATAGGAATCATGGTATTATATGTGGGACTATAATATGGTAATATTGAGATCATTTTCTAATCATAGTGTGGTATATTTTAGTTCATATTATGATAAAAAAGGTATTTTATATACAAATATTAAACCAAAAATATATGATGCTCTTCGAATACGGTCACCCCAATCATGTTTTTTTGCATACATAATACCTATTATTACATATATTATATGTGCTTTACTGTATATGAAAATGTGTACAAAAAAATTTTTAAGCATTTTGGGTTTATACCTACTCACTCTACATTATATTAAACAAAAATTTACTCATTTTGTAGTAGTAAATTTACAAGCAATTTTTAGAGTGTACAATGATCTACTCCTTCGACCTAGAAGACTTCTCGATGGAACCTACAATTTCGTCTCCGTTCACAAAAAAAAATTATTGCCCATAAAATTTCAATTAAAATTTTGTTTGATTTCAAATTAATTTTCAATTAAAAGTTTAAACATATCAATTAAAATTTTAATTGAAAATGAGTATGGTGTCGAAAAAATTTCTAGTTTACCATAAGTACTATTGACAAAATATTGAAAAAAAACTCTTAGTTTTGATTACTGAATGTCCAGTTAGCTACTAACTAGGACTTTAACTGTCGGATAAATTGTACCTGGACATTCAGTGATCGGGCCTCAATATGCGTTCCGTAAAATCATATTTTTTTGTATTATTAATATTTTTCTTCTATTGCAGATATAAAACTTGCTAAATTGTGTCTCAAATCAGTCAAAAACATAAGAAAATTAATAAATATTTATTAATAAAAGCGCCATAATTTAACTGAAATTTTTTACGATTTGTGATTAAATTTTTAATTGATATGATTAAAACTTTAATTGAAAATTTTTCAATTAAAACTTTACACAGAAATTTAATTGGTATAACGATTCTCTTAATTGATCCGAATTCAATTAAATTTTTAATTGTTTTTACAAATACGTTAATTGAAACTCGATTTTAATTTTTTCTGTGTTGTTGTCGTGCAGATACCAGCTAGGGGTCAATGGTTTCCCGCAAATAAGATTTAATATCTTCAATAGAAACGATAATAGACTGATGGTTGTAAAGTACTTATTGACCGTAAGTGATACCTTTCCCAGATTTAGAAATAAAAATCAACCTCCATCTCAAGCCCTAACTAATAGATCTACCTTTGATTCCTTAAGAAAGTCAAAAATGTGACTAAAAATTTAATTTCTTGATTTATCTCGAAAACTGTTGAGTGGATATAACGCAATGTAACAATTGAGAAACTAGAATAACTAACCTAACAAATAGCATATATTTCGGAAAACCGATCCGTTCCAATATTGCAGAACTCCGGATTTTAACTTTTGAAATTTTATTCATTAATATCTTACATTATATAATAAAATATATAATAACTTTCTACTGGCATTTGTTACTACCAAAAATACTTATTATTAAAAACTACCTTCAATTACGAAATTGATAATATCAATTATATTTTAATTGATTTTGCAGCTATCATGCAAAAGTTAGTATTAAATACTAAAAATAGTAATCGTTCACAATTAAATGAAACAATTAAAAAATTAAAATATTTTACCGATTCAATTAAATATTGATTTAAAAAAATACATATTTTTAGCAAATCTTTAATTAGATAATTTAGGCTAATAATTTTTTGTGTGAACTTTTCATTTCACCTATTAATATGCTATTTGCTAAGTTTCTTAATTGTAGTAAACTTAGCAGAACATGATCTACTTCTTATGGTGGTGTAGGGTATCATATAGTCGGCATGCCTGACTTTAAGTTTTATACTTATTTAGTATATAAAATTATTTATACTTACTTATTATTTGACCCCTTTTATCTCTTTGTGATTTGGTTTTACGATGTACTCTGCGCTCCTCTAAACTTTGATCTATTTCCAATTCACCCGATAATGAAGCATCATTCATTTCTGAACATTGTTTTAAATAACGCATTAATGTTTCATTAGCCTGTCGCACTTCCATTTCACCAGCGGCTATAAGCTTGCGTTCACGCCTTCGCCTTGATTCCGATTTACTACGTTTACGTCTTGGACTTTTCTCTATAGAACTGCGAGAACGTATTGATCTTTGGGCTGGACTGGCTGTAGGATCCGATAAGGATTGATGCTTGCGACTTGCACCACCACTACCTGCACTCAGGGCAGAGGGTGTGGGTGAAGCTTGTTTCAGTTCACGATCCATGAAACCTAAAATACCACGGGCAAATGAAGCATCTGCTGCTGTCTCGGAAACCTTTCTCGAGGGTGAATGAGGCGATAATGTGCGTCTATGTCTATGCGTTGTTATGGTGGGAGGTAATTGTTGTAAAGTTTCTCGCAAGCTCATAGCATCACCCGATGAGTTACGACTGCTACTGGGACCATCTGGTGGTCCGGTTGCTGCCAATTCACTAGCATCTGCTTCTGAAGGTTTAGAAAGGTCGTTGTTTTCGTTGGTTACTTTTGGAATAAATGATGTTGATGATGATAATATTTCATTATGTTGATGTTCATGATTTTCAGCACCACTATGCTCATAAGGTGCGTGACCATTAACCAGCACCACAGTTTGTTGTGATGTTTGGCTTGAGGTCTGAGCACCTATTGTTTCCAAGTTATCTTCATTAGATGTCTGTCGTTCATGTTGTTGAAGAAGTCGTGTGGCAACTGCAGTAATTAAAGCATCAGATCCAACAACGCCAGCGGAACAAATACCCTCTTCTGCGTGAAGTATGGCTTCGGCAACAGGACGTGCGGGTGATTTGCTATCTGATGTGCTGCTTGTTGTATTTTGGCGTTCATTACGTCTATGACGTGATTCGGTACGTCTTTGACGATGACGATGTACTTTTGGCGTAGTCTCCATTGTAGTGTTATTTGTTCTTGACGTTTATGTATGTATTTGTGTTATCCGTTTATGTGCCTGTGTGTGTGTTTAACACTCTTTAAACCGCACCTGCTGCGACTGCTTCACGTTTTATATGTTTGTTTGCATGAATGTTCTTAAAAAACCGATTTGAAAATAAAAGCTTACAAACAGCTGTTTTAAAGGTTAAACGTTTTTCATGCAATTATTTGTTTTTTTTTTTCTTTTTTTTTTTTTTATTATAGTTGTTGTTTTTCTTTTAGTTTTTCCTTTCTTCTTCTTCAAATGACACGTAATTCTATACAATTGTGCAATTTTTGTCCCGGGCCACTAGCATTTTGTTACCGTTTAATGTTGCCCATTTATTTAAGTTTTCTCTATTTTACTGTTCCTTAGAATTGAAGAAGTAAAAAACAGTTTCTATTTTATTGCTATAAATTATGTTTATTGATTGTTTTAGATTCTTTTTCAGTATTTTATTAAAAGAACTTTACAAATTGAAAATATTTTTTACTAAATTGAATTTTATGCATAAATATAAATTTCCCTGGAGCAAAGTAAATGTAATGAATCATTTAAATTCTGAAACACGCACTGAAAATTAATTAAACATTTTCTTTATCATCAGAATTTAAACAAATAAAATTTACTAAATTTTTTGTGAACATTGGCAATGACCACAAAATTGGGTGGAATCCATAAAAAGGAAGAATTGAGAGATTTTAACTGAATTTGACAGATCAACCTAGTCTAGTAGTAATCAAACCTAGTCTATATCGACTACATGGACTGTAAAGTCCGTCATATCACATAAAAATTGTCGGATTTAATACAAAGTTTTTTGTTTTGTTTTGTTTTTTTTTTCAGTTATACCAACAATGGCTATGTAATTCTCTTACCCTATGTTAACAGCTTTTGCTTGCAAACAGGAAACGGACTAGTTTTAAGGAAAACCAAAGATAAATTGATAAATTTTATATTCAGGTTCTAATAGATATGATGAAATCTACAAGTAGCAACATTAGAAAATAGTATTTTATCATTAAAAATATATATATATATATATGTTCCCTCGGTTCCTATAAGGAGCATAGGGCCTTAAATATCATTAAAAAGGCTTGAAAAAATTTCAATTTTCTATATGCAGCGACATTTTATATATTTTTGTTTTCACTAACTGAGAGGATTACATTCTCTTTATATACTAAACTCTTTGGTACCAGCCTTAACCATTCTTCAGGGCTCTGGGGAAAGTGAAGCGATTATCAAATCCTTTTCAAATGTCACCCACTGTCCTTTTAAGGACTTGTTGCAACGGAATGGGCTTTTATTATCTGCCAAGCTCGGAAAGCTCCTGCCAGTTGGGAACCACACTCTGACGGAATAATACCTATTAAAGGCGAGCCAGAAACAAAACCGTAATGAAATGCTATGCTCCAACTGATGTGGCTGAACTGAATGAGAAAGTAGAATTCTAGGAATAGCTGATTAGTAATGTGGATTTTAATGCACAACTTGGATCCGATAACACCAATCGTAAAAGTATAATGGCGAATTAACTGAAAATGGCACTCTCTTCACCGCTATGTGATCCACAAATGACCTGGTAATTGGGGGAATCCTATCCCTATACAAACGCATCCTCAAGCCGACTCGGGTATCTGCAGATCATCGGAGCGAAAATCAATTCAACCACATCGACATAAGCAGGAAGTATCGAGGCTTACTTCTTGATGTGAGAAATAAAAGCGGAGCGGATACATTTAGTGACCACCACCTAAGTACATATTGCTACTATTCGCCTCAAAATTGCAGACATCCGAGACCCCAATAACCCTGTGCAAAGCAGAAGATTAGACCTACGGAAATTAAAACATGCAACCATATCCGCAGCATACCTACACCGAAAGCCTCATCAGCGTTCTACTGTCACATACATACTCACAGCTGGAAGACTGGACTGGATATTTTTCTGAAACCTGCAACGTCGTTATTATGTTTTCAATCACAAAACGTAAAGAATGGATCTCTGACAACACATATGACCTAATAATGGAGAAGAAACGGATCAAACTGAATAAAGCTAAGACCCGTAGATAGAAACAACAACTGCAGCAGATTCTTAATAATTTGAAGCTTAAAGTCAAACGCAGCTGCAGGCAAGACATGCGTAAATGGGCCAATAATATCGCAGACGAGGCACAAGCCGCTGCCGAAATTCATGCAGTAGAGACCTATATAAAACCACCAAACGGCTGATACACAAAACATCGTTCGCTAGTAAACCACTCAAAAGGATTAATGGGAGTCTCACGACATCCAAGAAAGAACAACTGAAAGTTTGTACAACTGCTCGTAACCTTTTAAATAGCTGGTCCATCATTCTGCTCCTTTGTATAGACCTCCTAGAAATTGAGAAAGCTATTACAGCATTAATATCTAATAAAACCCCAGGTAGTGATAATAGTTCACCTGAACCTCTCAATTTATCACCCAATATCAGCTCGCAGTTACTACTCTGTATTATCCAGAAATTCTGGAACTCGGAACACTTATCCACTGACCCAAAGAAAGTGCCGAAAAAGGGAGATCTCATCAAATGCCAAAACTGGACGGGAACATATTTAACATGAGGCTTTGTACATCACTCTGCAATGTGCTACGACAAGAACAAGCAAGATTGCGAGCTGGAAGATCCTGTCTTGACCACGCAAATAGCCTCAGCACAATCGTCGAATAATCCGTAGAATGGCGCTCCTGTATTTACCTCATGTCCATTGACTAAGACTACATGATCATCGTTAGGCTGCAAATTAAGCCCAGAGAAAACAATATCGCTTCTTGCCAACTTGTACCAATTGTCGGTTGCTGCACGGCGACAAAATTGCAGTCAAAGAAGGCAGTAGACAATGTTGCGTATTATCGCCTCTTCTATTTAACTTCGTCTTTGACAGAATTATGATAATTCCACATGCGGCAAGAGACCCATAAGCTGGGGACTTCAAGGGCGTTTAGAAATCTTCTACTACACGGATGACAGCTGCCTGCTCGCACATAGGCATTCTGATATACAGGACAAGATAAGAATGGTCGAAGAAATGTTCACAAAAGTCGAACTGAAAATTAACGCAGGCAAAACTTAAATTATGCGCATCAACGCATCCACAGCACAACCACTCATTCTCCCAAACCAACCGATAGAAGATGTAGCATTGTTCGTGTATCTGGGCTGCATATATAACAACCGGGGGCTCACCAATAGATTAAAAACAAAAACACAAAAACATCATAAACTCTGCCTTCTTTTATTGCAATTCTGGAAGAGCTTCTATTGCTCCTAGTACTGCAGTGCTTCTAAAATCATGTCTAGTTTTAGCTGGGTTAAGAAAAAGTGGATCGAATCAGTGATCGAAAACTAGATGCATAAAACTGCTAGCGTCATAAAGATATCGGCAGAATGAATTTTTTCATACATACATGAAAGCTCTGCGCGATGTCTGTCGCATTTCTAATTTACTTGATATTTGACAAATAAATGCATGCGTCACATTATGAACTATTTCCCACCCTACTGTGTTCTCCCCATCTATGTGAATGTGAATGATTTAAACTAATTAGGGGTGTTTTTTGCTCTATCTCTAGAAGTTTTCTCTCTCGTGTAGATGCGCATTTATTCATTTCTCAACTTCAAAGATAGCTGGAGGAAAAAAGATTTTATACTAATGTTAAAATCATCTCGAAAAAGGAGCCATATTTTTAGGCTCTCAATTTACCATTAACCAGTGTTTGCTCTCAATTTACCATTAACTCAATCGTGTGACAACTTCAAAGGATTAGAGTTATTTAATCGCAATTTGAATGAATTTTTTCAGAGTTTTGTAACCGTAGATGAAACATGGATCCATTATAACATACCGGAAAACAGGCAGTAGTCCAAACAATGAGTTTCTCAGGGTAAACTGGCTCCGAATAAGGCCAAGGTGGGTTTGTCGGTCAACAAGCTCATGGCGGCGGTTTTTTGGGATGTACGTGGAATAATCTACATCGATTACCTTCAAAATGGAAAAATAATAATACAGCGAATAATATGCCAACTATTGGATCGATTCAACGACGATTTAAGAAAAAAACGACCCCATTTGGACAAGAAAAAAGTTCTTTTTCATCACTACAATGCACGGGTGCACACGTGTGTAGTCTCAATTGCATGAATTGGGCTAGGAATTGGTACCTCATCCGCCATATTCTCTGGATTTATCCCCCAGTGACTATTTCCTAATTCCAAACCTAAAGAAATAGCTCGATGGAAAGATATTTAGCCCCAACGATGAAATAATTGTCCAAAAAAATGCCTATTTTGAGGACCACGAGAAATTCTATTTATTTGGAAGGAATAAAAAATTGGAGAAACGTTGGACTAAGTGAAGAAAACGCTGGACTATTGGTCGCGGTGCGTAGTGCCTTCGTATCTAATCTAAGTGAATTGAGATGAAAGGAGACTATAGTTGATCCGCCCTCGTGACGATCATAAGTTGACATCTCGCATCTAAGGATTAATGAGATCCTTAAGCTCACAGCGAAAGCAATCCCAGCTAAACTCTAACATCTGTAGTAAGTGTGGATATGTGATAGAGAAGAGAAATCTAAAAACAATATGTCTAATTTTTTTTCGTCGCCTCGCTGATTAAGGAGATGAACTTTCTCCAATAAATTAAGCGAGAAGGAATGGTTAAATATAGAGCAATTTAGCATTTAATATTTTATTTCTATATCTCTATATATATAAAAAAATAACATGATTGACTGACTGACTGACTCACACACTACTCACTCACTGACTGAACCCCGTCTAGCTCAAAATTATATTAAAATTGTTTTTTTAATTTATTTGTTAAAATTTGTATTTATTTATTTTTGCTTACCCAGCCAGCAAGTTCGGAGCGCTCATAAATAAGATTTTTAAATGGCTCGTAGAAATGATTATTGTTTTTTTGAAAACACTCTTTTTTGGCAGAATATATGAACCCTCAAAAAACAATCCAAAAAGTTGTCTCTACAATCTAAAAAGCTGTCTCAAAATGAGGGTTCATTTTTCGGACTCAAAGAAGATTCCAAAATTATTTAAATTTATGCGGAAAATTTCGATTTTATACGTTCTTTTTTCTGAGTCATTTCTGATTACACAGGGGGCTCTTTTGGACGGACCACTTTCATAGGAAAAAGTGAAAAAAATGTTTATGTTTTTGGAGCTCATTTCTGAGTCATTAATGATCATCTTTGTTTGCAGGGTAGCTTTTAAAAATAATATATCTTACATAAAATTTATAATGTCTGAGATACTGTTAAGAGACTTACTGGGTGTTTTTATAAAAAGAATGAAACGAATTCTTTAACAAATTTGTGTGAGAAACACAAAAAAAAAAAAAAACAGGCAATTAAAGTCTAATTTGTATCAAAAATTAAATAAACTTAAACTTAAAAACCCCTGGAGCTAGGAAGTTGAAATTTGGTATGTAAGTTCCTCCTCCGGCGCATATATCCGCTAAGATGGAATTTTTGGAAGAGGAAATGTCTACCCCTTGATGGCCTGCCAAAACCCCTTTTTCTAGAAACCTCAAATTAAAAATACATGTCCTTTTTAGTATGGGCTAATTTATCGGAAAGTTACTGGGCAGGAACGTTGTAAAAATGGGGGATTCAAAAGCGAAAAAGTACCCCTCCCCCTAAACTGTATTTCCTAGATTCCTAACTCACCCACAAGGTACTCTATGAAATTTTAGACAGATACATGGTAACAATGGGGTTCAAGGGGGCAAAAGTGCCCCCTTGACGGAAACCCAAACTGCCGGAGCTTGGAAGCTGAAATTTGGTATGAAGGTTCCTCCTCTGTCGTAAACTTTCGAATTCTGAATCCGTTACTGGTTGGAGCACAAAGGCAAAAAGGCTCCCCCTGGACAGACCGCCCAAATCCCTGGAATTTGGAAGTTCAAATTTGGTAATTGAGTTTCTCCTTTAACGTCGATATCCGCAAGAATGGTATTTTTATAAATTCTCACGGGGAAGTGTAAAAGTGGAAAGCATCCACCTTAACGGCCTGCCCAAACGCCTTCGGCTAAAAACTTGAAATTTTAAATCTGTTCCCTGAACTATGTGCTGATCCACCGAAAAGCTACCTATGGGAATTTTCGCCAGAAACATGATTAAAATTGGGGTGCAAAAGAGGAAACATCTCCCCGTTAATGGCCTGCTCAAACCTCATAGGCTACAAATCTTAAATATAAAGAACTAGTGTAATTGGAACACTAAAATTGAGAAACGAAATGGAACGGGATAGTGAAATTGAAACACTAGTCAAATGGAATGAAATGGAATGGCATGGGGAACGAGTAGAAGTAACACACATGACAGTGGAAACGAAATGGAATTGAATGGGGAACAAGTGGAACTAAAGCACCAAACAATGGAAACGAAATGGAAGGGAACGGCACACCAAATGGAATTAAGTGGGGAACGAAATGGAGTGGAACGGAAAACGAGTGGAATTGTAGCACTAGACAATTAATACGAAATGCAATGGAACGGCGAATGAAATGGAGTGGAATTGAAACCCCCAAATTGGGAAACGAAATGGAATGGAATGGGGAACGAGTGGAATTGAAAAACTAGACAACCGGAACGAAGTGAAATGGAATTTTAATGATCCAAACCGCCGCAATTTGGTTATTGAACATTTGTATGGGACTCTGCACCTAATAACATAGACATCCACTAATGCAGGATTATTTGTATTTGGGAATTTTTACGGAGAGAGGCAAAAAGGGGAAAGAATACCCTATAATTAGCTGTACAAAACCATAAATCCAGAAATTTTAAACTTAAGCACCGTAAGTCGTTTTTCACGCGGAAAAGTTTCACTCGAACTTTAAATGTTTTAAATTGCAATTTAAGTTATAAAAATTAACAATTTTATAACAAAGCCACAATCACCATAAATACACTAATAGAAAAAAGTCCGTAAAAAATGTAGTTAAAACTACTAAAAATTAGTTAAAAATGATGCTGCAGAAAAAAACTGCTAAATTAGCAGATAATTTTAGCTATATATTAGTAATATAGGAACTGCAAAAATAAAACTGTTAAATACACAGAATTTTAGTTATATTGAGCTAATTTTTTGTAAATGGAGAATAGCAAATTAACCTGCTAAAATCAGCAAAATATTTTGCTAAATAATTAGTAACCTAAAAAATCACCAAAAAATTTAAAATTTTTTTTGATTTTTTTTAATGCAAATAAAAATCGAGCCTTTTGAAAACAGCAGTTCACAGTTTTTTAGCAAATATTTCTGCTGATTTTAGCAGAATAGACTGCTATTTGTATTCAACTAAATTTAGCTTAAAAATAGCAAAAAAATTTGTAGATATAACAGTTTATTTTTGCTATTTTTAGTCTACAAATATTTAGCAAAATTTTATGCAGATTTTACAGTACAATTTGCTATTTTCAATTAACTAAAAGTTAGCCTAAATATAACTAAAATTTTGTAAATTTAACAGTTTTAATTTTGCTGTTCTCATTTTACTAGTATTTAGTAAAAAAATCTGCTAATTTTAGCAGTTTTTTCTGCACCATCATTTTTAACTAATTTTTAGTAACTTTTTCTGCTATTTTTACAGATTTATTACTATGAGTGTACAAAATGTATTTTTTTCAGCAGAAAAATAATAGTCTTAAATTCACGTGAAACTCATTGTAGTGAAAAATTATTTTTTTTTATGTGGAGTATAACAGTTTTTCAAGTGAAACTCAAACAACTTACAGTGCTTTAGCATTAAAACATACTCTACAAAGAGGTAAAACAAATTTACTAAAAGAGAAAAATCCTTAGAAAAAGAAAGTAATTTTCTTCTAAATATATTCTGATATTTAAAACTCCCTGTAATGAATTATCGGGCTTTTAAGCTATCTATTTATAAAGTGGTAGAACAAACAGAAAGAAATTTTTTGGTTCATGCAAATTGCCAGGTCTACCTACACATAGATTCCATTTACTAGGAAATAAATTTTGAAACACGTTAACAACCTAGTGTAATCGACTAACATTTTTATTTATTTTTAGTTTTCTGATAAAAATTTCACATGTTTTTCTATTGATTCAGAAACTTCAACAAGTTTCGCAGCTTCGTTTTGGAGAAAATATTCATTAACTGTAAATATTCATCGAAAATTAATATATTTGTTCTATAAATTAGTGACAACGGAACGTATGATAAATATGTTGTTAATTATAGGTGCTGTAGTTCTAACTGATTATAAAACAAATATTTGAATTTTTATTAAGCAATCGAGTTAAAAAATTAACCTCAGTTTTTTTCCATACTTAAGAAATGACTTCTGGTTTTATCAAAATTAATTGGTGGGTATAAAATACAAATTTGCTTTCTAAATATTTTGAAAAGGTAATATTTTTCTCTTGTTTCCCCAAATTTGTTAGCAAAAGATACATATGGAGTACTAATCTATTATAATGATCTAAAACTAGTTTCGAAGTTTTTCATATAAAAGTTAATAGTTCTAATGTATAGTTGAAACCAACTACTTTCTTTCTATAACTTGGAGAAAAAGGAAGAAATTTGTTTGCAACTTGATAAAACTAACTAAAAATAGAATTTAAACAATTTAAACAAATACATTAATAATTCCAGTGAAAAATCTATATTCATGATTAAAATAAAACTAGACAGTTTGTTGAATTTAAAATGAATATAATTTTTTTTTCCAAAAAAAACTTTTTGCAGTAGGTATATAATATGCATAATATTTGTAATCAAAAATCCATTATATTGATTATTTTGTAATTTACTTTTCAGTTTTTACTCATAAAATATTAATGCACTTAATTTTTGTAACCATTATTTAGAAAAAAAATACATTTTAAAGCATTAAGCACTTGTATCTTTTAGTTTTAATACATTATTTATTTATTTATTTTTTAACAAGTTTGTTTTGTGTATTATAATTTTTTTAACTCTTACAAGTATTTTTGTTGTTTTATTGGTAATTTCAATATATTCTTTGCAATATTTTTGACCTAAATTTCAATTTTTACTGGGTTACCCCAAAAAATAACAGCAACATCAATACAATCAACTAAAGAACAAAACACACACACATACTCTCGCATTCACATACTTTTAAAGCTTTAGTTATTATAAAAATAGAACAAAACTTTTATAATATTTTCGTATTTTATTTTTATTTATTAAAAAAAAAAAACAATTTTTTTAATTTTTAGACATTAAGTCCACGCTTTTTCACAGATTTTATTTTTTGTTAACAAACACCTGGTAGTTTATGCTTTCAATTATTTTGTATTAATTATTTTTTTCTATTCGCTTAATTCATTTTGTTGTGTTTAGTTAGCAATATGTGTTATGAACACGTTCACGGCTGCCGAGCAACTGAATTGTTGTTCATTGCACTAACAGCTTAAAATGGCTGCCTTTAGTTTTCGTCCTGTATGTATGATGTTTTTTTTGTTTGTTTTTGTTTTGTTATAGAAAAAGCTTTTTAGTGACGTCAGCAAATATCTTTAAAGTCTTAAATTATTGTTGTTCTTGCTTTAACTAATGTTGCTTTCGTTGCTGTCATTGTTTTTAGTATTTCAAAAAAAAAACCAAAAAATTCTTATAACCATACTGTATATTGTATTATATCTTTTTGCAGTTGTATGTTGTTAAAACACTGAGAGAATTGGTTTAATAATTTATTGAAATCTATCAAAAAGCTTGCCTTAAATTAATGACACTTTTATAAACTTTATTGAAAAAAATTTTATATAAAGCACCGTAAGTTGTTCCGATTACAGGTGAAAAAAACTGTTATACTCCATATAAAACAAATTATTTTTTACAATAAGCACCGTAAGTTGTTTCGATTTCACATGAAAAAACTGTTATACTCCATATAAAAAAAATGATTTTTCACGATAATGAGTTTCATGTGAAAATTGTATAGAGTTTGTTTTCACGCAAATTTAATGTGCAAGATTATTATTTTTCTGGTGAAAAAGTGATATTCTGTGTATATTGTGACTAGTGGGCGCAGCCCGCTACGTTGTTAGCGTGCATTAAAGGTTAGAATTAAATTTCTTTTATATAAAATAAAACAAAATATTTGTTGCTAAGGTAAAATAATTGTTAAGGTAAATTTATTATAGATAAGTAGTATTCGTGGTTGATGGTTGCTTTTTTTAAACACAGTTTTTTATAATAAAAACCTTTACTCACCCAGCCACCACAAATAAATAATTCTGACACAACAATAATTCTTGACAATATACGTGTGTATGTCAAGATAATTTGGTAAAGTGCGCACATAGGTAGATGGACCCGTAAATAGTTTTGTTCATTTGTGTTTTGAATGAAAATAAAAAAAAATTTAAAGCAGGGTTGGTAAGCGATTTATAATATTAAAGATAGCGGGCGAAGCCCGCTACGTTGTTAGCGTGCCTTAAAGTTTAGAATTAAATTTCTTTTAGATAAAATAAAACACAATATTTGTTATTAAAATAAAATAATTGTCAAGGTAAATTTATTGTAATGTTTAAGTACAAACACTATTTTTGCCTCTTCATTTTTATATAAATAAATCATTTAGTATACCAACACGTGAGCATGTAACAATTGTCTGTTGTTCAAGCCATCTGCGTAGATAGGTCGTATTCGTTGTTGGGTTTGTAAATTCGCTTTGTTTATTTAAAGTACAGTTTTTATAATAAAAGCCTTCACCCAGCCACCACAAATAAATAATTCTGACACAACAATGGGTTTAAAATAAATATTTGATCACTTTTTCTCATGAAAGTGGATTGTTATTAATGAATCCATTACAAATTGCAATATACGTGAGTATGGCAAGATAATTTTGTAAAGTGCGAACTTAGGTAGATAGTACGGGTCTATCTAGTAGTTTTATTCATTTGTGTTTTGAATGAAAATAAATAATAATAATAATGGGGATTTTCCCCATTTGAGCCGCCATTTTCACCACGTTCCTGTCCAAATTCCTAAAAATGCCTTGTCAATAAGTTAGCCCATACTCCAAGGAAAACATATTATAGATTACGGGTTTCTAGCCGAAGGGTTCGGTTAGGCCATCAAGGGGTAGAATTATTCCGTTTTTACCCCTCCCGGTGGGAATTTCCAAAAATTCCAAGAACGTCTGCGTTGGAGGAGGAACCTACTACATACATAATTTTAGGTCTCTATATCCAGCAGTTTGCCCAACTCCGCAAGGGGGAAGTTTTTTCACTTTTTACCAGGGACGTAACAGTTATAACTTTTATTCAAAAAAGTGATTGTTTTACAATTATTTCCTGTTTGAGTATTTTTAATTTTCTGTTTATTTGCTCTGTTTGATTTATATTTTTAATTCAAACAAAAACAATCCAAACACGATTTTTATTTTTTCAAAAATAATAAAAGTTATTTTGTGATTTTTTTTCTTTATCAAAAAATAACAATTAAGAATATAAATCAAAAGCCATGGAACCAATGACTTCACCAATTATAATATCCTGATGATGTCAACTAGTGTTAATAAAAGATTGAGCAGTGATTTAAAGTGAGTAAATATGTATATTCCAGCAACTTCCGGCATTCAATTTAGGTCAATTTTTAATTTTTATTTTATTATCAAATAAAAAAGTTAGTGCTTAATTTTTTCAAAAAAATCATTCTGTAACTTTTATAAAAAGTTTTAAAATAAAAATCAAAAAACAACAGAAATTTATAGAGTAAAATATAAAAATTGAAAAAATTAAAATCTTTGCCAAACTTTGTGATTTTTTTGTGCAATATGATTTATAAAATATAGTGCATTATTGAAATATTATAATTAAATAAATTTGGGTGGTGACTTTTTTAGAAATATAACAGTTATTTTGGGTCTCTGCTTTTTACCCCTCCCGGTATGAGTTTCCAAAAATACCGTCTTAGGGGACGTCTACGTTGGAGAAGGAACCCAAATACCGAATTTAAGCTCCCTAGTTCCAGCAGTTTGGCCAGGCTGTTAAGCGGGAGACTTTTCCTGTTTTTGACCCTACCTGTGTAAATTTCCAAAAATCTCATCTTAGCAGATGTCTACAAGAGAAGAGGAACTTTAGTACCAAATTTCAACTTCCTACCTAAAGCAGTTTAGGCAGGCCTTTAAGCGGCACTTTTTGCTTTATTAATCCCCATTTTTGCAATGTCCCTGTCCAAAATTCCACAAAGCACCTTCCCGATAAGTGAGCCCATACTACATGAACATATGTTTTACATTTCAGGTTTCTAGCCAACTTTTACTATTTGTGCCCCTCTGGGTAGGAATTTCCGAAAATCCATCGAAAGGGAATTTCAGCTTCCTAGTTCCAGCAGTTTGAGCAGGCTGTCAAGTGGGACACTTTTTCTTTTTTTGTCCTTCCCGGTTGGAATTAGGCTGGAAGAGGAACCTAAGTACCGAATTTCAGCTTCCTATTTCCAGCAGTTTGGACAGGTCGTTAAGGGGCCACTTTCCCTTTTTGAGCCCCTATTTTATAACGACCCTGTCGAAAATTCAAAATAGTATCTTTCTAATAAGTTAGCCCTTACTCCAGGGATCCACATTTTAAATTTCAGGTTTCTAGCCGAAGGGGTTTTTACAACATTCATACCAAATTTCAACTTCATTGCCTCAGCGGTTTGGGCAGGCCGTTATTGGGAACATTTTTCCTTTTCAACCCACATTTTTACTATGTTTCTGTTCCAAAATAGAAAAATTACGTTGCCGGTGAGTTAGTCCTACTCCAGGGAATACATATTTAAAATTTGAGGTTGGCCAGAAGGGATATCCTGTAGGGAATTCCAAAAATACAAACTTAGTCGATGTCTACTACAGTGGAGGAACCAAATTTCAACTTCTTACCTCCAGTGGTTTGGGCAGGCAGTTAAGAGGGACACTTTTCCAATTTGTGAGACCGTCTATGGGGCGACTTTTCGCCTTTTTGCCCGTTCCGGTAGGAATTTCCAAAAATCCCGTCTTAGCGGACGTCTATGCCGAAAATCAAGAAACCTTGTTTTAGTGGAGATAACCGTGGGGGGAGGAAAAAAAGTACTTTATTGGAAGAAGGTACTTTTTTTTAAAAAGTTATATTTAGGAAAAATTTATTCTTTTTAGAAAAAGGTCCTTTTTTTGGAAAAGGTACTTTTTTTGAAGAAGGCATTTTTTTGGAAAAATGTATTTTTTTTGGAAAAAGGTACTTTTTTTGGATAAGGTACTTTTTTTTGGAATAAAGTAAATTTTTTTAGAAAAAGGTACTTTTCTGGAAAAAGGTACTTTTTTTTAAAAAGGTACCTTTTTGGAAAAAGGTACTTTTTTTGGAAAAAGGTACTTTTTTGGAAAAAGGTACTTTTTTGGGAAAAAGGTACTATTTTTGGAAAAAGGTACTTTTTGTGGAAAAAGGTACTTTTTGTGGAAAAAGGTACTTTTTTGGAAAAATGTACTTTTTGTAAAAAGGTACTTTTTTCGGAAAAAGTAATTTTTTTGGAAAAAGGTACTTTTTTGGAAAAAGGTACTTTTTTGGAAAAAGGTACTTTTTTGGAAAAAGGTACTTTTTTTGGAAAAAGGTACTTTTTTGGAAAAAGGTACTTTTTTGGAAAAAGGTACTTTTTTGGAAAAAGGTGAAAGGTACTTTTTGTGGAAAAAGGTACTTTTTTGGAAAAATGTACTTTTTGGAAAAAGGTACTTTTTTCGGAAAAAGGTACTTTTTTGGAAAAAGGTACTTTTTTGGAAAAAGGTACTTTTTTTGGAAAAAGGTACTTTTTTTGGAAAAAGGTACTTTTTTTGGAAAAAGGTAATTTTTTTTGGAAAAAGGTACTTTTTTTGGAAAAAGGTACTTTTTTTGGAAAAAGGTACTATTTTTGGAAAAAGGTACTTTTTTTGGAAAAACGTACTTTTTTTGGAAAAAGGTACTTTTTTATAGAAAAAGTTACTTCTTGTGGAAATAGGTACTTTTTTTGGAAAAAGGTATTTTTTTGTCCCCTTTTTGCCCCTCCCGATAAGAATTTCCAAAAATTCCGTCTCAATGGACGTCTAAACCGGTCGAGGACCTACATACCAAATTTCAACTTCATAGCTCCAGCAGTTTGAGCAGGCCGTCAAGGGGGAGACTTATTCCCCTTTTTGCCCCTCCCTGTAAAAATTTCAAAAAAATCCCGTCTTGGTGGATGTCTACGATAGTGGAGGAACCTTTATACCAAATTTCAACTTCCTACCTCCAGCGGTTTGGGCAGACCGTCAAGGGGGGCTCTTTTCCCCTTTTTAACCCCCAGTTTTACATCGTCCCTGTCCAAAATTCTTGAAAGTACTTTCTAGAAAAGTTAGCCCCTACTCCAAGGAATACATATCTAAAATTTCAGCTTTCTAGCCAAAGGGGTTTTGGCAGGCCGTCAAGGGGGAGACTTTCCCCAATTTTGCCCGTTCCTGTAGGAATTTCCAAAAATCCCGCGGACGTCTACGCCGAAAAAGGAACCTACATACCAAATTTCAACTTCCTAGCTTCAGGGGTTTGGGCTGTAAAAATTGTGGAGACTTTGTTTTCACGCAAATTTAATATACAAAACTATTATTTTTCTGTGATTGTATCTTTGTAAGAAAATTAAAAAAACTGCTAATTTTTATAACTTGAAATGCATTTTTAAGCCTTTAAAGTTCGAGTAAAAATTTTCCACGGAACAAACAACTTATGTTGCTTAAGCACCGTAAAAAATTTCACTCGATGTGGTACCCAATTTCCTTGCTTTTGGATAAATCCTTCTGAGTAAGAGGTTAATCACAACTGTGTCGATTGTCGACCGACGACAGCAAAAGTCGTCGCGATTAATTTAAATTCAGCGACAATCGACCGTCGAAATTTGATGACGTTTACAAAAAAATTAAATCAAAACAAGAATATGTTTGTATTTGTTTCGCTACAATTCTTCACCAATTCAATTGCTTTTGCATTAATTCTTGTTGTTTTACATTTTTTTGTATTTAATTTTACTTTTTTGCGGTAAATTATGTATTTTTATTTTCAATTATATTTCTTCTGTCAAAAAAATAAATTTTTTGTAAACAAAGTACGAATTTTTGCAACTTTAATACGAATTTCTGCAACTCTGTTCCCTTAATTAGTTAAAAATATGGCAACATTTTGACAAATATTTTAAGTGTGTGTTAGTGTGTTGTCACGAAAATAGAATATATTCTATTACGACGACAAATCGCCGGACGACATGGCGGCATTTTGCTTCCCATAAAAATATATGAAAAAGCACATGTCGTTGTCGTTGTCGACTCAGTTCTGATTAATCTTTAATGCCTCCAATTCATAATCATCGAACTTTTTTAGCTGACCTGGTTAATCCTTATCTTCCGTGTCAAAATCACTACTTCTGAACCGCACAAACCATCTCTCGCACATTGAAATCAGTGTAACATATTCAGGATAAGCTTCGCCGAGGAATCGATGAGCTTCAGCTGCACTTTTTTCAAATTGAAAATGTAAAGCAAAACTTCCTGCAAATGATGCTTTGTTGGCACAAAATTCGACATTTTCGAAGCAAAAAAAAAATTTGTTGTTTACACTATTTCGTTCAAAGACTAAGTAAATATAATTGAAAGATGTTTACCCTCCAAAATTCCATATAAGTTATTAAAGACACAAACCGTGTTTAAAAGATACGCCATTCAGAGGATTTATCTTATAGAGAAACCTCAAATTTTTGAGACTTTTTTACAATATAGAAATAGTTCAGATTCAACGAAATTTTTTCTTTAGGAAAAAGTCCTTAGAAACTTAGGTATTTTCTATGGGAAAAAGTCTTTAGAATCGGTGGGGTTTCTATAGGAAAAAGTTTCTCTTAGAGTATTTCCATTAGAACAAGTGCTCAGAATCTATGGATGTTTCTACAGCAAAAAATCCTTAGAATCAGAAGGTCTTCTATAGGAGAAATTCTTCGGAGTGAAAGTAATTTTCCACTGGAACATTCCCAGGAATCTGAGGGATTTCTATTGGAAACATACTTTTTTAGGATATTTCTTTAGAAATAGTTGTCGGAATCTGAGGCCTTTTACTTAAAATTCAGCAGTTTTCTACAGAAAAAATTTCGTCAAAATCTGTGGGAGATAAATTCTCAAAATTTAACAGTTTTCTCTAGGAATAAGTTCAAAATCTGAGGGTTTTTATTTAGGAAAAATTCCTTAGAATTTTCTCAGTTTCTGACCACTTTTTCCTATTGAAAAAACTTATGGTTATGTCCTGTTAATCTTTGGAGAAAGCTTCAGATACTGAACACATGTTTCTTTAGAAAAAGTTTCAAATCCTAGACCTTTTGATAAAGGAAATTTTTTAGAACAAATTGCCTTTTTTCTATTAAATTTTTTTATAAAAAAACATCAGATTGTTTACTTTTTCCTTTAGGAACTTCCTCAGGAGGAAGTCATTTTCTAATGGAAAAAAGATTTTGTATTATAAAAGACCAATTATATTTTCTTATTTCTATATTAAATTAAACCGAATTAGGCGCCAATATGACTGACCCTACCGATATGACTGTCTGATTCACCCGACTTAAATTCCACAAGCCTGAAAGTAATAATGCGGAACGAAATCTTTTAAAGACAATCAAAATTTATCTTTATCTCTTAAGTGTTGATGTTGCACAGACTTTCCATAATTGCTGGTCTGGAAAAAACCATCGCATATTATATTAATACACGTTTTTATAAAAATTTATAGCAAAACATCGAGGAGATAGGAAGATAAACAAAAATCTAAAAATAGAAAGTTTGTATGTGTCTGTTGTGATCACTTCTGAGTAAAAACAATAACAAAGCTGAATAGGAATGAAAACTATGAATTAGTTACATTGCATTCAAGTCCTTACTTGGGTGAGATGGCTAAGCGGTCCCACCTTAGTATAGCAATATTTGTAATGTAGCAATAGGAACTTTCATTAGTAAATTTAAAAAATTTGTGCATATAGTTTAAATTTATCAACAAATAAAAAAAAAATACGAATAACATGTTTAATTATAAGCACATAATGCATATTATTGTATTATATGAGTATTATTGTATATATATATATATGAAAGTGTGTACAAAATAATTTTAAGCATTTTTTGTTTATATTTACTCAATATGCATTATATTAAACAAGAATTTACTCATTTTATAATAGTAAATTTACAAGAATTTATATTTTTACCCACCAATATTATATGTCTCGTTATCTTAGTGGGTAGAGAAGTCGCCTGCCAATTTGACGGTCTGGGTGCAAATAACGGCAGGACAAAAAAATTCATACGAATTTTTTTGAAATCTTATTTTGGAAAATATATTTTATGGCCACCAATTTATTAATTTTACCAGCGCTTTTTCAACGTTTCCCCAGCACTTTACCGGCGCTATTTGAACAGCCGGTCCTTTTTTCTTATCCAAAAAATCCAGCACTGTAAATGTAACTCTATTGTTGAAAAATTTTTCATTTATTTTCTAAAGTACATATATATTCATTAAGGGGGGACATGACATTGGCCATTTTTTAAAATCGACTTTTTTTATAATTTTGTATTTTAGTAAATATTCTTAAGATTCTAAGAAAAAAAAATTCATAGAAAAATTCCTACGGGTTCAAAAGTTACAGCCGGATTAGTGAGAGCGCATTTTTAATTTTCGCGCTACCTACGTACGGCAGCTGGTATATACTTGTTTTACTTGCTACCTGACTTTTGGTGATTGTTATTTCGTACCTACTTGAAGGGTGAATTTTTTTTTTGTGTTTTTGAATTTCTTGAAAAAAAGGCATCTTTATACCTCAGATAGTGGAATTTTTATTTTATATGCTCAGTTATTTGGCATCTTTTGCAGCGTGAAGTCGTGGTTTTTGAAGGTAACCTTTTTTTTCTTTGTTCACAAACTTTGAACGCGTTTATCTCGAAACCATGTTTTTAGTACTGGTTGCGGCACTAGCGGGTTCATTTTTTGACGAAATTTTTTTTTGTATTTTTTTAAACTTGATTCGCTATCGTATGACACGAGCTTTTTTTTTAAAATTTTTTTTCGATTTTTTATGAATTTTTAAAGTCAATATTTTTTTTGAAAAAACACACTTTCAAATTTGGAACATCACCAAAAATTTAAAAAAAAATTTAAAAAAAAAAGCTCATGTCATACGATAACCAATTTTGTTAAGATTTAAAAAAGTTATTTTTTTCCAGATCGGACAATTTTTACGACTACCAGCGCTGCAACCACGAGGCCGCCAGTTTGGAGCTCTTTAAAACCATATTGGAGTGAAAAATATATTTTTTTGAATTTTTTTTCTTGTAATTTGTTCAATTCTCTACAATAAATTTTGGAAAAATGTTTGATATTGACTGAGTTATGAATTTTTAAAAAAACGTCTATTTTCTCTGCCGCTAATATAATGTCCCCCCTTAATTTGATTAAAATTATCATTATCAAACCTTTCAAATATTCTCTCTGTGTACGACAATTTATACTTTTGCAAGGAGTTGGAAAAAAGCTTTTTGTGAGAGGGAAGTTTTCAGTTTTTTTTTTAAAAGACTGTTAACTAGTAATTGGTTTGAGTATCACCTACACACTTATATTGACAGTTCTATTTTAAGATAGTTATATTAAATTTGACTCCCTATCGAAAACAATTACTTCTAAAGAAAACCCCAATTTCAGAAAAAACTTTTGAAAAAGTGTAATAAAAATACATTCAAATAAATAGCTTTAATTTCCGTTAAGTTCACTGAGAGAAAAATCTTAATGCTATTAATGAAATGTTTCATAAGATCGGAGAAGTTTGAATTAAAGAAAAGAAATTTTAGCTAGTTTAACTGAAATGTTCTTTACCAATATCAACCGAATGGAACCACATCGTTCGTACACATAGATGGTAGTCTTAGATCTTGGTAAATAAAGCTGTGTGTGATAAAGGATCCTAGAATTATATTGAAAGAACAGAAGCGATCATTGTTTCTTATTTAAAAGGAAGCGGACCTTTTTCATCGGAGAGAACCTATTCGAATATCTACCGTGTAAATTACCGCTTCTTCTTCTTCTAAATTTATAAAAATATATTCAAATTTAAACCGCTTCGAAAAGTGTCCATCTTGTAAATTTCTATTATTAAAAAATTCTGTAAAGTTTTAAACATTGGCTCTTAAGACAGAAATTTGTGATTTTCGAAAAAATTTAGTATTAGCAAGAATGTTGCTGGATTAATGAAGTTTTCTTCAAAAAGGAAATGAAAAATTCCTCAAAATTGATGAAAAAGCTTCATATAATTTATGAATCTAATTTTTTTCATTGAGTGTATGAAACTTTCAATAAATAAATAAAAGAAATTTTCCACAAGATTTTATGGAAAATTTTATTAATTCAATAAAAGGTTTCGATGGACGAGTTCCAGAGGAGCTTCATTTGCTCTGTGCAAAAATTCATTAATATCATGCCGATAATTATTTCAGTGTACCAAAAATAATTCATTATGTTTAAATAATGTAATATATTTTATAAATTTTCTCTAAGTGTATTCGCACCCACTCATTAAAAAATTTATCTTACTACAACTCTTACCAAACAAAAGCTTTAAAGTTCAACAAATTCATTAAAGCTTTACTCAGAAAAATATGAAACTATATAAAAAACTACAAAAACTGTTAAAGCGCATGTTTATTAAAATCCTTCCAGCATGACGTCAATCGAAGGAAAAGCTTTGACATTTTTTTGTTGTTGTATTAAAAAAATAAAAATAAAACGCAATACAAAAACAAAATAAAAGCAACTACAAAGACCAATAAATATAATAGGCAACAAAGAGCTAAATAAACACAACCCTTAAGCCAATTTTGAAATTTACTATATAAAGAAAAGTATAACTAGAAAACAACAAAAATTAAATGCCGGTAAAATAGAAACGCTTACACACACACACACACATTTTAAAACATACACAATAATGAAAAATACCGCTAAAATTTAAAATGTACAAACACATTGATGATTGCTACAATGAATCAAACAAAGAAAAAAAATAACTTGATTTTAATCAAAATAAGATTGAAAACAGTTGTTAAACTCTTAAAAGACCGCGAATATAATTCAGCGGTAGATTAGTTGTAACTACAAAAGTTTTCCTAATATTTACAGACACTTTTTAGCAAACATTAAACCTATTTTGTTTTTTTTTTTTTAATTTGTTTAAAGATTTATAAAAAAACTGTACTTTTATTTTAAATATTTTTATTTCAAAACCCACATAAATTGTGCTAGGGTTTAAAAATCCTTAATATTTGCATAAAAAATACAGAGCGCATATTCCAACTTTTTTTCATATCACACACACTCATTCATAAATGACCTATGTAATTGTAAATTTCAGTAACTTTTGCAACATCACAAAATAAATTCAAAAAAAAAGTTAAAACACAAACACGTATATTTAACTAAAACAGCAGTTTAAGATTCGTCAGACTTTTATTGTTGTTTTTTGAGATTCCTACAACCCACGTGCAGTATTCCCAGTAAAACGGTTTAATGCCAAAATCTGTTACCCCAAAAATAAAACAATCATACACTCAAACATATTTACAGTGTTACCAGATTTGGAAACTTATTCCCGAATTGGGAATTTCCCATTATAATCGGCTGCTCAACTTTTTTAGACATAAGATCTAATAAAAATGTGAAGGATTCATTTTGAAAGTGGTACACTCAGGGAATTATGTAGGTAAAATGAACTGAAAATCTCTCTGCATTTGCAGTTAAAAGGGTGTACCCAACATTTGCATTTAAATCAACTGCAATGTGAAGTTATTTTTAACTGTTAAAAATCAACTGAGAAATTTAATAAAAACAACTACAAATTCAATTAAATAACATAAATACATTCAAATTATTGTAAAACTATACAAATAACTACAAATGCAGTCAAAATAACATAAACAAAAATTATTGAAAAAATTTTAAAACTAATATTTTTGTTAGTTAATCTTGCTGCCTTGATGACTTACACCAATTATTAATTTAATAAAAACAAATTCATTTAAATAATCTTAACTTAAGTTTGATCACGAATAAATTTTATATTGATAAAACAAAATCGACGCTTAATATTAATTCTATTGTTCACTATTAAGGTGGGTGATGTGGTGTAATGGTTAGCGTTGGAATGTTACACGTGAGGTTGCGGCTTCGATCCCCAACCAAGGCAACATCAATTTATGAAAAATAATATGTATGAGTTTTTTCTATCCCTCATGCATATCGCAGCGTCCTCCTTCGGTGTTCCCATAGCACTTAACCCCACCGAAGTAAAATAATATAACAGGGCTATGAACTTAAAAGCTTCAACAAAACTCGCCAACTCATCATCAGATGGCGCGCAACAACTGTTCTAAAATTCAACATTTCGCGCAATTACAGTGTTGCCATATTTGAAGCCCTTCATCTTTCATCGCCTTTCACTTCTTCTCAATTCCTTTCCAAAGGAAGCAACACGTTAATAAATAGGAAGAATTTCCTGAGTGTTGCTTCTCTTTAAAAAAAAAAAAAGGTACTGTTTTGGATGACTGCCTGCGAGGGATGAAATATTATTTGTTTGTTTTCCTTTTCTCTCCAGGTAGAAAGGGATTAAATATTGTTTAATATTCCTGTAAACAAATATATAATTTCCCTATTAAAAATGGTTATAATATAATGGTATATAATTTGATACAATCATATCTAATCAAGTGTTGTTAATGTGTTATCATATTAAATTGTATATAATTTCATCAATATAAACAAAATTATATAACTTAGATCTAATAACATTGTGTCATTTTCCCTACTAAATTATATAAAATTTTATATGGTTATATATGGTCTAACAATTTATATATACTTATATATAATTTAATAGGGAAACTGACCCAATGTTATTAGATCTATTTTGTCTAAATCTATTTATGTTGATTCAATTATATACAATTATATATGATATCACATTAACCACACCTGATTAGATATAATTGTATCAAATTACACAATATTTTATTAAAAACTATTTTACTAGGGTTATATTATAACTAGTGTTTCCAATTATTCGACATAGGCGGTTAACCGGTTAATGCATTATTCGAAAAATCACTAAAATGGATTAACCGGTTATTCGGGTCGGTTATTTGAGAAAATTAGCGGTTAATCGATTAATCGTTTAATGCTAAATTAAGGTATTTCTTTAACTTTTTATTAATTAAAACACAAAAAGCTGACTCTTTTCATTAAATATTAACGTCATGTTAAATACGTGAATCTTTGGTGTACCATCACTGAGCGTGTTGGTATTGGCCTCATTTGAAAGCGACACATCTCATGACGTCAGGAACGTGTTGGTCAACCTTGAAAATGACCTATTAGTATTTAAAATATTTGTAATTTTAAGAGAAAACATCACATCTTACAATCGTGTATGCTGTGTCTGAAAGGGTTAAAGAAATGCTATACGTAAAGTTTTTTACGTATTTTAATAAGATTCTTCCTACAGCTACGAAATTTTCATTAAAGTCATCGATAAAAAAATTTGAGTTTAATTTCAGTTAATTGAGAATACCAATTTACTTTGTTTCTCAGTATCTTTTTCGTTACTAAAGGCCATTAACAGTAAAAAAATAACCTAAAGTTTGATCGTACTTACTCTGAGAGAATTTTTAAATTTTCAATAAGCTAATGAAGTTTTCTTCAAAACATAAAAGCCAAATTTATTAAATTTTATGAAAAAGCTTCACAATTTTTATGAATCTCTTTCTAAAAAAAACTTTTTTGGGTGTATGACATTTTTAATAAATAATATGAAATTCTTCAAAAAATTTTATGAAAAATTGCATCAATTCAATTAAAAGTTTCAATAGACGAATTCCAGCGAAACTGGATCAGTGTATAAATTCTGAATCAGTGTATAAATTCATCAATAGCATATAGACAATTCACTGAGTGTGCAGTTACAGAAGTCAAATTCTATATAAATTAAAATTTTTTTAACTTTAGGTTATTTGTTTTAATTCGAATTTATATTCCTTGAAACGGGTTCGGGTTCAATGTTGCTCTAGTGGAACATGTTTTAGAATTGATTTTGTTTTGAACCGATGTGTATGTACACTTTCTTAGGAAAAATAAGAAAAGTTAAAGTTCTTTCAGAATTAACATGTTAATTGTGTAACAGTTTTAAAACAAATGCAGCCTTGTCTTAAAGGACATGGAGATATAATTTATATTAGCTTAAATTTTTAAAAGAATTGAAACAGTAATGCAAAATTGTGTATTTTATTTCATAAAGCATCCTCCAGCCAGTCGTGTATTTCGTGTGTTTTGTGAAGTTTTAAAAAACACCTTCATTTTGGCCTTTTGCTATGTTCTTAAGGCTTTCTTACAAATAGAAACTTTGATACATATTTTTTTTAAAACATTTGCGCAAAATTTTATTAAAAATTGGGAGTCTGATGGTACAATGTCGACTTGTTTGCGGTTGCTCGAAAAAGGTATTTAAGGACCTGTTTCACACGATTTTTAAATAATTCGATGCTATTTTAGTTAGTATTTGTTTTTTCTAAGCGTTTCTGGTAATTTTGTAGCCCAGATTAAGAAAATTGTGAAGTTTTGGGAAAAAATTAAGGAAAAATTCCATATTAAAAATGTAACCGGTTAATCGACCACTTTTAACCGATTATTCGGGTCGAATAATTATTTGAGTTTTAAATTATTTGTTTCGACATTAACCGAAATAGAGGCGATTAATCGAGGAATCGGTTAATCGATTAACCGAATTGGAAACACTAATTATAACACCTACCCTATTGTTTTAATTATATAAGAAAATGTATAACCTTTTTCTATATTACGAGTCTTTACTCTTTAGCATTGTTTTATGACTAAAGACACAAGAGAAAACATGTTTGTCTCATATACTTTCACCAGAAATTTCTAAACAAGCACCATATTATTTTTATGTGCTTCGTACACACATACTTGAAAATTGAAGTTCAAAACAACTGCATAAAATTAATGTTATTACAATGCAAGTTTATTTAAAAAATAATTGTCAAAAACATTGAAAAATTTTGCTCTAAGTAAATTAACTGCAATTGTAGTTAAAATAAATACAACTGCATTATTACATAAACAATTATCATGTGGTTACTGCAGAACTTTTCTGAGTTTATAAGTTCCGTTTTCTTTAAACTGACAAGGAATATATTCGAATGGGTTCTCTCTGATTTTAATGAAATTCGGATATGTGACTTTTCTGTCTATTGTCTATGTAGTTGGGACCAAGACTAATAATTTAATAACATTAAAGAGCTGATTAGAAATAAGTGAAAATTTTTATTAATATATGTATATGTAATCTGACGTAAGACTGAATTTAGTTGTTATGTTTCCTTGTTTTTATGTTATTATTGGTTTTTTTTTATTTTCTTTTTTGAACGATAAGTGCATTTTTAAATTGTCCAGTTACTTTTTTAAAATCCAGGTGAATTTTTTCCATTCTTCAGTTATTTGACTTTTGGTAACTGGCAACCCTATACCCTATCCTATATAGTTATACTTAATAATTTTAGTTATGTAGAAAGTTTTTTTTAAACAAAATTCATGATATTTCAGAGGGATTTTGCTAAAAATCTGGCCACATTTAGACACTCACACAAACATTAAATACCATATTCCTCTGCGCACATCCTTTTCTTGCTTTCTGTGTTTGTTGTTTTTCGTTTTTTTTTACACTTGCTACAACAAATCAATGATTATGCCAACACATGCTATTGTATTATGATGACGTCATTATATTTGCTGACGTCTTTAAACTGCTAATGAAATATAACTAAAGATGTAAAAGAATATAAGTTTGTGTAGATGAATATGTTTTGTATATTTATATGTATGTCTATGTGTGTTGCTGAAAGACCAATCGAAAATATATAAACCTACAACAACCTACAAAATGTCAAAGATGCTGCATTATAAAGCCCTTACATTCGAAATTGAAAAGGTTGTTGATTACACTCATTTCGACAATTCGTGGGTAATATCTTGAAGTACCTATTTTAATTAAAAAATCCATCGCTTGTATTACTTTAAGGTAAATAATATTTAATATTATATCCAAATTATGTCAAAATGGCTTTTTAGATCTAGAACCATTCACAGAGTGTAGGTCCATGATACAAAAAAAACATGAGTGATTTAAGGATATCAGTATATTTACAGGAATATCATCATTCAAATTACTCGGATTTGGCTTTGTTCAAGTAACCGAGTAAACCCCAAAAACGGGTTTTGGACTTACTCCATTAATCGTAAAAGGTTTTAAAATTCCTCGAGTAACTCGATTAATTGTGTAAGGTTTTAAAATTAATGGAGTAACAATTTTATTTCATTATTTTTTTTTTGTAAAAATTACCCATTTTATTTACCCATTAGGTTTTATAGTTTATTAGTAGCAAAACACAACAAATTAACTCTCTAATGCCCAAGGCCGCCAAAATGGAATTTTCAGAGTTTAAATAGTTTTTGGCTAAATAACAATATTTTATTAAACAAGTTGTATTATATCCGTAGAAAAATCAATTACGTACCTTTTTGCGTTTAAACTTTTTTTGTATAAGGAACGGTTTTCAAGCCAGAAGCATGTAAAGTGCAAATTTAGTAAATTTGAAAAAAATAACTCTTAGAAAACAAAAATATTTGAAAAAATCGCCAAAAATACATTTACGATATGGCGTACATTATCGATTATAACAAAGCTAGTTTAGAGTCTCTAATCATAAAATCAGTTAAAAATTTTTCTCCAGGACTCACAGGATGAACGCAGGATACGTCTGACGAATATCTCGGTAACTCAAAAACTAGTAAACAAATTTTTTGAAATTAAACACAGAGCATATTTTCAGAGGTAGTAGTAAGCAGAACTTAGGCAAAATCTATTGATGCTTAGCCCCAAATTCTCCAAATTTCGTAATTTTCAAAAAGTGAAAATTGCCATAACTTCTGAAATAACAGCAATTGATCAACAATTTTCGTTATGTAATATTATTTTATGATAGTGTTATTTATAGCAAAACCCGAAATTATTTGACTACTGGGTTTCTCGAAATGTCTTTAAGGGGGACATGACATTGGACGTTTTTTGAAAGCGACTTTTTTTTATAACTTAGTATTTTAGTAAATATTCTTAAGATTCTAAGAAAAAAAATATCATGGAAAAATTCCTACGAGTTCAAAAGTTACAGCCAGATTAGTGAGAGCGCATTTTTAATTTTCGCGCTACCTATGTACCTTTTTTCTTTGTTCACAAACTTTGAACGCGTTTATCTCGAAACCATGTTTTTCGTACTGGTTGCGGCACTAGCGGGTTAATTTTTTAAGGAATTTTTTTTTTTTTGTATTTTTTTTTTAAACTTGATTCGCTTTCGTATGACACGAGCTTTTTTTTAAATTTTTTTTAGATTTTTTATGAATTTTTAAAGTCAATATTTTTTTTCGAAAAAACACACTTTCAAATTTGGAACATCGCCAAAAATTGAAAAAAAATTTAAAAGAAAAAAACTCATGTCATACGATAACCAATTTTGTTAAGATTTAAAAAAGTCATGTTTTTCCAGATCGGACAATTTTTGCGACTCCCAGCGCTGCAACCACGAGGCCCCGTTTTTTTCTCTGCCGCTATTTTGGAGCTCTATAAAACCATGTTGGAGTGAAAAATATATTTTTTGTAATTTTTTTTATTGTAATTTGTTCAATTCTCTACAATAATAAAAAAAATTTTGGAAAAATTTTTGTTTTTGACTGAGTTATAAATTTAAAAAAAAAGGTCTGTTTTCTGTGCCGCGATTGTAATGTTCCTCCTTAATCGTTGTTGTGCTATATCGCCTAAATAAAGCGATAAACTAAAATTTTAATATTTGTTCCATAGTAGATTTTCAAAGCCAAATATTTAGTTTTAATAGAAAGAGCATTAGAGGATTAAAATGAATCCATTTCAAAAAAAATGTTTAGATCATTCATTTATATAAAGGTATAAGAGAGGTCTGGTAAATACTCGTTTAAAAATACGATCCATTAATTATTTCCTTAATTGCAATTTTTTTATTTCCTTAGAGCAAAAGAATATTGTTAATAAAATCTAAAAACTGTGAATATGTGTGAATGAAATTTTTAATGAAGAAAAATGCATTCAAATAAATTTTAGATTCAAAGTTACTCAGATTTTATTAAGTTTTCTCCTACTCCTCTAAAAAAAAATATAAGAAATAGAGTTATGGAATTTTATAGTATGCCAAGGATTTGGATGTTTTGTATTTCCTTAATAATATTGCACAAAAAAAAAACTTATACAAAATCAACCCTTCCTAAGTGTTTTTATTAAAATTTAAAGAGATCTTTTAATATAATCTTTAAAAAATATTGTATTAGAAAAGTTAAAGAGATCTTCTAATACAATCTTTAAAAAATAATATATAGTTAAGGTGTTTTGCTTTCTAAAAGACTTTTATTAAATTTTATAAAGATGGACTTTGGGAAATCTATTTCGCTTACACCGTACCTTGAGATATAGTAAAATAGAGACGTTAAAAAATATAATTCCTTAATTCGATTTTTAAATATGCTTTAATTTTGAACAAATCGTTTGGCAAAACTCATTTTATTGATTTTATTTGCTACTTTATTCAATCACTATCTAATTCAAAGAATCAATTTGATTTTTGTTGATTCTTTTCATATATTCAAACGAATTGATTGAATTTTAACAAATTAATTTAACCAATAATGGTTGCCTTCATCCGCGACTCAAATCATAAGACATTTGAGTTTATTCAAAATTGAATCAATATAAATTTATATAAATCATATCTCGCTTTATTCAATTTCAAATCGTTGTCCAACAAAATTTCAAAGAACCGGTTACCTCAGAATCTATTCCAGAACAGGTGCCTTTACCATCGGTTCCAGGGAACCGGTTCTATACCTGATTCAAAATGCTAAATTTTGTTGTCCCAGAACCGGTTCAATAACGAGTTCTAGAACCGGTTCTAAAGCAACCCGGTTTCGCAAATATAAAGATGTTTTGATGAAATTAGGTACGCAGAAGAATGAAGCCTCTGGATTTTGGTTAAAATTGGTCCTAGTGCCCATATAAAGGTGCCCCCAAAATTGCCTTGTTTTCCCAACAGAAGGTCCGTATTTGGACCTATCGCCCTTATGCACTATATTTCAGGAGTTCTCTTACCTAGTGTCTTGAAATGCAATGAAATGTGCAAAGAAATGAAAATAACACACAAAACAACAACAACGAAAACAATTTTGTTGTTGCTTTGTGTGTTATTTTCAAATTTCTTTGCTCATTTCAATGCATTTCAAGACACTAGGTTAAGTACACCTAATATAAGTTAAAATCAAAATTTCTTAAGGCTTTTATAATTTTTTTTATCATTATTTTATAGACAATTTTTGACACAAGTTCATTTCAAACCAGGGGTATGGCATCATCAAAAACAAAAGTTATAACGACATCGTTATTAGTAGGTGGCACTTTATTTAAAAAAAAATAAAATTTTCTTTTTTTATTTAAATTGCAAAGCCAGACCAGAGACAATTAATTATAGAGATAGGAAATCAAAACTTGCACTACTCACCGCTAGGGGGCGCTGAAATTTAGTATCACCTGAGCAACTATTTAGTATCAGCTGAGCCTATATTTAAAAATTCAAAAATTGCTGAAAACTGCGCAAAATAAGAAAAAATCAAGCGCAAATAATAAAATTTGAGAATTCCTTTTCTTATTTGCTTTTTTGTTTGTTATTATTTCAATTTAAATAAAAAAAGAACAATTGTCAATTTTTTGAACAAAGTGCCATCTAGTGATAACGATGTCGTTATAACTTTTGTTTTTGGTGATGCCATACCCCTGAAAGTGCCATCTAGTGATAACGATGTCGTTATAACTTTTGTTTTTGGTGATGCCATACCCCCGAGCCAGACGATCTTTGTGGGAATATTAAGCTCAGACATGGCGACGTAAAAAGTTTCTGTTATCGGGCTATCAAACGCACCTCTATACTTGCAACGAAGGTTTTCAAATGGCTTCTCTCTGATTTTAATGTAATTCGCATACGTTATAGAGCAGAACAAAATAAGAGAAAAGTACTGTTTTCTAGCGGCCCAATCTCACATTTCAGGGTTAAAAATTGGGATCAGAAAGTAGCCTGTTTTTCTATAAAAATTTGTCTGAAATTTACGAAATGTATTTATATTTGTTCACAGCGTAAAAGTACTAGAGAAAACGAAAATTTTGAAGACAATATTGCCCGTGTTGTCACTTTTTTGGAATATCTGAAACGTTGTTGAAGGAAAAGTCGTCTTGAAGCCAAGCGACAAGGAATACCAAAACAAGCTCAGATACTCCCTCGATTAAATTAAATAGTCTTTATTATGTGTAATAACTCACACAAATGTGCTATTGACAAAAATAATAATTGGATAAAAAAAAAGTTTGACATGTTCGGACATGTTTTGTATGACGGTAGATGCGCTTCAAAAATGCTTTCATTTTGATTCAAAATTGGTCTATTTTGCTTCTAATTTATAAGAAATGAATTAAAAAACGAAAATCTGGGTAATTTTTGACTTCTAAACATGAAATTGGGCTGATAAAAAAAATACGTGTCAATTATTTTTTTCCTCAACACATTTCCGAATCTCATTGAAATCGGAGAGCACCCATTGGGATACTTTCTTTGTAAGTTATCCCAGAAAGTTAATAGGGGTTTTCATATAAACTTGTAAATGCCTTGTTAACCTTGGATAAATACAAACCATTTTTTTTATATATGGAGTTTGACATTAAACACATAAACATACCAGGTTTACACCGTTTACGTGTAGAATACGAGTTTATTTGAGAACCCCTAATATATTCAATAGAAACCCAAGAAACATTTTAACGGACTCTCCGGCACGTACGGATTCATGAATCCGGCTTTTACGGCACGTTAACTGTCCGTCAATGCTTGTACGTATACGGAACATTAACGGACCGTATAAATGGATTTTCGAACACAATACGTTTTAACTCCGTATTGGTGTATCCGTTTCCGTACCTTTAAATACGGATTTCATCGGTTTGTTTACAAAATAAAAAATGTTTGTAAAGTCGGTGCAAATATTATTATAATGGGAATATATGGAGAATATGCAATAGAGGGAATTCTTTCTATCACACCATTAATCAAACAACATCAAGTAACAAGGTAAGAATTTGCATCGTGTACACAGTCAATTAAACCATAACTAATTTATTGTCTCTTTTTCCATATAGATGTTGGATTTTACTCCGGGTCCATAAGCGCTGGATAGATAGGTAAACCGAGCTAGATGTGCTAAATATTGTAATTATAAATAAAAATTATTAATAAATTTATAAAAAAAAAAGTACTTTGTATTGAAAATAATAAACATATGGTCTATTTTTTTGAAAAAATCGCTAGGATATGGACAAGGAAATACTCCGTTATTACACGACATATCGGTCCGGAAACGGTCCGGCATTGACGGACTTTTAGCGGACTAGTCCGTTTTTTACATGACATAATGGTCCGTAAACGGTCCGTCATTGACGGACTTTAAACGGACTTGTCCGTTTTTAACACTCCATACCGGTCCGTAAACGGTCCGTCATTGACGGATTTTCAACGGATTCGAATCAGTTGCGATGTTCCTTATGTTGCGTTTTCTGGTCCGTATACGGATCCAGAAAACGGTACGTATACGGAGTTGGATTCCGTTTATGACGGACCGAAAACGGTGCGTAAACGGAACGAATTGTTTGTTGGGAAGTTTATATTGTTTTCGAACAAGAATAAATACATTGTAGAATTAAAGGTCGAGAAAAATATTTTTATTTTTAAATTTAAAAATAAAAATTAAACAAATATATTTATAAATTTAATTAATATCTGCGTAGTTATAAAAAATTGTTATTCTTTCATCAGAACATCATACCCTACACCACTACGTAGACAGGGTGTAATAAGTTTGTACTGATGTTTTTAACACCAAAAAATATTGAACCTAGACCCAACTTTTAGTATACCGATCGACCCAGAACCACTTTTTGATTTGACGATGTCAGTCTGCCCGTCCATCCGTCTGTCCATATAATCTTGTGCGCACTCTACAGGTCGAAAATATTAAGATATTTTGATGAAATTTGGTACATTTACGCTGACCCAAAGCCGAAGTCTATTGATTTTGGTTAAAATCGGTCTACTTTTAAACCTAGTGCCCATATTATGGGCCCCCAAAATTGGTTTGTTCGCACACTACAGTTCACTAATACGAAGATATTTTAATGAAATTTGCTACACTGATTCAGCTGGGCCCATGGGCAAAGCCTATTGATTTGGTTTACACCTTTTGCAATTGTAATTCAGAAAATATCAATTGAAATTCAGAAAATATCAATTGAAATTCAGAATTTCCATTTGAAATTGAGAAAACATCAATGAAATTCAGAATTTCCATTTGAAATTCAGAAAACATCAATTGAAATTCAGATTTTCCATTTGAAATTCAGAAAATATCAATTGAAATTAAGAAAATATCATTTGAAATACAGAAACTATCAATTGAAATTCAGAAAATATCATTTGAAATTCAGAAAATATCAATTATTATTCAGAAAATATCAATTGAAATTCAGAAAATATCAATTGAAATTCAGAAATCGTCATTTGAAATTCAGAAAATATCAATAGAATTTCAATTGATATTTTCTGAATTTCAATTGATATTTTCTGAATATCAATTGATATTTTCTGAATTTCAAATGATATTTTCTGAATTTCAAATAATGTTTTCTGAATTTCAATTGACATTTTCTGAATTTCAAATGATATTTTGTGAATTTCAATTGATATTTTCTGAATTTCAAATGACAATTTCTGAATTTCAATTGACATTTTCTGAATTTCAAATGACGATTTCTGAACTTCAATTGATATGTTCTGAATTTCAATTGATATTTTCTGAATTTCAATTGATATTTTCTGAATTTCAAATGATATTTTCTGAATTTCAAATGATATATTCTGAATTACAATTGATATTTTCTGAATTTCAAATGATATTTTCTGAATTTCAAATGGAAATTCTGAATTTCAATTGATCTTTTCTGAATTTCAAATGATATTTTCTGAATTTCAATTGATATTTTCTGAATTTCAAATGGAAATTCTGAATTTTAATTTATATTTTCTGAATTACAGTTGCAAAAGGTGTAGAATCGGTCCATGTGTTGACCTATTGCCCGTATAAAGTTTCCCCAAAAATATTGTTTTTCGCAAGCTACAGATCGCAAATACGAAAATATATTAATGAAAGTTGTTGCACTGACTCACATTGACGCAAGAACAAAACCTATTGAGTCTAGATAGATCGGTCCATATTTGGACCTATGGCCCATACGGATTATATTTCCGATTTTCTCATAAATACACTTAACATTACATAAAATCAAAATTTCCCCCCGTTTTTCTAATTTGTTATCCTTTTATAGGCAGATTTTGACGCAAGTTTATTTCAACCCATTCGAATTCCGGATTGATATATTAGTTGGCTTTCAACTAGACTGGTGTAGGGTATCACATAGTCGGCATGCCCGACTTTAATTTATTAATAGTTTTTTAAGTGTAAAGAAGATGATACAATTTTCACAAGTTAAATACAAAGAATAATATTTTTTTTTTTTTTGAAAGAATTCGATAAGGCCAGCAAGACAGAATAAGTATTTTCGGCTTTTGCTACAAAGCCATCATCAGTGTCATTCGCTTGGAATGGTTTAATAATTGATAATTGTCTACTTATGTTACAGTTGAAAGCAAATCGAATATGTTAACAACTCAACTTAGACTAATATCAACTAAATCTAACAATGCTATTTTTATTCTTTGCTATTATTAAAAAAAAAAAAATTTATTCTTTGTAATTTACTTGCGAAAATTTTATCATCTTTCTTTAATTTGAAAAATTATTTAAACAGAAAGTGATACTAATTTATGATTTATAGTCAAACTAAAGAACATTAATTTACCAAAATAAAAGATCAAATAAACATTCCCCTCATTCATTTATATTTTATATTATAAAACTTAGCTTATTATTTTAATAATTCGATAAAATATATAACCTATTCCTTATTACGCGTCTTCACTCTTTAGCGTTGTTTTATGACTAGCACAAGAGAAAACATGTTCTTCTCATATTCTTTCACTAGAAATTTCTAAACAAATACTTCGTACACATACACACTTGAAAATTTAAGTATTTGCAATAAAATTCAAAATAACAGCATAAAATAAATGTTACTACAATGTAGTAGTTTTTGAAGTTTGTTTAACAAAATGACTGTCATAAGCATTAAAAAATTTTGCTCTAAGTAAATTAACTGCAATTTTAGTTAAAATAACTACAACCGCATTACTACACAAACAACTGTCTTGTAGTAACTGCAGAACTTTTCTTAGTGCACTTACTTTTATATAATTCACTATATTTATTGCATCGTAAATTTAAATTCCCTACCCGCAATTTGATCTGCATCCCGAAATAATATCAAAATCATATTTTAATGTAAGGTGTCGTATAATCGGAATGGCCGACTTTAATATTTTTATTTGTTTAATTTTATAGCACATTACATCGTCCCCAAAAAGTATCAAAAAAAAACAATTTTTGCAAACTTTGAAATGAAACTCTTATATGATGAAAATCTTTAGAGACCAGCACCTATATTTTTTGCCTCGAAAAAGTTTTCGCAAAAATCATATAAAATGCAACCCTACTCTGTTAAATATAAGTACACAGAGGGAAAAAGGCGGTATAAAACTACCGAAAATGATACCATCCGTTGTCAATAGTGAGCTAAGTACGTTTGTGCTTACTTTGACAACGGATGGTGTTAAAATACGAAGAACGCCTGGTTCTCGTTTTGTCAACAATTGTTCTTATTTTGAGAACACATAGTTCTCATTTTGACCACACATGGTTCTTATTTTGACAACAAACCGTTCTTGTTTTGACAACATATGGTTCTCACTTTGACAACGAATCATTCTTTTTTTGACAACGTAATGTTCTCATTCTGGCAACAAATAACCCATTGCGAACCCCACCAATATAAAAATAGATATACACATTTAAATTTATTTATATTTTATTTAATATTATTTACAAACAAAATTATACATATTTAACTCTAAAGTAAGTCTTAGCATTATTCACTGAATATAAATGAAATGGAGGGGATATAAAGTCTATAATTGGTTTTATATAAATGGTTCTGTTTGGGGAACCAATTTCATACGACTGAAAATGAAAGTCAAAGTTCCTTATATTAATAGAGTAACATAATACATAAATTGAACGATTTTCAATCAAAAAACTTTTAATCTTAAACAATTCAATACATTTTAAATTCGAAGCCAAATAATAGTTTTCTTTATAATGAGTCCCTTTAAAAATAATTTCACTACTTATTTCACAACTCTTAAAATTTATGTTATTGAATGTACTAATATTGTGGAAATAATCCTCTTCAGTTAAATTAACAGTTCGAGACGAATTAAGAGTAAAAATAGATTCCAAAAAATCTTTATGTTTTAAAAAAAAGCTTGAAAATTTAAGTCCAGCCTTTAAAGTCAAAGAAGAACAAGGGTTTAATCTTGATGTGGTGTTATTGAAATACATTTTAGCTTCTTTAAGTTTTGCTTCAAATCTCATGCACCAAAGAAATTTTAGTGGTCCACATCTTCTAATTGCAGTCGGATAATGGACAAGAAAATGATGCTTCGGCTTTAAAGAACCATACAAATTTGTGTAAAATGAATGGTGTTTCCTAATTAATTCTTTTAATTTTACGATATCGTCATTTTCATAGCTGGATTTTAAAATTAAATCTATTATTTGCAACAAAGATGTGAAAACTACCCAATGTTTGTTATCTGAGGGAATTAGATCTCCTATCATTAAGGGTAAAAAGTGAACAAAGCAACTAATTTCGCTTGCAGTCATTTTTAAATTAAATTTTTTTAATCTATCATAATCCAAAGGTATAGAACTATTACCCATCTCAATTTCCCCATACTTACATAATGATTTTCTGCTATTAATGTCGCTTAAAGTTAAAATTTTATCTTTTATAAATCCATGGAGCACATTGCACACATCGTATACACAAACGCCTTCGTATATATCGTGTATAACATCAAAGCAAAAATTGTCTGAGACGTAGAAACTATTAATGTTTTCGAAAACGCATATATTTTTAATTCCTGTTTCTTGAAAGTCGTCTTGTAATAAATCTTGTTGGTTATTTAAATTAGTTTTTAAATAATCTTGACATTCTGAAGTATCACATTGCATCTGTGTCTTTGTTCTCTTACAAACACGACAATATCTTTTAGAATTAAAGGATTGTACAAAACCTAATAAACTATTTACTGCTAAATTGTCACCAATAACTAGGCCTAAAATGAAATGTACATTGCGTACTTCACTCCCAGTCACTATTTCTATTCCATCTTCCAATTTTTTTAACTCTTCTGTTAAATGGTAGAGTGATCTCTCATTTCCATTTATTTTTAAATCTTTAGACGAAATGAAAGCAACCGGAAAAATATATTCTTGTTTAGACAAAAGATATTGCGGCATTGATGGAAAATTTAAGTAACATCCACATATAGAAAATGTGTGACTGCCTAGTGGATTGTTTATTTGAAAATCATCAAAGTAAATATTATAAGGAATAACTGGATTACACTGTAATTGTTGTACTTTACTTTTAAACAATTCTCCACTTGCAAAATTATTAAAAATGTTTCCCTCTAAAAATGTGTTTGTGTTTTCCAATGTGTAATCTAAAAGTTTTGGAGTTTGAAAAATTTTTTGAAAAATAAATTGCAAAGGCATTATATATGTTGGCGGATTTTTGACCTAATGTAGGATTGCCATTAACAACTACCTCAGATATCTCATTACGAATTAAAAATACTTTTGGGTCCTGGTACAATTTAAGTTCTTTTAAAATTTTAAACAGCCTATATTCTGTTTTAATTTCTTCAAATGGATTTTGACAAAAATTAAGTAAAAGCTTAAAATCTTCCTTGATTTCATTTTTATTTAAAATTCCCTCTATTGCAGTTGATATAGACGATAGTAGGTCTGAAACCATGTTTTGAAGCTCAGCAGCTAGACTTCTAGGCAAATTATTTTGTTGATATAAACTTAAAGAAAAACTTAAAGCTCTAATTTTCAAATTTTCTATGGTTACATCTTCCGTTTTCTTTGTGATTAAAAATTCATGTGAAATAGATTCGTTTTGAGGCATATAATTTTCTTCTTGCGTTTTTAAGCATAAATCTTTTATGGATTTAAGCAATGTATTTGAACTTTTATTAATAGAATGTATTTTTTCTAAATGCCGGCGTAACGAATTAAATGTATTAAATGTTTGATCACAGCTATTTTGTACGCATTTCATTTTTAACATTTTTGTCGATAAATTATGATCGATTTTAAAATGATATATTAAAATGGTTGGTGTGTCAAACATTTGTTGACAGCGAAAACATATGTAAAACGTTTTGTTTAGTTGTCAATTATTATTATTTAAAAAATGTATAAGAGAAGTTATATTTGCGGATTTGAAATCAAATTTAGTATTAATATCATAAAAAATTTTTTGTATAAACAGCCATGGCTGTTCGCAAGCTTCCGGATATTTTAACGAAAGTGTCTGAAAAATCTTAAAGCAAGTGTCCAGGCACTCAATAAATGAATTTAGCTTAAGCAAATTGTTGTTGAAAAATACATAAAAACCTTTAATATCTACATCGGTTAACCCCTCCACGATGATAAATGGCTGTATTGTTAATCCAGCTGAATAATATTTGCTTGTGACATCATTGATTTTTCTCTGATAATCGTTCATACACGTCAATCGCAAAACTAGGCTTTCCTGAGAGTCAACTATTGTTAATTTCTTATTTCGTTGTCCTTTTTGGTTTTTAAATCTTGCTGGTGAAGGTAAAACAGCGTTTAGCAGCACTGTGTATATAAAATCCTGCGAATCTGTAAGAACAATAGGGAAAATAGATGTATAATTAATACAAAACTAAAAATATTAATTTTTATATATACCTATACTTGTCGACAAAGTAATTGTTTACAAAATTCATTGTGAACGTTTTTTTCGTAAAATTTAGGAATTGTTTATTTGAAAATTTCCCATTTTGAAAGCAGCAAGTGTCCTTTGTTTGGGTACATGATGTCGAAGTCAATATTTATCTATAAGTTGTAACAAATTGAGCAAAAGTTAAAGATATAATTACAAATACTATTTCTTACCAACTCCGGAGCTCGAGAATCGGACAATTTTGACCAAGCTTGAAGAAACTCAAGACTCGATAAATTGTGTATATCCTTTTGACGCATTTGGTACGTCTTCTTCCACTTTTCACAAACGTCTTTCCAATCCGCACTATCTCTGTTAAGTGAGGTTTTCAATGCCATAGAAATTAATTCATCAAATTCTACATTCTCACTGACAGATACTTTACTTGTTGTGGGACTGGAACTATAAACAGAAGCCATAAGTTTTCTTTTTTTTAAACATTTGTTTCTATATTTAGAATACAACTTTCCACCTGCATTATTTTTCCCTTTTCTTGGAATGTAATAGTAATCCTAAAAGATAAGATAGACGTTTTATGAGATCAGTTAAAATTTTCTTAAAAGTTTTGCATTTTAGTTTTTTACTTGTTTTGTTTTTATTACCTTCATATTTTTTTCGCATGGAAAAATTGAACAAATTTTTTCAGTTAAACGTGCAAAATCATTGGTGTGAAGCACAGTGTTGTTTGCGATGATGTCTTCAACAATAATATTTATAATTTCCTCTCTTTGTTCACAACTTAATTGCTGATTTTGTTTAACATATTCAACTAAAACCTTTCCTCTAGTTGATTCGTTAAACAAGGAATTTAAATCCTGTAATAAATTATGTTTGTTGGTTGTACTTGATAGAAATAACTATTTTCAATTACTTTACCTTATTAAGAGATTTACAAACAACAGAATTAGTTGAAGATATTGTGTTACTTCCATTTTGATTAAGCCATAACTCCACTTTGGATGGTACTGAAATGGTGTCATCATCGTTCCCCAACTAAAAACAAAATTTTAAGATTCTTTTTAAACAAAAATTGTAACATAATATTACCTCTGTTTTTCTCCACAAAAACAACTTTTCGCTAAATTCAACACGGAGCCCAAAGTGTGGCACTACTTCTTTTAGGTCTTCTTTCTTTATGTAGGGCAAGCTTCTAAAAGTGACATTGGCAGCTGAAATAAAAGTAAATAAAAAAAAAAACTATTCAATTTCTGTTTTTGTTTACAATTTACCTTTTAACAAATCAAAAATACATACATTCCATATTTATGGATTTAAGAAAAATTTCAAGTTTTTCGTCGTCATTATCAAATGTCATCTGTAGTTCCACTGTTGTGTACCAAAACGTTTGAGTTTTGTTCAAAAACAAAAGTCTCAACAATTTCCTCATTATGAATGTACTCTGCAGTTCCACTGTTGTTTGAATTTTGTCCAAAAACAAAACTTTCATCAATACCAAGTGCACTTAATAACATATTTTCTTGACTATTATTATTATTTTCACTATTTTCCATTTTTAATTTTTTTTCGTACCGCTTTGACAAACAATTGATAATTTAATGAAAAAATTATAAGAAAAGCAATAAAGCGACAACATTGTTGTCAAATCAAGAACGTATTGTTCTCGATTTGTCAACAGTGTGTTCTCAATTTGAGAACATTTCGTTCTCAATTTGATAACGTATGGTATTTTTTATTTTTTCGTTCAAAATTTGAGAACATTTCGTTCTTGATTTGACAACGTATGTTATTTTTTATTTTTTCGTTCACAATTCAAGAACATTCTGTTCTCAATTTGACAACGTATGGTATATTTTATTTCTTCGTTCTCAAATTGACAACATTTCGCTCTATTTTTGAGAACGGATGTTGTCAAAATATTGTCAACGTTTCGTTGTCAATTTGATACCACCCGTTGACAATTTTAGAACGTCTTTTTTCCCTCAGTGTATAGGGTGAGTCGCAAACAATAAAATATGTATATTTAAAAAAAAACAAGCCAATAATACATTGCATGCAACATATTTCTCTATCTAATTTAATTACATGTTTACCAAAATCTTAAAGGCTGACCACTTGAATTCCACACTTATAAACAAAAGTTAGTACAAAAGTCTGTTAAACCCGTTCTGATTAAATTGAACTAATTTTTCTGTTATTTTCTCTAAAAAAGTCCATACAAATAGGACAAAATTCTGCTAAAATAGCAGGAAATAGCACATGTATTTGCGCCAGCACAATTTTGACCTATTTGTACGGACTTTTTTTTATAAGTGTAGTCATCTTTATTATCTCATAACTCGCCCTAAATAAAGCAGGGTCAACATGCTTTTATCGATGCCCAAATTTCTCGCATTAGATATAGAAACAGATATAGATATAGCATCAATCAATAAATCGGAAACAATCTTTCACTTTCTCATAGCATTCAAAAAATTCGAACTAGTTCCAAAACTGATTCTAGCTGAACCGTTTCTACTCTGGAGCAATAGAAGTGGTTGTTTTTTCATAACAAAAACCATGGGTATTAGAATCGACAGTCGAATGGGATACAAATAAAAATACAGTGTTTTACAACCAATTTTTTTGATTTAAAATTTAGATTAGTCTCGCAAAATGAATTGAGTTATCTAATTTCCGTTAGCCCGTTATAACAAATTCGAAACTTTGTTCTTCCAAAAAAAGGTATTTTATTTAGTTGCTGCTTGTGTAGCGAATAAACTACTATCAAAACTACTATTAGATGAAACCGAAGATGGTGGTCGTGTCGAATTATTCGAGGAGGCTGTAGAATAACTGGAACTATCTGATGATACCCAAGCATTAACCTTATGACGTTTACGACATTGTTTTTGGCGAGCTAAAGCTAAAACGGAACCCATAACAGGAGAGCCCGACGACAAAGAATTGCAACGAGAGGTGTTGGAAACTGAAACAAATAAGTTAACAGATTAATAGAAGAAAAAGTTTATATACAACAAACACCTACCAGTATGTGGTATTTGTACAGAAGTAGATGCCACATTTGTATTATCACAGTTAGCAGTAGGAGCTGTAACAGTACCATCATGTTTAACATGTTCCATAGGTAAAGAATTTGAAGCAGATGATAGTGAAGACACATCATCACTATCTAATGAATTAACAGTGGCTGATACCACTTCTGTATTTGTGGTTACATTCTGTATGGAAACCCCATCTAATACTTGTAAACTAGGTATATGACGTTGTAGAGTATCTCTATAAAATTGTTGATGAATTACTGGATTTCCTTGTAAATCCAATTCCATTAAATTTTCACATAAACCCAAAAATGTCAACATATTTAATTCACTTATACGATTATGACGTACACTAAGATGTTGCAACAAAGTTAAATCCGTCAAGGGACCAATACGTTGTATCATATTATCATTAGCTATTAGTACACGTAAGGCGGGAAAACCACTGGTACCATCGAAACTATTTAAACCACAATTGCTGACGTTTAAATGATTTAATTGCACCAGCCCATAACCCAAATCTCTTAAGGTACATAATACCGAACCACTGAGATCCAGATGTTGTAAACGTGGCAAAAACAAAGGCAAATGAGATAAACTTAAGGTATACGAAATGACACGTAATCTTACGGATTCCACATTATGTAAATCGGTGCGTGAAGTGACACGTCTCTAGAAAATTAAAAATACAACCAATTTATTGAAATTGAAGGAAGTAAAAATTCCCTTAAACTACCAGTAATTCATCTAATGTTGGTTCTGGAGCTTGTTGTGGCAATACTACCGGTAATAAATGTACATAAGCTGGAAAATAATTTTCTTCTTCAGCTTCAATTATATCACGATCATATGAACTAGGTCTTGCTAAATTCCTTTGAAGGTTTCTATTATTTTGTTGTAAAACTTCTGGTGTTACTATAATTCTTTGTGGTTCTGGTCTTGGTAAATATATTTGGGCTGCTGCTACCGGTAAAATTGGGATTTGCTGTTGTTGTTGCTGCTCTACTGGCAATTCTTGGTTTATTGATACCTCTGGTGAAGATTCACTAAAATCTAGTGGAGCTTCTGAAAGAGGCATTTTGTAAAAAACACTTCCTTTCTTATACGTTGTTTTTTGTTTGTGTGCTTTTGTAAATATAATTTTTTATTTGTCTTATAGCTTTTATCGATAAAGCTTTATTGGCTATTTACCATGACAACGTTAATGCAATATTTTGGTATTAAATACCTGTTAGACTTTTTTTTTAGAGGTTAAACAAGTCATTATAATATTATTTTTTCGAATAACCAACAAAAAACCTGTGGAACCAATTATATTTTAAGTAGTTATGGCGCACAGTTTTTTTAAAAAAAAACCAAATTAAACTTTTCACACACCTGAGCTTCTGAGGTTGGTGAAGCCAATAAATTAAAGATTAAAAATCGTTATTTCGGATCCGCCACTTTAAATTTAGAAATCTTGCTTCAGGTCATGTATCGTAACCGAAATGTTACGGTTATCGGTAAAGGTAACGTTATTTTAGTTTATTTCGGTATTGGTATTTTAAGGGTAACGATATTTTATTTATTTCGGTAACGGAATTTTAAGGATAACGGTTTTTCATTTATTTCGGTAACGGTATTTCAAGGATAGCGATATTTCATTAATTTCGATAAACCACACTAACATAAAAACAAAACAATTCAAACAACTTATTTTATCCCTGCAAAAATTTCAATAAGAAAGTGTTTCGAAATCGTATCGCCTTGAGGGGAAATTGTATTGCGGAAATAATCATATTCTTTATTCCCCTTCGGGAAGAAATGTTCCCTCCACTTCGATACTCCTTAGCAGTACTCGACAGTAACACTTCTGGAAGATAAACTCGAGACGCAAATTAATATAACTAATTGTGCTCTTAATTTGATTCTACTACGCCTTCATTTCGTGCTCCAAACGAAGAGTTTCAAGTGCTGAATAAACAATTTTTGTTGAGGGTATTATAAGTTTGTGCTGATGTTTGTAAGACCAAAAAATAATGGTCCTAGACCCACCTTATAGTATACCGATCGGCTCAGAATTTTTTCTTAATTTCGATTTAACGATGTCCGTCCATCCATCCGTCCGTCTGTCTGTCTGTCCATGCATTCTTGTGCGCACTCTACAGGTCGCAAATATTAACATATTTTGATAAAATTTGGTACACCGACTTATGTCGGCCCAAGGACGACGCCCATTGATTTTGGTTGAAATCGGTCCATATTTAGACCTAGTGCCCATATTAGGGTCCCACCAAAATTATATTGTTTATACGCTGCAGGTCGCAAATATTAAGCTATTTTGATGAAATTTGGTACACAGACTTATGTTGGCTCAAGGACGAAGCCGATTGATTTTGGTTAACACCATGTTTAGACCTAGTGCCCATATAAGGGCATCAAAATTGGCTTGGTTACACGCTGCAGGTCGCAAATATTAAGATATTTTAACAAAATTTGGTTTACTGGCTCATAGAGTTTGCTAAAAACCGAAAAATTTGAAAACCGCGGTTTCGGTTATTTTTCGGTTTTCTTGTGATATTATAGAATTGTTTTAAAATAATTTAATATTTATCAGGCATATCACAGACTTCAATTTCACTTGAAAGTAAAATTGAAAACGCAAATTGCTTCTCCAGAAGTAAATGGTTTTTTTTACATATTTAGACCAAATATAACAGATAAACATAATTAATTATAAGTTAAGAATGCTGTTTTTAATAATTTCACTTAAAAAAGTATTTGTTAAAGACCATATTTAAGGTTTTAACACATATTTCGCATAAAATTAATATGATTTGGATGTACAATTTCGTAACGTTTTACTTTTGCTTCTTCAGGGTTTTTGCGTTTTCGTAAATTCTAAAATGTTTAAAAAAGACTTTTTGTGGTAAATTCGTGTTCCAACTGCTAAATTTTGATATAAGTTGCCATTTGTAGTTAAAAAAGAGAAGATCGCCGATCAAAATTTAAAATTTTATTTTTTTAGAAAAAATTACGTTTTGCTAATCAACAAGAAAATTATTGAATTTACCAACAAAAAGCGTTTTAAATGTAAATTTTTTTAAGTGAAATAGTTTATAACATTTTAGGGAATACATACCAGGCACTATTGAAAAGCTTTTATGAGTTTAAGCTGCTTAAATATCAATTCTACTTTGGTTTTTGAAAATGGAATGAAAACGATTTTTTTTTTCGTTTTACGTTTTGTTGAGAAACGTATAGGCTCAATAGTTGTTTTAAGTACAACTATTGAGCCTGTAGCATACTCCATACTTACCAAAACGTTTCATTTTCTATACAAAATTATCCGTAGCATAGGGTGCTACTGCAAATTCAGAAGGAACAAAATTGTTTTCGATCACTTTAGGAAAAAAATGCGGAACTGAAATTGCGAAATCAAATCAATTCCGTAAAAAACCTGTGACATGCCTGTATGTATAACAATTAAATATTTTAATACATTCAAGATATTTATTAAAGTTCGATTGAAAACCTCACTCGAATAAAGGCAATAACACCATTCCTTTTGAAAAAACGCAGAAACCGTTATAAATTTAAATTTTTTATTCTTTTTTCGGCAGATTAAACTGTATTTAAAGAGTTTAAATTTGGAATTTAGCAATTTGTTTAAAACAATATAAAGTTGAAATTTTATACAATAAATTTTGCGGACTACGAAATAAAACTTTTTGAAAAATAAGCGGTGAAAATCTAAACTGAATACGTGAAACTGAATAAGTAGTTTAAGAGATATATACTCTTAAACTACATGACTTTTGGTGGTTTTTTTTCCTAAAATTATAATCCTCAGCTTATATTATCTGTAGTAACAAAAAATATTTAAAGTAATATTTAATGGAGAAATTGTTCATTACAATTAAATACAGAATTTTGTAAAATAAGAGCTGAAACCTTTGCTTTCAGTATTTGCTAAAAACCGACTTATTTTTGTCGGTTTTCGGTTTCGGTTTTTAGGCCTCAAAAACCGCGGTTTCGGTTTCGGTTAAAACCGAACAGCAAACTCTACTGGCTCACATGGTCCAGAGAAAAAAGCCGATAGATTCTAGATAGAATCGGTCCATATTTGGACCTATCGCCCATATGGGCTATATTTACGATTTTCTTTTCTTTTAACCCATTCGAATTTCGGATCCAAACATTAGTTTGCTCTTAACCAGACTGGTGTAGGGTATTGTATAGTCGGCATGCCCGACTTTAACCTTTTTACTCGTTTTAAAATACTACTTGATTTTTTCTTCCAAATGAAAATTTTAATATTGCTTTAATATCTTCTTGGACGATATCTTCCAAATGTTTGCTGGGTGCTCTTTATGTAACTCCTTATTTTTAAGAATCAAGTAAGCAATCGAATAACAACTTATAATTCAACTTTTCGTAATCATCTTTGTAACCACCTCTTATTCAAAATCTCATAACTAGTTACTTTCAATTTTTTCATTAGCCAGCGGGTAAGCGTGACCACTTATAAAAACGACCACGCCAAACAAAAATAACACTGGTCTACAATTATGTAGGTTTGAGGTTAAGAAGAAGAATAAACATTTTTTCAAAGTTATAAACACATTATTAATCTGCAAATCAGACTAGATCTAGTTTCTGCCTTTTTCTTTTGGACAGGCGTCATCAGTGATTTTCCATTAAATTGTATTATTGTTTATATTTTATTGTCAGATTGTCTCTGTATGATAATTTTTTCAACAACCTGTCGGCTGTCCCACATTACAAACGTAACTATACTAGAGTTCGACAGCTTAGCCATCTAACCCACGTAAGGCCTTGCTCATAGTGTGGCTAATTCTTAGTTTTTCTTTCCTATTCAGCTTTCTGTTATTGTTTTTTGCTCTCAGAAGTGATCAAACAGACATACAAAAATTCTACTTTAAATTTTCTTTGTTTATTTTCTTATCTCCTCTTTGTCTACTTTTCACAAATGTTGCCACACTGACGTATGGTTTTTAATTACAAGTAACTTGTGTATATCGGAGACGGACTGCCAGCGGGGCATTTTTTTATTTTCTTAGTAAAGTGTTGTTTTTTCAAAGGCGTCATATAATTAATATGCATTTTTTAAAAAATTAAAAAAAAAAAAAGTTGACTGCAGAAACGAAGCAATTTTTGCTTTGTGTGTGGTGAATATTTGGTTGGAAAAAAAGGGTCTGCAATATCGGAATCATTAAAAAATGCATATTTACATTATTTTGGTTTTACTGTCAGAATCTTGGACAAACTGTGGACACCGACAATGTTTTGCAATAGTTGCAAAACTGTTTTATACAACTGGTCAAATGGCAAGAAGATCTATTTCAATTTTTCAATTCCAGTACTTTGGAAAGAGTCAAGTAACCACCAAAGCGATTATTATTTCTGTTTAACAAAAGTTGCTGGATTCAATATGAAAAATCGAAAAAATATTACTTACGAGAATGTCCCATCGGTTTCCAAACCAGTTCAACGTTCACCAAATAATCCATTACCAGTCATTCCCAATGCTACGAGCAGTGAGTCCGAAATACCTTGTAGTTTGTATGAGGCTGATGATGAACGCTATTTAGTGACTCAAGCTGAGCTGAATGATCTAATTCGGGATTTACATTTAACGAAGCAAGACGCAGAATTACTAGCTTCACGCATGCAGCAGTGGAAACATCTTCCAGTTGGGACAAAAGCAACAACCTATAGAGATCTTTCAAGAGCATCGTGGACAGTTTCCTTGGAAACAATAAGAGTGAAAACTACAGACAAATTGTTGCTGAATTATTGAAAAATTATCACGAATTAGGTGCACGAATGTCACTCAAAATGCATTTTCTTCATTCGCATTTAGATTTTTTTTCACAAAACTTAGGTGCGTTGAGCGACGAACAAGGGGAGCGTGCTCACCAAGATTTAATGAAAATTTAAAGAAATTGTCAAGGATTTTGGGACAAGAGCATGCTGGGAGACTATTGCCGGACTCTAATACGTGAAGCCGAACCAACAAAATACAAACGATGTTCAAATAACGCCATTCACTTTTGAAAATTCATTGATTTTTAAATAAACTAATGATTTTGTATGTAAAAAACGAATAAAAACATTTTTTTGTATCTCGAAAACCTGATGTGATAGAGAAAAACCAATTACAGATTCGAATTCAGCCCACCAAATTACTCTAGGAAAGATATTTGGTTGCTCCAGTCCAAAGCCTTGTTGGCTAGTGTAATGAGTTTATGCGCCAAAAAATAAGTTGTGAGGAGCTATGAATTTCTATTATATAACTTATATGGTAATGAAATATTTTGCTGGGTTTGTATTGTTATAATAAAAATTAAATTTTCTTAATTTTTTTTATTCATTTTTATTAAATTTAAGGTTTGTTTTTTTTCGAATTTTGTATAAATATTCCATACAAATTTAAGCATTTGCAAAATTTTTAAGAAGCTATAAATTTAGCTTCCTAAAAATTAACTAGTTATAAAAATGCTACCAAGTCTTAAAAATTCTTGGCTTCACTCTTTCAAATGTAAACAAAAAAATTTGCAATAAAAATATTTGAAATTTTAAAATTTTTTGTTTCATAAAATATTAAAAACAACAAAAGCTAACAAATGAATTATGCGCTTGTAAGTAACGGTACAGCAAAGCACACAAGATAATTGCTCCATTTCAAGTTCCGGCGATGTCTTTGTACGAAAACAGCATTTGTACAAAGGTGACCCCAAATGTTTAAATTTTATTTGTTTATAACTCCATAATTTCCTTAAGTTTAAGGTTTGTTTTTTATATAGAAAAAGTTTTTTATTTTCGATATTTCGCTACTCCATTGTGTAGCATCTTCAGGAAATAATAATAAAATATTTGTAAACACTTTTCAAACTTTGAAACACAATGGAGTAGCGAAATATCGAAAATAAAAAACTTTTATATATAAAAAACAAACCTTAAGCGGAGTTAAAAATTAAAAAAGAATGTTAAATAAACGACAAGAATTTTATTTGTTTACAAAAACTCAGGGGTATGGCACCACCAAAAAATTAAGTTATAAAATTATCGTTATCACTCGGTGGCACTTTGTTCAAAAAATTGAAAATTTTCTTTTTTTATTTAAATTTAAATATTAGCAAACAACAAAGCAAAAAAAAAAAACAAGCGGATATCTCAAATTTTAGTATTTGAATATATTCCGCGCTTTTTTTTTTCCTTATTTCGAGCAGTTTTTAAATATAGGCTCAGCTGATACTAGACTATATAGTTGCTCAGGTAATACTAAATTTCAGCACCCTCTACCGGTGAGTAGTGTAAGTTTTGATTTCCTATCTCTATAATTAATAGTCTCTCCAAAAAAGAAAAGAAAAGTCAGGTAAGTACGGATAGTCGTTTTTTACAAGTAGTTATAGATATAAATATAAAATTCGAAAAAAACAAACCTTTAATAAAAAATGTTTTGCATACAAATTTTTATTGGAAATGGTTTAGGAAATTTGAAAATTCAATTGTAAATACCAAATTATTCTTGATGAAGGCGGTATTTGAATATATTTAATTTGATTTAATACAGATCCAATTTACAATTAAAGTGGATACTACGTAGTTGCCGTAACCGCCAAAATTCGATTGGCAACAAATTCGGTTGTAAAACCGATTCTGTTTTCTGGGTGTGGGTGTATTTAAGGCAACGTCGGTATTTTTGTTAATGAGAATTTTGGTTGAAATAGTGTACTTCTGTTGACTCACAAATACAAATCGTCAGCTTATTTATTATTGGTTTGACGTACTCACAATTTTTGAAAAAACTGAGTTAGGAGTAGATTATACATAATGTAAATATACACTCACAATATTTTATCGTTAAAAACAACCTAAAATACAAATTAATTGACTACGGATTTTTCATTATATTCAAACCATTTTGCTATTTATTTTCAAACATTCTTGAAACAATCCATAAAAGAAATAATAAAATAGTCTGTTAAAACAATCATCAGTTTTCAACTGACAAAACGTAAAAAACGATTTTGTGGTTTGTTTTTTCATATTTTAAAGTTTTTTTTTTTTGAATTTTCAAAACACTACACACACAACACACCTTCATATTTTTATTGGCTATGTTTTTGTGTATGAGTAAAGAATTTATTGTAATTTGAATGGACATAATTTTGTATGTAAACAAACTATTTTAACAAAAAAGAAAACCGAAAATATTTGAAATTTTTTGTTTTAGAATAGAAAACAACATGGATGGTAACCGAAATGATACGGTTATCGGTAGCGGTAACGCTATTTTACATTATTTCGGTAACGGTATTTTAAGGGTAACGTTATTTCATTTATTTCGGTATCGGTATTTTAAGGATAACGGTTTTTTAGTTATTTCGGCAACGGTATTTTAAGGATAACGGTAATTTGATTATTTCGGTAACGGTATTTTAAGGTTAGCGATATTTCAGTTAGTTTGGTAACGGTATTTAAAGGATAACGGTAGTCAGTTATTTCGATGCATCCCGCAGTTTTTTTTATAAAAAACAAACGAGATTAAAAACAAAACCAATTTACCAAAAATACTCAATACCCACGTGCAATTACTAAAAGCAGAAAATAAAAAATAACGGTAACGGTTATTTAGGGGTAACGGTATTTCATTTATTTCGGTAACGGTATTTTAAGGGTATCGATATTTCATTTATTTCGCTATCGGTATTTTAAGGATTAAGTTATTTCGGTAATGGTAATGGTATTTTAAGGATAAAAGTATTTTAGCGGTATTGCCTGCCAACCCTGGAAATTAACGAAATTATTTAAATAATTTTTTCTAAAAATAGAAAATTAAAAATAGAACATTTGACTGAAAATATCAACTTCTACAGACGATACATATTTTTTTGAGGTTTGCTTTTTATTGACTGATAAAAAAAAAGTTATTCAATGGGCAGGTTTACCAGAGAAACCCGTTACCGCTACAATTGATATGTAGCGCTTTATTATTACACTGTGGAACAAATTCAGGTTAGCAAAAGTTAGGTCGATTCTGAGAGTGAGGGGTGAAAATAGAGGCTAAATTAGAAGACCCGTATCGCGGCGTTTGTTTATGTTAGTTCGAATTTTTTTTTAATCGACCTTCGAACTTTGCAGTTAAATGCCGATTTTCAGCATATTGTTTATATGGTTTTTTGGCTATAACTCGTCGACTAATTGATATTTTTTAAATCTGTAAAAGTCAAATTATTGCTAGAGACCTGTGCAACAATTAAAATTTTTTAAAAAATTGATTTAGAAAATTTTTGTGGTGCTTATGAAGCAAACTGTTGGAAAAATTATTTTTTTTCATGCTTTTTGAAAATATTTTTTTCCAACATTTTTCTTCATAAGCACCACAAAAATTTTCTAAATCAATTTTTTAAAAAATTTTAATTGTTGCACAGGTCTCTAGCAATAATTTGGCTTTTACAGATTTAAAAAATATCAATTAGTCGACGAGTTATAGCCAAAAAACCATATAAACAATATGCTGAAAATCGACATTTGACTGCAAAGTTCGAGGGTCTTCTAATTTAGCCTCTATTTTCACCCCTCACTCGCAGAATCGACCTAACTTTTGCTAACCTGAATTTGTTCCACAGTGTTATCTTAATCTGGTGAACGATGCTACTTTTGTTTTTGTTTTAAAATAAAAATTTTTGTAGATGTTTCATTGATTTTTTTCAAAAATTTGTATATGGGTGATATCAAAAAATGTGATAAAAACCGTGTAACCACCGAATTTCTAATGCATGGATTACATTTGAGTTACATATTTCGATATATATCAGCGCATTGTCACCTGTTTTACAAAATGTATAAGAATCTGACCAATTTTTGGTTAATACATAAAATTTGTGACCAATTTTATAGGCCAAATGTAAACTCCGTAACAAGTAACTCATAAGGTTTTTTAACTTTAATAACTTATATTTTAATAACCAATAAAGCTAAACACTAACTGTAAGAATTTTTATGAAGAGGAAAAGTGCCGTTTTTAACAAAAATTAATAAATTTTACAAACTTTTTCGTATATCTTAGCTATCACGACTTCAACTCTGTAACGATTTTTCGTCATAATTTTTGATAAAAATGCATATACCAGAATTTTGGAGTTATCTATTATTTATATTGCGAAAAGTATAATGTTATTTATACTCAAATGATCGTTAAACTGTAAGTAATCATCCAGTATATCAGACTTGAAGCTTTTGTGCAGCATGTAACATTCTCGAGATGAAAAAGGATGTCTTTAATAAGATTTGAAAAAATGTTGTAAACTCCGTTCCTAATTTTTACACCAAACTATTTAACGAGTAAGAAAAACAATGTCATATTTGGATTCACCTTGTAGACATCATGCGATTTTGTTTCGGAAAAAAAATTCTGACAAAGCGTTTCTGAAAGAAAACGAAAAAAGTAACCATATGTAAACTCCGTAACCACAATTGTTTGCATCAGATTTCATTCAAATAAATGCAGATAAATGTTTAAAATATTTTAAAATAACCACAAACAGAAGTGATTCAACTAATATTTATGTGTCAAAAGACGATTCAATTAATAATTTTGCGTCAAATCAAAAAAAGTTATCAGTTTTTTACCCTAAGCTGCTGGAGCGAAAAACGATTGATTTTGCATTTCATTGGTTTTGAATCGATATTTTGAGTCATTACTGACATTAGTTTGACAAATTAAATTTATTTCTAACAATTTAAGAAGTTTTTGATCGCGAAATGTTATGTTTTTAATATATTATTTTGTAACTGCGCAACCGATGTTTGGATTTTAAAAAATTTTATATTTTTGAAAAGCATTTAAAAGGACCAAAAATACAAAATTAAAAAAAAAATAAAAAATTTTTTTGCGGAAGGAATTGTATTTTTATTCGCGAAACCGCCAATTTGATCAACACAAATTATATATCATTGGAAAGCAAGTTGAAAACCCAAATACGAAAAACTAATAAATTGAAGAAAATTCGTACGCAAATTTTTTTGTTATATCTTTTGCTTGCAGAAATGTAAACTCCGTTACAACAAAAAAAAAATTAAAATTGTGCAAAAAAAGTTATTGCGACAACTTGTAGAAGAGATTTTTTGCAGTTAGGTTTATAATGACTAAACTTACTGATTCCATTAAGAAAAAACCGAAATATTAACACTTTTTGCTTCTCACAAACTTGGCCCAAAAATGTATCACATTTTTTGATTTCACCCATATGTTTATTATTCTTTAAAATAAATATACAAAAAAAAGAAACAAACGACAGCTGATGTATCATTAACTGCTCACAAGTAGCGTAAAATTTTAACGCTACCAAAACAAGGTAGCGCTACGATAACATGTTGACTTCGCGGTAGCTAATCAAATCGTTCACCAGATTGTTGAGTAGCGGATTAGCCACAGTTGAGCGTCTGGTAAACGCACTCAATATGTTTCAATGTATTTTAATTGATTCTTCATTTGAAAACAAACTTTACCTATTACTTTTCAAATGAACCTCAATCGGGTATGGAAAATATATTGTGAGACCCGTACTCGTACTTGTGTTATGTAATTACGTTTTTCCTTTTGAAAACGTTGGTTTATTTCCTTCAAATAATCCGGGTTCTTTTCTATTGCAATCAAAATAACCAATCCCATTTCTGGCACCAATTTTTACATTTTTACCTTTTGAAACGTACGTTTATCTCCTTTAGATAAACCGGGTGGGTGCTCAAAGTAATTAAAACAACACACACTCTTCTGTTTGAGATTGAACTTAAACATTTATTTATTTAACACTTTATTACTTTACATACATAGTATAGCACACACAACTATACAAACTCTGTTGCGCAACTCACTATACAATGCTAATACACAATTAATAGACTCTAGTACACAACTAACTTAGTGCAACTTAACTCCACAAATGGCAATGCGCTAATTCCCCTTCCTTCGTAACGTTTGGTTTTTTATAATTTAACTTTCGTGGTTGTAGAATATGCTGGAATATTCCATACATACACCAAAAATTATAACACTTAATTTATTTATAGCAGTTAACATTATAGCATATGCTGTCGTGTATACTTAAATGTAGTGTTACCAGATTACAGGTTTTGTAAATTCCATCTCTTGGGATATTTTTCTTCCAAAATTCCAGAACCTTCCATACTAGGTTAATCCAATTTCGTAACAACATCTTAGATATCCAGTATCAACTTTGATGTACCTGCCAATTTTACAAAAGTGAAAAAAGGTAAACCTTCGCAGCAAAAGAATTGGAAGTCATGCTTTAACAACCACTTCTTTTATCGCTGCCAAAGAATCCGTTAGTGTATATTTACTGCTTTTTTGGAAGTTAGTATATTTTTACAGCTTTTTTACAAGTAATTCTTAACAACATTCACAAAACCACTTAATTACTGCTTCTACAGCATTATTGCTCTAAAAGTGATTTGGATGCAGTTTATTTCCAAACAGATTTAATTTTTTTTTAATTTAATTTTTCTTTCAATTTCCTTTAAATTTGATTAATACATATATATTTATAAATAATTTGTTTAAATTATATACTATTTAATTTTTAAGAAATAAATAAATTAAGGTGCCTATCCTACTTGTAACTCATTGTGAATGTCTTTAGACTATTTTTAGGACTGAGAGTCATAACTTTTCATACAAAACAACAAAAAAAATTCAAAAAATTCAAATTTTATTTGTCAATGTCTGTATCAATACCAGAGGGGCAGTTCTGTAACTTTTTAACGACAAAATTCGGTAGTTAAATTGACAAGTTTTCATAGTAAACTGACAACTTAACAACCGAATTTTGTCGTTAAAAAGTTAGAGAATCCCACTTCAGGTCTTAATATTTTTGAAGTTTTCAAACAAAAATTTTAATAAATATAATTTATTATGACTTTGCAACAACAAATACATGGGGAATACAGTCCTAACTAAGAGTCACAGACTTTTCGTAGGAATAGGCACTTAAAAATGGTAAAAAGATTTTTACGAGCATTTAAAAAAAGTACTGAGGAAAATATTGTGCACATTTTTCAATTGTTTAGTAAGTACTTTTATTTAAGAGAATAAGATACAATATTTCGCAATGACAAAGTGGTGTTTTTATCCAGTTAACTTTCATATAAAAAAAAACAGCTCAACGGTAGAGAGCTAGACTAGTAATCTGGAGGTCGCAAGCTGGATACCCAGTGGTGACAGTAATTTTTTTTTAATAAAAAATATAATCTTATTTGCGAAAAATTTTTTTAAATTTCAATTTATGAAAAAGAGTTTATTTTCCTCTAGTTCAAAAAGTACTAAAAAAAATGTTGAAGTACTCCACTGCTATGACAACTTAAGCCACATTCACAATGATAGAGTACTCCACTCTGCAGAGTGGATTTTGTCCCTTTCTTTTTCGCACTTACATATTTTTTGTATTATGCCATTTCTATTTTAGTACACTCCACTCTGCAGAATGGAGTACTCCATCATTGTGAATGTGGCTTTAATGTTAAAATAATAAGTTTTTTTGCTTTTTTTCTACTGCTTTTGCATTCCGTTTTATTGCTTTAGGGCATATGGGTCAAACAAAAAGCTTACGATTTGATATCACAATGAATCTGTTTTCTGTGTGTAGATTTTACATATTTTTGTTAGTCGAAGTTGTGCTGTGACAAATCAATAATTCGGTTATTGCTAATAAATAATTTAATTGACTACGAATTATGTTGACCAATCTTTTACCTATGTGTAACACAACAAAACCTTTACGAGTACTAACGGATATTTTTTAATCTTTTGTCTAATCAATTCGTAAATTATAATTTAGTAATACATTAGTAATTTGGTTATAAAATCAAAATAATAATCAACACCCTCCAGAATGGTTAACACCCTTAAAAAATGTTTTATATCATAAATTATTGTTTTTTTTTTGTATTAAACTAATTAATATGTGGTTTTCCTCATAAATATTTATATGCATTCGTATATTTTGGTCAATATTGATTGGTGGTACGCTAGTTAATAATAATATAATATCCAAAATACAAAAAAATCATGATAATGTCTTTAGTTGTGATTATACGGTTAGCAGGTAAAATACAAAACTTTTATCAAGGCCATATTATTTATAAAAGTTATAAATTTTAGGCTAATACTTAAAGAGGCTAATCCAAAAAGGTCCACCAAAATCACATTTCAATCCGCTACAGCGCATAGTAAAGGAGCTGATTTCCATATGTTTTCCAATTGCTGCACTCAGGGAATCTCTGCAGTCAGAAATTGTTAGTTGCTTAAGCAGTATTTGATACCGATAATACATAACATTTGTTTTATCTTGTTTTTTTTTTCTTTTTATATAAACCAAAAAAATGTTTGCAATAATTTTTGTTAGTTGTTTTGAATAATTTGTGGTTCATTTTATTAACAGTCAAAAGCAAAAGAAAATGTAAGTTTAATTTAATGAAATGTTAGTGGTACCTACATCTTTCAAGTGAAGTTTCATTTGTTTTTAAATTCATTTGCAGTGGTCTTTACATACAAACCCCTAAATTCATAAACGCTTTGTTAAATTATAGGAGGTTTGTTGCACAAATTTTGTATGAAAATGACGTTTTTTAAACCTGCTATAACTTTACAAAGCATTTATGAATTGAGGGGAAAATATTTTAAGCGTACATAACAGAGAAAAGAGATTAGGCTTTACGATTCCACATGACTGTTTTTCTACTTCTAAGTCCATGCTAAAATAAGATATTAGAAAAAAAAATCTGTAGAAATTTATGCACCACCCAGCTGGAAATTGTGTCTTAAAGACAATGTCATCAGCGACCTATTATATAGCAGTCATCAGCTTAAGATATTTTACTTAAGACACCTTAAAGGCATGTCAGCATTTTGTATTTTGTTTTTAAAAACGCTGACTAACTGCAGACTTCTTAGCACCGGACAACTGAAGTATGACATTAAGCTGCCTATATGTCAGCAATAGTACACACAAAATAGTTTGTAGTTTAAATTAACTGAAAATGTAATTTAAAATAAATGAAAAATCACTTGAAAACCGGTCTACTAACTTTTCATTTAAATCAAAAGAACTTTTCATTTATTTTTAAGTGTTAATAAATAAACTACAAAATCCTTAAAAATAATGATTTTCATTTATTTCGTTTTTTTAACTTTCAACAAATTAACTAAAAAATCCGTAAGAATAAATGATATTTAGTTTATTTCGTTTTTTTAACTGGCCTAGAAATGGAAAGGGAATTCTTTTTTTAAAAAAACATTTTAAATGAAAATATTAACTGTAACAGAAAATCCGTATTTTTATGTAATTTGTTTTTTAAATAAACAACAAAAACAGTTCAAAAATATATTTCTTTGTATTTTAATTGTATAATCATTTAAAAATAAATGTACGGATAACTTTTAAATAAACTACAGTCAGTTACTGTAATAATATTTTCAGTATGCTATTTTTCATTTTTACAATAATCCAACGAAAAAAGAGATGCCAAAGGAGTAGAAAAAGCACTACAATTGATGATCTAGATGTACTTCTTTTTTAACATAAACACTAATGATTTTAACATTGAGTTGTCATAGGAGAGGAGTACTCCGACTTTAGCATTTTTTCAGTACTTTTTGAACGAGTGCAAATGAAGCTCTTTTTCACCAATTAAAAGTTAAAAAAAATTCTTCACAAAAAAAAATTGTATTTTTTTTATTTTACAAAAGTTTTTTTATTGCCGCCAGCGGGTATCAACCTTGCGACCTCACGATTGCTAGTCTAGTGTTCTAACGCTGAGTTATTCCTTGATACATATGAAATTTGACTGGCATAAAAACACCACTTTGTTACTGCGAGATATTGTTCCTTATTCTCTTAAATAAAAGTACTTATTAAACAAGTGTAAAAGCTGCACTCCAAGTCAATATTGTTGTCAGTGCTATTTTTACAGGTGCATAAAAAGCAATTTCTCACCATTTTTTCTATATATAAGGGTTCTTCAACAGGGACGCTACAAAAGTAGAAAGACTGGGACAGGAAACGACACCATATTTCTTGCCGCTCTTTTGACATTTCTCTTCAGTAAGGTTTGCCATTTCATGATGGAAAGATATACGAGCCAACTACGAGTCGAAATTATTGAAATTTATTACCGAAATTCGGAGTCAGTGGCCTCAACGTTAAGAACGCTACGTCCAATTTATGGTCGTCATAATGAATGGCTTCGTCAATAAACAAAATTAGCGTTATTGGTCAGACAGCAATCCACACGTACTCCATGAGTCATCATTGCATCCCGAAAAAATTACGGTTTGGTGCGGTTTATGGGCCGGCGGCGTCATTGGGCCGTACTTCTTCCGTGATGATCAAGACCGGCACGTTACTGTGAATGGGAATCGCTACCGTTCAATGATAACCGAATATTTTTGGCCCCAATTGGATGATATGGACTTGGAGGACATGGGGTTCCAACAGGACGGCGCCACAAGCCACACAGCGAATGCAACAATCAATTTATTGCAAACCAAGTTTGGAGAACGTGTTATCTCACGAAATGGTCCAGTCGATTGGCCGCCTCGGTCGTGCGATTTGATGCCGTTGGACTATTTCCTGTGGGGCTACGTCAAATCTATAGTCTATGCCAACAAGCCAGCGACGATTGATGAACTTCGTACGAATATCGGCAGATTTATGCTTGAAAACTGTCGAAAATTGGGTTCAGCGTCTGGACTTCTGCAAGCATGCCCGTGGTGGCCATGCAAAAGAGATCGATTTCCATACATAATGGCATCGAACGTACTTTCACAGGAATAAAGAATTTCATTGATATCCAAAACCGTTTTTATTTTATTTAAAAAAACTTTTGTAGCGCTCTTATTGAAAAACCCTTTACATATTTTTAAAAATTAAAAAATAATTGAATTTAAATTAATTATAAATATTTAAAAAAAAAATTAATAGAATAAAAAAAATTAAAAAAAAATTCCTGTTGGGAATCGAACTCGGGACCCGCGGTTTGGAAATGCCAAATGATACCAAAATCACTTTTTACGACCACTTTTAGAGCAATTACTCTTTAGAAGCAATATTTAAGTGATTTTTCGGATGTTGTTCAGAAGTAATTCTAAAAAAGCTGTAAAAATATACTAAAGGTACTTTAGAAGCAATGAAAGAAGTGATTTTTTTAAGTTGTTCAGAATAACTTCTAAAAAAGCAGTAAAACTACACTAACGAATACTTGTGAAGCATTGAAAGAAGTAGTTTGTAAAGCATTACTTGCAATTTTTTTTTGCTGGGAAATTATTAAATATTGAGAGTATTCACACCCAGTAGCAAATGGTCAAACTAGTTATAAAACATACTAGTAATTACATAACTAGTTCTCAAAATAGTCAATTTGAACCAGTTGTGTACTAGTTAAATACGATCTATGTAGAGACTGTTTAAAAAAAATTAATTGAATTAAATATGAGATTTGAAATTATTATTTTTTTGCATTTTTATTTAATAAAAAAATCAGATTTTGTAAATAAACACCTTAATTTTTTTATTGTGAATTAAACTGAAGTGTAAATCAACTGGTGCAGTACTGGTGCCAAAGAGTCAATCCAGAACTAGTTTAGTAAATTTCTTATAAGTACCAGTACATCTTCTTGGTTTTCTTTCTAAAACAATAATCTTTAACAATTTGTATACCTAATAGTTTTATTGAAACTGCGGAGAGATTTCAAAAGATTGAACTTAAATACGAGTTTTGAAATACCACCTTCATTTGTAATATGTAATACATTCAGAATTTGCAAATAAACACCTAAATATTTTATTGTCATTAAAAATCATAAACACAAAATATTTTAAAATTCATTTTGTAAATGAATATAATAATCTCAGAGGGGAAACTATTGGTCTAATATGCGTTTTATCAAAGGAAACACCTTTGTTTTCTATCTATATAATTGAGATATCAACCAACTGGTACAGTACTATTTCCAAAGAGTCACTTCGGAACTGGTTCCGCGGGTGTCACATTAGTACCAGTTTCGCTCCTTATTTTTCGTCCTTAAATTGTTATTTCCAAACTAGTTCTACAACTAGTACCAAAGTGGCAGTTTGGCGACAATTGCCCCCATCCCTATGACATTTCCATGTTAAATTCTACAGTTGTTTGTATGGAGAAACGGTAGAACTCGTACTAGTTGCCTGGTTTAAATAAACTAGTATATAACTGGTTTTGAACTAGTACTTTTTGGTATTGGGTAGTTCATGCTACTTTAAATAAAAAATTAGCATTTATCGTAAATTTGACAACTTTCTATGGGTTAAACTTTAAAAATCATGCCATTTTACAACGATAGCACATTAGCACTTAAACTGTGCATTACTTCATTAAAAACTTTTTTACCAAGGAATATTTTTGGTATTTTTGTATATTTTACGACAAATTCTGTCATGTCAAAAAGACGTTTTCAGGAAATATCTTAAAGACGTATTATTATTATATTATGAATAAGTCACTACTTTTGATGAACTGCTAAATAGTCATGAGGTGTCATCCGCTTTTTTTGGAAACAATTCCTCCAAACGTCTTAAGGATATGCCATCATTTAATCCGCATCAAGACCACTTGATGATTTTTCGTGATAACATTTTTACATTTGTATAAAAATGTCATCAGGTGTCTTAAGGTTTTCGTATGGCACCGGATCAGCAAGTCAGTAGTGACAGCGACATGTCACTAAGCCGTCTTGAAGACGTCTTGATGATATTTCCAACTAGGTGGCTTTATAAAAGTGCTAAATAGTAGCTATATATAAAACATAGGTAAATCTTATTTTATTTATATATATAGTAAATTTTATTTATTTCTTAATGAAAATGAAAAAGCTGGCTCCTTTTATTTATTTTAAAACCTTTTCACCTTTAAGCACCGTAAGATGTTTCGATTTCACGTGAAAAACTCTTATATTCCCTATAAAAAAACGATTTTTTTCACGACAATGAGTTTCACGTGAAAATCGTGTAGACTTTGGTTTCACGCAAACTTAATATACAAGACAATTATTTTTCTTGTGAAAAAGTGACATTTTGTGTTTATTGTGATTGTGTCTTTCTAATAAAATAAAAAAAAAATTGCCAATTTTTAGAATTTATATTAACTTTTGAGGCCTTTTAATTTCGAGTAAAAATTTTTCACGTGCAAAACAACTTACCGTGCAAAAAGTCGATTTTAAATCACAAAAGTCGACTATTATTTTAATTTTCGCACCATTCAAATATTTAGGGTCAAATGCATAATCACTTTTAAAATTTATAAGTGACTTATAAAACCAAATTTTCATACAAAATTTATTTTATAAACGTGTTATAAGATTTTAAAATTATTATGCATAAGCACTTTAAAATATACCCTAAAATTCTGTTTTAAATTTGAAATTTTCATTTGTTTTTATTTTAAATTGATTTATTTTGTTTTTATTGTTTTCAAGTTTTGTTTACATTTATTTAGAAATTTCTTTTTTATTTTTGTATACTTTGTTTTGGTTTTAAAATAAAAATAAACAAAATTTTCCAATGTATATGTTTGGCATTATTTTAAATATTTTGTATAGTACGGTTAACACAAAACCTTTGCTTTAAAATAAAGTCGACTTTAACAAAAATATACCTTTGAAAATAATTGATAGTAAGGCTGTTTGCTTTTAGATATTTGTTAGCTGGAAGTAGTTGAAATAAGTAACTTTCAAAGATTCGCTAACGTTGAAAATTTAGCCACTTTTTAGCAGCTTTGGAATACTTGTGCATAAAATTCTATACATATTGCTACACATTTGTGGAGTATCTAAATATTGCCGGGTGCCTTAAAAAAATAACAAAAAAAAAGTTTTAAGATTTGAGATCATACAAGTAAACTACAGAGAATAAAAATTTAAAAAATTCGATAAGGCCAGCAGGATAGAGTACGCATTTTCGGGTCCCGCTGCAGACCCATCTTTAGTATCCATGGCTTTGTGGGTTAATGATTGATGATGATCTACTTATATTGACTCGAAAATATGTATTCTATCCTGCGGGCCTTATCGAATTTTTTCAATTTTTTTCTTCTTAATAGTTTACTTGTATGATCTTAAATCTAACAAAAAACATTAATTTACCAAATAAAATATCAACTACACATACATTAAAAATTTTAAATAGTTTTCAAATCTCATTCTATTTTCAGAATATTTCAATGTAAATTTACACAATATGTGTTCACCAACTTACACATGTGTCTTGTTTTTTTACACACACACAAAGTAAATTTGTAGTTGCAGTACAGTTTCATGCTATAAATTGAGTAAATTTTAACAGAAATTAATTAGAGTGCATATTTATTATTATTATTTGAAGGGGCATTCATGATAATTATACCCAGCAACCACGCATTATTGCTAAGTTTGTTGCCACATTGTTGTTGTGTTGAAACAACAAAGTATGTGTAACAATGATTAATGATTAAATAATTACGATTAAAATGTAATTGTCACATTTACAAACAATAAAATCCATTTTTATTGTTACAACGTTATTAAAGCAATGGAGCATTGAAATTGTTAAAAAGGGGGTTGGCTATAGCCAGAAATAAAAATCGAATCGTACTGACAATCGAAATTGTTTTCCAGCCAGTAGTTTGATTAAAGAAGGCAAAGTTTTCGGATGTGATTGACCAAATAATGTAGAGGCAAGCAAAATTCTGTTGACATTAAAACTATAATATTGCACTGGGAATAATTTTCATTAACAAAAACGACTTACTTAAATTTTTTATCGCAGTTTTTGTCTCTTTTGAGATCTTTTAATTCCTAAGCCGTTTCTTTACTTCTGTTAATTACACTGTGAGACAAATGGTAGGGGTCAGTGATCGGGAAGGGTTCAAACTACCGGGAAAAGTTATATCGGTAAAAAAGAAGATATATATGTCCCGGCGTTTCGCTGGGTCAACCCTAGGAATCGAGATATATCGATTTGACCTTTTGACATAACTCTAGAACCACTAGTCCGATTTTGCTCAAAAAATTTAAAAAAAAATTTAAAATTACAATTCCTTTAATGTGTTCATATAACGTTTTTCTATATACTCAACAGTTTTGCCGGTAAAAATAAATATATGAAGAAAAAAATATTTTTTGCCTAAAATATTAAAAAAAATATTATGGTAGCGGTAACAAACATTTATTTTTACCGGCAAAACTGTTGAGTATATAGAAAAACGTTATATGAACAGATTAAAGGAATTGTAATTTTTAATTTTTTTCTTTCTCGAGTTATGTCAAAAAAAAAGATATATCTCGATTCCTAGGGTTGACCCAGCGAAACGCCGGGACACGTATAACTTGTTTTTGACCGATATAACATTTCCCGTAGGTTTCATCCCATCCCGATTTTGATTGTCGCATAGTGTTATGAGTGCCATAATCAATGTCTGGAGCAGGGACCGAAAATAACAGTTATTTTTGAATTTTTAAACAAAAAAAGCACTATAACCAAATATCGGAGAACTGATTCAAGTACATCATAATGATCCCCAGCAAAATTTTTTTCAACTGGTTACCTCTGAATCCTTTCTAGAACAGGTGTTTTTACCACCGGTTCCGTGAAACAGGTTATAGAACTGGTTCCTGGGAGTCAAAATAGAAGATTTCACTGTCGCAGAACCAGTTCTATAACTGGTTCTAGAACCGGTTCCAAAGCAACCTGTTCTAGTTTGGAGGAAAAGAACCTGTTGCTTTTGGGGCAAACTCAAACAAAAATCACCGATGATAGAACATAAAGTAGAACAGGTTGCATGCAAGTACAAGTTGTTCTACAAGCGGTTCTTTGTAACCGACAATTTCGCTGGGTCCTTGTGGGCTAGTCTTCCAAAAAATGCATTGCTTTTTAAATTTTTGACTTTTATTTTTTTGAGTAAAAATAAAAGTTATTTTTTGAATTTTATTTTTTCGAGCAAAAATAAATGTTATTTTTTGACTTTTATTTTTTCGACCAGAAATAAGTTATTTTTGACTTTTATTTTTTTGAGCAAAATAAAAGTTATTTTTTGACTTTTATTTTGTTTAGCAAAAATAAAAGTTATTTTTTGACTTTTATTTTTTCGAGCAAAAATAAAAGTTACTTTTTGACTTTTATTTTTTTGAGCAAGAGTAAATTTTTTTTTTTTAACAATGACAACTAAAATTTCCCATGGAGCTCGCTTTTATAAGGATTTCTCATATTTTTATGTGTTTGATATGAATTTGTAAATATTTTAATATTTTAATGTGTTTTTTGTCGAAACAGACATTTATTTTTGCTCAAAAAAATAAAAGTCAAAAAATAACTGTTATTTTTTTATCGAAAAAATAAAAGTAAAAAAATAACTTTTATTTCTGCTTAAAAAAATAAAAGTCAAAAAATAACTTTTATTTTAGTTCAAAAAAATAAAAGTCAAAAAATAACTTTTATTTTTGTTCAAAAACATAAAAGTCAAAAATAATTTTATTTCTGCTCGAAAAAATAAAAGTCAAAAAATAACTTTTATTTTTGCTCAAAAAAATAAAAGTCAAAAATAACTTTTATTTCTGCTCGAAAAAATAAAAGTCAAAAAATAACTTTTATAATTGCTCAAAAAAATAAAAGTCATAAAATAACTTTTATTTTTGCTCAAAAAAATAAAAGTCAAAAAATAACTTTTTTATTCTGACTTTTATGATAAAAGTCATAATCGTTACGGTCCCTGGTCTGGAGGGTGATGAAAAATTCGTTGTAGATAATTCAACACAACTAAATATAGAATCTTTATTAATCAAAAACGTAATTAAAATGTATACTAAAATCTTAAACACATAAACACATTAAAAATTTTTAAAATAATCTTTTCCCGCTTAAGTTTTGATTCTGAATTAAGCAATGTTTGAAAATTCTTATTCGACGATTTTTTTTTGAAATTTTAGCCATTTCAATATTTTAGTAAAAAAAAAATCCTTATTCACATTCGAAACTCATATCATTCTTAAAAGTCCAATAAAATTTTACTTTGCATAAGTATATTGAAATAATGCTGCCGACGGTACTCTCACCGGTACCAATTGACTTTGTCCATCTGGCGTACGATAAACCATATATTCTCGTCCATTTATAAATTTTCTCAAACCAGTTGATTCAATACCCATAACACCATATTGTGGCATTGCATTTTCCGGTCGTGGTGCTCTAAAACCTTCATTAGCACCAAAATTAAGAGCATGATGCCATCGTTTCATACTCGTATTTTGCTGATTACCCCTGCTGCTAAAAATACTTTGATACGGTGGCGGCGGCGTAATGTTGTTGTGATGAGTATTGCTAAGCAATTGCTTAACACTATCGGTGCTTCCTTTACGCCAAAACCATTTCGATGGTTTAAATTGATTACCATTCGGTGAACGGCCCACTCCATGTGTAGACCACTGGTTAGCATCGTTTCGACTGTTGATATAACGAAATAGTATTTCTGTGCTAAATACAACTATTGAGGTTCCAAAACCAGCAAACATTATATAATAGGTCATCATTAGATCACCATTTCGTAATTGTCGTTCAGTACCACCTAAATCTTGGGGACATATTTCAGCATTTGGTATATCTTTAGCAGAGAGATGTTTTATAATGCCAGATTCCACAAGATTTAATAATCTAGAATAGAAGACGTAAACAATTATTAAAAAGGAGGTTTTTTTGTTACTAAACAATTAACTGGGAAACAATTGGGGTCTCGGTATTCTATGCCCTTTTAATAGCATCTATTGAAAGACTGACTTCACTTTTTACTTTGTAACACCGTCCGACACATGTTTACTAGACCGACTCACGAAAAAATGTCGAAATGTCAAATTTCAAAATAAACCTTTGTTTGATTTATGATGATTCCCAAAATATTTCGGGTCTAGCAATGAGATCTCACGAGCTGGACCATTTTTAAAAAAGGGTTTTTTTTAGTTTTTGTAAGAATTTTGCATTTTAGCTGAAAACAACATAATATGGGTATCATATGAAAGGTATCATATCAGTATCATATGTTCAAGCATATCCAGACATGTCGTTTTTTCAAGGATAATCTATAAAAAAAAACAAATTTTTGGCTCTTTTGTACGGAGATGTTTGTACAGTCGATTTAAATGAACACGTGTTTCAGATTTTTTTGAAATTCGCGATTTTTCGCGTTTTATCAGGATATCAATGTGGTGGAAACAATATGTTCTAAATAGGGCAATATAAATGCCAAAACTTTTCTTTTGACAAGTAAGTCATCGCCAGTAGTTTGAAATTTTTCAAATTTCATACATTCTGCACGGTGCTCTGGACCATAATTTGTTAAAATTTTTGAGTTACTGCAATCTGGATTTAAATTTAGTATCTAGGTTATATAAGATAAAAATGTAACTTAACAGAATAAAATTCAGCACGCGCTTTTTTTTCCGGAATATATTTTTTTCGCGAAAAATTAATTCTTTATTTTATTACCATGTGTGGTAGTAGATTAAAGACCTAAATGGAAAAATTGCGCAATAATATTGCTAATGTATGGGTAGCTTAAAAAACATACATACAAAGTCAAATAAAAATTAACGTTAATACGGTGCCGCAAAAATATGTTGGCGCTTATCGGCAAATGTAATGCTAACGTCGACTACTTTCCGGAATGCTAACGGCGCCACCTTGGTATTTGATACTGACGCAGTTAACTTTTAACTGTCAAGTTAATCTTTTAACATTTTAAGTTGGATTAAGGGGGGTAAATACTGTAACAACAGCATTTTAAAGGGCTTATTTGAACAGTTGTCAAAAATTCATTTAACAATATTATTAATATTTTATTCTTTTATTTAAAAATCTTGTTATTGTAGTATTTTCGAAAAATATCAGTTTTATATTTCTCCAGCCAAAATCGCCAGAGTTTCCACTTCATTACTGGCATTTTTTAAAAAAGGCAAAATCGGCTGCCGCTGTGCAGCCTTCATTAATTATCGGAAAATAAAAATGTAAAGTGATTCTTAATCCCAGATAAATTCTCTAGTCCTTATTGTGGCCCGATTTTTATTTTTAAAAAATTTTTTTAACAAAGTTTCCATACAAACTTAAAAATTCCAAAAAAGGCAAGAAAAACACATTTGCTCGGGCGGTTAATCCGCCTTGGCTGTAAAGGGGCAGCCGATTTTGAACTCAGGGTTGTGGGAAAACGCATTTAAAGTTTAAAATTAATTTTACGCTTAGAAAACAGCAAAATTTCAAAAATCCGTGTATGAACAACATTTATATCTCGCAGTTTTCCACATGTGCACCAAATTTGGGAAGAATAGGATAAAGAGTATTTTACATATTAACCCAAATATTCTTAAAAACGATGGTAGAGAATTTATTAAGCATTTTATTTCGACAAAAATCTTTTATCGTTTATTTCGTACATTTTTTAATTTGTTTTGTATTTGTGTTTTTATTTTTTACATACAATGATTACTTAAAAAAGCCATTACTTAGTACCTGCCTCATATAACGTGCCTTCGCCCACCATCGAGGAATCGTCATTGTATTTTCTTTATTTTCTTGTATCTTTGCATGTAGATTTTTTGTTTTTGTTCTGCTGTATTATGCGAAATAATATTTATAATAAAGACAATGATAAAAAAACGCTCCCAAAAAATTTTGTGTACAAAATTACCCCTAAATTTATAAACACTTTGTAAAATTATAGGGGGTTTAATGAACAAATTTTGTATAAAAATGAATTTTTGTAGACCTGCTATAACTTTACAAAGCATTTATGAATTGAGGTGGTAATGTGTAGAATATAACTTTGTGACTAAAATATATTTTACAAAAAAAACATGTGGAAATTTTATTTCTTCAAAGTTTTTATTGATGTTTTCTGAGCATATACTGAAGAGTAATCCAGCCAGCAAACAAGCCCAAAAATGAATAGAAAAAAAAATTTTTTTTTAAAATAAAAAAAATTATGGTCCCGCCGGGAATCGAACCTGCGACCCTCTGTTTAGAAATGCCAACTGATACCAAAATCACTTTTACGATCACTTTTAGAGCAATTACTATTTAGAAGCAATACTTAAGTGATTTTTTGGATGTTGTTCAGAAGTAATTCTAAAAAAGCTCTAAAAATATACTAACGAATACTTTGGAAGCAGTGAAAGAAGTGATTTTTTGTAGTTGTTCAGAATAAATTCTAAAAAATCAGTAAAAATACACTAAAGCCTAAACCACATAAACGCAGTTTCGACAACAGTGCGACGTTTTGTCGATAAAGCACTTTTTTGTATATTCTCTATTTGTCACTACCGAGAAATTACAAGAGTTTCTAAATAAACAAGAGCTGTTTTTAAACAAAACGCAATAAGAATTTTTTAAAAATATTAAATCGTTTTCCCGAAATTCAAGAACAAGAACAAGAACAACACTGCCACTGTTCACTGGCACTTTCACTATGTGGTTTGGGCTTAATGGGACGCAAAATGTCGACATGTCGTCTATTCTATTTTCGTGACGACACACTAATACACACTTAAAATATTTGTCAAATTGTTGCCATATTTTTAACTAATTAAAGATTGCAATTAGAACAGAGTTGTTAGAAATTCGTATTAGAGCTGCAAAAATTCGTACTTTGTTTACAAAAAATTTATTTTTTTGACAGAAGAAATATAATTGAAATTTAAAATACATAATTTACGGCAAAAAAGCAAAATTAAATACAATAAAATATAAAACAACAAGAATTAGTGAAAGACCAATTGAATTGGTGAAGAATTGTGGTGAAACAAATATAACCATATTCTTGTTTTGCTTTCCTTTTTTCTAAACGTCAACAAAAGTGGACGGTCGATTGTCGCTGAATTTAAATTAATCGTAACGACTTTTGCTGTCGTCGGTCGACAATCGACCCAGTTGTGATTAACCTCTTACTTACAATTTTTTTTGCTGGGAATGTATTAAGTAACATTCACAATGATCGAGTACTCCACTTTGGAGAGTGGAGATGGTAGTATAAAAAAAATATGTAAGTACGAAAAATAAGGGAACAAAATCTACACTGCAAAATCTACCCCAACATTATAAATCCAGTTTTATGATTAAAAATTATATAGGAAAAATAAAACGCCACTCAAATAAAATCTTAAAAAATATTAGGAAAGAGGGATCGATAGAGGACTAAAATACCTTTAATTCAAGGTTTTCACATGTAAATAAATAAAAAAAAAAAAATTCAAGTATTTGATAATAAAAATGTTCCACCACTTTTTGAAAAGAAATTTCAAAAAATTTAGAAATATTTGACCATATGAAGTTTAACAAAGATATTTAAGGATTCAACAAAAATATGATCGAGTGCAACAAAGAAGAGAAGAAGAAAACGAAAATTTTCATATTATTTAAATCTCTTGAAGTTTTTAAAAGTTTTTCGGACAAAAAATTTGTTATTTTTGACTTTCGCAAAAAAAATTTAAAATAATAAAAAAAAAACTAAATGAATGTTTTTACTACGATTTTAGATCATAAATTAATATCTCTTTCCGTTTAAATTATTTTCCAAATTAAAGAAAGATGATACAATTTTTACAAGTAAATTACAAAGAATAAAATTTTTTAAAGAATTTCATAAGGCCAGCAAGACATAATACGTATTTTCGGCTTTTGCAAAAAGCCATCATCAATGTCGTTTGCCTTGATGGATTAATCATTGAGAATCATCAATATGTTAACAATTCAACTAGACTAACATCAACGAAATCTAACAATGCTATTTTTATCCTTTTGTTATTACTGTTTTTGCTTTGAACTTTTAATTTTTAAAGTATCGCATCTGGTTCTATTCAACTCTGTGTATGATAATACAGATTTTATGAATGACAACGAACCGTTAAATTTAAATGTATAAATTATATTTTGCACCGTATCTTGTGTTTTAAGATGAATGAGGGGTATGTGATATTAATTTATGATCTAAAATCGAACTAAAAGCATAAATTTACCAAAATAAAACGAGCAACTATACATACCCCTCATTCATAAAAAAATTTCAAAAATTAGCTCTCACAGATTTGTGCGGAATTTTGGAAACTAAAATACAACAAAAAAAAAATTTACAAAATCAGTAAAGAATTGCGGTCTGAAATATTATTTGCTCAAAATAAGTACTTTGGAAAATACTGTGCAGCTTTTTATACTCTACAAAAAACCCCTTAAGCCGGCCGAATGCCGTTAAGGGGAAAATTCTTCCTACTATGCAATGAAATGAAATTATATCTCCTCACTTGGGGATTATGTCTTATTGAAAAACGGTCCCTGTAAAATGTGTCCATTTTCAGCTGGGGATGTTTACTAAAATCCTATTGGTCTTGGTACCCATTTTGGTTTGAGGATTATGACAACAAATAAGTCGGTCATAATCCCTGAATTGAAAATGGTATACCCATTTTGTCCATATGGTTTATAACTTGTGACCTTTTTCAATCATACTTACTCTCGATCAAATAATTCGCTTAAATTACTTCCCGTGGGATAGGCAAATGAGCGTTTCTTCTTCAAAAAGGGTTCCTTAGCCTTAGCAAATGGACAATGCACTTTTTCGTTATCTATACTAATTGTTTTTCGATAACGATAATCCAAATAAAGAATATGTGTTATAGCTGGACGATCTCGAACAAATACATAACCATTCTTTTCCACATAGAATTGTAAATTATATGTATCGTTGGTGGAATCGGTAAAAACAGCATAGTTTTGGGTGGCCATACGATTTAATATTGACAAACTTTCATTAGTCTGCAAAGAAGAAAAAAAAATAGAAATGAAATTAGAAAGTAGAATATAAATTCATGGAATAAATGAACAAAGTTTAATTTTACCGTTTTAATGGCATATTCAACGCCACCACCACGATGTGAAACAAAATGTTTATTTTTATACAATATATCATTGACCGTATTAAAGGGTAACGTAAATTTCGATAGCGTGAGAAAAGCTGTTAAATTTGCAGTATAAAATGAAGTTAGTATAGTAATGAAAATCCACCAGGTTGCAAACAACAAACGTGTTGAATCTACAAGTGAAAATTAAAAAGAAAAAAATATGTAGTTTAAAAATAAAATATTCATGTTTATTAACTTAGGTCAATTTTAAGGTAAAGGTTTATCAGTTTACTCCACAATTATACCCAGAAAACAGATTCGGTGCTGACAACCGCATTTGTAGCCAAGCGAATGGTACAGTTGTGTTAGCCGAGTTTTTTAGTTTTGACAATAGAAAAACCAATTGGAACAGGACTAATTTGACTGTGACAACGGGATATCAGTTGTATCTGGAATAATTCGGCAGTCGGAACCGCAAAATTAACTTCAAGCAATCGATTGGCATCCAATTAAGTTGTTGGCACCGAATCTGTTTTCTGGGTGCAGTCTTGATTCAGAGTTGCCTTTGCCATTTCTATGTATTAGTAACATCAAATGGTGTGATGTTAAATATATGAGACTCAGCAAATTAACATCACGCTATATATATTTCGATATTGTGGTAGCCATATTCTAAAATATCAAAAAAGCTACGCAGTTTTGAGACTAAAGATGAACTGTGGTTATTTTTCCCCGATAGTCCAAAACAAATATTTATCCGAATCAGCAAAATTTTTAACAAAATATGGCAATGATTTGCATTTTCATATTTTTGCATACTTTAACAAAAAATACTTTGGGCCTTACTATAAAAGAGTATTTTAAATTTAAAGTCGATCTTATTTTTAATCATACGGTTTTGTTCATTTGGTGTATGAAAATCCTACAAAAAATATTTATATTTTCAAATATTTTGATTGGTTGAAAATAAATTAACCAATCAGAATGCTCCAAAAATAAACCAAGTCAAGGCATATATATAAAAAGGATTTTTCAATAAGAGCGCTACAAAAGTTTTTTTAAATAAAACAAAAACGGTTTTGGATATCAATGAAATTCTTTATTCCTATGAAAGTACGTTCGATGCCATTATATATGGAAATCGATCTCTTTTGTATGGCCACCACGGGCACGCTTGCAGAAGTCCAGACGCTGAACCCAATTTTCGACGGTTTTCAACCATAAATCGGCCGATACTGCTGCAATTTCACGTTCGATATTCGTACGAAGTTCATCAATCGTCGCTGGCTTGTTGGCATAGACCATAGATTTGACGTAGCCCCACAGGAAATAGTCCAACGGCGTCAAATCGCACGACCGAGGCGGCCAATCGACTGGATCATTTCGTGAGATAACACGTTCTCCAAACTTGGTTTGCAATAAATTGATTGTGACATTCGCTGTGTGGCTTGTGGCGCCGTCCTGTTGGAACCACATGTCCTCCAAGTCCATATCATCCAATTGGGGCCAAAAATATTCGGTTATCATTGAACGGTAGCGATTCCCATTCACAGTAACGTGCCGGTCTTGATCATCACGGAAGAAGTATGGCCAAATGACGCCGTCGGCCCATAAACCGCACCAAACCGTAATTTTTTCGGGATGCAATGATGACTCATGGAGTACGTGTGGATTGCTGTCTGACCAATAACGCATATTTTGTTTATTGACGAAGCCATTCAGCCAGAAATGAGCCTCATCGCTGAAGATGATTTTTCGATGAAAATCCGAATCATTTTCAAGTTGTGGCTCAGCCCAATTCACGAACATACGACGCTTCTGGTGGTCAAGCGGCTTCAGTTCTTGCGTCAATTTGATCTTGTAAGGATGTAGGCCAAGATCTTTTCGCAAAATTCGCCACAACGACGTCACAGAGATGCCCAATGCTTGAGAACGACGTGTGAGAGACACATTTGGGCTTTCTTCAACTGAAGCCTCAGCGGCAGCAATATTCTCGACACTACGGGCAATTCTTTGTCTCACTGGAACGGGAATATTTTGTGCCTGTGGATTCAAATTTTTCCACTAGACGCTCAATTGTTGATCTGCTAGGACGATTATGACGACCATAAATTGGACGTAGCGCTCTTAACGTTGAGGCCACTGTCTCCGAATTTCGGTAGTAAATTTTAATAATTTCGACTCGTTGTTGGCTCGTATATCTTTCCATCATGAAATGGCAAACCTTACTGAAGAGAAATGTCAAAAGAGCGGCAAGAAATATGGTGTCATTTGCTGTCCCTGTCTTTCTACTTTTGTAGCGTCCCTGTTGAAAAACCCTTATATATTCCTCTAACTCCCACTGGAGCATAGGGCGCCAAAAGTCAAGGCATACTGCCACCCAATATTTTAACTAAAGTCGACTTTAACTAAAATATACATTTGAAAAATTTAGATAGTAAGGGCGTTTGAGTTCAAATGCATATTTTGTGAATTTTTATATATTTAATTTTGCATATATTTCATTTTTAGTAGCAGTTTTTAATCTGTTAAAAAATATAAAAAATTGTAAAGTAGGAATAGGCACAGTTTCGATTCCTACAGCCGATGGATTGTTGAAAAATTATCATTTAGAGACAATCTGACAATAAAACAATAAAATATAAACAATAACACAATATCATGGAAAATCACTGATGAAGCCTGTCCATAGAAAAAAGGCAGAAAATGCAAATTAATGTGTTTATAATTTTTAGAGAAAAAGGTTTATTATTTTTCTAAACCTACTAAATTAAAGTTGATAAAATGCATTTTAATTACAATATTAATTGCAGCTGGTCTATATGACGTTGAAACACCACTGTAGTAACATAAAAAATAAAAATGCCCCGTGGCAGTCCGTCTCCAATATACACAAATTTCCTGCTCTTGAATGTAAAAACCATACTTCAGACACGAAGGAGAGTGGAAGATAAACAAAAATCTAAAAGTAGAATATTTGTATGTGTCTGTGTTTGATCACTTCTGAGCAAAAACAATAACAGAAAGCTGAATATAAAAGAAAACTATGAATTATTTACATTGCATTCAAGGCCTTGGCTTGGGTGAGATGGTTAATATGACATTCACATGCACGAGATTACTAATCTCCTCATTTTTAGTTATTTATTCTGCTACCATATAGTGTCAAAAAATGACCTTATGTGGTAATAGAATAAAGAACAAAACTGAGGAGATTTAATTATCTCGTTCATGTGAATGGCCCATAAGCTGTCGCCTCTTAAATAGTATATTTACGTTTGTAATGTAGGAACAGGCACAGGTTTAATTCCTACAGCGGACGGGTTATTGTAAAATTATCATATAGAGCCAATCTGACAATAAAATATAAACAATATGTAATACAATTTAATGGAAAATCACTGATGAAGCCTGTCCATAAAAAAAAATCAGAAACTAGATTTAGTCTCATTTGCAACCCAGCAAAAAAAGAGATGCCGAAGCAGTAGAAAAAGCACTACAATTGATGATCTAGATGTAGGGTATTATATTTCAAAAATAACTTTCAAATTGAAGATCTACATATCTTGGCTTTAATTTCTCTGATTTTTATTCTAATTATTAGCATATTTTCTATTACTTTTTTAATGATTTTGAAAGTAACCCAAATCGGCGTAACTGCCCCAGACTTGGGGGATATTCGCCAAAAGAGCTAGATACAGACTTGGACATTCTAGTACTTTTTGGTGACCGCTCATTCTAATTCAATTTGTTGTTACGAACTAGTTCGCTCTTCTAGTTCAATAGCTCTGACTTTTTCGTTTAATCGTTCACAAAAGAATTTTTCTGAACGTTCGTTTGGCAATTTCTAGTACGTAGCTAATTCATATAGCTCCTCTCTTATTTAACAAAGATATAAAAGATCCAGACAAATTAAGAATTTTAAGAAAAAATCAAAAAAATTTTGGGTAGAAAATATTTTTAATTGATAAAAAGAAATAAAATTATCCCCAGCCAAAGGTAATAAAATGAATAGCGATTAGAAGTGAACTAGGTCTTTCGATCAATTGAGTGACTAGTTCAATTGAACTAGTCCGTTCACGAACGATACAAGCCTAGCACAGGCTATGAATCGTAGTATCACTTCTTAAGAAGATACACCACTGTCGGCATAGCTGTCAGTGTGGCTAATTGAAGATGTTTCAATAACAATGTATGTTTTGTAACCAGAAGAGCCATATAAAGACAAATTATTCTTACAAATTTGCTTGAGGGACAATTAAAAAACGAAATAGGTTAAATTCCCTTATGGCAATTTTGAGTTACAAAAAGATAATGACAAAAAGAATCGAGAAGAACATAAACAACAAAACTGAAGTCATAGTGACATAGATACAAAAGTATTCGGTAGTTGAGTGTCAAACCTTCTCGTCAGAGATGGGATGACCTACATATGTGAACAATAAGTAAATTAAGCCTTAATGGGCAATCTTGAATTTGACTGGTTTTTGCTGTTTGTGTTAAGTTTTGGGATTTGATGTGTTCTACTACATATGGTAAATATTTCTGTAGAACATTTCATACCCGCCTTCTCCCTTTTTACGAGTTTTTTTTACGATTTGTTAGAATAGACCCAAAAATTATCATTAAGTGGTGGAATTGGAGGGTTAATAAGTTCCACAAAAATATTTCCCTTAATATTTTCTATAAAGTCGCTGAATATACCCTACACCTCAGATGTAAAGAACACATAGTTTCATATACCGATAAGCTGCACGAACAGGCCAAAGGGGGAAACTTTAACCACCTTTAAAATAAAATTCCCATTTGATTTTTAAAAACGCCGACACACGTATATTTTTTTTGGACTCCTCTACCAGAATCCATTGTCAGAACACCGTAATTTTTTTTTTTTAGTTTTTACTTTGTATTAAAGGAGGAAAAGTTATTATATTAAGAACCGATTACTGAATGTCAAGTTAGCTAATAACTGAGACCTTAACTGACGCATTTGTTGTTGGTTTCTCTATAAAATTTAAATTTTAACTGGACATTCAGTAATCGGGCTTAGTAATTATATGTGGTACACTCCCTAATAAGTGTCGAAAAAAATTTCAAATATTTGCTTCGTTTTATAAAATGAAGGTGTAAAAATGAATTTCCAAACTTTTTAAAGTCGTTTGCAGAAAATCAGTTTATTTTTATTTATAAAAGTTTAGTACTTTAAATGAATGTTTTTTGTTCGATTTGAGATCATACAAGTAAACTACAGAGAAGAAAAAATTGATGAAATTCGATAAGGCCAACAGGATAGAATACGTATTTTCGGGTCCAGCTACAGACCAATAGTCAGTATCCTATGCCTATGTTGGGGAAAAAACGATAGGCTTCTCGGATAGTGTGAAATATTTAGGGGTGACTCTTGATAAATCCCTTACGTGGAATGATCATCTCGACGCCGTAACCAAGAAGGCCACCAGGGCATATTATGCCTGTTAGAGGCTCTTTGGGAAAACATGGGGTCTAAGACCACACATGGTCTACTGGTCATTCAACACCATTGTGAAACCTATGATCTCGTATGCTGCCTTAGCATGGTGGCCAAAGGTTGAGCAGTCAACGGCAAGGGATACTCTGAAGAGGTTGTATCGGCTGGTGTGTACTGGCATTACGGGGGCTGGAAGATCGTGCCCGACGGATGCTATTGGGGCCATGTTGGGTATTCCACCATTACATATTTCCGTGAAGGAAGCTGCAAGCATGGGCTCACTTCGTCTCCGGGGGGTCGGGGACATGAGGAGCGGGGACCTAAAGGGTCACATGAGGATCGCCGGGATCTTTATGGACGACCCAATCTTAAGGGTCGCGGATAAAATGATCCCGGAGCAGATTTTTGTCAGACATTTTGACATTATGTCATTTGACAGAAATATGTGGACCAGCTAATCCTGGCAGCCCGAAGAGGGGGCTCAGGTATGGTTCACTGATGGCTCAAAGCAAGCTAATGGTGACACGGGGCAGGTGTCTTTAGACCCGGATTCCAGCCTGCTTTACCAATGGGCAAGTACCCCTCCGTCTTTCAGGCGGAGATTTTCGCCATCTGCATATGTGTGAGAGAGTGCCTGCGGAGAGGCACGGTTAGATCCCGCATCTTCATTCTTTCTGACAGCCAAGCTGAGCTAAAGGCTCTAGGAGCTTACGGGGTATCATCTGGTCTAGTCATGGAGTGTATGGGAATTCTAAACGAACTCGGTAGGAACAACTCCCTTACACTGGGATGGATTCCTGGTCATGAAATGGAAATTCTCCTAACGGGATTATTGGCTTTATTGGTAGCCTGAATCTCTAGGCAATTCTAGACAGTACAAAATATCTATATTGGTCGCGGTACGTAGTGCCTTCGTATCTAATCTAATCCTATGCCTTTATGGGTTAATATTTGATGATGATGATCTATTTATATTGAATTTAAGCGTATAAACACATGTAACAACTCAATTAGACTAACATCAACGAAATTTTAACAATTTACATGATCTTGGCCCGTGATTTGGCCGATATTTTGCTTCACACATAATTGTCATAGATTTTCATAACACAATAAAAAATATTAAGATAATTCTCTTAAAACTTTTCGTTTTATTTACAATTAACATCATGCGTTTTGGTTAGGCCACCCTTTATTTAATAATTTTTTTAACAAAATGAATTATACTTAATTCGGCCATTTTTTAGATTTCCTTTCACCATTTTTGCCAATTTTTTCACACCAATTTAGCCATTTTTGATAACCAAGTTCTGGTAATACTGTATTAAGCAATTGGCTTTTATTTTTGCCTAACAAAAAACAGATTTGTTAAAATTTAATTTGAAAAAAATACAACATTTGACAATAACACGATCACTGCTGTTCTGAGTTTAGAGGGTTTTGATTTAGAATGGATTTCTAAAAGCACATGGAATTAAAATATTCGGAAATTTGCTGTTTTGGTATTCACATATTAAGTGCGTTCCGGTACGTACTAGGGATGCCAAAAGGGAAATCCCGAAATCCCGGGATTTTCGGGATTGGCAAAATCCCGAATCCCGGGATTATTTCTCAAAAATTCCGGGATTTTCTTATTTTTTAATATTAATATAAACGCAAATAAACAAAGTAAGCAATTTTAAATTACCTACGTTTTTTCTTGAATTTTCTCATACTGACAAGAAATTGATGCCAAGATATTGGTAAAATTATAAATTAAGTAGATTATTCGAGTAAACTATGCAAAGACTTTGCAGAAATATTTGAAATTTTGGTAAACAATATTAAGTTTTTGAGTAATACATGCGAAAAATCAAGTTTGTTATTTTACTGATTTATTCTTCCAAGCGAAATTCGATTTCTGATACTGGGACTGTAAGTTTGAATTCTTCCATGAAAGCATTTGATAACGATAACCAAATAACTTTGTTGCTGTAATTACACGATTAAGTGGGCAAGGTTATCGCAACGAATCTCTTTTAAAATCTGCTTACAAAATACTGGGCGCAAGTGTATTAAGTACACTACAGGCCTTTATGTATTATCCCAGCCAGAAAAATACAAACGGGAATGCGATGGCAAGGTATTTTAACATGTTATACAAGTACTGACAAAAATTGCTTTCCCATTTCCAATATGATAACGTCAATAGACAAAAGGACCGGCAGTTCAAAAAGCGCCGGAAAAGTACTGGAGAAACAAAATTTTTAACTTTGGCAAAACGCTGCCAAAACCAATAAATAGGTGGTTTGGAATTATATTTTCCAAAATAAAATTTAAAAAAAGTTCATATGTATCTTTTTTTTGCCCTGCCGTGATATTTTGTAAAACAAATACTGGCAAAACGATGTTTGCAAACGCTGGCAAAGCGTCCCAAATGAGTGTTCTGCCAGTCATTTATTTTTAACATCGCGGTTACCCAGTGGTATACAAGTACTTGATTTTTCGTACCACTGTCAATTTCTGACTGAGATGTTTCTACATTCATAAAATGTACCACATTATTAATTAACAACTATTAAATAATTAAAAAATCCCGAAATCCATAAAATTTCATTTCATACAAAATTCCGAATCCCGGGATTTTCAAATATCAATCCCGATTGGCATCCCTAGTACGTACCCAAAGTTAACGAAATTTACCCAAAGTTACCGAAATTTACCCCAAAGCGTTCCCGTACTCGAAAATTGGGTAAATGAGAGTGCTAATGAGAGTGTATTAGTGTTTCTCTTTTTACCAAAATTTACCCAGACTTTTTCTTCGGGTAAACTTTGGTAACACAGCTGATGTAAATATAAACAAAAAGCAATTCTGAAAATAAATTTGAAATTTTGATTAAATCATTTCTTCTTCTTCTTCCTCTTTTTTTTGATTCCGAAAGAAAATGTTAAAATTTATAGACAGTTTTTAAAATTATCTTTTTATGTATTAAATGTTCTACAAATTTCAATATTTTAGTGAAAATACAAAGAAAACATTTCAAAATTTTGTTCACAAATATTTTTTTAATAATTTAATAAATATTTCATAGAAAAAAAGTGTATTCGTTTTTACTTCACCCCAGCTATTTATACACGGAATATTTCACAAAAATTTTTGTGGATGTGAATCACAAAACAGCAAAAATGTTCGGAATGTTCCACTTTAGAATTTCTTTATGTGGATTCGGAACTGAGAACAGCGCCGGATATAACATTTTTAAGCCGCCCATACATTAAGGAAAATTGAGTAGTTAACAAAGAATATCAAAAAATTTTGTAAACACGAACTGCATGAATGTCAACATGAACATTAACATACACAAATCAATATGCGAATGTTCCTTAATGTATGGGCCTAAATTTGAATTTGCTAACAGATAGAAAACCCGATTCAAAATCGTTGCTAAACTCAAATAAAAACTTTAACAACTCTGTTTTTGTTAGGACGATAAAACGATACAACAGATAGCACACCCCTTGTGAACAACCTAATTTATTAAAAATTTATTGATTTTATTATTACAACTAATATTTGCTTTTTTAATTTAGAAGGAAATAAACATATATTTGCTGTAATTATTATAATGGTATAATAGTTCATTATGTAAATAGAAATGTTATCCTATGGGGGGAGAAGATAAATGCAATAAAATGTAATTATTTTTAAACATGTGATCAAATAATATTTCATATTTTCTTTTTTGATGTTAATGGAATTTTAAAGCGCAAAATTTTGTAATTTTCGAAAAGCAAAAATCGTCATTTCTGAATCTCTTTGCTTAAAATAATTACTGCATTATTTAGATAGTTAACAACATTTGTTTACTCACCTGCAATTGGTGATAATATACTGCCCTGTTTCATCAAAGCTCCATAAACAAACCAAGCACAGTGACCCAAAGAATATGGTTTTTGTTCCGTATCACCCGTCAACTTATTGCGCAATATTATCAAAAAGTAAATGATGGGACCCACAGTTAGCAGAGATATAAAAATCAAAATCCAAACCCAATAATCAAAGGGAGCCATTAAACCAGAACCCGTAGCAGATTCACTAGGACGTTGCATAACCATAATCCATTCACCCTCATCCAATATAGTTGATGAAAAGAATATAAAACCACGTTGTTCGGAGAGTAATGGCAAGAAAGCAGCGGCCATATCAGCTTCCTAAAGAAAACAATCTAAGGTGAATAAAATGGAAGATTTAAGTGACTCGCTCAAATAAGAGCATTAAATCCATTTTTAAAACTTTACAGATGAGGACAAAAATGTTAAAAACCGTACACTCAGGAAATTTCTGAAGTTAATATTTTTTTTTACAACGGTATTATTACAGTTTTGTTATTTCCCAGTGAAGTAACATTTATTTGTGGAACATAAATGTTAACTGCATTCGTAAGTCATTAAAAAAACAAGCAAATCAAAATTACGGAGAATTTTTAATATTCGTTTTGTGCAGTCATTTTGTTATTATTTGGGTTCTCTCCGATCCAAATGAGATGGAAATATGTGATAGAGGAAAAAAAAACTAAAGTACTCGTATTTTTTGTATCGGCCAATCTCATGTGGTATCAAAAATTATACAGTTTTTTGTTTGTCTGGTTTATTTCTTTTATCTTTAAAGAAAAATAGCCAGATTGGATAACAAAAGAAAGCTTTTTTGAAGACGCATCTACCGGCGTATGTCCAACTTTTTTTGTTATTCAGTTATTATTTTTTTTTTTCCAATACCACATTTGTATGAGACATTTTTGTTGATTTCAGTTCAAATTTATACATGGTACTTGTACTTAAAAATTTTAGGTACCAGTACCAAGTTTAAAATTTACTTTGAAATCAGTGCCAATTACTAGGGAAGTAATTGATACTTAAGTACCAATACTTTAAAATTTACTATGTTCTTTCTGAGTAATATGGGTACTTTTAAAGTTATATGGTACTTCCTAAATACTATAAGTACTTGCTAAGATCTATGGTACTTGCTAAGTACTTATGGTACTTGCTAAGTTCTACGGTACTTGCTAAGTACTTTTGGTACTTGATAAGTACTTCTAGTACATGTTAAGAACTATAGGCACTTAGCAAGTACAATTACTTTGAACTTGCTAAGTACTATCGGTACTTGCCAAGTTCTATGGTACTTGCTTTCTACTTTTGGTACTTGATAAGTACTTTAAAATTTACTATGTTCTTTCTGAGTAATATGGGTACTTTTAAAGTTCTATGGTACTTCCTAAATACTATAAGTACTTGCTAAGATCTATGGTACTTGCTAAATACTTATGGTACTTGCTAAGTTCTACGGTACTTGCTAAGTACTTTTGGTACTTGCTAAGTGCCTATAGTTCTTAACATGTACTAGAAGTACTTATCAAGTACCAAAAGTACTTAGCAAGTACCGTAGAACTTAGCAAGTACCATAAGTACTTAGCAAGTACCATAGATCTTAGCAAGTACTTATAGTATTTAGGAAGTACCATAGAACTTTAAAAGTACCCATATTACTCAGAAAGAACATAGTAAATTTTAAAGTACTTATCAAGTACCAAAAGTAGAAAGCAAGTACCATAGAACTTGGCCAGTACCGATAGTACTTAGCAAGTTCAAAGTAATTGTACTTAAGTATCAAGTACATGCAAAGTAGTTGTACCTATTTTTTTAAGTACAAGTATCAAGAAGTGATTTTATTTTGTTAGTATTACAAAAAAAATTGTTAAAAATTACCATGCAGAAAAAACTGCTGAAATTAGCAGATTACGTTTGCTATATATTAGTAAAATAGGAACAGCAAAAATAAAACTGCTAAATATACAGAATTTTAGTTAAATTTTAGTTAAATTTTTGTTAACCTTTTGAGGACCATACATTTTCTGCCGAAGCGATTTTAAAATTTTTGGGATTTTCATGATCTCTGACCTAATAATAGTTATGGCAAGAAAAATTGGCTCCGTAAAACCCCTCCTTACCCCTCATTTCGCTTGCCAAAAATATTTGCCATTTGATGACACTGCCATTCCGGACGAATCGATTTTTATTATTACATATTTTATTTTCGTGATCTGAAACTAAATTATAGATATTATACAAAAAATTGGCATCAGAGACACCTTGCTTGCCCTTCATTTTTCTTGTCAAAATTTTTGCTTTTTACTCCTTAAATGAAGAATTCAAGTTAACAAACTTCGAGGGCTCGCAAGGGGAAAGTGGGACCAGGTAGGAATTTAACTCCTTCTACACTTTTGTTCCCCCAACCCTCCTCTACAAATCACCTTTTGACATATTTACTCTATCTTTTGTCTGGGCAATTATAAGTGCGAAAAACCCTTGGGCAAGCATACTTGCTTGCCCATGGTCGTCAAAGGGTTAATGGAAAATAGCAAATTACCCTGCTAAAATCAGCACAAAATTTTGCTAAATAATTAGTAGGCTAAAAAAAAACAAAAAAAAAATTTAATTTCAAAGTTTTTTTAATTTTCTTAATGCAAATAAAAATCGGGTCTTCTGAAATCAGCAGTTTATTAACTTTTTTAGCAAATATTTCTGCTGACATAATAATGATATAATAGTTTGTATTTGCTGTTTTTAATCTACTAATGTTTAACAAAATTTTCTTCACACTCTACAGTACAATTAGTCATTTTCAATTAACTAAAAGTTAACTCAAATATAACTAAAATTCTGTAAATTTAACAGTTTTATATATTTAGTTAGAATATTCTTCTACCTCAAGTCCAAATTCTAATATGATATTGTCATATTAGATTTTATTTGTTGTTTCAAAAAGGGTTGATCATTTTCATGATAGACAATACAATTGTTTCGTAGACATCACTCTACTCTTCAGTTGTCCGCAATAAACAAATGTTTGTATTTTTAATGCAAAAATTAAGATAATTGTTTAATAGTTTTATTTTTGCTGTTCATATTTTACTAGTATTTCGCAAAAAAATGTGCTAATTTCAACATTTTTCAGCAAAGTTATTTCTAACAAAATTTTTGTAGATTTTTCTGCTATTTTTTAGAATTAGTTCTATGCATGCACGTAATAATGCCTATTTAATTTAATTGATGGAATGTTTGAGATTTTTTCCATATTCGCTCTTATTCGGCTTTAAGGCGACTTTTTCCATGACGGCTTTTCCACCGATATATGTAATTTTGCCATTAAGTGGCAACCCTGGGTCCACAACACAGACAAATAAATAAATTTAAATTTCAGACATGTTATCCTAGAAAAATTGGTAAGTTTTTGATCACTCTTTTTAACCCTTAAACGTCATTAAAATCGGAGAGAACCCATTAGGGTATCTTCCCTGTAAATGTTTTTCACCAATTCCTTCAACTCTTTCGAAGAGTTAAATGTTACGCTCTTATTCAAGCGAGACATTAAATTGTTACCTGTAGCAATTAAACTTACCGTATTATTTAACATTTCAATTAAACTATTTGCATAATCTGTTTTTGAACCAATTATATTGCCTTTCGGTAGCAAAACTTCATAAGTGAAATTGAATTTTTCCTTTAAGAAATCAATCAATTCAAAGGCAACACCCAAACCTTCACGAGTACCATTGTCGTGCAGTTTTGTGTAACTCAATGGATAATCTTCCAGTGTGGCAATACGCAAATGGCGACCATTTATCCATTGCCTTAAGTTGGCTAACTTCTGTGCCTTCTGTACAATAGTCTCCAATGTTTCGATAGGTGCATCTTCTAGCGAAGGATCGATTTGATCTATGGCAGGTATTTTTACATTGGTTGTTACTTCGCCATTTTCATCCAGATTTAATAAACCAACTGGGTTAGGTTTTAGGGTATCATTGGTGCAAGTCAAACATAAGGCTGCAGCCAGTATCAATTCAATACCCATGGCCATTTTTTAAATTTCTTGTAATGTGTTCTCTTAACTATTAAAGACTATTTCTCTTCTTTTTCTATCACCTTTTGCTCCTTTTCACTTTCTCTCTGTCGCTGCTCTTTTCCTTTTTAATTTATTGTGATAACTTTAATTAATTTAAATAATATAACGAAATAATATGTTTGCAAAATGTTGTAGTTCAAATTTAATGATTTTTTGCAAATTTTTCTTTTTAGGTTTTCGTTTATTCATAATGTTTTTTTGTTTAGCATGCAACGTAGGGCATGCAACAACAATCGTTTAAATCTTGTTGAACCTGTGCGTGTAAAATAGATGTATTAATATTCATTTAATCAAACGTGTTAAATTATATTTTTACAAGTTTTAAATGTTATCAATTCGTACTTGGGAATTTTTCATTAATATTAAAATTTCAATTGCATTAGTTGGAATTAAGGAAAATAATTACTACTCACGATATTCATGCGTGAATCATGTGACCCACGAACACTTTCGGCCCATATCTAGTTGCAATTAATGCAAATGGTAATTAAATATTTTGCATTAGAAAAAACATAAAAAACTAATTACTATCAATGCTATTAGGCAATACCGCAATATTCCTATCGATTCAAATCCCTTTCAACTACTATCGTTACCCATAAAATACCGTTACTGTAATAGCATTACCAAAGTAACTAAAATACTGTTATCCTTAAAATACCGATACCAAAATAAAAGGGTTCTCGCTGACTTAAACGTAAATATGTCATCGGTGCTCTTCGATGCTAGATCGTCCATTAGCAAGCCTTTTTAGCACTTCGCACCATGCGGGAATTTTCCACTCGTGCTGGAAGGTGCTAAAAATCCCTAAAAATGCGATGGAGAGTATGGTTAATTACCATCTTGTGAATTATCTAGAGTCCATCTCACTTCTTAATGACCCGCAGTATGGCTTCTATACACTCACAATATTTTATCCTTAAAAAAAACCTAAAATGCATATTAAATAAATTGAAAACACAAATTAAAAAAGGACTACTGATTTTTCATTATATTCAAACCATTTTGCTATTTGTTTTCAAACATTGTTTAAACAATCCATAAAAGAAATAAAAATAATTGAAAAATCTGTTAAAACAATCATCAATCTTTAACTGGCAAAACGGTTTTGTGGTTTGTTTTATCATATTTGAAAGTTTTTTTTTTTTGTTTGAATTTTTAAAACACTACACACACAACACACACGTTCATATTTTTATTGGCTATGTTTGTGTGTATGAGTAAAGAATTTCTTGCAATTTGAATTGAAATAATTTTGTATATAAACAAACTATTTTAACAAAAAAGAAAACCGAAAATATTTGAATTTTTTATTTTAAAACAGAAAACAACGAAATTATTTAAACTATTTTTTCTAAAAATAAAAAACTAAAAATAGAACATTTGACTGAAAATATCAACTCCTACAGACGATAAGTATTTTTTTGTAGTTTGTTTTTTATTGACTTGTACAAAAAGTTAAACAATATGTTTCCATGTACAATGTACATTGTACATATTTCAATTGATTCTTCAATTGAAAACAAACTTTATCTATTACTTTTAAAATAATTTTCAATCGGTTATGGAAAATATATTGTGAGTGTAGTTATTTATATGCTGATAAGAAGTGGTTACAAGTTATTGAATAATAAGGCCTTCTCATAAACCTTTTAGTAGTTAAGAAAATAAGTAGTTACCAATTTCATATTAATTTTGTAATTAAATAAGAAGTCGCGTGTAAGCTAGACTGCTTATAAAAACAACTTCGTCTAAAAAAAATAAATAATACTGACGCCGAAAAGTAGTAAAACATTTTAGTTCTATTACCAAATATTTGGTAATTAAAGATTACGCTTGGTTGATTCTCCATCCCTGATTTCATCGAATTTTCTTCATTTTTACGTTTTTCAAAAGCTTATCTGTCAATGGTAGTTACTTTTTTTTTTGTATTTTAAAACTATTGTTAACATATTAGTCCATGAAATCAAATCATTACCAGTAATTAAAATTAATAAGAAAATCATTAACTAATTAGACCACTCAATTGATCAGTCCCATGTATTAATCAAATATGATTTTAGCACGAACAAAGTAATTGCTGGTTCCTTCTAACAACTATTTAATCTTGATTTATTTTCTAAATACTGTATACATTTTTCGAAACAGTCAACAGGAGTAATGTTTAGAAGGCAACTCATTAGGTGTATAAATAAGGGAATTAAAAATCCTTCACTTTCAGAGTGTACGATATTTACCCAAATTCTTACAAAATTCGATATAACTTGGTGGCAGTGATATGTCCTCGCCAAAAATCAAAGTAATAACAGATTCCTTATTTTTGTGGAAAGATAAATGATTATCTCTATATATAAAAGAATAACGTGACTGACTGACTGACTGACTCAACATCGCACAGCCCAAACCGCTGAAGCTAGGAAGTTGAAATTTGGTATGTAGGTTCCTCTTTCGGGGTAGACGTCCGCTAAGACGGGATTTTTGGAAATTCCTACCGGAACGGGCAAAAAGGGGGAAAGTGTCCCCCTTGACGGCCTGCCAAAACCCCTCTGGCTAGAAAGCTGAAATTTAAGATATGTGTTCCTTGGAGTAGGGGCTAACTTTTCTGGAAAGTACTTTCTAGAATTTTGGACAGGGACGTTGTAAAAATGGGGGTTAAAAAGGGGAAAAAGGCCCCCCTTGACGGCCTGCCCAAACCGCTGGAGGTAGGAAGTTGAAATTTGGTATAAAGGTTCCTCCACTATCGTAGACATCCACCAAGACGGGAGTTTTGGAAATTTTTACAGGGACGGGCAAAAAGGGGAAAAAGTCTCCCCCTTGACGGCCTGCTCAAACTGCTGGAGCTATGAAGTTGAAATTTGGTATGTAGGTTCCTCGACCGGTGTAGACGTCCGTTGAGACGGCATTTTTGGAAATTCTTATCGGGAGGGGCAAAAAGGGGACAAAAAAAGTACCTTTTTCCCAAAAAAGTACCTTTTTCCAAAAAAAGTACCTTTTTCCAAAAAAAGTACCTTTTTCCAAAAAAAGTACCTTTTTCCAAAAAAAGTACCTTTTTCCGAAAAAAGTACCTTTTTCCAAAAAAAGTACCTTTTTCCAAAAAAAGTACCTTTTACCAAAAAAAGTACCCTTTTCCAAAAAAAAGTACCTTTTTCCAAAAAAAGTACCTTTTTCCGAAAAAAGTACCTTTTTCCAAAAAAAAGTACCTTTTTTCAAAAAAAGTACCTTTTTCCAAAAAAAAGTACCTTTTCCCGAAAAAAGTACCTTTTTCCAAAAAAAGTACCTTTTTCCAAAAAACATAAATTTTTTCAAAAAAATACCTTTTTCAAAAAAAGTACCTTTTCCAAAAAAAAGTACCTTTTCCCAAAAAAAAGTACATTTTTCTAAAAAAAATTTTCCTTTTCCAAAAGAAGTATCTTTTCCAAAAAAGTACCTTTTTCCAAAAAAACTCCATTTTCCCAAAAAAAAACACCTTTTTAAAAAAAAATACCTTTTCCAAAAAAAGTGCAAATAAAGTACTTTGTAAAAACAAAGTATCTTTTTCCAAAAAATTTCGTTTTTCCAAAAAGTACCATTTAAAATAATATATAATTTCAAAAAAACTACTTTTTTTCCACCCCCCCACGGATATCTCCACTAAAACAAGGTTTCTTGATATTCGGCATAGACGTGCGCTAAGACGGGATTTTTGGAAATTCCTACCGGAACGGGCAAAAAGGGGAAAAGTCTCCCCATAAACAGTCTCACAAATTGGAAAAGTGCCTGCCCAAACCACTGGAGGTAAGAAGTTGAAATTTGGTATAAAGGTTCCTCCACTGTAGTAGACATCGACTAAGTTTGTATTTTTGGAATTCCCTACAGGATATCCCAAAAGGAAACTCGGTATGTGAGTTCCTCCTTCTGTGTAGGCGTCCGCTTAGACGGAATTTTTGAAATTCCTATCGGGAGGGGAAATAAGGTAAAAGTCTCCTCCTGACGGCTTGCCCAATCCCTTTTGGCCAACCTAAAATTTTAAATATGTATTCCTTGGAGTAGGACTAACTCACCGGCAACGTAATTTTTGTTGTTCCTCATCCATCGCAGATAGCCGCGAAGATGGAATTTTTGTAAATTCCTAAAGGAAGAGGCAAAAAGAAGAAAAGCCTCACCTTGGGGGCCGGTAAAAACCCCTTCGGCTAAAAACCTGCAGCTTAAAATGTGGGTCCCTGGAGTGAAGGCTAACTTATTAGAAAGATACTTTTTTGAATTTTGGACAGGGTCGTTATAAAATGGGGGCTCAAAAAGGGAAAGTTGCCCCTTAACGCCTGTCCAAACTGCTGGAACTAGGAAGCTGAAATTCGGTACTTAAGTTCCTCTCAGCCTGCTCAAACTGCTGGAACTAGGAAGCTGGAATTCCCTGTCGATGGATTTTCGGAAATTCCTACTGAGAGGGGCACAAATAGTAAAAGTTGGCTAGAAACCTGAAATGTAAAACATATGTTACTTGGAGTATGTGCTCACTTACCGAGAAGGTGCTTTTTGGACAGGGACATTGCAAAAATCGGGATTAATGAAGCGAAAAGTGCCGCTTAAAGGCCTGCCCAAACCGCTGGAGGTAGGAAGTTGAAATTTGGTATTAAAGTTCCTCCTCTATTGTAGACATCCGCTAAGATGAGATTTTTGGAAATTTCTACAGGTAGGGTCAAAAACAGGAAAAGTCTCCCCCTTAACGGCCTGGCCAAACTGCTGGAACAAGGGATCTTAAATTGGGTTCCTTCTCCAACGTTGACGTCCCCTAAGATGGTATTTTTGGAAATTCATACCGGGAGGGGTAAAAAGGGAAAAAACTTCCCCCTTGACGGCCTGGCCAAACTGCTGGATATAGAGACCTAAAATTATGTATGTAGTAGGTTCCTCCTCCAACGCAGACGTCCTCTAAGACGGAATTTTGGAAATTCCTACCGGGAGGGGTAAAAACTGAATAATTCTCCCCCTTGATGGCCTAACCGAACCCTTCGGCTAGAAACCTGTAATATATAATATGTTTTCCTTGGAGTATGGGCTAACTTATCGACAAGGCATTTCTAGGACTTTGGACAGGAACGTGGTAAAAATGGTGGTTCAAAAGGGGAAAACTGCCCCTCCCCCCTTAACGTCTGCGTCTTTAGCTAGAAACCTAAAACTTAAAGAAGAAGTGTATATGAAACACTAAAATTAAGAAACTAAATAGGAAACGAGTGGGATTGAAACACTACACAAGTGGATTGAAATGGATATAAACGTTGAACGAGTGGAATTGAAATTATAGACAATGCAAATGGATTGGAAGAGGGAATTACCTGTTCAAACACTATCCACGGAATATGAAACTTATGTAGCATTAAAACATACTCTCCAAAAAGTTAAACAAATTTTCTAAAAGAGAAAAAACCTTAGAAAAGGAATGGAACTTATATATTCCGATATTTAAACTTCATGTAACGAAGCACCGGTGGAAGAAACCGACGCAGTAAATTTTCCAACTGAATTTGTGAATTTACTTGAATTGCCAGGTCTACCTTTACATAAACTGGAATTAAAAAAAAACTTTAAGGCACGCTAACAACGTAGCGGGCTTTGCGGGCTTTTATAAAATGCTTTCCAACCCTGCTTTACCTTATTTATTTTCATTCAAAACACAAATGAACAAAACTACTTACGGGTCTATCTACCTAAGTTCGCACTTTACTAAATTATCTTAACATACACACGTATATTGCAATTTATTATGGATTCATTACTAAGAATCCACTTTCATGAGAAAAAGTGATCAAATATTTATTTATTTTAAACCCATTGTTGTGCAGAATTATTTATTTGTGGTGGCTGGGTGAAGGCTTTAAATAAAAAAACTTTAAATAAAAAAACGAATTTAATAAAAATTGTGGGGGGCGCCCTTAATCTTTAAGGCACGCTAACAACGTAGCGGGCTGCGCCCGCTAGTACTAAATATTTGCTCAGGTTGTAAAAGATTATAGCGCCCTCTACCGGTGAGTAGGGAATTGTTGTGATATGTTACCTATATTTTTGCCTATTACAAATGTGCCCTCTTTCTGAGTACGCATTCTTTTATGACTCGCAGAAGAATACTAAAAAGACTGGGGAGCATTTCTACTTTTTTGTTAATTATGACCATAGCTTAAAGAAGATAAGTCAGTTTTTTTTAATCAACTCGCATTCAATTTGATTCATTTTATTAATCAGTGAATAATTATTAAATTTTTTATTAAGTATGATTAATAAAAAATTTTATGAAATGAGATATGATTAATTTAAACATATATTAATTCAATTTTCGGTCAAATTATTTTATGATTTGATACGCGAACTATAAATCACGACAACCATTTTTATTAAATTTATTTGTTAAAATTAAATCAATTTGTTTGATTCTATTAAAAAAAAATAAACAAAATTTAAATTGATTTATTGAATAAAGCAGGAAATAATTGAACCAATGAAAAGAGTTTTGAGTATCGATTCGTTCAAAATTTAATAACCCAGCAAACAAAGATGATCGTTAATGACTCAGAAATGAGCTCCAAAAACATAAACATTTTTCCACTTTTTCCTATGAAAGTGGTCCGTCCAAAAGAGCCCCCTGTGTACTCAGAAATGACTCAGAAAAAAGAACGTATAAAATCGAAATTTTCCTCATAAATTTAAATAATTTTGAAATCTTCTTTGAGTCCGAAAAATTAACCCTCATTTTGAGACAGCTTTTTAGATTGTAGAGACAACTTTTTGGATTGTTTTCTGAGGGTTCATATTTTCTACCAAAAAAAGAATGTTTTCCAATAAACAATAATCACCATTTTTTTTATATACATATTTTTAAAAATTTTAAAATAAAAAAAATATTGAATTTAAACAAATTAATTATAAATATTAAAAAAAAATGAATAGAATAAAAAAAATTTAAAAAAAAATATTGGTCCCGCCGGGAATTGAACCCGGGACCCTCTGTTTGAAAATGCCAAATGATACCAAAATCACTTTTTACGATCACTTTTAGAGCAATTACTCTTTAGAAGCAATACTTAGGTAATTTTTTGGATGTGGTTCAGAAGTAATTCTCAAAAAGCTGTAAAAATGTAATAACGGATACTTGGGAGCAATAAAAGAAGTGACTTTTTGAAGTTGTTCAGAAGTAATTCTAGAAAAGCTGTAAAAATGTAATAACGGATACTTGGGAAGCAATGAAAGAAGTGATTTTTTGAAGTTGTTCAGAATAACTTCTAAAAAAGCATTGTGAAGCATTAAAAGAAGTAGTTTGTAAAGCACTACTTGTAATTTTTTTGCTGGGATGTGCCTATGCATAATAATTTGAAAATCTTATAACAAGTTTATAAAATGAATTTTGTATGAAAAATTTGTTGTATAATCAATTTATAAATTTAAAAAGTGATTATGCATATGGCCCTAAATATATTAATTCATAAATCATCAAAAGAGTTTCTACTTAACCATAATACGATCATCAAGGATTTATTATGATCATTAGACAAATACTATGTTCATTAGAAGCATATTATGCTTATATTATACAGTAGACGCTCGCAAATTAGAACCGCTTTGTTTTTGAGGCAATTCTAATTTCTGAATTATTCTAAATTCTGTACGTTTTTTTTCGTTTCGTTTCCAATGATAAAGTGTTTTTTTAGGTTTATTTAACATTTTAAATGATACACTTTCACTATTTAATAGAGACTGCCAAATAATATGTACACGCGTATCAAATTTCACAAATAAACTAGCCAAAAATGTACATAAATGCGACAAAAAAAAACAAATAGGGAAAAACATATATAATTTGGTGATTCCCCTTTTTAGTTTAACTTTATTCAAACAGAATAAAAATAAATTGGGGATTTCCTGTGTATTCAAATAACCAAAAAAAAAAAAAAAGCGCTCAGAAATTAGAATTTTAAATTCGAATTTCAGAGCGTTTAATGTATTGCAAACATTGATTCTAATTTCTGGACGTTCGAATTACTGAAAGCTCTAATTTGCGATCGTCTACTGTATATGTATCTGTTTAACGGTAAATTGTTCATCTTCTGTTAATTAAAGTATTGCCGATGTCACTTTTAAAACCAGAATTTAGGTGCAGTGCCACAACAATCCAAAAAAGACTAGTGTACACTAAGAAAAGAGCATCATGTTATGATTGAAACACGTAAGCGAGAATCATATTTGTTATCAGTAGAATTATACCATGATAATTTCGTTCCCTAGTCATATTCAACTATATTTTTTCTCTGCGTGTGGTTAAATTTCTGCAGTCTGTTGTTAATTAGTGCTGTATAATATTATTGGTCTGTAGGTTGCCAAGCTGAAAAAAATTCTATATACATATCAGTTTTGACCATTAACTAAAAAATATTCATATTGAAATTCCTGCGATGGTCGTTTTGGAAGAAATGTGAAATCATGATAAGGAAAAATCACAATGTCTATAGCTCTTCATAAATTTAATTTTCCTTACTTTTTCGGAAAAACCAACTCAAAACAGTTATGATTTAAGAGCTATAATGGCAAATCTTATCAATTTTGCTATATTTGACCTTACCCACCGGTTGGTGCCCATTTTTCATAAAAATTGCAAACCGTTGTTCTACGAAAAATTTGTATCAGCTAGGGTAATATTACTGGTAAGTTTGAAGAATATTTATTTTTAGGATACAACGGTTTGAATAATTTTGTCTCATATATTAATCTGTCATTAAATTTGTAAGGCATTGATAAAAAAAATCTAGGGCCCCATAAACCATAATACAACCTGTAATAAAATTTAATCTAAAAAGTTGAGAATATTCTAAGAAAAAAATAACTCATTCTAAAAAAAGTTTTCCCTATATAATATATATTTTAAAAATTTCCAATTAAAAACGAGCTTCAAGTGGAAAATAAACTTAAGGTGACACGCGACAAAATTTGAAAAAAGATCTTGCCACCCCATATGTAGTCTATAAAATTTTTTTTCTCATAAAACTTTTTTTCATTACAAATACATTTGGGACCTACAAGCGTATGAGTGATATGCATATTGCATAATACTCATACGCCATAGAAGGCAAGACGATATCGTACATACTTAGTATGATCTATTTATAAGAATACTTTTATTTTCTTAATGGTTCTTGCACTACAGCATGGATTGGGTTTAGGTGTCTTAGGAGGATTCATTCGATTGGCAACAAATTCGGTTGTAAGCACTAATCTGTTTTCGCTGTGTAGTGTTTTAAAATTGTTAGAACATTTACGAAAATTGAATGGCAAAAATAAAGAGAAACACTTAACTAGCCTTATGTTTATTTTACAGGATAAGTATTTTATTTTCATATACCGTCAAGTTTTGGTTACTTGTTATATTGAAAATGTTGATATTTTGGCATTTTTGACAAAAAGGAACTACTTGTGGAAAATTTTTCCAAAACGACAACTTAAAATCAAAATTTTCAAAATTTTTGTAAAATTGCCCCTATTAATAGAAAAGTAAACAATTTTAACAAACATTTAACATAAAATAAATGAAAATCACTTTATTTAGTTGAAAAAGTTTTCATTAAAAATCTTCGTACATCTGTTATTTGAGTCAGTTTAAACTCTAGCTCCCGACTCGAAGTCGTATCGAAAAAGTATCATTTTTGTTGTAAGATTTAGTATAAATCGCATTCGAAAATGATAGTATTTTTATATAAAATTTGCCAGGTGATAAAGAGCAGTAAAGCTTATGATTCAGTGATTCGATTTTTGTTCGAAAAATTATACTTATTTTGACATATTTATACAGCAATTCCATACGAAAGCGATCAGAAGTTGGCCAAAATATCTTTTTTCCAATTTTTTTGGGCATTTGAGTATTCTAGTCACAAGGAATTTGGACGAGCTTTCCCAAAAAAAATAATGTTCACAATTTCCCGTGGTGGAAAAACACGGTGAAAAGGTGTTTTTTGGAAAAATTTATGTTTTTTGGAAAAAGGTACTTTTTTTGGAAAAGGTACTTCTTTTGGAAAAGGAACATTATTTTAGAAAAAGGTACTTTTTTTTGGGAAAAGGTACTTTTTTTTGGAAAAGGTACTTTTTTTGAAAAAGGTATTTTTTTGAAAAAATGTATGTTTTTTGGGAAAAGGGACATTTTTTTAGAAAAAGGTACTTTTTTTGGGAAAAGGTACTTTTTTTTGAAAAAGGTACTTTTCTTGAAAAAGGTATTTTTTTGGAAAAATGTATGTTTTTTGGCAAAAGGTACTTTTTTTGGAAAAGGTACTTTTTTTTGGAAAAGGTACATTTTTTAGAAAAAGGTACATTTTTTGGAAAAGGTACTTTTTTTAAAAAAGGTACTTTTTTTTGGAAAAAGGTACTTTTTTTGGAAAAAGGTACTTTTTTTGGAAAAAGGTACTTTTTTGGAAAAAGGAATTTTTTTTGGAAAAAGGTACTTTTTTTGAAAAAAGTACTTTTTTGGGAAAAATGTAGTTTTTTTGAAAAAAGGTACTTTTTTTGGAAAAAGGTCCTTTTTTTGGAAAAAGGTACTTTTTTGGAAAAAGGTACTTTTTTGGAAAAAGGTACTTTTTTAGAAAAAGGTACTTTTTTAGAAAAAGGTACTTTTTTTTGGAAAAAGGTACTTTTTTGGAAAAAGGTACTTTTTTGGAAAAAGGTACTTTTTTTGGAAAAACGTACTTTTTTTGGAAAAAGGTACTTTTTTTGGAAAAAGGTACTTTTTTTTGGAAAAAGGTACTTTTTTTGGAAAAAGGTACTTTTTTGGAAAAAGGTACTTTTTTTGGAAAAAGGTACTTTTTTGAGAAAAAGGTACTTTTTTGGGAAAAGGTACTTTATTTTGGGAAAAGGTACTTTTTTTTGGAAAAGGTACTTTTTTTGTCCCCTTTTTGCCCCTCCCGATAAGAATTTCCAAAAATGCCGTCCTAACGGACGTCTACACCAGTCGAGGAACCTACATACCAAATTTCAACTTCATAGCTCCAGCAGTTTGAGCAGGCCGTCAAGGGGGAGACTTTTTCCCCTTTTTGCCCGTCCCTGTAAAAATTTCCAAAACTCCCGTCTTGGTGGATGTCTACGATAGTGGAGGAACCTTTATACCAAATTTCAACTTCCTACCTCCAGCGGTTTGGGCAGGCCGTCAAGGGGGGCCTTTTCCCCTTTTTAACCCCCATTTTTACAACGTCCCTGTCCAAAATTCCAGAAAGTACTTTCCAGAGAAGTTAGCCCATACTCAAAGGAACACATATCTTAAATTTCAGCTTTCTAGCCAAAGGGGTTTTGGCAGGCCGCCAAGGGGGAGACTTTTCCCCTTTTTGCCCGTTCCGGTAGGAATTTCCAAAAATCCCGTCTTAGCGGACGTCTACGCCGAAAGAGGAACCTACATACCAAATTTCAACTTCCTAGCTTCAGCGGTTTGGGCTGGGCGATGTTGAGTCAGTCAGTCAGTCACGTTATTCTTTTATACATATATATAAAATATATAGAGATATATATTTTTATACCCTACACCACTATGTGGTCAGGGTATTATAAGTTTGTGCTGATGTTTGTAACACCAAAAAATATTGGTCGTAGACCCACCTTATAGTATACCGATCGGTTCAGAATTTTTTTTTATTTCGATTTAACGATGTCCGTCTGTCTGTCCGTCCGTCCGTCCGTCTGTCTGTCTGTCCATGCAATCTTGTGCGCACTCTACAGGTCGCAACTATTAAGATATTTTGATGAAATTTGGTACGCAGACCTATGTTGGCCCAAGGACGAACAAGTTTGATTTTTTTGAACATCGGTCCATGTTTAGACCTAGTGCCCATATAAGGGTCCTACCAAAATTATACTCTTTATATGCTGCAGGTCGTAAATATTAAGATATTTTGATGAAATTTGGTACACAGACCTATATTGGCCCAATAATGCAGCCTATTGATTTTGGTGAACATCGGTCCATGTTTAGACCTAGTGCCCATATAAGGGTCCTACCAAAATTATACTGTTTATACGCTGCAGGTCGTAAATATTAAGATATTTTGACGAAATTTGGTACACAGACCTATATTGACCCAGTAACGCAGCCTATTGATTTTGGTGAACATCGGTCCATGTTTAGACCTAGTGCCCATATAAGGGTCCTACCAAAATTATACTGTTTATATGCTGCAGGTCGTAAATATTAAGATATTTTGATGAAATTTGGTACACAGACCTATATTGGCCCAATAATGCAGCCTATTGATTTTGGTGAACATCGGTCCATGTTTAGACCTAGTGCCCATATAAGGGTCCTACCAAAATTATACTGTTTATACGCTGCAGGTCGTAAATATTAAGATATTTTGATGAAATTTGGTACACAGACCTACATTGGCCCAATAACGCAGCCTATTGATTTTGGTGAACATCGGTCTATGTTTAGACCTAGTGCCCATATAAGGGTCCTACCAAAATTATAATGTTTATACGCTGCAGGACGCAAATATTAAGATATTTTGATGAAATTTGATACACAGACCTATATTGCCCCAATAACGCAGCCTATTGATTTTGGTGAACATCGGTCTATGTTTAGACCTAGTGCCCATATAAGGGTCCTACCAAAATTATACTGTTTATACGCTGCAGGTCGCAAATATTAAGATATTTTGATGAAATTTGGTACATAGAACTATGTTGGCCCAAGGACGAAGCCTATTGATTTTGGTGAACATCGGTCCATGTTTAGAACTAGTGCCCATATAAGGGTCCCCCCAAAATTGGCTTGGTTACAAACTGCAGGTCGCAAATATTAAGATATTTTAATGAAATTTGGTGCGCTGACTCACATTATATAAAATTTTGACATAAGCCCCATTTTAACCCATTCGAATTTCGGATCCAAACAATACACCAGACTGGTGTAGGGTATTGTATAGTCGGCATGCCCGACTTTAACCTTTTTACTCGTTTTTTCTTTCATTGGTAAACTATGTTTTTAACACTAAACTAAACATAAACAAATTATTAAACATGAAATTTTTGAATGTAAAAATAATATTGAGACATCAATAAAATTTTCTAAGAAAATATACATGCAAGAATTTTAAAAATGATGGAATTACTGCATATTGAAGTGGTTATATTTTGGGAAGAATTATCAAAAACAAACGAAACTTTGCAGACTGGGTATTTTTTATTTTGAAGTAATGCAAAAAGTTATGGCCTATCATTACATTACATCTATGCGGTAATGACATGTTATTGTCATGTTTTTGGAGGAAAAGTAGAATTTCCATCTTCTACGTGTATTTTGTTGTTGTGTACAATAACATACATATTTTACATTTTTCATGGCAGCTCATGCCATGATGTCTGCCATTAAATATTACTTTTAGTTTTTATTTTAATTCAGCAATCGAAAACAACATCAATTTTAGTAATACCTCATTCATACTGAACCCAATACTAGAAGTTTTCAAATTTATTTCGTTTTCGATTGTCAAATCCACATACAAATTTCAAATCGAAAACTTAAAAAACGAACACTTCAAGTTTAGCATTGAGTATGAATGAGGCTTAAACTAGAACTGGGAAAAGTTTAATTATTTATTTTAGTAGAAAAAAAATAATTATTAATTAATTGTAATAATAATTAATAATTATTAATTAATTGTGGGCGCTGTGGTGTAATGGTTAGCGCGTTGGACAGTTACACGTGAGATTGCGGGTTCGAGCCCCAAACAAGGCAACATCAATTTATGAAAAATAGTAATATGTATGAGTTTTTTCTATCCCTCATACATATCGCAGCGTCCTCCATCGGTGTTCCCATAGCACTTAACCCCACCGAAGTAAAATAATAAAACAGGGCTATGAACTAAAAAGCTTCAACAAAGTTCGCCAACTTACCATCAGATGGCGCGCAACAACTGTTCTAAAAATACAACATCTCGCGCAATTACAGTGTTGCCATATTTGAAGCCCTTCATCGTTCATCACCTTTCACTTCTATCTATCCCCTTTCCAAAGGAAGCAACACGTTAATTAATAGGAAGAATTTCCTGAGTGTTGCTTCTCTTAAAAAAAAAAAAAAAAAAAAAAAATATTGTTTATTTTTCGAAGAAAAAACCATGAAATGGTCAAGTGTTCTTCACCACAGCGCAATTGATATCATTTTGGTGTTTCTCTGGAATCGTTTTGACATTTCATATCGTATCATTTATTGCATTTGAAGGTTAAGTAGCTTTCATACACTAATAGAAAAAAATTTACGGATTATTAAATTAGCAGATTTTTTTTTTTTGCTATATATTAGTAATATTAGTAATATAGGAACAGCAAAAATAAAACTGCTAAATATACAGAATTTTAGTTATATTTGAGCAAAATTTTTGTAAATTGAGAATAGCAAATTAACCTGCTAAAATCAGCAAAAAAAATTTTGCTGAATAATAATAATTTTCGAAGTTTTTTTAAATTTTTTTTTTTTATGCAAATAAAAATCGAGCCTTTTGAAAACAGCAGTTTACAATTTTTTAGCAAATATTTCTGCTGATTTTAGCAGAACAGACTGTTATTTGCATTCAACTAAATTTAGCTTAAAAATAGCAAAAATTTTCTAGATATAACAGTTTATTTTTGCTATTTTTAGTCTACAAATATTTAGCAAAATTTTCTGCAGATTTTACAGTACAATTTGCTATTTTCAATTAACTAAAAGTTAGCCTAAATATAACTAAAATTCTGTAAATTTAACAGTTTTAATTTTGCTATTCTCATTTTACTAGTATTTAATAAAAAAAATCTTCTAATTTTAGCAGTTTATTCTGCAGCATCAATTATAACTAATTTTTAGTAACTTTTTCTGCTATTTTTACAAATTTATTGCTTTGAGTATAGAATTTATACATGGACGATTTAAAAATTTTAGTCCTACTATAATAGGAAAATTTGAAATTTTTTAGTAAAATTCTTTGAAAAAGTTTATGCTAATATAATATTTAAATTTATAAACATATCTTTAAACTTTTTCATCAACTATTGCGTTTTTCATAGTTTTTTAAAATATAATTTTAAATTCTTTTCGTTTATTTAACCTTCTATTTTCTTGAGCTTAAGGTTTGGTTTTTATTTATAAAAAGTTTTTTATTTTCAATATTTCGCTACTCCAATGTGTAGCATCTTCAGGAAATAACAATTAAATGAACAAATTATAAACAATTTTAAAGTTTGAAAAAAAAATAAATATTTTACTTCTGATTTTTTCTTTTAGCAGAGTTGTAGTTTTGTGGTAAATATTTTAGCGGAGTCACATTTTTATATATTTTGTCTGTCCAAAATGCAACTCTGAAAATGTCGAGTAGTAGTTTTGAGTATCGAATACCCAAAAAAAAGACAAATACTCGATACCCACTACTCATATTTTTACCAGCACTAATAGGGAGGTGTTCTTTTTCGGTTTTTTCACCGATGAATTTAACATTGGCTTGTCATTGGAAGGAAGTTTTTCGTTTTTTCATTATGTATATTTGAACCAATGATAAGGAAGTTCTTTTTCATTTCTTTTTATTTTAATTTAATTTAATAAAAAAGGAAAATCATCATGCAGCATGTGGGGCTTGAATCCAGGCTTGTTGTCATTTCAAGCAGACGCTCTACCCCCTGTGCTATCGCTTCTTATAAGTACATGATAGCTGACTTGTCATTGGAAGGAAGTTTTTCGTTTTTTCATTATGTATATTTGAACCAATGATAAGGAAGTTCTTTTTCACTTCTTTTTATTTTAATTTAATTTAATAAAAAAGGAAAATCATCATGCAGCATGTGGGGCTTGAATCCAGGCTTGTTGTCATTTCAAGCAGACGCTCTACCCCCTGTGCTATCGCTTCTTATAAGTACATGATAGCTGACTTTTACTTGTTCAGTAAACTGTTTTTATCTTCATTTCTTTTATTTTTTATTAACAGAAATATATAACATATTGGAAAAATATATAAAGTTGTTTTTTTTAAGTGTTATTATTTTTATAAAAAATAAAACACTCATAGAAAGAAATAAAGCTGTAAAAATAGGAAAAAAAAGCTACTAAAAATTATCCCCCGTATTCAAAATGAAAAAGCATATGCTAACTAACTAGCTGCCAAATTTCCCTTATAGGAATTTGTGTGTAAAAAAGTTAGCAGTAAGTTAGTTAGCATGCATTTTGTCCTTTTGAATACAGGTATATGGAATTAAAAATAACCTTGCAAAAAAACTGCTGATATAAGCAGATTTTTTTGCTAAATACTAGTAAGATAAGAACATGAGAAATAAAATTGCTAAATTTACAAAATTTTAGTTAAATTTAAGTTAACTTTTAGTTAATTAAAAATAACAAATAACCTTGATAAAGTCTGGATAAAAATTTGCAGCATATTAGTAGACAAAAAGTAGTTTTTTCTGCAAGGTAATTATACCCTACACCACTATGTGGTCAGGGTATTATAAGTTTGTGCTGATGTTTGTAGCACCAAAAAATATTGGTCCTAGACCCACCTTATAGTATACCGATCGGCTCAGATTTTTTTTTAATTTCGATTTAACGATGTCCGTCTGTCAGTGCGTCCGTCCGTCTGTCTGTCTGTCTGTCCATGCATTCTTGTGTGCACTCTACAGGTCGCAAATATTAAGATATTTTGATGAAACTTGGTACACCGACTTATGTCGGCCCAAGGATGAAGCTTATTGATTTTGGTTAAAATCGATCTATGTTTAGACCTAGTGCCCATATAAGGGTCCTACCAAATTTGCAGGTCGCAAATATTAAGATATTTTGATGAAATTTGGTACACCGACCTATGTCAGCCCAAGGACTAAACCTATTGATTTTGGTTAACACCGGTCCATGTTTAGACCTAGTGCCCATATAAGGGTCCTACCAAAATTATATTGTTTATACGCTGCAGGTCGCAAATATTAAGATCTTTTGATGAAATATGGTACACCGATTTATGTCGGCCCAAGGACAAAGTCTATTGATTTTGGTGAACATCGGTCCATGTTTAGACCTAGTGCCCATATAAGGGTCCCCCCAAAATTATATTTTTTATACGCTGCAGGTCGCAAATATTAAGATATTTTGATGAAATTTGGTACACAGACATATTTTGGCCCAAGGACGAAGCCTATTGATTTTGGTGAACATCGGTCCATGTTTAGACCTAGTGCTCATATAAGGGTCCCCCCAAAATTGGCTTCCCTACTAAAAAAAATTATATGTCTTTTGATACTATATATAATAATATCCAAAAAATGAGAACATCTAATTGTATCAAATTAGATCGTATTATGATCATATTAGATCTAATTTGACAAAATTAGATCTAATTTGATGGAATAAGATATTGTTTGATACAATTTTATCCGGATTTTGTCCTCATCCAAATGTATCAAATATAATATAATCATATCCAACAAGATATAATGGTATATAATTTGATACAATTATGCATAATTATATGAGGCATATGTAACTATATATCGGTCTATATATAATTGGATTTATAAAGTTTGGAGTGAGGAAGCCACCATTTAATTGTTAATTATTTTAGTTTCAGGCATGAAATGATTTATTAAAGCCATCCCATCCCTAGAATGTGTGGCTTCCAACAACTTGCATCCATCAAACTGAAAAAAACTACATCAATTGCGAAGCCAATGACCATTTTCGAAAAAATGTCCAAAAAAATGTAAAAATTAAATTAAAAAGAAAAACAAAACAATAGTGATGTACAGACTGTCAAAACATTATTCGAAATTCGATTACTTTTGTATGTTTTAAATAATATGTTTTAAAAAATTACTTTTTTACACACATTTCCATTGATTTGCTTTATAAAAAAAAAAAAAAAAAATATTTTTAATGGCTTTTAAATTTATCTTAACACATCATTAGTTCTCTAATTTAAGGAAATACATTTTCACTTCCGATTACCGACTCAATCGTTTACTAAATTTGTAAATCACTTCGACTTATTTGGGAGAAGAGAGAAAATAAACAATAGTGTTGCCAGTATCAAATCGAAAAAATAATTTATAGTTAAAATACGATTATGAATCAAGATTTCTAATAACTCTTTATTAAGCGAAATATCTACTTTAACTATAGCAAGCTTCAAATACCAAATAAATTTTTTTTATGAATTAGCACATTAGGATATAATTTCGTAAAATTTTATATAAATATGTCTTGGTATATATGTTCCAATACATAATTATACAAACTTTTATATGATAATATATGACTATATCAAAACTCTTTTACTTGGGTTGGTTACAAACTGCAGGTCGCAAATATTAAGATATTTCAATGAAATTTGGTGCGCTGACTCACAATATAGAAAATTTTGACACAAGCCCCATTTTAACCCATTCGTATTTCGGATCCAAACATTAGTTGGCTTTTACCCAGACTGGTGTAGGGTATTGTATAGTCGGCATGCCCGACTGTAACCTTTTTACTCGTTTTTAACTTATTTTTAGTAGTTCTAATTAAAATGTTTACAGCATTTTTCTTTTTCTGTTAGTGTAATAATAAATATATTGCGTAAATTCGATTTTTAATTTACAATTTTTAAATACAAACGAAATTGTAATATTTACTTTTTGGTATTTAAAAAAAATATTTGAAGAATTACATTTTTATTTAGGATTTTTACATTTCCATAAAAGTTCATTAAAAATTAATAGAAAATTAAAAAAAAAATTTAAATCTTTTTAAAAATTAATTGAGTGTACAGAAATAAAAAAAAAATTTAATTTTACATTGAAAACTGCAAAAAATTATTAATTGTGTAAAAAAAGTTGCAAAATTTTTTTTCCGACCTGGTAGGATTCGAACCCGCAACAATCTGATTTCTGTGCCAGCATGTTCCTATGCAACCCCCATACAAAATATTAATTTCTTATCACCCATGAAAAACAACTTCTGACTAGCATATATTTATTGCAGCATTAGATGTTGTGGAAAACCCATTCCTATGGAAGTAATTCTTTGTGATGTAATGAAGGATGTGATTCATTTAGAAGTCATTCCATTTATTTTTGCTGGAATGTTGCTTATTTAGGTATCAGCAGGTGTATGCTCTTGGGAGGTAATTTTGCATTAAAATTTTGATTTTGAGCACCATCACAACAGACCTGGGGGATTTCAATTACAACACACAATTACTTGTAATTTGTAGTTGAAAATTTTCAATTACAATTACAAATATATGTAACAGGTTTCATTAAATTCAAAGTTTATGAAAAAGTCATAAAATTAATGAAGTTTCTCATAAAATGAATAGACCACTCTTCCAATGAATAAATCATTCAGCCAATGAAGAGCTTCATAAAATCTATGAAGCAATTTCATTTATTATTATTTATTATAGTTGGTTGTTGTCATTGCTAAGCTGGAGTGGATAAATAAACAGTATTTAGCAAATCCAAAAAGCGTAATAAAATTGTTGCATATTTTACCGATGCACAAAATATATCTAAAGCCTCATTCATACTGAACCCAAAACTAGAATTTTTGGTTTTTTTAAATTTTTGATTTGAAATTTGTATGGGATTTGATAATCGAAAACAAAATAAATTTGAAAACTACTAGTTTTGGGTTCAGTATGAATGAGGTATAATGAAAGAATTCATTAAATTAAAAAGTTTCATAAAATTTTATAATAAGCTTAATTCAAATAATGAATCAATGGGCAGGTTTACCAGAGAAACCCGCTACCGCTACAATTGATATGGAGCGTTTTATGATGACATTAACCTGGTGAACGATGCCACTTTTGTTTTTGTTTTAAAATAAAAATATTTGTAGATGTTTCATTGATTTTTTTAAATTTTTTTAAATTTTTTATTCCTTTATAATTATATTTGTATGTGTTTATTATTCTTTAAAAAAATATACAAAAAAACAAACGACAGCTGATGTATCATTAACTGCTCACAAGTAGCATAAAATTTTAACGCTACCAAAAAAAGGTAGCGCTACCACAACATGTTGACTTAGCGCTAGCTAATCAAATCGTTCACGAGATTGTTGAGTAGCGGATTAGCAACAGTTGAGCGTCTGGTAAACGCACTCAATGTTTCGAAAAAACTAATATGATTTATAAAAAAAAGTTCATAGTCCAAATTTAATAATAAAAAATTAATTTAAAAAAACATTAAAATTATAAAAGATAATTCTCTCACCCCCATTAAAAATAAACAAATAACCTAAAGTTAACACAAACTGAAAGTAAAAAAATTCAAACTTGTATGGAATTTAATATCTGTAACTCTAAGTTAGCTTAAACTTAAGGTTAATTTGTTTATTGTTAAGGGCCCTCAGTATCGAAATTAATGCACATTACTAAAACTCGGCCTTATGGTTAAGTAAAACTGTTGTATTTGAGAATTAAATGTTTAATATAAAATTCTAATTATATGAAAATTTTTAAAAATTAATGAAATGACGATATTCTTTGAAAAAATTTAAAAAAAGTAAATCCTATTGAACAATATTTTCATTAAATTTATGAAATTCAATGAATTTTTTTAATGAAGTTAAGAAAGTTTATGAAAGAAAAGTTATGAAAAATTTCATAATATTAATTAAATATTATATACATAATAAAATCCTTCATTGATTCTACGAAAAAAAACTCTATGAAATTATATCATTAATATCATGAAGGATAATTCTTTCAGTGTATGAATGTAGTATAAAAGAAATTTTAAATAATGTTGGTTAAATTGATTTTGCCGTCGGAACCTAATTAAAATCTTGCATACAAACCAAAGCATTAATTTTTGTTATAAGTAGGTAACTTTTTAAATTTTTGTATAAAATATGCAGATATTTTAAATTAATTTTTTTTATATTTTATTTTTTTTTTTAATATTTTACATAAAAAATTTATTTTAAATATTTTATATAATAAAATTACTAATTTATATTTTCACTACCGTCACTTAAATTCAAATCTTTTCTTTTTTGAACCGTTACCGCCTAAAGTTATAAACCAACTAATCAAAATGTTGATTTTAGTGACAGTTAATAATTTCAAAATTGTTACTATTTTGTTGTTATTATATTAATGGTATTACAGCATGTAAACTTAAAACAACAAGCCAAACAAATAGTAACAGAATCAAATAGAGTTACTACTATATATGTATGTAGTAGATAGTAGTAGTAGTATGCACTAAAATACAAATTATAATAATGTCAATAATGTTAATAAATGCACAAACTTACTAATATGAAGTATAATAATGGCGACTAAATACTACAGACATAAATACACAAAAAAAACCAGACACATTTTAACTATGCATGTACAATAGAGGGGGTCAAAATTTAATGGAAAGTTTCTATCGGCTAACACAAACATATAAGAGAATATAAATTTTCTATTTTGTTAAAGAAAAGATTGAATTTTCAGCAAACACCCAGATAACATATTCGGTGCTGACAAACCCATTTGTTGCCAATCGAATGGTTCAGTTGTATCAAATGAATTTTTCGATCCATTCGATTGGCTACAAATGCGGTTGTACACACTAAACCTGTTTTCTGGGTGAACTTAAAAATATAAAAAGAAGAAGATAAAGATATAGACAGATTCCAAAATTTTATACAACAAAATGTTTGTATTTGAGAACAAAAACTTTTTCACTCTTTAGAAAGTTGGTCCGACGATTTCATTGCATTTCGATCCTCCCTAATGTACAAGGATAAAATTCATGCCTTTACAAACAATGGCATTTTACAAATAAATATGTACATGTGTTTACCTTATAAATTTACAGTCATATGTACTAGGGATGCCAAACGGGAAATCCCGGGATTTTCGGGATTGGCAAAATCCCGAATCCCGGTATTATTTCTCAAAAATCCCGGGATTTTCTTATTTATTAATATTAATATGAAGGCAAATAAACAAAGTGAGCAATTTTAGATTACCGACGTTTTTTCTTAGAAATTAAGTAGATTATTCGAGTAAACTATGCAAAGACTTCCCGAGTAAAAAAAAATTGATCTCGCGCAATATCTAATCATATCCAATTTGATATTGTTTAAGATCTGCTGTAATATCTAGCTGATCCAATTAGATCTCAAAATTGGGTGTATGCAATGATATCGTATTAGATCCCATTGTATATATGGGGATAAACTAAGATCAAGTTATATCTCAAAATTGGGAGGTCCAATGATATCTTTGGGGATAAACCTAGATCTAATTTGATCCGAAAAATGGCGGATCGAATTAGATCCAGTTATATATTTGTGGATAAACTTAGATCTAATTTGATCCGAAAAATGGCGGATCGAATTAGATAGAGCTATATATTTGTGGATAAACTTAGATCTAATTTGATCTCAATTTTGGCAGATCGAATTAGATCTAGCAATATATTTGTGGATAAACTTAGATCTAATTTGATCCGAGAAATGGCAGATCGAATTAGATCCAGCAATATATTTGGGGATTAAGTAAGATCTAAATATATCCAAAAAATGACAGATCAAAAATTAGATCCAGTAATATATTTCGGGATTGCGTAAGATCTTAACTTTTTCGATAAATTGCAGATCGAATTAAATCCAGTTATATATTTGGGGATTTGGTAAGATCTTAATTTATCCCATAAATTGCAGATCGAATTAGATCTAGCAATTTATTTCAGTATTAAAATGGCAGATCGAATTAGATCCAGCAATATATTTGGGGATTAAGTAAGATCTAAAACTATCCAGAAAAATGACAGATAAAATTAGATCCCGCATTATATTTGGGTACTACGTAAGATCTCCATTTATTTGGGATTAAATAAAATCCCAGACAGATATTGACAACAGTTCAAAAAATAATACACTGGCGGAGCATTGATTTTATAAAAATTACAATATTTTGTTAAAATAAGGTTTAAACTCAGAAGGTCTCGAGTTCGATACCGTTCACGGCTATGCATTTTTTTTTATAAAAAGATTTTCTTTTTATAAAATTATAATTTTATTTTCTATAAATGTTTTTATAAAATTATATTTTTTTTATTAAATTGAATTTTAAAAAAAAATAATTTTATTTGCATCTTTTTGATGCTCTACACCATTTCCAATTGTATCAATTGTTTTTAAGATTTATCAATTGTATTTCAGAAATAATCAATTGAATTTTTTCAGATTTATGAATTGTATTTCAGAACTAGTCAATTGAATTTCAGTTTTATCAATTGTATTTCAGAATTTATTAATTGCATTTCCGAAATTCACAACTGTATTTCAGAAATTATCAAACTGTATTCCAGAAATTATCAATTGTATTTCAGAAATTATGAAATGTAATTTAGAAATTTTTCTCTATTAACTATGATAAACAATCAACAAGTTCTGAAATAGATTTGATTATTTCTGAAATACAATTAATAAATTTCTGAAATACATTCCATAATTTCTGAAATACATTTAAAATTTCTGAAATACAATTAATAGCTACTGAAATACAGTTAATATTGTAGTTGCTGATGAGTTACCATATATGACCATTAGGGTGGGTCGATTTAGCAATCGATATTGTGCCATCGATTTTTCGATAGCTTTTGGCATGAGGAAAAAAAATTCCACTACGACATATCAAAAAAATCATTTTCGAGGCGCCCAAATTTCAATATTTTGCAATTTTTAAATAAATGCTAGATTAGCACCATCTTGCGTTGGCTTTTTAAAACAACTAATGAAGTTGTAAACAATATAACATTACAACCTTTCCAGAAAGGTATTACTTATGAAAATCGGATAAAAAATGTGGCAACTAGCCAAAAGCTATCGAAAAATCAATGGCACAATATCAAAAAAATTTTGTCCATACAAATCGCCCCACTCTAATGACCATATATTGTTTAAATTGCACCATATATGGTATGTTCCCTATTAAAGAAAACAATATGGAGCTTTATATGGTAATATATAACTTAGAGTCATCCATGTACCATTTGATCCGAAAAATGGCCCGATAAAATTGTATCAGTTGTTTATCAGTTTTTAACTTATTGTATCAGTTTAGATCTGACCTGATTAAATTATGTGTTAATCAGATGAAATTGTATCTGATTTTTGACCTGATACAATTTTATTGGTTTATATCACATGGTATCAGTTTGGGTCCAAATAGATATATTTGTATACAAAATTATATAGTTATATCCCAATTTTGACCTGATATCAGTTTAAAACTTTAATACAATTGTATAAGGTAAATGTCGGATACAATTATATTTTATTTATATAAAATTGAACCAATTACGATCAAACCTGACACCATTACATACACATAAACCGATAAAATTGTATCAGGTCAAAGATAAGATATAATTTCATCTGATTAACACATTATTTAATCAGGTCAGATCTAAACTGATACAATTAGATAAAAATTAATAAACAATTGATAAAAATATATCGGGCCATTCTTCGGATGAAACTGTATATTTATACAGATATAACTTAATCACATATATATCAAAGTATATGGTACTATATATGGAAGCATATATTATCATATCTGGAACTGTATTAAAAATGTTGTTCATAAGGTACCATATATGAGCATATATTGATGAAATGGCACCATATATGATAATATATGGTTTAAATGGCACCATATATAGTAATATATTACTTAAATAACACCATATATAAATATATATGGCACTATATATAGAATCATATATTATCATATCTGGAACTGTATTAAAAATGTTGATCATGAGGTACCATATATGGCCATATATTGTTTAAATGGCACCATATATGATAATATATTGCTTAAATAACACCATATATAAATATATATGGCACTAGATTTAGTGGCATATATTATCATATCTGCAACTGTATTAAAGATTTTGTTCATGAGATACCATATATGACCATATATTGTTTAAATGCCACCATATATGATAATATATAGTTTAACTGGCACCATATATAGTTATATATTGTTTAAATGATACCATATATAATTATATATTCTTAAAATGCCGCCATATATATTAAGATATAGCTCTATATACAACTATATATGCAATAAGATCAGCCATGCTATGTAATATATAATCATATATACCATATCTAGTATTAAAAAGGTCGATATCTAATTAGATGAAATTATATATGGCATAATATAAGGAACAATTTTGGAAAAAGACGTCGTATATAATTATATATGGATATACATAACGACATGTCTAATTATATACTGTAATATATGCCACATATGATTATATATAATTTTTTTTACTCAGGTTTGCAGAAAAATTTTAAAAATTGTTAAACATTATCAATTTTTGAGTAATTCATGAAAAAAATTATTCTTCAAAGCGAAATTCGACTTCTGAAACCTAATTTTGGCTGGGCTGTAAGTTTGAATTCTTCCATGAAAACATTTGATAACGATAACCAAATAACTTTGTTGCTGTAATTAGACGATTCAGTCGGCAAGGTTGTCGCAACGAATCTGTTTTAAAATCTGCTTACAAAATACTGGGCGCAAGTGTACTTAAGTGGAGGCCTTCATATATGATCCCAGTCAGAATAATACAAACGGGAAAGCGATGGCAAGGTACTTTAACAGGTGAAACAAGTACTGGCAAAAATTGCTTTCCCATTTCCAAAATGATAACGTCATTAGACAAAAGGACCGGTTGTTCATAAAGCGCCTCAAAAGTACTACAAAATCTTGAACGTTGGCAAAACGCTGGCAAAACCAATAAATAGATGGTCTGAAATTATATTTTCCAAAAAAAAATTTAAAAAAAGTTCATATATATATATCTTTTTTTGGTCCTGCCATGATATGAACCCAGGCCGTCATATTGGCAGAAGGCAGCTCTACCTACTGCGCTAACTAGACATACATATAATACTTGGTGGCTAAAAACGTAAATGAATGATAGCAGCTAGATAACTACTGGCTGTACTAAAATTCTAGCACTCGAAAAAAGTTTTTAGAACTATTTAATATACTTACGTTGGTAAAACAAAAAAAAAAGTTGGTCTAAAAGGAGCTTTTCCAAAAACAAAGAATTTAATCTTATAAAACAAAAAATTTTAAATTAAAAAAAATATTTTTTTTTGCTTGCAACCGGATTTGAGCTCGGAACCTTCTCGTATGCAGGTACTTGATTTTTTGTACCACTGGCAATTTCAGACTGGGATGTTTCAATATTCGTAAAATGTACCACATTATTAATTAGCAACTATTAAATAATTATATAATAATTACACAAAAATTTTTATAAATAAAGGAAAATTTAAATCCCGGAATCCCGAAAAATCTCGAAATCCCGGCATCCCGAAAAATCCCGTTGTCCCGAAAATCCCAGGATCGGGATTTTCAAATATCAATCCGGATTGGCATCCCTAATATGTACATTAGACCGTACCTCAAAAAAAAAGTTCGCCGTACACCCTCCAATATGATGTATTTTTGGAAGGCGATTTCAAAAAAAAAAATTTTTTTTTTGCCGTCCATAGGGGTCGGCTTTTTATACCCTACACCACTATGTGGTCAGGGTATTATAAGTTTGTGCTGATGTTTGTAACACCAAAAAATATTGGTCGTAGACCCACCTTATAGTATACCGATCGGTTCAGAATTTTTTTTTATTTCGATTTAACGATGTCCGTCTGTCCGTCCGTCCGTCTGTCTGTCTGTCCATGCAATCTTGTGCGCACTCTACAGTTCGCAAATATTAAGATATTTTGATGAAATTTGGTACGCAGACCTACGTTGGCCCAAGGACGAACAAGTTTGAATTTGGTGAACATCGGTCCATGTTTAGACCTAGTGCCCATATAAGGGTCCTACCAAAATTATATTTTTTATACGCTGCAGGTCGTAAATATTAAGATATTTTGACGAAATTTAGTACACAGACCTATGTTAGCCCAATAACGTAGCCTATTGATTTTGGTGAATATCGGTCCATGTTTAGACCTAGTGCCCATATAAGGGTCCTACCAAAATTATACTATTTATACGCTGCAGGTCGTAAATATTAAGATATTTTGATGAAATTTGGTACACAGACCTATATTGGCCCAATAACGCAGCCTATTAATTTTGGTGAACATCGGTCCATGTTTAGACCTAGTGCCCATATAAGGGTCCTATCAAAATTATACTGTTTACACGCTGCAGGTCGTAAATATTAAGATATTTTGATGAAATTTGGTACACAGACCTTTATTGGCCCAGTAACGCAGTCTGTTGATTTTGGTGAATATCGGTCCATGTTTAGACCTAGTGCCCATATAAGGGTCCTCCCAAAATTATATTGTTTATACGCTGCAGGTCGCAAATATTAAAATATTTTGATGAAATTTGGTACATAGACCTATGTTGGCCCAAGAACGAAGCCTATTGATTTTTGGTGAACATCGGTCCATGTTTAGAACTAGTGCCCATATAAGGGTCCCCCCAAAATTGGCTTGGTTACAAACTGCAGGTCGCAAATATTAAGATATTTTAATGAAATTTGGTGCGCTGACTCACATTATAGAAAATTTTGACACAAGCCCCATTTTAACCCATTCGAATTTCGGATCCAAACAATACACCAGACTGGTGTAGGGTATTGTATAGTCGGCATGCCCGACTTTAACCTTTTTACTCGTTTAATTTTATGTTATAGCTTTGGCATTTAAAATCGGATTTTAAAGTGTGATATATTGATTTTTTTGCCTCGAGGAGACCAGTGTTTTGCTATATAGTAAAAATCCAATTAAAAAAAATTTAAAAAGGCGACCCCTACGTTCGGCAACCAATATATAAAAAAAATTTCTACTGGGTTTAGCGAAAAACTTCCTTAGCAAAAGTTTAATGATTTTTTGCGAGCTTTAATTTTCTGACATTAGGGAAGTACATTAGGGTGGTAGCAACTGAGATCTGGTGGGTAACTACTAGAACGGGATACTTGAGGTCAAAATGTCTTTAAAATACTGGTCTCCTCGAGAGAAAAACATCGATGTATCATACTTTAAGATCCGACTGTAAATACCAAAGATATAACGAAAAATGTAAAATGGCGACCCCTACTTACGGCATAAAAAAATAAAAAAAAAATTTTTTTTGAAACCTCCTTGCAAAAATACTTCATATTGGAGGGTGTAAGGCGCACTTTTTTTTTGCCTGTAAGGTGGTACGCTCTAATGTACATATAATAATTTTCACCGTTATTGTCAACAAGAAAAGATAATTTTAGACAATTCGTCAGCGTAGAGTTTATTGTAGTTCCGCGACATATTTGTACATTTATTTGATAGATTTCAACAGATTCCCATTTTCTTTAGAAAGGTATCGTTCCAAAATATTAAAAATTCAAGTTTTCCACGTGTAAAATGAAAACTTCTGAGTACCGATTATGAATAGTTTGCAAGCGGTGAAGTGATAAAAACTGTCAGTTTTTATCATTACTTTTAAATGGGTGAAAAATAATTTTTACCGCTTCACAGATTCACAAACCAGTCGGAATCCGTACTCTGCATTTATTAAGGAAAAAGAAGTAACTAAAACACTGCAGCTGTTCAATAAGAAGTTATTCTCATTTCGGTGTTTCATCGATGAAGTGAACATTGATTTGTTATAGGAATGAAGTTGTTCTTTTTAAAAACAAATGATGTGAGATTGAGCCAATGATAAGGAAGTTCTTTTTCACCTTATTTTATTTTAATTTAAAAAGAAATCTTCATGCCGCGTTTGAGGAATTGGAACCCACACTTGTTGACATTTCAAGCGGACGCTCTACCCACTGTGCTATCGCTTGTTATTATGTTACAGTTACTACTCTTAACTTAACTGACTTTCAGCAGACTAACCCCCGTTAACAATAACCAAATAACCTAAAGTTAACACAATCTGAAAGTTAAAAGATTAAAATTTGTATGGAATTTGACATCTGTAACTCTAAGTTAGTTAGTTCAAACTTTAGGTTAATTTGTTTACTGTTAATGGCCCTTATTCAGTACACTTTAATATTTATTTATTTTATTTTTTATTAGTAAAACATAGAAAAATTGTTTTTAAAATAATGTTATTTTTAATTTAATTTTGAATTTAATCAGAATTGATTTTTTTAAATAAAAATTTTATTGAATACAAGCAAAATGTTAAATATTGAACTTTTTGATATTTAAAAAAGTTATGTTAAGGCCCTGTGCGAGGTGGCTAAATAAATCCTAAACTAAATACAAATTGACAAAAAGGTTTTAAATATCTTTGTAAAATATATGAAAACATTTTCAAATGAATGTTATTTTAGTTTGACTCAAGATCATGAATTAATATCACTTTCTGTTTAAATTATTTTCAAATCAAAGAAAGATGATACAATTTTTACAAGTAAATTACAAAGAATAAAAATTATTGAAAAAATTCGATAAGACCAGCAAGGCAGAATGCGTCTTGATCTTGAGTCAAACTAAAATAACATTCATTTACTTAAAATAACAGATCAACTAAAAACTTTTCCCCCATTCATCTTAAACACATTGACACGGTGCAAAAATATAATTTAATAACATACATTTAAATTTAAATTTAACGGTTCGTTGTAATTCAAACATCTGTGTTTATCATACACAGAATTGAATGGAATCAGCTGAGATATCTTAAGAATTAAGGTTCAAAGCAAAAAGAGTAATAATAACAAAAAGGATAAAAATAGCATTGTTAAATTTCGTTGATGTTAGTCTAAGTTGAGTTGTTGATAACAAACTCGATTTGCTTTCAACATTCATATAAGTGACGATTATCAAAATATTAACCCACTCAAAGGCGAAAGGCACTGATGATGGCTTTGTAGCGAAAGCCGAAAATGCGCATTCTGCCTTGCTGGTCTTATCGAATTTTTTCAATAATTTTTATTCTTTGTAATTTACTTGTAAAAATTGTATCAACTTTCTTTGATTTGAAAATAATTTAAACAGAATGTGATATTAATTTATGATCTTGAGTCAAACTAAAATAACATTCATTTACTTAAAATAACAGATCAACTAAAAACTTTTCCCCCATTTTCAAATTTCATAGAAATTTCAAAACCTGAATTTAGTTTAGCCAGTTCGCACCCACCCTAAAAATAACATTTCTATTTGAAATTTTGATATTTTCCAGGACAACGAGTAATTTTAGTCAGGGGTTTGACATCACCAAAAAAAATAAGTTGTGAAAACATCGTTATCACTAGATGGCACTTTGTTCAAAAAATTTACAATTTTATTTTTTATTTAAATTTAAATAATAACAAACAAAAAAGTAAAAAAACAAACGGATATTTCAAATTTTATTATTTGAATATATTCCGCGCGTGTTTTTTCCTTATTTTGAGCAGTTTTCAGCAGGTTTTGAGTTTTTAAATATAGGCTCAGCTGATACTCAGGTAATACTAAATTACAGCGCCCTCTATCGGTGACTAGTGTAAGTTTTGATTTCCTATCTCTATAATTAATAGTCTCTGGTTTTAGTACATTTACATAAGCCGCCCTGACACATTTTTGAAAAACTTGGGCACTCAAGTTTTAACGAATATTCAAAAGAAAATAAGTTAGTTTTGTTCGTCATTTACGACTTAAGTTTACGCTAAATTCTTTTTGTTTGGAAATTTAAAAATTTTTTTCTGATATTCTTTCGTAGTATTACAAAAACATTATAGGAATTTAAATTTTAAAACCAACATTTTTTATAACTGGTAATCCATAACGACCTAAATAAAATATGTACAAAAGTTTATTTGTGTGTTGACAACCCGGGTACCTTGATATTTTCATAAAATTTCATATAAATTAATGTGAAATTAAAAAAGAAATTTAAATCGTCTAAAAATCAGGCACCAGAAAACGTTTTTTTTTTTGTTTTTATCAGAAATAAATATCACTAAAGTTCAAAATGTTTTTATTTCTCAATCGAAAACAAAAAATTTCAAATGTACTTTAAAACAAAAATATCCCTCAAGTTGAAATTCGAAAAATATCTTTAGGTATAAATATCAAAGATAAAAAAATTGATAAAAAAATTAAACTTTTTAAAACGTTTTAAAAAACGTTTTTTTTTTTTGTTTTTCATCTTTGTACTAAGTACAAAAATATGAATAGAATTTTAAAATGTTTGTTTTATTTTTATGGTGGAGATACTATTATGGTTTTTGGTTTCAAATCTGTAGAAAATCATATAATATCCTAGAGAGAACTGTTGAGCGGTATATACATACAAGCATATATTGCAAATATTTTTTTTTTTGCTATAATGTTTGCCAATTGACCAGCATTTTGCACTAATATTATTCATTTTCGGAATGAAATCGCTGTATAAGTTTTCTAATTATATTTTTCCACCATGAAACCTTTTTCGCATTCCGCCATTAATTCGCAATTTTTTAAGTGCAGATTTTTAAAATTTATAACCTAGGGACCATAATACCCATATCTCATACCAAAGTTTGGTAATTAGTTCGCAAAAAAAAAAATTGCCAAAAAAAATTTGCAAAAAAAAATTTTTTTCCATTAATGTATTCTTTTGCAGAATATAAATTGCTGATTAGGTTTCTTAACTATTTTTTGTATCATAAAGGCTTTTTTCGCATTCCGCCAATATTTTGCAATTTTTTGAGTGCGGTTTTTTAAATTTTTAACCTTAGGACAATAATTCCCATATCTTATGCCGAAGTTTGGTGGTTAGTATGCAAAAAGTTTCGCGAAAAAAAATTTAGCAAAAAGGAACATTTTTCCATCAACATATTCTTTTGAAGAATGTAAATCGCTGACTGAGTTTTTTAATTTATTTTTTGTACCATAAAGGTTTTTTTCGCGTTCCGCCATTATTTTGCAAATTTTTAAGAGCGGTTTTTTTTTAACTCACAACCTAGGGACTATAATACCTATATCCTATACCAAAATTATCTGGTTAGATTGCAAAAACAAAAAAAATTGTGAAAAAAAATTTTCCAAAAAGGAATAGTTTTGCATCAATATACATATGTATATGTATGTAACATATGTATAGCAGAATGTTAATCGCTGATTAAGTTTAAAAAATTTTGAATGCGGTTTTTTAAAATTCATAAATTTGGGACTATGATACCCATATCTTATGCCAAAGTTTGGTAGTTCGTACGCAAAAAATTTCGCGAAAAATAAATTTTGCAAAAAGGAATATTTCTGCATCAACATATTCGTTTGCAGAATGTAAATCGCTGACTGAGTTTTTAAATTTATTTTTTGTACCAAAAAGCTTTTTTTCGCGTTCCGCGATTTTTTTGCAATTTTTAAAGTGCGGATTTTTAAAATTCATAATCTTGGGACTATAATACCAATATTCTCATATCAAAGTTTGGTGGTTAGTTTGCAAAAAAAATTCGCGAAAAAAAATTTCCGAAAAGAAAATTTTTTGCATCAGTGTATTTGTTTGCAGAATGTAAATTTCTGATAACAATTTTTAATTCATTTTTTGTACCATAAAGTTTTTTTTCGCGTTCCGCCATTGGTTTGCAATTTTTTAAGTGGGGTTCTTTAAAATCCATAATCTAGGGACTATAATACATATATCCTATACCAAAATTAGCTAGTTAGATTGCAAAAACAAAAAATCACGACAAAAAATTTTGCAAAAAGGAATAGTTTTGCATCAATATATTTGCTTGCAGAATGTTAATCGCTGATTATCATGCTTTGTAGAAGTCTTTTCGGCGGAAATTTTTATTACTTTTTAATAACGCAAAGGTTTATATCATTGGATGCAGAAATATGTCTATATGAATGTTGTTTTAAGAATTTTTACAAAATTTATATGTAATTGTAATCAGAAAAAACTAAAAAAAAACGTTTTAAAACGTTTTATTTTGTTTTTTCCTCAATACAAAAAAAAGTTTTTTTTTTGTTTTTTCCTCAGTACAAAAATAAAAATAATTCTCAACTTTCCTCAAAATATCAGTACGGATATTTTTAAAATTTTGTTTTCGAAAAGAAAACAAAAAATAAAAAAATTGATGAAAACAAAATATCCATCAAGAAAAATAAATTCATTTGTACACAAGTGATTTTTTTTTATTGAGGAAAAAACAAAATAAAACGTTTTAAAAGTATTAATATCGGGTGCCTGCTAAAAATTAACTAAGTGGACAAAATTTTAAAAAAAATTTTACAGTAAAAAAACCAAAAAGTAAATAATTGTATAAAAACCATTTTTTAAATTTGTTTCGGCCGGGTTAACACTTGAACTCGCGGCTGAAGTTTACTTTTTCGGGCATCCCTCAAAAAAATAAATATGTATATGACCCTAGAATTAAAAAAGAAAATTTGTTCTATTATCGGTTAAGGAGACCGGTACATATAAGTTGGGTATTCAAATGAAAGGAAATTTTTTTCACGATTTTCAAAACACATTTGGTTTTATGATCCATTAATTCCCCTTGGGAGTCTAAAATAAAGAGAAGCAACATTTAGGAATTTCTTCCTATTAATTAACGTGTTGCTTTCTTTGGAAAGGGGATAGAGAAGAAGTGAAAGGTGATGAAAGATAAAGGGCTTCAAATATGGCAACACTGTAATTGCTCGAGATGTTGAATTTTAGAGCAGTTGTTGCGCGCCATCTGATGAAGAGTTGGCGAACTTTGTTGAAGCTTTTAAGTTCATAGCCCAGTTATATTATTTTACTTCGGTGGGGTTAAGTGCTATGGGAACACCGAAGGAGAACGCTGCGATGTACGAGGGATAGAAAAAACTCATAAATATTATTTTTCATAAATTGATGTTGCCTTGGTTGGGGATCGAACTCGCAACCTTATGTGTAACAGTCCAATGCGCTAACCATTACACCACAGCGCCCACATTGCATGTTTGTCATTTGATGGCTTCATTAAGTGGTCTATATTTTTATAAAAACAAGGCCCTATGTCAGGGGTGGCAAGCCTTTTTTCGCTGCGTATCAGAAACAGACAATTTTTTTAATAAAAATTTCTCGCGTGCAACCTTAATTTTAGTTGTCTTTTAAAATTCCTTTTTTAAAAATTTTGAAAATTTTGAAAATTTCTCTTAAAAATATTATCGCATATGTAGGGGAAAGTCGTGTACCTTGGATCGCGTGTACCTTGGAAATTTGCATTTTTCTCTTATTTGTTAACGCTCTAATGCCCAAGGCCGCCAAAAGGCGGTCTTCAGATTTTAAATAGTTTTTGGCTAAATAACAATATTTTATTAAACAAGTTGTATTATATCCATAGAAAACTTAACTGCCTACTTTTTTGCCTTCAAACTTTTTTGTATAAGGAACGGTTTTCAAGCGAGAAGCATGTAAAGTGAAAATTCACGGTGGGTCTCATACTTCAGGTTTAAACTTTAGTTAATACCCAGCAAAATATTTCATTACCAAATAAGTGGTTATATAATAGAAATTCATAGCTCCACACAACTTATTTTTTGGCGTCTAAACTCATTATTTTTGTTTGGCTTGGTCGTTTTTATAAGTAGTCACGCTTACCCGCTCGCTTACGAAAGAATGAGAAATAAGTAGTTATGAGATTTTGAATAATAAGTGGTTACAGACATACTTACAAAACGTTGAATTATAAGTGGTTATCCGATTGCTTACTGGATTCTTAAAAATAAGGAGTTACACAAATACTATTAGTTTAAGGAAATACATTCAGAAAAATTTAAGTTTTTCTAGTGCGTAATTTTAGGACTCATCATAAAAATTTAAACATAAAACATCCCAGGTGGAAATTATGTGTGGTCACAAAAAAGAAGAACTGGCAAAGCGCAAGTAGACCATGGTCTTACAAAAAGAAGTACTGGCAAAGCACTAAATTTGGACGCCTTCCCAATGCTTTAAAAGGGTGAATTCCCAGCGCTTGTTTTCCTATAACATTATTTTGTTTTTGAAAAAGAAACTCCAAAATGTGAATATTTAAATAATTTTTGACTCCACAATACAATAACTCCAAGAATCGTCTATTTTTGGAGTAATTTAAAATTCTTATGTGATGAGGACTCATAATTTGGTGGCAGGGAAAACCCTTGATTTTTATGTTTCTTGGTGCTATTTCAATACTTTGCAAAGCATTAAATAGACCGGTGTTATCATTTGAGTGTCAGGGAAGCACTTTAATTTTTTTATTTGCGCGTTGGCAAAGCATTTGATTTTTATGTTTATGGGTGCTTTCCCAGGGCTTGGTAAAGCATTGGCACCACCGTGGAACGATGTTATCATTTAGGCGTTGGGAAAGCGCTGTTAATAAGCACTTTCGGTGCTTTGCCAATGCTGGCCCCTTTGTAATTTTCTACCTGGGATATTTCCATACAATAAACAGGGTTGGGAGGCAATACCGCTAAAATTCCGTTATCGATTCAAAACCCTTTCAGCTGACTACCGTTACCTCTAAAATACCGTTACCGAAATAACCGAAATACCGTTATCCTTAAAATACCGTTACCGAAATAACTGAAATACCGTTATCCTTAAAATACCGATACCGAAATAAATGAAATATCGATACCCTTAAAATACCGTTACCGAAATAAATGAAATACCGTTATCCCTAAAATACCGGTACCGTTATTTTTAATTTTCTCCTTTTGGTAATTTTACGTGGTTATTGAGTATTTTTTGTACATTAAATTGATAAATTGGTTCTGTTTTTAATCTCGTTTCTTTTTTGTAAAAAAAATTGAGAGATGCATCGAAATAACTGACTACCGTTATCCTTAAAAAACCGTTACCGATATAACTGAAATACCGTTAATCTTAAAATACCGTTACCGAAATAACTCAAAAACCGTTATCCTTAAAATACCGATACCGAAATAAATGAAATAGCGTTACCCTTAAAATACCGCTACCGAAATAACCTAAAATATCGTTAACCTAATGATAACCGCATTCGTTTCGGTTACCATCCATAATACCATAATAAAAATGTAAAAAATTTGACTGTGTAAAAAGTACTTATTTAAACTATTACGAGTAAGTAATTATTTTATATTGAAAAACAATGAATACAATAGGCCGTTATTAAGAAGTCATTATTTTATATTATAAAATAATGCAAAAGGTAATGATATATCATTTTTGGTAATGCAGATAGTAATGAGGTGTCAATACCAATATTTTGCTGGGTAGTTAACCCAAAAAATTGTTGTTGTTTTGTGTACATTTTTTTGACATTTTCTTTTGTTTATAGTTAAGTTAAAGTTAAACCTGCAGTATGAGACCCACCGTTAGAAAATTTGAAAAAATTAACTTTTTAATACAGAAAAAAATATTTGAAAAATTGCCAAAAATATATTTACGATCTGGCGTATTATATCGATAATAACAAAGCTAATTTAGAGCCTCTAATTGTAAAATCAGTTAAAAATTTTTCTTCAGGACTCACAGAATAACGCAGGATACGTTTTACAAATATCTCTCTAACTCAAAAACTAACCAATAGATTTTCTTGAAATTAAACACAGTTTATATACTCAGAGGTAGTAGTAAGCAGAACTAACTTTGTCAAAATTTATCGATGTTTAGTGCCAAATTCGCCAAATTTCGTAATTTTCAAAAAGCGAAAATCGCCATAACTTTTGACATAACAACAATTGATCAACAATTTTCGGTGCGTAATTTTATTTTATTGATAGTGTTATTTTCAGCAAAAACCGAAATTATTTGACTACTGGGTTTCAAGATACGTCTTCAACCTTTGTTGTGCTATATCGCCTTAATTAAGCGATAAATTAAAATTTTAATATTTGTTCCATAGTAGATTTTCAACGCCAAATATATGGTTTAAATATTATTGTAATCAGAAGAAAGAGCATTAGAGGGTTAATGTTTTACTGTAAAGTCTTCTTCTATGAAGTTTTTTATTTTGCCCAATGATCATTTTAAACTACTCAGAGTTTCAGATAAGTCTATAGGACACCCTAAAATTGGGTGCGTGTACCTTGGATCGACGAAAGTAAATTTTTGAAAAAATTTAAACTAATTTTTTTTAAATAATCAAGATATTTCAAGATATGCGCTTAAATCAATATAAAGTTTGTCGTTTTCTAAATGCATTAACAAGTAAATTTCTTAACTATATTGTACAAAAAAGAAAAAAATTATCTTTTTCCCAAAAATTAAAATGCGTGTACCTCGGAACTTTTTGAAGATTTCCTCTTCTGTGTATACAACAAATTCCAGTACATGATTAATTGAAGCACCATAGGCTAATTGTACTTTTTGAATTTAATTTGCTACAAAATAACCTTTGCTTTAAGATTTTCGCCATTTTTTAAAAATTATGTTTTTATGCAAATATTAAATTGCATTGTCTCATTTCGAGTAGATATCAACTCTATTGCAAATAATGCAACAAATTTCATTATGGGGTAATATCTTTTTTAAGAATTTCCCTTAATTTTTTAAGAGTTCCAAGGTACACGCCAATTTGTAATTTTTCGCTTTTCTAAAAAAATTGTTATTTCTTAAAATGCATAAGAATTATTAAAGTTTTTATTATTTGCAATCTATAACAACACCAACACTAATATTTCTGCATTTAAAGATTTTTCGCATCTATCTTAATCTTGGAGATATTGGCACAGAATTTTCAAAAGTACCAAGGTACACGACACTCCCCTACATATTTATCAGCGCTACGGATAACCCCTGTAAAATAACCCCCAAAGGGAAAAATTAAATAACATCCAAGAAATGGCGTAAAAATGTTTGACGGTTTTTTAATTTTTGAGGGTTTATTTAATCTTTAAATAGTGAGATTATTTTATTATGAAAAAATCCCCAATGAAATAAAATTAAAACAGTTTTAACATTATTGCCTTGTCATTTTTCTGGGGGACTATTCCATTTTTGGTGGTTATTTCATATTGTTAAAAAAAAGTTAAATTAATGGGCGCCAACACAAATTTAATTACTTAAGAAATTAGTTGAAAAATGTGCTTTGGGCAAAAATTTGACTTTGTTAAAATAAATCGCGCGGTTTTTATCATCATAATAATAAATAAAAAGCGAATATTATGGATTCGAACAGAGAAATTTCTATTTCAGATTAAATGGCTCTGCGAAACACAATCAAACCCCAATTTCAAATTCCAACAAAGGGGGTTATTTCATTATGAAACTTATTTTCAGCCTTTATTTCATTGAGGGTTGGTTGTTTTCCAATTTTGTGCATTTTTCTGGTACTTTTTATTTCTCCGATTATGAGGCATTTTCTCATCGAAACATTTAAACTTCTTTCAATTTTAGAAATTTTCCCAGAATTTTTTGATAATCGAATTAGCGAGTTCTGTATTAACCATATTTTTTAAACAAAAAATGGTGGCAATACAGAGGTTTATTCATTTTAAAAGACGATTTACAAGCTCTATGAAAAATTTCACCATTATGGAGTTAAATCACACATTTTTGGAGCGAAATTTTACATTTAACTGAATTTTTTGCTAGTCTTCTAATAGTTTAAATTTTTTTAAAATATCCAACAAAACGTCGCGTGCCAACTAAAATCCACTCGCGTGCCACTACTCACACGCGTGTCATAGTTTTGCCAGCCCTGCCCTATGTGGACATTGTATAATAAGTTTGTACATATTATACAACTTTTAGTATACCGATCGACTCTGAATCACTTTTTGAGCCGATTTAGCCATGTGCTATGTTCGTACGCTACAGGACGAAAATTTTAAGATAATTCGACTATATCAACCCAAGGACAAAGTCTATTGATTTTGGTTGCAATGGGTCCCTGTTTAGACCTAATGCTCATATAAAGATCCCCAAAATATTAGCTTTTATGTACTGTTTCCAATTATTCGACATAGGCGGTTAACCGGTTATTGTATTATTCGAAAAATCACTAAAATTGATTAACCGGTTATTCGGGTCGGTTATTCGAGAAAATTGGCGATTAATCGATTAATCGTTTAAAGCAAAATTAATGTATTTCCTTAACTTTTTATCAACAAAGCCACTAACAGCTTCCTGTTTTTGTTAAATATCAACATGATATATGAACACGATGTATTTAAAAAAAATTCAAATTAAAAAGCACATCTACTCGAGACAGAAATACCAGAGATAAAACAAAAATCACCTCTAATTAGCTCTATTTTGAATGAGTATAGCTATTTTGTGAAGTTTTTGCTAGATCTCTAGCAGTTTTCTCTCGCTTGTAAATGTACCTTAAGGTTGAAAGTTTCGGAATCTGAGATTATCTAAATTGAAACATTTCTTATACTAATAGAAAAATTTATTTAAAAAAATAAGCTGAAGCTATCAAAAATGAGTTAAAAATGGCAAATAAAAATCTGCTGAAACTAGATTTGTTTTCTAAAAATTAGTAAGTTGAAAACAGCATAACCTAAAGGTAGATTTTCTATTTCTTTACGAAATTTTTTTTTTATCTGTAAAACTTTGGATACAAAGTTTCTTTAAATGAAAATTTAATCAATACTACAATAAATATAATATTGCATTTAAAAAAATTATTATCCAAAGTTCTCCCTCCTCCTCTGAAGAAATAAAAAAAAGATTTAGTTCCATTTGAGTAAAATATTAATTAATTGAAAATATCAATTTACTCTACAAAAATTTGCAAAAAAATTTTCTGAATAGTAAAGTTAGTAGACTAAAGAATATCATAAACAATTGTTAAATTTCTCAGTCTTTTTTCCGTTTTTAAGGGCCATTGACAATAAACAAAATTAACCAAAGTTTGAGCTAACATACGCACAGGGATCTTTTTATTCCAGTTTTAATGAAAATTTCCACTAAACTAATGAAGTTTTCTTAAGAAAATGAATGGAAAGCTTCCCAACAAACAATTCGTTCCGTTTACGCACCGTTTTCGGTCCGTCATAAACGGAATCCAACTCCGTATACGTACCGTTTTCTGGATCCGTATACGGATCAGAAAACGGAACATAAGGAACATCGAAACTGATTCGAATCCGTTGAAAATCCGTCAATGACGGACCCTTTACGGACCGTTATGTCGTGTTAAAAACGGACAAGTCCGTTTAAAGTCCGTCAATGACGGACCGTTTACGGACCGTTATGTCATGTAAAAAACGGACTAGTCCGCTGAAAATCCGTCAATGCCGGACCGTCTTCGGACCGTTATGTCGTGTGAAAAACTGAGTATTTCCTTGTCCGTATCCTACCGATTTTTTCCACAAAAATATACCATATGTTTATTATTTAAAATACACAATACTTTTTTCCTTTTTTATAAATTCATTAATAATTATTATTTACAATTACTATTAATAAATTTCTAATTAATATAATTACAATATTTAGCACATCCGGCTCGGTTTACCTATCTATCCAGCGCTTAGGGACCCAGAGTAAAATCCAACATCTATATGGAAAAGAGACAATAAATTAGTTATGGTTTAATTGACTTTGTACACGATGAAAATTCTCACATGTTATACACAAAACAATAAGTTACATAAATCTTACCTTGTTACTTGATGTTGTTTGATTAATGGTGTGATGGAAAGAATTCCCTCTATTGCATATTCTCCATATATTCTCGTTATAATAATATTTTCACCGACTTTTCAAAAATATAATTTTTTATTTTGTAAACAAACTGCAACCGATGAAATCCGTATTTAAAGGTACGGAAACGGATACACCAAAACGGAGTTGAAACGTATTGTGTTCGAAAATCCATTTATACGGTCCGTTAATGTTCCGTATACGTACAAGCATTGACGGATACGTACATTACGGACAGTAAACGTGCCGTAAAAGTCGGATTCGTGAATCCGTACGTGCCGGAGAGTCCGTAAAAATGTTTCTTGGGTTCATACAAATTTTCAATGTACGAACTTCAGCGAAACTTCATAGAATCAATGTAAAAATTTATTAATAGAATGTAGACATTTCTCTCAGTGTACAGTTACAAATGTCAAATTCCATTTAAATTTGATTTTTTTTAGCTTTCACTTTTTTTAAATTTTAGGTTATTTCGTTATTATTAATGTCACAAATGCGAATAAAAATTTAATTTCAGTGAAACGGTTACGGGTTCCCTTGTATTCTACACCTTTTTCAGTTTTATTTCAAAAAATTCCAAATATATTTCATAATTGTTTAAAAATGTTTTAAAATTCTCCAAAAATGTTTTAAAATTGTCCAAATATATTTTAAAATTGCCTAAAAGGGTTTCAAAATTGTCTAAAATGTTTCAAAATTATCAAAAAATGTTTTAAATTTTTCCAAAAATGTTTTAAATTTGTCCAAAAATCATTCAAAATTGTCCAAAAATGTTTTAAAATTGTTCAAAAATTTTTTTAAAATTGTCCAAACACTGTTTAAAATTGCATAAAAACGTTTCAAAATTCATTTCAAAATTGTCCAAATACATTTCAAAATTATTCATTTGTATTTAAAAATTTTAAATCTGTATTTCAAAATTGTCAAAATGCATTTCAAATAATTCCATTTGTATTTCAAAATTCTCTAATTGTATTTCAGAAATTTCCAAAGGAATTTAAAAACACTCTATTTGTAGTCCAAAATTTTCCAAATGTATTTAATAAAATTCTAATTGCATTTCAAATTTTCCGAAATCTATTTCAGAAATTTCTATTTTTATGTTAAAAGCGTATTTACTAACGTACATGTCTCATAATTCCTATAAAATTTTCATTACGGAAGAGAAAACAGGCATGTTTGTAAAAATGCTTTTAAAATAAAAATAGAAATTTCTGAAATACATTTGGAAAAATTTGAAATGCAATTAGAATTTTATTAAATACATTTGGAAAATTTTGTAATACAAATATTCTTTTGAAATACATTTGGAAATTTCTGAAATACTTTTGGAGAATTTTGAAATACAAATGGAATTATTTTAAATGCAATTTTACAATTTTGAAATACAGATTACAAATTTTTAAATCCAAGTGAATAATTTTGAAATGTATTTGGACAAATTTAAAATACAAATAGAATTTTCTTAAATACAAATAAAATATATTTGTGATTATGTTTCTTGTAATTTTTTAGCCACAGTTAAGAAAATTATGAAGTTTTGAGTAAAAAATAAGGGATAAATTCCATATTAAAATTGTAACCGGTTAATCGACCTGTTTTAACCGATTATTCGGATCGAATAATTATTTGAGTTTTGAATTATTTGTTTCGACATTAACCGAAATAGAGGCGATTAATCGAGGAATCGGTTAATCGATTAACCGAATTGGAAACACTACTTTTATGCTTATGCGCACGCTACAGGTTAAAGATATTTAAATTGAATTTTGTACACAGACTCATATTGGCCCAAGAACAAATCCTATTGATTTAAGACAGAATCGATTTGCACTTAAATACATCTAATTTTATAAAAAATCAAAATTTCCTACTGATTTTCACCAATTTATAGGCAAATTTTAACATAAGTTAGTTGTATTAGGTATATCGATTTACGTCTTCTTATCGCTTTTAAATTAAAAATAACACGAAATAATCAGGATTGAAGTCTCAAAAACGATCGAATTGAAACCGATCGATTTTCATCACATACCATTTTTACTCATTTTTCCTTCGTTTTAATGTTTTCCTATCTAAAATATCGCAGTTGGCAAGCGAAATTCCCAAAAAATATAAATTATCATCTGTTTCCTTTCAATAAAGTAGTTCGCGAATCACATATCACATACAATTAATGCGCCAATTAAATGAGAAAACAAATAAGTCAATCTAATCGAAATTTAATCAATATAAATTGACTTAAACCATACACTCAAAAAAATAAGTTAGTAGAAAAATTAGTAAAACTTCTTGTATATCAAGTGTACTAGTTTTCAGCAATTTAGTTATATTTTTTTAGCACTAAACTAATTTTGAACTAATGTTTTACTAATTTATTTTGCTACAAAAATTGTGCTGATAACCGCATGCATAGCGTGGACGACAACCAGATAGACATCTACATCTTAATGTCGCAGCTTGTCTGGAACCGGAAATGACAAAAAAAGAAAAACAACTCTACACATATTCTATATTTAAATTTTCAGCAAATAAATTAACTAAAGTAAAATTTCGCTACAAGTTTTTTGAATTTTTTTCAGTCTACTAATATTCAGCAAAAAGTTTACTGATTTTAGCAAGGATTTTTTTCATTTGCAGTCGACTAAATGTTAGCAAAACTTTTGCTGAAGGTTACTATTTTTTTGGTAAAAATCAGCTCGCTGATTTTCAGCAAACCTTTTGCTGAAATTACCAACTTTTTTGCAAGCACGCTCCTGACTAAAAATTTGCTGACACAGCAACATTTTTTGCTGACTTTTTTTTTTGAGTGTACTTAAAAAAGTTTGACGGTAGAATCTACTGAAAATGACGGTTAAAACAAAGGTGTATGCAGTTAAAAGCCAATAAAGGTAACTGAAAATGTAAATTTAAAATAATAACTGACATGTAGTTATTATTAACTGTTGAAAAATAACTAATAAATGCATTAAAAATAACTAAACAAAAATTTAAAAATTGACGAAATTGATATAAAAAAACTACTGTTTTTTAGAGTTAATTATTTTTATATCATAAAAGTGTATTTTATTAAAACAAAAAAAAATTAGTTTTTTTCGATAGGATAAAACGATTTTCCAGTTATTACGTTTTTATGTTATGGAGATACAATAAAATTTTCTGGATTTTATTTGCAATAATATATAACAAGCATAAACTAAACAAGACTTCTCAACAATGTAACGAAATTTTTAATTTAAAAAAAACTACCAAATATAACTGTTTACTGCAAAAATACTGTTTTGGTAGTTGTTTATTATAATATTAAAAATAACTGTTCGAAATAACTGTTACGAAATTCAGTTCTTTTCGTTAGTTGTTTTTGTATTTTAAATAACTGTCATAATAGTTATTTTGTATTTTTCCATACAAAAACAGCTACATATAACATAAGTTAAAAATAACAGCTACACTCAAAAAAATAAGTTAGTATAAAAATTAGTAAAACGTCTTGTCTATCAAGTGTACCTACTAGTTTTCTGCAATTTTTTTGGTGAAATTTTTTTGCCAACTTTTTTGTAAGCACGCTCCTGACTAAAAATTTGCTGACACAGCAATATTTTTTGCTGTCTTTCCTGACTTTTTTTTTTTTTGAGCGTACTGTTTACTATACAACCAACAGTCATGCAGTAACTGTCAAACTATTTTGAGTGTAGTAATATTAACAGAGTGATGTTACAAAATTTAGTAGGGCAGTATGAGGTCGTTTTTACTCTTTAAGCGGGCCATACATTTGCAATATTATGGTACAACTTTCCAAGTGGTGCAAGCATATTGACCGTGTATGCATTAAATTGAAGGTTGAACAATATTATGTAGTGAATCAAAACACTTTTGATTTTTATTGGACAACTTGAAATATTGCATTATCTATTGGCAACACTGTGCAATTTTAATTTTGCGCTGTTTACCTTTGTGTGCATTTTGAGGTTATGTTGAATTCATATATTGCATAAAATATTGTGGCAATCTTTTGTTACATATATATTGCAATTTATTGTATGGTGTGTGGCAAAACGAGAAAAATAATGTGCCATTATATTGGACATAATATTGCAAATGTATGGGGGGCTTTACGATTACGTTTATATAAACGATTACGTTTATATAGGTTATCCTAAGGGGGTTTAGTGATTTGTGAAAAAATAATTTGTCTCTAAAGACTATAATCATTTATATTACATTTTAATTCTAAATGTAAGCATTATGAATTTATTATACACAAATTCATAAATAGTTAATAAAGACATTACATTAATATTATTAATATTTTTAATATACTAAAAACTATATTACTCATTAAATAAGCAATGGAATCTATGCATTAGCGATTTGTGTAATCCCAATAGAAACATGTGTGCCAAAGACCAATAATTCTGTAAAAACAACTAAAAATACAGTTATATTAGTTCATAGAGGAATTACTAAGGAGTGATACTCGCAAAGTGTTTGGTCGTCATTACTGCTTTTTTGACAACTATAAGAACAATAATATTTACGAAAGTTCAAAAGCAAATAGGAAAACTTTTTTCGGCATTTTTGACTTGAATTCACACTACAATATTTTGCTTTGAAGAAACATCGAAATAGCTTTTCAATTTCTTGTTAAAATAAAAAAATGTTAAACAAAATATTAATTTAAAAGTAAAATAGATTTATTCGTATTGTTTTTAAAAGATTAAACGTCTTCAAACTCAAAATTTGTACGGATAATTAAAGTCGTTTTTGCCGACTTTCTTTCATTTTGACAACGTCAGTATTGTTATTGTTTTGGTTTACGTCATAAAAATCAGTCCTAGTTCGTCCATGAGTTAGTTTTACAAACAAGGCAAAAGTTTTTAAGCTTCATTTTCACATGTAATTTTATTTAGTCCCGATTACTGAGGGTGGGTCTCATACTGAAGGTTTATGAGTTAACTAATAGTTAACCCAAAAATTCGTTTTTGTTCCGTATACGGTTTTTGGACATTTTCTTTTGTTTAATAATTAAGTTAAATTTAACCGCATAGTATGAGACCCACCGTGAATGTCCAGTTAAGATTTAACACTTTAACTTCCACATTTGTTGTTTTCCGTAAAAAAACTGAATTTAACTGCTGGTTAAATTTTAACTGGACATTCAGTAATCGGGCCCAAATGAAATAAATTTAAATTAACAGTCGACTGTTAACAAATGATCGTTTGTTAGCATATTGTTATAACCAGGGCAGCGACTTTCATACAAATGCATATTTGTAGTCATTAATCCAAAAATTATTTTGACCAAATACTTTTTCGAATCAAAGAATTTGCAACAAAGTGGCATTGATTTGTTGTTGCATATTTTTCTTTTAAGTGCATATTTTTTGCATATTTTATGATTTTTAGCACATATTCTTGCATATTTTTCATTAAATTGCACATTTTCTTCATATTTTTAAAAAATTAACATTAAGATTTAATGAAAAATAAAGAAAAAGAAGAATTTGCAAACCTTAACGCAGCACTGAAGGAAAACATCAAGTTGTCATCTACTTAGACATTAATATTGGATTTAATTTTGAAGCAAACATTCCCGAGTAATAAATATTATTTTTAAAAATCAATAAATTTAAAGTGCATTTTTTTGGTTTGAAGCGATTATTTTTGTATTTTTAATGCATATTTTTGGGTTTTTAGTGCATATTTCCATTTAAGTGCATATTTCGTATTTTTTATTGCATATTTTAAGCGCATATTTTTGATTTTTAAATGCATGAAAGTCGTTGACCTGGTTATAACCAATGTCTAATGGTGGCCTAAGTAAATTGATTAAAACTACCCGTTCCCCAGGGTGCCCGGGTAGTATATATGCGACATAAATAGGCATATAAGCAATCTTGTTGTCAATATGCAGTATGTCTGTAAGAGATATAGACAAAAAATTTAAAACAACCTTTGCCATGGTGCAAAGATGCAACCTTAGAAATGGATTGCAAACCCGTAAGAAACGTAAAGCAGCAAGTGTCCGATTCCCAGAAAAAAAAACATCCAAACAGGATTTTTTGAGTAAAGAAAATGTATGTATTGTAATGGACGATGAGACATACAGTGGGGAGCATTATTGAGTACATGTCAGCACTTGAGGAAACTTACAAGTGCAGGCATAAAAATATCGGACAAGGGGACTAAAGTACACTTTTCTGAAAGCAAAAGGTTCGCTTAATCTAAATTTGGCCACAGAAATGACCTTCCATATCAGTCTTTCGAGCTATATAAATGGGAAAAACTTAACTTTTCTTCAAAATATTTCGAATCGTATGTTTCCTCGAAAAATATTTTTAACAAGATTTTTAACGGCAGCTGAATATATTACTCTTCCTCTTTAAAATAGTTTTTGAATTCTTTTGATAACATATTTTTTTACGGATATATCGTTTTTTGAAATTTGGGTCTTTTATTTTTTTTTTACAATTTTACTTTGAAATTGCGGTGAAGGCCCAAATTTCAATAAACGGTATATCCGTAAAAAAATATGTTATCAAAAGAATTCAAAAAGCATTTTAAAGAGAAAGAGTAGTATATTCAGATGCCGTTACGAATCTTGTTAAAAATATTTTTCAAGAAAATATACGATTCGAAATATTTTGAAGAAAAGTTAAGTCTTTCCCATTTATATAGCTCGAAAGTCTGATAAGGAAGATCATTTCTGAGGCCAGATTTAGATTAAGCGAACCTTTTGCTTTCAGAAAAGTATACTTTAGTCCCCTTGACTGATATTTTTATGACTGCACTTGTAAGTTTCCTCAAGTACTGACATGTACTCAATAATGCTCCCCACTGTACATACACAGAAAGAATTTACAAAATTCTAATTAAATTTGTAAACACCTTTCTCGCACCAAATTTGTAAATACAAAAAAAAAACTTTAAAAAGGCACCAACAAAAAAATTTGTAAATCCAAAAAAAAAGTTGTTTTTTCTGTAACCTTGAATTTTTATTTTTAAACAATTTTTATATGAAAGATAACAATTTACAAACGAGTTAAAAATATTTCAAACAAAAAAATTGTTGGAAATAAAATTTCAATTTAAAAGCAAATGTGATTGCTTCTACAAATTCCGATTGTTGGTGCCTACAATTTTTTCTGTGTAAAGTAGACTTTAGCATACTGCCAGGTGAACAATTATATACCGCATTTGTAGGGGAGGAACTTCCGGCTTCACAAACATCTATTTGCGTAGAAATATGTGGTACCAAATACCTTGTGTGGCAGGCAATTTCTCTGTGCGGAAGAAAGTTCTTCCTTCATTACCACTGGCACAATTAATATTTGATGTTTACTGGGAATAGTGCTTAAAGAATATATTAATACCATTGAATTTTTTACAAAAGTGGAAAGACGCCTCCAAGAACATCAATCCAAATACTGTCAGAAATCTTAAGCAGGACATAAGGAAAAAAGTCGGAATGGAATGGGCCAAGCAATAATTCAGACATTTTCTGAACGCTAAAGTTAGTATATTGACAAAAATTTATATTTACAGTGTGATTTTGCTAATATATATTCAGAATATATTGTTACGTTTCTACCTTTTAAAAACGTTGGTTTACTTCCTTTAAATAAACCGGCCCAGGAAAATTTTCTGTTCCAAAGAATCGGTTGTAGAATAGCTATTTTCCTTTACAACCACTTCTACTCTCAATTGCAACACGAATGATTTTTGTTTGAATTGCAGAATTGTAACGTTTTACCTTATAAAACGTTCGATTATCTCCCTTAGATAAACCCGCCTGGTGCTCTCTCAGCAATAATAATAACCAATTAAAATAACCAAATACACCCCTAAGTTTGAAATAGCTTAACACTCGTATTTATTTACACACTATTACTTGTACACAAACCCACTTAATATGACGATTACTAGAGCGCTATTAACTCAATTCTTAACTCTTAGCGCAGTCTTAACAGCTCAAATGTTTATAATCAACTTCACTTCTACTAATGTTAATGCGCGCCTTATATAATCACAGCCATGCATCTACAACACGCTGCAAAATTCTAGCATGCTATAATTATAACACTTATCTTATTTAACTCTGTATTACTCTTAAACACTATACACACAAACTCTTACAATCAACCAACTATTTAACATTATTTATGGCATTTAATCTTAGCATATGCTTACCCTACGTTGTCACATGCAAGTAAATTGTTGCAAGTTGAGAATAGGTATTATCAGCGAAAATTTAAAAAATTACCCAAAACACATGAAGATTTTACATGTGTCTACACTACTTGCTGCAAGTTCTTTTTTAAAATGTCGTCAAAGGCAAAGGTTATTCACTAAATAGGACTCCAGTATTGCCAAGTATTCAACATTCTAACAAAGCTAGGTATTACATTACAAATCTTACTTTACCAAATACTAGTAAATTAATAGAAAACATTACTGGCAACACTGTTTTCTTTATTCTGTCATTTCACTTGCCGCAAGTGTCAAAAATTCACTGCCTTGAAAATTTATTTGCAAGTTGAGCCGCAAGTCGCATAAGTGTGATTGTGTTAGTGAAAAAGTGTAATGCGACAAATAGACTATGCAAGTCACTTGCACAATAACGAGTTTGTTCAAGTCAACTGTGCAATATTCATTTTAATTCACACATAGCAGCAGAAACATGTAGCGGATTGTTATTGCTATGAGGAAATATTAGTCTTTAAAAGCTTTATTTTACACTTTGCGCAAGCCAAAATACCTGAAGTTCGTTGGTGATGTTAATAAATTTATATTAACATTTTTACTTTACATTTATTCATACTTTTAATTTTTTTATCTGTATTTATGATGTTCACTCTTCAAAAATTACTGCTGAACTCTGCTAATTTCAGCATACACTGCGCAATTGACTTGCACAAGTTCTAAAATATTGCGTAAAAATCAAAATCGTTTTGATTTTTACTCAAATCTAAAAATATACTTGTACAAGTACACAAACCAGACCACACACCGTTCAACTGACCTGCACAAACTCATAATTGTGCAAGTAACTTGAGTAGTCTATAGGCCGCATTAGTCTATTGAGTTTTTCGAACTTGCATGTGGCAACGGGGGTTAGGTGTATAATTAAATGTTGTGTTACGTTGCCAGATTGACGTATATTGTACACTCGTCTCTTGGGCTATTTTCTTCCAGAAAATTCCGTAGTTTTCTATACTAGACCAATCCAATTTCATAACAATATATTAGTTTTTCGGCCATTATTCCCTGGTCAATACTTGTGATATTCAACTCACGGCACTTGTGATATTCAGATAAGCCAATTGTTGTTACTTGGCGAGATTAGATTCAAAAGCAAGATTTTTTTCATTAAATTTTTGGAAAATTTATTGCAATTTTTTTTATAATTTTCATTAATTTCTACATACAAGTATAATATTTTTGCCATATTTTATTTCAAATTAAAATATTTGCTTTAACACAGATTTGTAAAATAAAAACCATTCAGTGCTCTTAGTGCAAATAAAACAATAAATAGAAAATATAAAAAATAGACGACAAAAGATTAAAGCATTATAAAATCATAACCAATATATGTATCTTCAATATATAATATAGATCTTTATAAAAACTAATCATTAGCGGTAGACGCTGATGATGGCAATTTATCCAATTTGAGTATTAAAGCAGTAATGATACAAGCACCAGCCTCTTTGGTAAACCATGTTTGATCTTGAATAACAGGAGCTGAAGACAGGGAAGTAGAGGGACCAGCATAAGAATCCAATGTAGATGTAGCATTATTATTACTAGTTGTGATAGATGTTGATGAACAGGCTAAATCAACATCGGAAGTAGATGAACGTCTTTCTAAATCATGAAATTTTGTGGCATCATTTGTAGTGGACTTTGATTGAGAAGCACATATACTTTGACGTCTGACGTATACCTCAAAAGCCGTGCTAATTTTATAGCCTTGGCCATTGAAATGATACTTATGCTGTTGGTTTATAGGAATTATGGCGGTAGAATTTGGTGTAAAATGTAATTCTAATCTTGTGCCAGGTTCATCTTTTTGATTACTTGAAGTATGCGCATGAGTCTCACCATTTGTATCCATTGGCAAGGGTTGACCATGATCTAATATAGCCCGAATTTTATCGACTCTAGTCATATAGAATAGTGGCAACCAATCACCATTTAGATCACAATCTAATGCATGTTGTGTAGAAGAATTTGAATTGACCGTTTGTTGGTTTAATTTAAAATAAACCCAACCATGTAACTTTTCCGAAGCTTGGGCATTACAGTGTGTACAAAAACATATAGGTTCTATGGCCGATTGGAAAAATGTATCGGGCAGTACTAGAGATTGTCGAAATTGTTGTACTAATTTTAAATATTCGCAATCTTTACGTTCTATAGAAGCAATCGATTGCATACTATCAAATTGTGTCGATGATGAGGAAGAATTATTTTCTAAATTTAAATGTTGTTGCTGTTGCAGTCTCTGTTGTTCTTGCCGTCTTTGTAAATGCAATTGTCTTAAGAATAATAAACGATCATTGCAAAATTCTACACTTGTTTCATCTTCTGCATCTACTGGAGGGTTTTCTCTAAATTCATTATCTTCTTCATCTTGTAATGGTAGACTTGTGTTTATTGCATTTAAATCTAAATTATTTAACGTATTACTATCCTGTTGTTGTTGCTGTTGTTCTCCACTTAGAGTATTATCGTAATTGGAATCTTCATGTCTTTGTTGTTGTTGTAAAGCCAAATTAGCTTCCTCATTTAATTCATGTAAATTTCCTTTCGAATCACATGTGACGTCATCGCGGGGTGAACAACCACCAACAGCTCCCAATTCTTCGCTGTTATTGATTTCTTTATTGGTATCAAATGTTTGTTGATTAATTGCTGTGGTTGTTGCTGATGTCCCGGATCCGGATGAAGTTGATGGACCATCAATAACTACCATTTGATTATTTTCTGTTGAGGGAGGTGCCGTGGCATAAGCAATTAAAGCATTTTGAAAAAACCTTTGTGTACTTTGGCTGCGTTGTATGTTGAGATTTGTAGTATGTTGAAGTTGTAGAGATTCACGAAGGCAACTGGAAAATAAATTCATTTATTAGTCTCCTTTATTAATACCCAACAAATATGTACAATAAAACTTCCCATTGGCGGAAAAACGCAATCGAAATTTTAGAGTAAAATTAAATTCAAAATCACTTCCAACAAATAAAATAAACCCCACTTCAAAAAGCAGTATTCTAATTACAAATTAAGTTTAAACATAATCTACATCCTAAAAACTTGGCCTAAATCATCGGCGTGCCTCTAATAACCTAAGTATCTGAATGTTACCAACTTTGTCCAATTTTTATCTGAAACCGAAATTCAGGGAAAGTCCCTAGTAATTTAGAGTATTTTTTAATCGCAGAAAAATTAGTTATGGAAGAAAAATGGAGTAGTGTTTTTATATTTATGTAATTTGAATTTTTTTTTAATTGTAACAGCACAACCTCTGCGGAACATTTTTTCACATACGGCTTGTTCGACTAATAAATAAATTCTCTCTAAGGCCCAGTTTTTAGGATGTGGATTATTTTTAAACTTAGTTTAACGAAGTTTGTAACTGGAATACTGTTTTTAAAGTGTTGTTTATTTTGTTTTATTTCAATAAAGAAATAAATTATAGACGGGAAAAAGTTTTTGCGACAAATTTTTTGTTAATTAACTTGACAAAATTCGTTTTTGGTTTAACTAACCCAAGTTTAACTGACATCCTAAAAACTCGGCCTAAGTCAATAAAGCCACATACTCTAACATATTACACTGTGATACAAATGGTAGGGGCCAGTGATCGGGAAGGGTTCAAACTACCGGGGAAAGTTATATCGGTAAAAAAGAAGTTATACGTGTCCCGGCGTTTCGCTGGGTCACCCCTAGAAATCGAGATATATCGTTTTGACCTTTGGTGGTCTTTTTTTTTTTGACATAACTCGAGAACCACTAGTCCGATTTTGCTCAAACAATTTTAAAAAAATTAAAAATTACAATTCCTTTAATCTGTTCATATAACGTTTTTCTATATACTTAACAGTTTTGCCGGTGTTGCCATTCATCATGGTCCTGATGAATGGCAACATCATGGTCCTGATGAATGGCAACACCGGTTTTTAATGCAACAGATGGCGCTGACTGCTGTTTTGTTTTTTCTGGCAATACTGTTTCAATTTATTGGGGAGCAGTGTTGCCCAAAATGTTTTAGCTTATTCCCATTTTAAATGTTTAAATCCTCAATGTTATACCCAATTCATTTTAATTTAATCAAAACTCAAAAAAAGAGCTAAGTTAGCATCGCTCTTAAGTTCAGAAAATTATTAAGAAATGAGTGAGCAAATTAAATAAAATTGAATATTTTACGAAGAAATATTTACGTTTACACTCGAACTTTAAGGGCCTCGAATCTTTTCTAAAATTGTGAAACTAAAAAAATTTTATTATACGAAAGACAATTCACAATTTAGCTGAAATGTCAACGTTTCAAAATAAAAGTCGTATATTAAATATTCGAGTGAAAAAATTCTACACAATTTTCCCACGAAATTCATTAAGTCTTTTTTTCTTTAAAATTTGTAAATCTAGTAAGGTGTAAGTTCTAGGGCTCGTAAACTCTTTTGAACATTAAGTTTGCATAAGTCGAGTTTACACGATTCAGAAGGTACATAAGAGGTTATATGAAAACCCCTGGTAGTTTTTGAGCCTACACAAAATTTATTTTTTCTGAGTCCTTTGCATGCAACAATTTCAGTATTTGGAAAATAGAAAATTTTTTGATTAATTATTGAGCTTCGTTGCTTTTCGTTATTTTGGAGAACATTTCTTCAATAATTCAAACATTTTGTAGAAATTTTTAAATTCTTTAACAGATCTAATTTGATCGACTTTAATTTGAAATAATACGCATATAATTTATACGAAAATTCTTCTTATTTTGGGCCTAAAACTAAATCTTTTAAAATTTAAAAATTTTTTAATCTGTCCCCAAAACGAAGTCGAAATCCCTAATTTGGGCCCAAATCCCCTTACCTAACAACTCTGTAAAACCTCATTTGACATAAAAAAAATCCTCCCTTGAGAAAATTTCCCAAAATAAAATCCTCCTTTGACAAAATTTCCCTCATGCTAGCGACATCTACAGTTTGTTTATAAAATTATCGATGTTGCATATCTATATTATATGTCTCTGCTTGCACTTCAAATAATATCGTGTATGTTTTCTTAAATATATTTTTTATTTGAATATTTAAAACAAATAAACAACTTTGAATTTTAAAATAAAAACCACTGAAAACTAGATGTATTTGAAAAAAGTTCCCATATTATAAGGTTAAAAAGGTTTCAGAATCTAAAAATTTTGAAGGGATATAGTTCTAAAAACAAGAAGCAATAATTTAATCATCTAAATTTTCTCTTTAAAGAACGGCTTGTGGAACTTCTTTTCCTTCATTATCCGTTATATACTTTCTTTTTTAAAATCGAAGATTATACCCTACACAACTACGTGGAGAGGGTATAATAAGTTTGTGCTGATGTTTGTACCACCAAAAAATATTGGACCTAGACCCACCTTTAACAATGTATGTATGTCTGTCTGTCCTACACCACTACGTGGAGAGGGTATAATAAGTTTGTGCTGATGTTTGTACCACCAAAAAATATTGGACCTAGACCCACCTTTATCAATGTCCGTCTGTCTGTCTGTCCATGCATTCTTGTGCGCAATCTACAGGTCTCAAATATTAAGATATTTTGATGAAATATGTCGGCCCAAGGACAAAGCCTATTGATTTTGGTTAAAATCGGTCCATGTTTAGACCTAGTGCCCCAAAATTGGCTTGTTTACACACGCTGCAGCTCGCAAATACGAAGATATTTCATTGAAATTTGGTTCGCTGACTCACATGGTCACAAGGACAAAACCTATTGATTCTATTGTGGGATTGGTCCTTATTTGGGCCTATCGCCCATATAGGATATATTTCTGATTTTCTCTTCTTTTATCATTTTATAGAAAATTTTGACACAAGTCTATTTTAACCCATTCGAATTTCGGATCCAAACATTATTTGGCTTTTAACCAGACTGGTGTACGGTATTATATGCCCGACTTTAACTTTTTTACTCGTTTTTGTTTGAAATTGTTCCAAAACAACCGTCGCTGTTGCTCAAAAATATAACAGGTAGTCCTAAAATCACTCCTGCAACCAGCTATAGTTAAAGAACATGTTGTAGAATGGATGTGGTTTTGAACCAAATGCAAAAAAAATTTTGGAGATGCAAGGCAGAATTATACGGATATTTTTTTATTTCCCTATATTTATTACACCCGTCAATAATACAGGCCCAAAAAATATAAAAAAATTACAGGCATTGAGCCCAGAATATACTTTCCGAAGGGTCTTTGATATGTTTTTGTTCTACTTCCAGGACTTTGCCAATGCGCGAATATGTTGTTTTCCACAAAACTAGTTAAGCATCTAAGAATACTACTATTTCACTTTAAAATTCTCTTTAAATTTTTCCAATGTCTTATTTCTTCTCAGACAATTCGTCCCTTGAAAATAAAGTTGTTTGACAAAAATACAAGATCAGCTGGCGCTAGCAAAGTACGAGAATCATCCCATAAGTTTTTGCAAAATCATTTTTTCAAAATATATACCATTATGATCTATAGACTTTTGCATTCTTAAAAATTAGATTTTGATACATTTCTTCCACTCTGAACTTGGTATCTCAGAACGTATGCTCTGAAATCAATGATTACTTCTTCGTGTGTTGTAAATCGCATTTCGCGCAAATTATTTTTGATAAAGGGTTGGGTGCCAGGTTTGTGTCATAATTTCAGTATTTTCTTGGTTCTCATAATCAGCTCTTAAAGCAGCTTTATGAGCACTCGCATTTTCGTTATGTAGTAATTTTTACTTATTTCGCATATGACTTCCGACAAACAAATGGTCGTTATGCCAGTCTAGATTACCCGACTTCTGATTCCCTAACAGAACGGTAGCAACATGACCTGTGATACCTAAAAACATCCCAGCAGAAATTACTGCTTGCTTGGAAGCAGTTTTGTCAGGGAAAGTTGAACAGTGAAGCGATTGCATTATTGATGATATCATGCCTGACTTTTGTTCGAGATAGCTCGCGTGAAAGCACTTATTTCGAGATCCGAAAAGGCATGAATTCACCGCTTTTAATTAGTGCTCCTGTTTTTCTTTTAAAATGTCGATAATTCATGCCTTCTCTGAAGTGCATATTATAAAGCTTTTCAACTATTTAAAATCATGCCTTCTCAAAAGCACAATATTCCTGCATATTTTTTCGTAAAAAGAAAATGCCTCTTAATTTAAAAAATTTTGATAAAAGAACCGCAAAAATATTTAAGCAATCAAAATGTATTGCTCATTTTATGCCTTTTTGAAAAGCACAGCAAAAAGCGATGTAAACAATTAATCAACTTAGGCCTTTCATTAGTGCTGTTTACGAAGCCATACATTTTTAGAAGCGGTAAAAGTAGCAGTAAGGAAGCAGTAATCGTTTTTACTGCTTCCACATTTTTGCTGGGATGAGACTATTTTCTTAGAAACACTTCTATTGCGAACTCTCATAAAAAACAAAGTTCAGGGACTTGTCCTGGGATTTGTCTTGTGACATGTCACAAGGGGTCAATTTCCCCCTTCTATGACAACGTCATGTAAAAGTGACCACTCTATTTCATATAAAGGGGCCAGTTCGGTGACAGTTTGTTAAAATTTCCCGTAGGGTAGTTTTTGCTGAAAGAAATTTTTCAAGTAAAAACTAGTAAAATTTCCCCTTAAATTTTTTTTACTAGTTTTTACTATTTTTTTTTTTTTTACTCGAACCGATTTTTGAGTAAAACTAGTAAAAATGGTAAAGTTAGTAAAAACTAGCTTGTAAACAAACACACTTATTATTTATTTCGACATTAACCGAAATAGAATTGCCTCGCGAGGAATGGGTTAATCGATTAACCGAATTGGAAACACTATCAAATACTCTGCAACCTCCAGTATCATTCTTAAAAGGTTTTACTGTATATATCCATACTTATATGACCTAGAACTATAACTTACCATGACGCTGATGAAGATGGTTCTACACGATTTTGTTCAGCTGAACGATTTTTAATCGACATATTTAATAGTAAATTCTCAGATACACTTTCCATAACAGAACGACTCCTTAAAAAATAAAACAATGTAATAAATTAAGCAAGTTCACAAACAGTGATTTTAAACAAAATTAATATTAGCTGTATTTTCGCTCATATCTATCAACGTTAAGTTTTTAAATCAAATCTACATTAAACCGATTGAAATAACAATAAAAAATTTAAACATTTATGTGTACATTCATAAATTCTTTATAAAGTTATAGGAGGCTTGTGAAACAAATTTTGTAGGGAAAATTTGTTTTGTATGCCTCCTATCTCTATTATGTAAGAAAGAATTACGTGAGTGACTGACTGACTGACTCAACATCGCCCAGCCCAAACCGCTGAAGCTAGGAAGTGGAAATTTGGTATTTAGTTTCCACCTCCGGCGTATTTTTCCGATAAGACGAGATTTTTGGAAATTCCTACCGGAACGGGCAAAAAGGGGAAAAGTCTCCCCCTTGACGGCATGCCAAAACCCCTTTGTGTAGAAAGGTGAAATTTAAAATATGTATGTGTTCCCTGGAGTATGGGCTAACTTATCTGGAAAGTACTTTTTCGAATCTTGGACAGGGACGTTATAAAAATAGGGGTTCAAAAGAGGAAAAGTGCCCTCTTAACGGCCTGCCCAAACCGCTGGAGCTAGGAAGTTGAAATTTGGTATGAAGGTTGCTGCTCTGAGGTAGAGGGGCAAAGAGGGGACAAGTTTCCCCCTTGACGGCCTGCCCAAACTACTAAAAAAAATATGCTAGTGATGAATCTCCTCAAAGGGCCTTAGAGAAGGTTTCTTTACATCTTTCTGTGGTGGATAATTTTTATAAAGATTGGGGAATAAGAATTAACTCTTCTAAAAGTGAGGCGATATGTCTAAGAAATGCATCGGGGAAATGTAGAAGGTTTGTTGTTCCTGAGAGTAAACGGTTAAAACTTTTCCTGAATGAAAGAGAAATCCCTTTAAGAGATTGTTTTAAATATTTGGGTGTCAACTTTAATAAATTAGTAAAATTTAATGACCATGCGAGAAATTTGCTGAAAAGGGCAAATCGGATTAAAGGTTCATTTAACAAATTATTTTTGAGCAGATATTTACCAGTAACAACAAAGTTGCTAATTTATAAGGTCAGTATCAGGCCGGTCTTGGCTTATGCATTTCCTATTTGGTTCCCGATTTCTCCTACGATAATGAAGTAATTTGAAATTCTGGAGCGCAAAATTCTTCGTTTATGTGTGGGAAAACATTTTCATGGCTATAAGAAACGTTTTTCAAATCGTTATATTTATAACGAATCCCATGTCACTCCATTCGGAATGTATGCTTTAAATCTTATGAGACGGTTTTTGGATAAATTAATCTTAAACAGTAACGAGATTTTAAGGGAAATGGTATTTGGACAACGAGATATAAGTTAGTCTAATACGAATTACCTCTCTCCTTTTGGGTTACTACATGAGAGTAGTAATTCAATTACTGAATCGGAATCGTCGCTGATTCCTAGTTTCTTTGTCAGCATTACTCCCGGTACACACAGAGGCTAGTCCTTAATTATGTTTGTATATTTTTTTACACTTAGTTTTTAAGTTAGTTTTAAGATATCTTTAAGTTAGTTTTAAGTATAATTTTTGTTTTCTTTTCTTCTTTTACAAAATCACAAAGTAAAGTGCCGGGAGCAAGCATGAAATACTCATAATTTTCTGAACCAACATTTCATTTTAAACATTAAGTACGTACTGAATACAATAATGTTATTAAATTAATACTCGAAATTTTTAAAATGTTACTTGATTCCGTTTAAATTGTTCATGTTAAGACTCAATAAAATTAAATTAAAATTAGGAACTTATGATAGAAGAAGTTACGCTAGAGGTGAAAATGTAAAGCCTTTGAGTTTTGAACGTTGATAATTATCTACGTTGAATATGTAAGCCTGTGTTCTTTGAGTTTTTTATGAGTTAACGAACATAATTAATAAATTCACAATTTTTGGGCCGATCAATAATATTACCAAACAAAGCAAAAGCTCTGTAAAATTCTCTCTTAATCTTAGAAGCATTAGAATCTTCGATTTGTTTCGCAAAATTGTTTGGATTGATTTTTTTAGAGGAATAATATTGAAAATGTACAAACTTTTTACAGATATAGCTTTTTAAAAACGATTCAATAGTTTAGAAGTTGTATATACACAAAACTTAGAACCACAATTAAAAACAAAAAATCATAAACAAAATTATATAACTTACATAGCTGTTGAAGATGCACCATTTAAATTTAAACTAGAAGGTTGTTCAGTTTCTTTCTCATGAACCTCCAAATCGGCCTTTTCGCATTGGGGAACATTTGAATCTTGATCATTTAGTGAATCATGTTCTAATGCTGAAGATTCTTCAATTATAGGAGTACCATTACGAGCAGCATCACTGCCTGTTATAATGGTGATACGTTCACATTTACCATAAAGATCGAAGACAGGATAGACGTGATTTGAAAGACCAGCTGTTAAATCTTCCAAATTTACCGAACCCACCATAATGACTGAAAATGTTAATTCATTTACATTGTAACTTTCTAATTAAATCAATTAAATTCGAATGAATACTTACTTAACATGCCAGCATGTGTTAAAGTCATTGTTATAACCGTACCCGGTTGTATATGATCCAAAGCTTCGCCATATTTTGAAGCTATTTTCTGGCCATTTATATTAAGATAATCATGGGTGGCCAACCAGCAAGGACGTTTGCATTGTAAAATGGACGGTGGTAAAGTAGCAGCATTTGCAAGTTGTGGATTTTGTCCCACAACTCCCAAACCTATTGTACCTTTCCATTTCGTATTTATAGCATCGATTTTTATCTAGACGATTTTGAAATTATTAAATTGGAAATCTATTTTTTTTTTAAATGACTTACACTTATACTTTCACCTTTACATAAAGGTTTGGTAACATATACCAAAGCATTATTATATGATTGTGTACGCATTGCCGATCTATGATCCTCTAGCAGACGTATGTTTTTTCCAGAACATTCTGCAAATTCATATATCAAAGCTTCTGAATCGATTGACTCTAACATGGAATCTTGTTTATTTAGGGGATCAACACCAAATTCTAAGGAATCTTGTAAACGTAAACTAAATGGCCTTAGAGGAGAAGTTGGACCTTGCGATGATATAACTTGTACTGCCATGGTAGAGCCTTGTAACTCCACCACTACATAAACGTCCTGCGAATTAAAAATATTAATGAATATAAAAATAATAAATTTTGTTTCAGTTTCCTCTTTTACTAACATTTGGTACATTTTGAAATTGAATATTCATATCCTCAGAGTTTAGTAAAACTCTTAAAGTTCTAGCCGGTGTTAATTCTAAAGCTATTCGATCTCCAACACGTAACCATTCCAATGACGTCATTGATCTATGTAATAATGTAGAATTATAACGTACTTCATTACCAGAAACATACCATACATTGGCTGGTATGCGTTTAATGCTTAGGGGAATGTTTTTACGAACATTATCATCGGATAAATTAAGATCCGTTATGCCAATGTTAAGGCAACCTTTAAATAGATGTTAATTAATTGAATATAATATAAAGTAATATAATTAGAGAAAACAGGGCCGTACGCAGGCATTTTTTGAGGGGTAAAATCTTCGAATTCGGCTTTACCGAATATTTTCTTAGCCCTCCACAGTGTTTCAGTTAAAAATATTTATAAGAATTGAATAAAGTTAGGGGAAACATGTTGTGATGTAAAAATATGTAAGATGATAAAATTTTGTGAGGTGAAAAAATATATTGATGTAAAAATTCTTTAAAGATGAAAAAATATTTTGAGGCAAAAAAAATAATATACTCATATATTACATATATACAGAATCAACAAACTCAACCGGGAGATCAGCAAGTTGGTCAACGAGCACAAGCGGAACAAATGGGTAGGTCACTTGAAGTCATGCAACCTCAGCACCGGTGCCAACAAGCTATGGTCTACGGCCGAATCCATCTCGAACATGTCCGAAAGGGACGACAGGGTTTCGATTACATTTGCCGACAGGACAATATCGGATCCAAAGAGGTGCGCGAGCTTTTATAGAGCACCCCGAGAAAGACAAGCCAAAAGGGAGTATCGTAAGGATACTGTACGAACTCCGAGTCACTCGCCCATCTATAATTTAGGCTGAGCTAAAACTACTTTCGTAAAAAACTAGTTTTTGCTTGTTTTTTTTATATGCGTTTTGACAAGTAAAAACTAGCAAGAGCCAAAAACTAGGTAGTTTTTGCATAGTCTAAATGCAGAATTGCACTTTTTAATGGCGCACTTCTCAAGTACACCCGCGGTCGCATACATCTTACCACTTCATTTTTCGAAGTTTTTTTTAAATTTCTCAGCTTATGTTTGGACCACATGAAAATTTTTTAAACATGGATTTTATAAATAAAAATACGGTTTTTAACAATCATCGATTTCAAAAGTATATTTTCCTCTTTTTCCATATGAAATAAAGGGTTTTTCAATAAGAGCGCTACAAAAGTTTTTTTAAATAAAACAAAAACGGTTTTCGATATCAATGAAATTCTTTATTCCTGTGAAAGTACGTTCGATGCCATTATGTATAGAAATCGATCTCTTTTGCATGGCCACCACAAACACGCTTGCAGAAGTCCAGACGCTGAACCCAATTTTCGACAGTTTTCAAGCATAAATCGGCCGATACTGCTGCAATTTCACGTTCGATATTCGTACGAAGTTCATCAATCGTCGCTGCCTTGATGGCATAGATTTGACGTAGCCCCACAGGAAATAGTCCAACGGCGTCAAATCGCACGACCGAGGCGGCCAATCGACTGGACCATTTCGTGATATAACACGTTCTCCAAACGTGGTTTGCAATAAATTGATTGTGACCTTCGCTGTGTGGCTTGTGGCGCCGTCCTGTTGGAACCACATGTCCTCCAAGTCCATATCATCCAATTGGGGCCAAAAATATTCGGTTATCATTGAACGGTAGCGATGCCTATTCACAGTAACGTGCCGGTCTTGATCATCACGGAAGAAGTACGGCCCAATGACGCCGCCGGCCCATAAACCGCACCAAACCGTAATTTTTTCGGGATGCAATGATGACTCATGGAGTACGTGTGGATTGCTGTCTGACCAATAACGCATATTTTGTTTATTGACGAAGCCATTCAGCCAGAAATGAGCCTCATCGCTGAAGATGATTTTTCGATGAAAATCCGAATCATTTTCAAGTTGTTGCTCAATTCACGAACATACGACGCTTCTGGTGGTCAAGCGGCTTCAGTTCTTGCGTCAATTTGATCTTGTAAGGATGTAGGCCAAGATCTTTTCGCAAAATTCGCCACAACGACGTCACAGAGATGCCCAACGCTTGAGAACGACGTGTGAGAGACACATTTGGGCTTTCTTCAACTGAAGCCTCAGCGGCAACAATATTCTCGACTCTACGGGCACTTCTTTGTCTCACTGGCACGGGAACATTTTGTACTGTGCCTATGGATTCAAATTTTTCCACTAGACGCTCAACTGTTGATCTGCTAGGACGATTATGATGACCGTAAATTGGACATAGCCCTCTTAACGTTGAGGTCACTGACTCCGAATTTCGGTAGTAAATTTTAATAATTTCGACTCGTTGTTGGCTCGTATATCTTTTCATCATGAAATGGCAAACCTTACTGAAGAGAAATGTCAAAAGAGCGGCAAGAAATATGGCGTCGTTTGCTTTCCCTGTCTTTCTACTTTTGTAGCGTCCCTGTTGAAAAACCCTTTACATAAAAGGATAATTTTGATTTTCATATATTTATCCCGGTTTTCAAAATATTTTCAATATTAAACAATATAAAAAAATTGCTGGTTGTTTACTAGAATATTAGATAAAATATTAGTACAATCTTAAGTCTAATAAGATGTCGACCCGGCTCTGGAGGCTATAACAGCTTCGATTCGACTCAACAAGTTTTTGCAATTCACTGTTTGAAATCTCATTTTCCCAGACATTTTCCAAAATTCTTTTTAGCTTCAGTTTACTCTGTGGCTTATTCTGAGCCACTTTACGTTTCATCACGTGCCATAAATGTTCGATAGGATTTAAAGACAAATCCATGTGCTGAATACCGAAGTCCTTGAATGTTTTTTGCACTTGTAAAAAAGATTTAAAATATTATTTAATAATTTTTAGGTACAAATATGCGAGTATAATGATAATACATATTTATAACCAAAACTTATCGTTTTGACACGGGGAAAGGGTGCGGAGTCATCCTGAAAGATAGTCTCACTAGAGTGTCCGTATTGCTCCTCTACAATAGGCACGACAAGTCGCGTTATGACTTTGCCATATCTTTCTCCGTTCATAATTTCATCCACAAACAACAAAGGACTCCATACATAATAAGATAAACATCCCCAGATCATTTGACTCTAAGGATGCTTGACCATTCTAATTACACACTCATCATTAAATCTTTCTCCTGGAAAATGTCGCATGTACGGGAGATTGTCGGCACAGTGCAAGTTAAACTTGCTCTCATCAGACCATATAACGTTTCGCCATTGGTCGATAGTCTGATTGCGGTGCACTTTGGCCCACTCCAACCGTTTAGCTCTCATTTTTTGTGTCAGGAGGAATTTTTTTTTGCTGGTCTACTGCGACAAATTCCGAGTTGTTTGATTTTCAGTCACATAACCAGGAGAAAGCCACATAACTCTAAGAATCCTCTTATGAGAAAAATTGTGCCATCATTGACAAGAGAGTTTGTGGTACACATCTCCACAAAGAGTCCACATCGTGCTCTCCAAACTTAGTATGTATATCTGCGAAATTTACTGGTGCTAGAACCATTTATAACGGGTTATAAACCGTCACTCGCACTATGGTCATCAGCCTTGTTGTCAGAATATAATAGGGTAGACAATCGTTAGTTGAATGATACCTACCCAGGTAGAGAAATACAAACGGCACAATGTTGGCCCGGTACTGGAGGCGGTAGTACATGTACTGGCAATGCGTCGGATTTTTAACGTTCACTGTACTGGCATGTTGTCGAAATGATAACACCAATAAACGCTTGGCCGTAGTAATTTCCCAACGTTGGCGCAGGCTTGGGATTTTATTTTTTTGGTATTATCCCAGTACATTTAATAACAAATTTAGTAGTTTGCTAGAACTTTACTGTCCTCTTAGTGTACATCACAGATTTTTAATGTATTCTTTCGAAACTTCACAAGAAAAGAATGGCGATGTCTCTCTTACATAAATAATTGTGTAATAGATGTAAAAATATGTAAGATTTATAAAATTGTTAATTTTAATAAATTAAAAAAAGCTCGTTAATTTTCAGAAAACAGTACTGGCCAAGCACGTTTTAAGTAGTACCGGCATTTCGTAAAAAACAGTGCTCTCCCAGTACAACTTTTGTTGTAACGTCGGCAATTTCTACCTGGGTAGTAATGTTACGTTATAATTCTTAAACTCCTTGCAAAGTTGTTCCAATCGAGATGGGTGCAAAAGTGTTTTTGCATTCCATATCCCTACTCGTGTGCGTTTGCCAAAGTTCGTCAGCATATCCTATCGGAGTGGTTTTAATAAATATGGGTTTTCTTGTCCTCAGGTTTTTGGATGAGTAACGGACCCGGCTAAAGCATCCGAGACTGGAGCTAGGGCTGGTAGCTAAGCCTACCAGACAGGCGAGGGGAAGATAGCCAATCACATTTGTATAGCGAGCACCTAATACAACAAAGACCAGCTTGCATACGTACCTAAACTGGCAGCTAACCGCAGTAGCTATTGCTACTGATTCGCCACGTCGCACAGTGCTTTGTCCCATAGGCAAAATTTAAAAAAAAAAGTGTATGCAGTGACTTATACGTTTTTAAAAAGGTGACATAATACCATAATTCAGTATCTCCTCTTGTTGTTAACAACAGAGGGCGCTAAAGTCAAAAATATTTTGAGCTAAAATAGTTAAACGAAAATCTAATTTTAACTGAATTACAAAAAAAATTGACAAAAATTCATTTTTAAAGAAACACGGTGGTTTTGTTATTCACTATATTCGCAATAAGCAGAAATTATTTTAAGTGAACATATTTTATAGAATAATATTTGGTGGCATCGAAACCTTTAGGCATTTTTTGACTGGAAATCCCAAAGTTGCTTAAGTTTGGTAGAGTCAAAAAAAAATATGGAACAACGTCTTTTTTTATTTACGATTTTAGGACATCTTGAATAGAATTTGAAAAAAAAATTGTTTTTAACCGCAAATTTAAAAATTTTATACATTTTTAAGGTACCACCAAAAATTAAAAAAAAATTTTAAGTAATGTAAACAATTGCTTGCCCGGGTAAAAATCTTAATATGGTGTCATACATAAGTATATCTTTTTTGATAAATCCCCATATACAACGACATACAACTTGATCCGAAAAATGGGCCATCTACATTTGTCTAATTATATCAAATTAAATATAATTTGATACAGTTTGATCCGAGATTTGTCCATATCCAGGACATCAAATTATATCTAATTTGATATAAAAATATCTGATTTTATAAAATTTTGTCTGATAGTAGGCATACTTTTTATGCATACCAGCTATTAAATTGACATTGAAATTTCTATGGTTTTAACAATTTTGAAGACCCAAATTTTAAAACATAAAATAAAAATTTATTTGAATACTTTTGTCTTCTAAATCGTACGCATCATTTTTTTAATATGATTTTACATGCAAAAACATCACGTGAAAATATTTGGCTAGGGAGTAATTAAATCTGAATTTGCAGATAACTAATTTTGATGTTATATTAAATTAAATTATATTTTTAGTACGACAAAATATACAGTGTTATAAAACTTAGTATCAAATTATATATAATCATATCGATCACTACATATAATTTGATTAGTTTTATAAGGCTTATGTAGTTATATATGGAGTCAGATTTGGGGATATGTAATAATATCAATTACCTTACAAAAAATTCGTTGAAAAAATAATATCAGATGTAGTTGTATATAATGAAATGTGTCTTAATGTGACTCCATTCATTGTCAGATGTAGCCCAATCACATGATATATGACAATATATAACTATTTTTACTCGGGTGCTCTAATTATAAGATGTTAGATAGTCCATTAGGATGTACAGTAGACGCTCGCAAATTAGAGCTTTCAGTAATTCGAACGTCCAGAAATTAGAATCAATGTTTGCAATACATTAAACGCTCTGAAATTTGAATTTAAAATTCTAATTTCTGAGCGTTTTTTTTTTTGGTTATTTGAATACACAGGAAATCCCCAATTTATTTTTATTCTGTTTGAATAAAGTAAAACTAAAAAGGGGAATCACCAAATTATATATGTTTTTCCCTATTTTTTTTTTTTTGTCGCATTTATGTACATTTTTGGCTAGTTTATTTGTGAAATTTGATACGCGTGTACATATTATTTGGCAGTCTCTATTAAATAGTGAAAGTGTATCATTTAAAATGTTAAATAAACGTAAAAAAAAACACTTTATCATTGGAAACGAAACGAAAAAAAACGTACAGAAATTAGAATAATTCAGAAATTAGAATTGCCTCAAAAACAAAGCGGTTCTAATTTGCGAGCGTCTACTGTATAATTTTCTGTAAAAAAAAATTTTAATTTTGAACCGCAAATTTTAATTTTTAACATTTTCTACATATCCCAATTTTTCAATTTTATATAGATATACAGTGAGGAGCAAAAGTGTAACAGGGTTAACATGGTTCAGATATTTTGCTTAAAATTTTTAACTATGAAAGCAAATCCAATAATTATTTCTAGCGTTATATATTTATTAACTTGTCGTAAGTAAAAAACAAGAAAAAAATTTTCTTTAAAAATTTTAAATATAAACTTAAAAATCATAAAAGTTTTGCTGTTTTTTTTCTATGCATTTGGGTGGATTGTTGCAAAATATGGTATTTATCTCTTCAAAAATTAGGTGTCTAATAAAATTTTACTTATTATTCAGGTCGCAAGCCCATCTTGGGGTATGACAATATTAACAATATTGATTATTTTAGTAAATCCAAAAATATTTAACGGGACAATAGAATGGACTATTTGGTATTCAAAAATGTTTCGATTGGGTTTCCCTATTAAATAAAATGTTTTTGAAGACTATGTATATTAAGGTTATGACTCATTTTTAACAAAAATTTTACCTATCACCACGTGATAGGCAATACTAAATTAATAATAAAAATCGTATTTGCGGGTCATTTCGGCAAAAAAAACCTTCCGCACCAAATGCAATTTGTAAAAATAATATTTGCTCGGGGATTTTGTTTAATTTACATAACGAATTATTACAAAAATTATTGTAAACGACAAAAAATGTATCCAAAAGTCCCTCCAAAAAGGTTTCGTAATTTTTACCATAAATTGCTTTTAATAAGCATCGTTTGAGTCTCATATGTTTAAAACTTCGGAGAAATATTTTAATTAAACTAAAACCATATAGAGCAAATTTCAACCCTTTTGGTGCGGGAACTTTTTTGACAGTAGCGAAAAAGTAAGATTGCGTTTCTTAATATTTTTTTATGGCCTTTTTGGCTAGGGCATGTAAAATTTGATATTTGCAAAAAAAATCAAAAAGTCATAACCCTAATGTATATTGCAAATTTGGCCGAAATTCTAAATTTTTGACAAAAAATGCCTTATTTTTCTATGGTAGATAGTAAATTCAATCCTTTAATTCTAAGCCATTAATTTTTCTTCAATATACTGTCATTTAAAACATCAGATGAAACCCATTTAGATTAGGGCGCCTAAATTGTAGTGAACATGTCAACAGCTTTCATGGTTTGGGGGATCCGTATATGGTAGTGTTATTAGAATTATTATTAAACTAGTAATATGAACCAGTTTTGTGTACAAAATTATTCACTGCCACATTTGTAGATAAAATATATAAAAATAATGTGCTTTTAATTCGTTTATCGTCCTTACGACGTTTCCCCCAAAAAGAGGGCTTCAAACATAGAAACTTGTAGCAATCTACTTCAAGATATGGGCTACCTAGTAAAATGGGTTTCATCTGATGTTCTATATTGACGGTATATCAAAGGAAAATGAGTGCCACAAAAGTTAATAACCGAACTTACTAGCTATCATAGAAAACTATCACATTTTTTGCGAAAAGTGTAGAACTGTGCCCAAAATCAAAAATTCAAAAATCATCTAAAAAAATTTTTAGTAGGAAAAGCAACCCAACCAGCACATTTTAATATTAATTAATATTTAATACTTTTGGATTTAAGAAAATTTTCAGCATGATAAACATATCCAGCCCTTAAAAACGGCTTGCGACCTGAACAATAGGGAAATATTACTTAATACTCACTTTTTCACCAGATAAATGGAATATGTTCCCAATGACACATAAAAGCCGAAAAAATGTTATGATTTTTTAAGTTAATATTAAAAATTTCTTAAGAAATTTATCAAAACTTAACAGAGTGCAAAAGTGTAACATTTGTCATAATATAGAAAAATGTCTTCATCTTCTTCGTTAATTAAAATACTTTAAATATTGTTATTGATTTCTAATTAGAACAGATTAATAAACAAATAAATTTAGAAAAAATTATTTGATTTGGTTTCGTAGTTAAAAATAAAAAGCAGAATAACTAAACAATGTGTACCCTGTTACACTTTTGCTCCTCACTGTATATGTATGTATTAGGGATACCGATCCCGAACTCCCGGGATTGGTCTTGAAAAAATCCCGGGATTTCCGATTTCATTATTTGGCATATTTTATCTCTTTTTTTATTTGTTTTCATTGTTATATTCGACCTAAACCACATAAATCTAATATCTTATTAAATGTTATTAAAAAAACTAATTTTTCCCATTCATAAATAATAGATTAAAATAGATTACAGATTAAATAAATCTGAATAAAAACCTTTAAATAATTTAAAAACTTTTATTCAGCTGCGAAACTTTTGAAAATCGTAATTTAGCTTTTAACGGACATGTTTTTATTTATTTTATTGATGATTTGCTAAAATCATAACTTCATGCAAAATAATTTTGTCGACTTAAAACAGCAAACAGCCTTTCTGAATTCAGCAGAGGTATGTGCTTAATATTTTTTGTTAGTTGATTTAAAAAAAACTAATAATCACTAAATATTTCTGATGATTTCAGCATTCAATTAATTTTAGCCAAATACGAGGGCGACCGCAAAAGTAACTGGCCTAACATAAAAAGAACCGTTTTTTTGGAATTATTATTATTTATTTTTCAACATAATCTCCTTCCAACTCAATACACTTCATCAAACGTTTTTCAAGTTTTTTAATTCCATCCGAAAAATAAGATTTTTCAAGACCTTCAAAATATGCCTCAGTTTCAGCAATAACCTCGCTATTGGACGAAAATTTTTTGCCACCGAGAAATTTTTTTAAATTTGGAAACAAGAAATAATCAGAAGGAGCTAAATCTGGACTATATGGTGGATGCGGAGCAATTTGAAATCGTAATTCGGCCAGTTTTTGTTGAGTTAAAAATGCGATTTTTTGGGGCAAAGTCAACAAACGCGGCACCCATCTTGCAGATAGCTTTTTCATGTGGAGTTCATCATGTAAAATACTCCAAACTTGTTTTTCGTGTATTTTAACAATATCAGCAAGTTCTCTGAGCTTTATTCGTCTATCTTTAGTCACTTCATTAAATATTTTTCTAATGTTTTCAATAGTAGTAGCAGTTTTCGGTCTTCCAGAGCGTTGTTCATCTTCCGTACTTGAACGAACCATTTTAAATTGTTGAACCCAGGATTTCACGGTGGAGTATGATGGTGCATTATCACCATGAACAGAATCCAATTTCGGAAATTTAACACTTATTTAGTAAACAAGTTCTGTTGATTTCTGTAGTTTTAATCGCGGAACTTTTTTTTGTAAATTTTTTTCAATTTTCTGCTATTTTTACATACTTATTTCTATGAGTGTAGTCTCTGTTTAATGTCAGATTCACAATGCTGTAGTACTCCACTCTGAGTAGATTTTGTTCCTTTCTTTTTTGCACTTAAATATTTTTGGTATCATGCTATCTCTATTTTAAACACTCCACTCTGCAGCGTGGAGTACTCCAGCATTGTGAATCCGGCTTAATTTGTTTATTTCTTCATACTACAAGAAATAATAAGTAGATTTATAATGAAATATTTAAATTTTTAGGGTTTATTTCAGCTATTTACTTTTAAAATTAAAAATATAATGAAACAAGAAATCCCAAAACCCCGAAAAATCCCGGGATCCCGGGATTTAAATTTTCAAAATCCCGAATCCCGGGATTTGTAAAAACCAGTCCCGTTCGGCATCCCTAGTATGTATGTAGATGTATATGATGTCCCTTAAAATACGATTTGTCGATTTTCATTCATTACACAACCAAGTTTTCATCTAGTAGGTTCAGAATTGAAGAATTAATTTTTTTTTAGAACACTTTAGCCGTGCTGAATTGCCGCCGAAAATGGCCCATTTTTTAAAAAGAAAATAGTATATCAATTAAAAATTCACATAATTCGTTTTTTTTTCCAAACACTAGTTTTTTATTTAACTTGTTCATTAAATATACTTAAAATTATTCAGATACGGAATTTTGGTTTCGCTGGATATCATTAACCCACTTTAACCTAGAACCGAAATGCCCATAAATTTAATGGAAATGCAAAAATTTTAATTTTTTTTTCAAAAACATAATTTGGAAATGTCAAAAGCTATTTTTGTAATATAATAGTTATTATTAAAGAAAAATAATAAATTGAAAAAATGATAATTCGGGTTTTGTGTGGGGAGCAACTCCTTTCCAGGACATTTTATGAAAATTGATTATTTTGCCAAAAATAGTTTTCACTAAATTTTAGCAAGTTACCAATATTTTTGACCATGTGTGTGTCATATTGAAGGTTTTGCTAAAATAAAATAACATTGCACCATAAAAAAACTTGTAAAAATTTTGCAATAATACTGCTCGTCTGTGGCGCCCTTAAAATTGATAATGAATGAGAAAAAGGATATATGGGAGTCATATCCTTGCACCGAATGAAACAAAATTTGCCACAGAGATAAAAAGTATAATTTTATAAACCAATGTAAGTTTCTAGTGCATTCTGATCTTAAATCTGGCAAAATATAGTTTTTGAGAAAAAGGATATATTGGAGGTAAAAAAGAGCTAAAAAGTATTATTTTAAGAACTATTTTAAGTTTTTGGTGCATTCTGATCATAAATGTAGCCAAAATATAGTTTTTTTAGAAAAAGGATATATGGGAGGTAGTCATGTCCTTGCCTCTTGGACGAAGCACTGTGCGTCGCTTCGAGGATCATAGAATTAAAGTGGAGACCCTTGCAACGCGTAGGCTCTTTAAGATTCTACTCTCTACTCTACTACTCTGAGGTGAAAAAATTATTCACTTTTAGGATTCTTTTGAAATAAATATAACGAAATATTTTATTCACCAGACGTTACTATGAAATTGTACAAAAAGCACCAATTTGTATTAAAAATATAGAGCTGTCCTTACATTTTAACTCACTTATTTTCAATGGCAAACTGCCCATGTGAACTACAAATATTTTAGGTAAAAATTTAGATTATACTAAATAAGTGCGCAAGCCCTTTGCCGCTGCGTACTGCCCTGATAGATACAAATACATATTACTGTTCTTAAACTTACCGGCAAATAAGGGATTATGTGACACAAGTTTTATTTCAAATGGTGAACCTACACTTAAAGGATGTTCCGAAAATACAACACATCTTGATAACGCAGCCGAAGTACCGGCCAAACGTGAAGCTACTGTCCAATTTTGCGTTAAGGTAACATTACCCGATATGCAAGTCCAACGATGTTTTGTTTCCAAAGTAGCTGGTTGTATGACTGAAGTAGCCTGACAACTTTGTGAATTCTCACTGGTAGCATAAGGTGCACGCATATCTGGGACAGGCAACTGAATCAATGAAACCTGAGCACACTGACCATATAAATCAACAACAGCCCAAACATTGGGCGAACGACATTCACAGGCGGGACCTTGATCGACACCATCAATAAAGAAGTGTATAAAATCGCCATTGCGCATAACACCAACTCTAGCACCAGTGCCTAAAGTATCGAGATCCACCAAAACATTTGAACGTAACTTTTTGCGATTATGAAAGATCATAGGACCACAGAGAATTATAGTGTCGGTAGCATCCATTTCTGTAGCATTTGCTGCTAGTTGTATATCTTCTGGCCGAGAACCGGTAACACCAATTTCAATATTACCCGACCAATGACGTACCATAGTCTCGAGTACAACTTCAAATAATTCTCTTTGCCTTAGAGGACGATTACTGAATACTATGGCATCATTGAATTCAGCCAAAGAATTAGGACGTGATGCAATTAAACCACTATGTGAAATGCTAGCATTTTTACCATGTATAGTATGGAATCGTAAAGGGGTCTCACTATATAGAGTAGTATTGGATATGGTAGAATTTCCCGTATCGGGACTATTACATTCAGAAGTATCCACAATAGAAGCCTGAGCTGCTTGGCCGTACAAATCAATAACACCAAAAACACGTTCGGGTACATTTGTAGCTGATGGGCCTTGATCGACACCATTAACAAAGAAATGTAAGGTGCCCTCATCTTTACGTACTACCCCAACACGATCACCAACTTGTAAACGATCTAGATTTTGACCATATTGTTCTATAACCGTAATACCATTATGCATAACACCATTTCCGGTCATCATCCAAGTACCAGATCTGGGAACCAATGATTTTTGGAAGTAAATTTAAATTGTTTAAGAAAAAACTATTTCCTCAAACTCACCTAACATTGGTCATGGTAAATGGGAAATCCAGTTCTTCTGCGCTGTGTGTTGTCACGCCCATTTCCACTGAACCTGCCCACTTGGTTACTACACGTTCCAAACGTACTTGAAATAATTCATTAGGTCTTAAGGGACGCCTTGTAAGCACTACACCATTATTAAAATCATCGGAAGCACTTAAATCATATAAAATTTTTATATGAATATACATATCTGTGGACTTTAGGCAAAAAAACTTATTATTTCAAAAAAACAAATACTAAAACAACTTTTATGCCCGATTACTGAATGTTCAATTAGTTACTAACCATAACTTTAACTTACACATTGGTTGTTGTTTCTCATATAAAATTTAAATGTCGTCTAAATGGACATTCAGTAAAGGAGCCTTAAAATAATTTTTTTTTTGTAAAATTCAAACTTTTTGTGTTAATTTTAAACATTACATATCAAGGAAGCTGATATTATGTCTGTTCCCGTACTTTACCGCGGGTACCCAAAACAGCCCAAACAAGAACAATTTACACACAATTTTGAGTACGGGAACGCCTTTGGGCTGGTATGGTTAACCCAAAACAACACGAAACAACTCAAACAACAACAATTTACACACAATTTTTCATATGGGAACATCTTAAATAGATTTAAGTTATTTTGTTAAAAGTTCACTGATATATAGATTTTAACACATAACTCAATTTCTTACTTACTTTGGTCTTAAAGCTGTTCTTCCCGAATGTGTTACACACGCATGTGAACCACATAAAGGATGAAATGTTAAACGGTCATCATTACGTTGATTACCAGCAGGAGCCGTAAGTGCTGAATCTGCCATGGCAGCAACTTCACTTTCAGGACTTAATAAACTCAATACCGGAGTAGGAGCAGCTGAATTGCCTACACCACCAACAAGAACAGTGGTATTTCCTAAACCACCTATGGCCGCAGCGGCATTTGAAGAAATCAAATTATTTCGCCTTGTAACTAAATTCTGTTGTTCGCGTTCATCCCGATCTACTATGGTAACCTTAATAGTCATACCATACAAATCAATAACACCCCATAAAGTAGAAGCCACTCTCGTAGCAGCCACACCTTGATCTTGACCATTTATGTAGTAATGTAAATTACCATTTGATTTACGCATCATACCAACACGATCACCTTCACGTAATTCATCTAAATTAAATTCACCATACTGACGTCGTGTACCCTTTCCATTGGTTAGAATACCACAGCCAGACATCATTATAGTGCCCGAACGCATATTAGTCATGGTAGCCGGAAAATGTAAAACGTTAGGATTATGTGTTGTAACTCCCACTTCTATGGAACCCGACCACTTATCTACCAATTTATCTATACGTATTTCAAAGAGCTCATTGTCTTTAAGTGGTCGATGAGTCATGACGACGCCATTATTAAATTCGTCCAATGGTCTACGTCTTTCCGCCGAACGACAATTGGGTGACAACTTTACCAATGAACCACAGCGTGTATGAAATCTTAAACGATCATTCATATCATAATAATCACCCACCGAAGATGATATAGATGATGTTGTAGTACCGGCATTTGTTAAGGGTAGACTACAAAATCCCGTTGTTGGTAGCGAGGATAAAACAGCTCCTGTAGTTATAGGTCCAGTAGATTCAGCATGAGTGTTTATTGGATTTGGATTGAATGAACTGGTAACAGTGACATCAACACACATGGGTACCTCAATATTTTGTACAATTTGTTGGGAATGTTGTGATGAAGTATCAGAAAAGTCCTAGAATTACAAAAATTTGAAGAAAATAATTTGGTGATTTTGAAAAATTGTTCCTTATTTTAAGATAGAGTTTGTATGATAAACATTATCTTTTAAGCTAGATAAAGTTGTTCCGAATAGTTTTTGTTAATAAACTTGAAAACGGCTGGCAAAATTAATTTTCAGTTTTTAAAACTTATTTAACAAATTGTTAAAAATAACCTGCTGAAGGCATGTCCCTATCCGAATTTCATTCTTGCCCAAGGAAATCGTCAGGGATGACGTTTTAGAATTTCTAGAAATAATTATCAGGTTAAATTGCAAATTCAATGAGAATTTCTTGTTCTCATCTAGGAGCGTTATTCAACATTTAAAAAATCAAATAACAACACAACCAGTGTGAATAACATTGAACCTCAGTGAATAACATTGCACCTTGAAACTCAGTTTTTAATATTCCCAATAAACCAAAGAACGAAACGATAGCGAAATCGCTATCACCTTAATTGGGCAATTAGTTGCGAAATCTAGGTGTTCTTAACATAACGACTTCATTATCAATTTTTCATTATTGGCTTCATTTCAGCTCTTTTTAAAATGATTCCGATTTTGCTATCTGTTATGTTTTTATTGTTAGATGGCAACCCTTATTTCTATTCATTATTCCTTTTATTTATTTTCTATAAAACGTTAAGATTTTATATACAATAGGTCCGTTCCTTTACGTAAACGCGGGAAAAAAGCGTTCTCGTACTCGAAAATTGGGTAAATGGGAGCGTTCAAGAGAGTGAATTTGTGTTTCTCTTTTTACCAAAGTTACCCAAACTTTTTCTTCGGGTAACTTTGGTAAATTGTAAAACTAACAGCTGATTCAATGATAACCAAAAACAACAATTCCCAGCTAAAAATCGCCATATATGGATTTAATTGATACAAAATGTATCAATTATTTTTATAAATTTAACCAGAAAAATTACAATTTTTATTAATTTCTTGGCTTTATATTTTTATAGGTATTTACTCATTTTGTGAATTTGTGTACGAGTAAGAGGAAAAAATAAGGTTGCGTTTTTAAATGTTCTTGAAGTTACGGATTGGATACGCGATTGATATATATTAGAGCGAGTCACCTTATTTGTAATTTTCCAAATTAAAATCATTGCCTACGGTGCACAGTGTCAGATTTTGCCATTTTAGGAGGACTAAAGTCTGTATTTTGAAAACTATTAAAGGTATTGCCACGAATTTTTGAACTAGGTCATGAAAATACGCATCCTTTTTGAAAAAATGGGCGAAATCGGACAACTGCTATGCCCACTCCCCATATAACAGTAAGAATATATATGCACAGGGTGTCCCAACCAAAGATGCAAAGTGGTCGCCAGGGGATTCCTTAAGACAAAACAATAATGTAAAGTTACTCGGACGTTACTACATTGAAAAAAATGTTATAGCTCGTCAAAAATAAATAAACCAAAAAGTTTTCAGAGAATTATCTTAATATTTTTTATTATGATAGAAGGATCTATGACAATTATGTGTGAAACAAAATATAGGCCAAATGCTCGACACGGCTTCGGTGACGTACCTCTATCCGATAATCCATATTTTCAATGACTCTGAGACATAATTGAGGTTCAATGTCGTTAATGTGCCGAATTATCTCATCCTTTAGGTCTTGAATTGTTCTTGGCTTATTGACGTTCACTTTTTCTTTTAAATATTCCCCAAGAAAAAAGTCCAACGGTGTCGAATCACATGATCGTGGCGGACAATTAACATCGCCACAACGTGAGATAACACGGCCATTGAATTTCTCGCGCAAAAGAGCCATTGTTTCGTTGGCTGTGTGGCAAGTGTTGGAAGCACATATCGTCCAGGTTCATATCCTCAATTTCTGGCCACAAGAAGTCCGTTGGCATCTCGCGATAGCGAACACCATTCACGGTAACTGCTTGGCCGACCTCATTTTCGAAGAAGTGCGGCCCGATGATGACGCCAGCCCATAAACAGTCACTCTTTGTGGATGCATCGGCTTTTCAATAATCACTCGTCGATTCTCATTTTCCCAAATGCGGCAATTGTGCTTGTTAACGAATCAACTGAGGTGAAAGTGTGCTCCGTTCTGTCTGTTCAACCAACTATTCGGGGTATTCAGTTCTGGAGTCAATTGAACCTTGTAAGCGTGTAAATTCAAATCTTTATTCAAAATTCGCATCTGTGCTGTTCGTGAGATGTTCAATTGTTGAGCACGACGACGAGTCGAGGTTGGTTCTTAGCTCACAGGGCTCTTCAACTTTTTTGTCAAAGTTCAATATTATTTATAATATTTGCAATATTAAAATCGTATTATTTATATGAATATACCCAGGTAGAAAGATACAAACGGCACAATGTCGGCCCGGTATCGGAGACGGTAGTACATGTACTGGCAAAGCGTCGGATTTTTAACTTTCACTGGCATGTTGTCGAAATGATAACACCAATAAACGCTTGGCCGTAGTTATTTCCCAACGTTGGCGCAGGCTTGGGATTTTATTTTTTTGGTATTATCCCAGTACATATAATAACAAATTAAGTAGTTTGCTAGAACTTTACTGTCCTCTTAGTGTACATCAAAATTTTTTAAGTTATTCTTTCGAAACTTCACAAGAAAAGAATGGTGATGTCTCTCTTACATAAATAATTGTGTAATAGATGTAAAAATACGTAAAATTTATAAAATTGTTAATTTTAATAGATTAAAAAAAGCTCGTTAATTTTCAGAAAACAGTACTGGCAAAGCACGTTTTAAGTAGTACCGGCATTTCGTAAAAAACAGTGCTCTTCCAGTACAACTTTTGTTGTAATGTCGGCAATTTCTACCTGGGTATTTTACTTAAAACCTACTTATTATTCAATCTCTATCTCTATATATAAAAGAATAACGTGAGTGACTGACTCAACATCGCCCAGCCCAAACCGCTGTAGCTAAGAAGTTGAAATTTGGTATGTAGGCGTAGACGTCTGCTAAGACGGGATTTTTGGAAATTCCTACCGGAACGGGCAAAAAGGGGGAAAGTCTCCCCCTTGACGGCCTGTCATAACCCCTTTGGCTAGAAAGCTAAATTTAAGATATGTGTTCCTTGGAGTAGGGGCTAACTTTTCTGGAAAGTACTTTCTGGAATTTTGGACAGGGACGTTGTAAAAATGGGGGTTAAAAAGGGGAAAAAGGCCCCCCTTGACGGCCTGCCCAAACCACTGGAGGTAGGAAGTTGAAATTTGGTATAAAGGTTCCTCCATTATCGTAGACATCCACCAAGACGGGAGTTTTGGAAATTTTTACAGGGACGGGCAAAAAGGGGAAAAAGTCTCCCCCTTGACGGCCTGCTCAAACTGCTGGAGCTATGAAGTTGAAATTTGGTATGTAGGTTCCTCGACCGGTGTAGACGTCCGTTGAGACGGCATTTTTGGAAATTCTTATCGGGAGGGGCAAAAAGGGGACAAAAAAAGTACCTTTTTCAATGAAGTACTTTTTTCCATAAAAAGTACCTTTTTCCAAAAAAAAAAAGTACCTTTTTCCAAAAAAGAAACTTTTTCCAAAAAAAGTACCTTTTTCCAAAAAAAATTACCTTTTTCCAAAACAAAGTACCTTTTTCCAAAAAAAAGTACATTTTTCCAAAAAAAGTACCTTTTTATAAAAAAATTTACCTTTTCCAAAAAAAGTACCTTTTTCAAAAAAGTACCTTTTCCAAAAAAAGTACCTTTTTCCAAAAAAAATACATTTTTCCAAAAAAATACGTTTTTCAAAAAAAGTACAAATAAAGTATTTTGTAAAAACAAAGTATCTTTTTCGAAAAAATTTCGCTTTTTCCAAAAAGTACCATTTAAAAAAATATAATTTCAAAAAAAGTACTTTTTTTCCTCCCCCCACGGATATCTCCACTAAAACAAGGTTTCTTGATATTCGGCATAGACGTGCGCTAAGACGGGGTTTTTGGAAATTCCTTCCGGAACGGAAAAAAAGGGGAAGGTCTCCCCATAAACAGTCTCACAAATTGGAAAAGTGCCTGCCCAAACCACTGGAGGTAAGAAGTTGAAATTTGGTATAAAGGTTCCTCCACTGTAGTAGACATCGACTAAGTTTATATTTTTGGAATTCCCTACAGGATATCCCAAAAGCAAATTCGGTATGTGAGTTCCTCCTTCTGTGTAGGCGTCCGCTTAAGGGGAAATAAAGGGAAAAGTCTCCTCCTTGACGGCCTGCCGTCATTGCCAACCTAAAATTTTAAATATGTATTCCTTGGAGTAGGACTAACTCACCGGCAACGTAATTTTTCTATTTTGGAACAGGAACATAGTAAAAATGGTGGTTGAAAGGGAAAAATTTCTCCAATAACGGCCTGCCCAAACCGCTGAAGCAATGAAGTTGAAATTTGGTATGAATGTTCCTCATCCATCGCAGATAGCCGCGAAGATGGAATTTTTGTAAATTCCTAAAGGGAGGGGCAAAAACAAGAAAAGCCTCCCCTTGGTGGCCTGTAAAAACCCCTTCGGCTAGAAACCTGAAATTTAAAATGTGGGTCCCTGGAGTAAGGGCTAACTTATTAGAAAGATACTTTTTTTGAATTTTGGACAGGGTCGTTATAAAATGGGGGCTCAAAAAGGGAAAGTGGCCCCTTAATGACCTGTCCAAACTGCTGGAACAAGGAAACTGAAATTCGGTACTTAGGTTCCTCTTCCAGCCTAATTCCAGTGGAAGTTAAGATGCTGCTTGATAATTATGATATTATTGGAACATATTTACACCGAATTGTTACGTCATCTTTATATACGGAAGTTTTTCCGGATTGTTTTAAAGAATCGTATGTTGTTCCATTCCAAAAAATAAAAAGTACAAAAGATCCTCAAGAAATTCGTCCGGTTAATATGTTAATGACAATAAACAAAATTTTGGAAAAAGTAGTGCACGGTCAATTAAATAAATACTTTGAAGAAAACAATTTATTGAACGAAACACAATCTGGCTTCAGACACAATCATAGTTGTGAATCTCTGTTATATTTGGTAGTGACTCAATGGAAGACAGAAGTGAGAAATAAAAATTGTGTGGTGGCAGTCTTTATAGATTTAAAACGAGCGTTTGAAACAATTAACAGAGAAATACTTTTAGAAAAGCTTCAAAGATAAAAAATATTGAATTAAAGTGGTTTAGCAGTTATCTAGAAAATAGAACTCAACGAACAAAATTTGGAAAATATACACTCCGTTTCAAAACTATGCCGAACTATAAAATAGCTGATATATGAGGTTCTGAATAATTGAGACATATAAAGGATCTTATAACTAAAACTTACATCCAAAATACATATTTTTCCAAAAAAAAAATTATTTTAATGTAGATTAATTTAAATCGCCATTATTTTTTGCTAGTGTTTCATAACTATAGCCGCACTTTCAGAAAAATGGATTTGGAAGTTAAAAACATTTGAGTAAAAATTAAATAAAATAATTTAATATTAGGTAAAGTCGACCTGATTTTAATTAATACCAAAAATTGCATTTGGCATCCGCCATTGTACACTATCCACCAATTTTGTTCATTCATTGGTCTTCAAACACACGTTTCTGCCCTTTTGATATCAAAAACTGTTTGATACTATCGATTTTCTGGAAAACAATTACATAACAAAATTCCGTAGGTATTCTAAATTCGGCTCTTATCCCAAAAATATATGGGTCATTCCACAGCTTTAGTATTTTTTTTTTGATTGGTCTCTATTATGGAAATTCAAAACCGCATTCGGCTAGAAAATTTCTGGAAGAACTTGTTTTGGAAGCCAAGTTTTTAACTAATGAAGGTATAAATATTTTTTATTATTTTAAGAAAATTTGTGGAACTTATGCCACATTTTTATGGCTCAAGCTCGGTGACAATGAATATTCACAATCTAATACATATTTCAAATGACGTAAATGATATGGGGGCGCCTATATCACAATTTTTCAACATTTGATTTTGAAAATAGCTTAGGTTTTGTTAAATCTATTATAAAATCTGGGGAAACCTTTACACACTTCTGAATCTAGAGTTTTTTCTTTCGTAAACATTTATGGATTTTGAATTGATATATATTCATCCTGATAATATATGTGTGTTTATTACACAATGGGAACATTATGATTGTGAAAGAAATTTTTAGTACAAAACATACGAAACAAATACAGTGATATTCATTTGAAAGGCAACATTTTCAAGGAAACTAAAAATTTTTTTGACTACCCGATCTAATCAAAGGAGGTCGGATTATATAATGTAACAAATTTAGATGAAAACAACACTGAAATAGGATACATATGGTGGAAGCTAAATGCATTCTTACCAGAGAACGGTTTGAGTACATTCGTTTTTATTGTGCAGTCATACCATTCATTGCTTTTGCCATGTATTCATGCAACAACAATAACTAATGCTATTGCTATTATATATGTACATTCATTGTTTTTGATGAGTGGTTTTTACGCATTATTTTTATAATGCCACTACATGTCAAGCAACGAAATGAAGAGATGACGCATTAAAAAAATAAAATCAATCACAAACTTCATTTAGTATTCGTTGACCTGTTGCAGTATTTTGAAAAATGCAGTGTGAAGAAATTTCCATTTTTTTTATTTAATTATGAAATATGCATATATTTTCTCATTTTGTTAATGTTTAAGTGAAAAAAATAAACACCAAAAATATACTAAAATATTTGACAGAAAAAAATTTTAAATTTTTATACAACCAAGATTGAGACCATTCGTAACAATCGGTTTGTATTCATACCAATAATTTTATATTCGTTGCTTTTGTGAGTGTTAGGTAAGATTAACAGAAGACATGCAGTGCAATCCATGGCTTTCGTCATACTAACTTTTTTCAATTGTGTCTGTATTGCTTTACTGAAATGATGTGTATTGACAACAATATGCACATTTTTTGTGATTGCATTCAAACGCATAAAATAAGGCACTCAAACCGTTCTCTGATTCTTACAACATTTTATAACGAATCAATTGCTATTTCTCTTTTACTTAAATAATTGCAACAAAATATTACAAAAGTAATAAAAAATAATTTTTAGTACTAAAACACATACAATCTTTCTTTTAATCAACAGTTGTAAAACTTGTTAAAAGGCGTTATCAAAGCATTTTAAAGATGGTCGTTTCCAAACGTTCTCAAAACGTTTTATTTTTGATATAAACAATGCTTTGAGAGTACTTAGTTTTTTGTACCATCATCAATTTCTGGCTGGGTAGTTATGAAACACTAGTAAAAAATAATGGCGATTTAAATTTATCTGCATTAAAAAAATTTTTTTTTTTTTTGGTAAAATATGTATTTTGGATGTAAGTTATAAGGTCTTTTATATGTCTAAATTATTCAGAACCTCATATATCCGCTGTTTTATAGTGCGGCTATAGTTATGAAACGGAGTGTATATCTACTAGGGATTTTCCGGACTTTTTTATTTCCCGGGAAGAGGGAATAAAAAAATTTTAACAAAATTGTTAATGAAAACCACCTATATAGTAATTTTTGTTAAAAAAAAAACACTATTTCAGTACAAATTCATTCTGTGTAGTGAGAATTCAAAGTAAAAATATCAGAATGTTGAACATTTGATTTCACATAAATTACTCTAAGCACTGCCAAATGAATTGCATGATTCCAGCAGAAAGCACCCACTACTGGACTGTCGGAAACAAACCGTTTCATCACATTTGGCCCATTAGATATGGCGGCCACAATGTTATTTTCCAAAGACAAATAAAACTCTTCTAGTCTTATTTCTACAATTTGTGATGGCGACCATTTAATGGGGGGCCGAATGTCGGGAAAATTGCATTTTATTATGGATGAACTAAATTTTTATTTGAGTGTAAATTTGAAAAACACTTTATTGGAAAATTTTGTTTGAAAACATTTTTTTATGTTGTCAAGAAAATTGTAAAATTTTCATTCATTCATAATTTAGAATTTGTGTAAAAAGTATAATTTGAAATTTTTAAGAAAAATATATTGATAAATATTACAGTCCACGGATCGAATAGTGAAAGAATTTGCTGTGAGATAAAAGCCAAATATAGAAAAGAATATATCGGACATTATCTTTATTAAACATCAGCTGAAATCTGGCTTGGAAGTAGCCGGTTATATTGATTATAAAAAGAGTTTACATATATCTTATTTGCGCTAAGAAGGATGTACTAATTGGGTCAGTATTTTTTTTAACGTTTGCCTATTGCACCTGAATCCCATTATTTCGGCACTTTCAACTGGCATAAGACTATTATTGTACTATTATTTGGAAAATATTTGAAGAGACTTGTACCGTAAAAATTGAAAGAGGATATAACAGAGGAAATTGTTTTGAAAGATTTTGGTGATAAACATTGGATTTTTTTTTGTTGTGGCTCAAAGGCAATGAATTTTGTATACTTGGTGTAAAAGATTTGAACCTTGTTTGATAATATGCTGATCACAAGAATCTAAAGGTATGAAATATAGTGAAACCGGTGGCTGCCGCACAATTATAAAAAAAATAAAAAAAAAATATAGAGATCAATTTTTTTATAGAATTTCTCTCACTTTGTGAAGATTTCTTTTATGGTTCATTGTAATATATTTTAAGTGCGTTTTGCCAATTAAAAAAAAAAAAAAAAAAAAAAAAAAAAAAGTTAGTTCCATTAAAATTTTCTTAAATTTTTTTAAGTTAATTTGTTCTCCTATTTCATAAAAAAAAAAAAAAAAATTTACGAGATTCATTTAATTTACCTAGTTTAATTTTAATTATTTTAATATGTGATTTTATGGTCACCTAATTTGAATTTTTTATTTTAAACAATCAAACGTAAACTTCATTAAAACTTAATTACACAAACTTTTATACATATCTTAAACATATAAACAACCATGCCATACTTATCAATCATATACATACAGTAAATTTTCTCACTCTCTCAATTAGAAAATTTTGATCACTGATTGAGTAACACACACACAAATCAATATACTAACTGACTAGCATATATACTAACTAAATTAATAAAACTTAAAGCCAAAGGTATTCTTCGTCTGCGAGCGCTTGGGGACATCGATGGATATGCTCACGTAAGTTTGTTTGATTTTTGTTTTTATGTACATATATATCTAAATTCCACTACCAATCTACACTTGCCCACATATCATAGAAAAGAAAAGACAAATAAATATCTATTAAATATGTCACTAATGAATAGTGAGTTTATTGGCATCTTAAGCTGCCTACACACTAGGGAACATGGTTGATGGAACAAAAAATATCAAAAAATTTTGTAAACACGAAATGCACGCTCTCAACACGCACACACACACAAACGCACTCACACATTCACAAAAAATGCTCTCTTTTTTTAAGTATGTTCCCTAGTGTGTAGGCAGCTTTATAATCATGATTTTTTTTGAACAGGGTTGCCATATGTTACTAAAATTAATTTATTACAAAATAAATTAATATTTACATGGATTTTAATTGATTTAGAATAGATATTCACATTTCTTTTAAACAAAATTATTTCTTTTAATTAACACCCTACACTTTTAAATCAAAATTATTATTAATTCAACTGAACATTTTTTTTTATTACACTCATAGAAATAAATCCGTAAAAATAGCAGAAAAAGTTACTAAAAATTAGTTAAAAATGATGCTGCAGAAAAAACTGCTAAAATTAGCAGATTTTTTTACTAAATACTAGTAAAATGAGAACAGCAAAATTAAAACTGCTAAATTTACAGAATTTTAGTTATATTTAGGCTAACTTTTAGTTAATTGAAAATAGCAAATTGTACTGTAAAATCTGCAGAAAATTTTGCTAAATATTTGTAGACTAAAAATAGCAAAAATAAACTGTTAAATCTACAAAATTTTTGCTATTTTTAAGCTAAATTTAGTTGAATGCAAATAGCAGTCTATTCTGCTAAAATCAGCAGAAATATTTGCTAAAAAATTGTAAACTGCTGTTTTCAAAAGGCTCGATTTTTATTTGCATTTAAAAAAAAATCGAAAAAAAAACTTCGAAAATTTTAAATTTTTTGGTGATTTTTTAGGCTACTAATTATTTAGCAAAATTTTTTGCTGATTTTAGCAGGTTAATTTGCTAATCTCCATTTACAAAAATTTAGCTCATATATAACTAAAATTCTGTATATTTAACAGTTTTAGTTTTGCTGTTCCTATATTACTAATATATAGCAAAAATAATCTGCTAATTTAGCAGTTTTTTTCTGCAGCATCATTTTTAACTAATTTTTAGTAGTTTTTACTAAATTTTTTACGGACTTTTTTCTATTAGTGTACATAAATTTCGTTAAAATATTTTTAAATTAAAAATTAAATATAGTTTGTGTTAAATTCAATTTAGGGTGATCAGATTTGAAGTACTTTATATTTCGCGTTAATTATATATTTTTTTGTTATATATACTTTCTATTATGTGTATTTCTTTTTATAATTCTATTTTAATAAATTAATGTTAGCTTGTTCCTAAAATGGGATTTTGAGAATATTGTGTTTTTTCATTACGAAAGGTGGAGTCGTAGGTATGTGAAAATGTAGGTATGTATTATTTTTTTATTTTTATTGTTTTATCGGGTTGACTTAAATTTACCCTATAGTCAACATGGAGGGTGGGTATAGATCAATGTGTAGCAGTTTCCATCATAAGCTACACATCTATCATCAACATTTTTCGGTTAATTTTCGGTCTTTTTTTTTTTGTTTTGTTATTAGTTTATTTATAATATTTTTGTTTTAATGTATCGCCCTTATCGTTAACTTTGCTACCTAAAATTAAAATCTACCGTATACGATTCTATGAAGATTTTTTTTTTGGGAACCTAATGAACCCCCCATCGACGAGCACAGCCGATCCAGTAGGTAGCTGTTCCCTTCTTGTAATTCGACCTAACTTAAAGAATCGTTACAAATTCTTCTACATCTTCCTGATATATAAACCATCCTCAGGCTATAAAATGAATTATTTCCGTTTATACATATGTTCAAATATCTCTTTTGTGATATTCTTGTCCATTCATCTAAGATTATAGTAAATCTCCTATTGTTAGAAATATTGCTCGATATTTCTTTTATCATGATATCTTTTACATGATTGTAGTAATTTAATATAATGTTCTTTACATCGGTTTCATTTTTTGGCAATGCCTATTCAGCTTACACTTTTTTCTTCGGTATTTTGCTAATTTTAGCTGGAGCGTTATTCTTGTTGTTATTTTCTGACCATCAATTTTGTTTTTTTTTTTTTGTGAACCAAATTTAGATGTCGGATAACCAAATTTAGATACCTCCGTTAACCATTGGTCTTCTATGGCAGATATTGCACTGCGCTGCATTGTCCTTTATTGTGAAGTTTATCCATACTCCCGACATTTTATTCTTTAATATAAAAGCATATATTAGTTTGAAAGCAGGTGTATTAAAATAAAGTAAACTTACTTGAAAATATCACATTTATTAATGAAAACGTTACTTATAAAATTATTGGCCCTTAATATAAAGGAGTATTTTAAATTTAAAGTCGACTTTTTTTTTAATCATACGGTTTTGTTCATTTTGTGTATGAAAACCTCACAAAAATATTTATATTTTCAAACATTTTAATTGGTTGAAAATAAATTAACCAATCACATTGCTCCAAAAATAAACCAAGTCAAGGGGTGCCACCCAATATTTTCACTAAAGTCGACTTTTACTAAAATCTACATTTGAAAAATTTAGATAGTAAGGTCGATTATTTGTAAGAAACAAAACCTTTTTTCATATTTCTTTTAAACATTTTGCCAAGATTTTAGGTTTTACTACTAAATATTGAATAAGTTAGGCGAAAAATCTTTATTAGTTAAAATGCTCCTAATTACTTGGCAAAGATTTTTTTTGGGTGTCAAATAAATTGATTCCCTTTTAAAAGATTTTTACAATGACATTTTTGTTTTGGTATTTAAAATGTTTTTTATGACTAAAATTAAAAAATCCTATTCCAAACAAAAACAATTTAATATTTTTAAAATTTTTCCCGTTTTCCCGGGAAATATATATTATTTTCCCAGGAATTCCCTGCAAACTTTTCCCGGGCGGGAATTCCCGAACCCCAAACTCTAATATCTATATGTAGAAGCGTCAATGTAGGTGTACCTCAAAGGGAACACTACTTTTTCTAATATATATAGATGATTTAGAGAAAATATTAAGAAAGGCAAAAGTTTGCATGTTCGCAGATGATGCTCTTATATATATATATATATATAAGTCGCAAAACTCCAGAAGAATGTGTTAGTAATTTGAATATCGAATTAAAAGTAGTTGAGAAATATTTGAAAATTAACAAACTAAAGCTTAATTCAAATAAAACAAAGGCAATGGTAATAAATGGAATGTCTGATGAAAACATAAATATTGATGGTGTACAAATGGAGCAGGTCGCAGAAATTAAATATCTTGGAGTTATGATAGATAAAAATCTAAAATTTGGCTTGCACTACAACTATATTCGCAAAAAAAAAACAATAAAAAATCGCTTTCCTAAGAAGAATACTTAAAAAATATCTACAATCACAGCCATAAGAATTTATAACACAACCGTAAAATCAAATTTTGAATATTGTTCAACATTATTATTCCTCGGTAATCAACAGATGAAGGAGAAACTTCAGAAATTGCTGAACAAAGGTATGAGGTGTATTCTACAATGTCACAGATTAAGCCATATAAATGACATGTTACAAAAATTGCAGTGGCTTTCAGATAATCAAAGAATGGTGATAAATGTTTTAATATTTGTATTCAAAATAAAAAATGGAATGTTGCCGAAGTACATGCAAAAGCAGTTGGTGTATTTGGGATATAGTTTTGTTTCCCAATAAAAAACGTTCGATTTTAATTCAATAAAATTTTATTCTATTTAATTAATAAAAGAAAATTTAATTTTATATTTAAATTTATTAAACAAATTAAGAAATTGATTTTAAGGACGTGTTGAATACGCGAGAGAGAAAAAATTAATAAACTAAGAAAGTGGTTGTTTTCATTAGTGTTGCTGAAAAACATTAATATGTTAGCAACAACCAAGTACCTGATACTAACAAGGTACTCGGTATCAAAAACTGTGGTGCCACAATACTCTCCCCGTCGGAGCGGACTCACCTAAACCTTAGAGGAATCGTCACCCGCCTACCACTTGAAGTGGTTGTGGGTTGCAGTACTTCAGGGGAAGATCTGACAGATGGACTGGGAACCGTTGATGTATTAGTGGAGTTGAGATCAGCTTCATCAGGAACTTGTCGATTAGTTAAATTATCAGGTAATTTTGTAGCAATATCAGGTGTTTGTAGATCTGTATAATCAGGTGATGTTTGCAGAACCGACTCAGGTAACTCATCGAGATCAGCATTTAGTACAAAAGCAGGGGGCAAATTACCGCAGTCGTGATCGAGTGTTATTCGATAGCAATTATTGTTACTTAAAACATTACAAAGATTGAAACTAGGTTAGAGGTGAAGCATTTAGTTTCTTTATTACAAATATGAGTTAATGTTGTAACAATAGTTGTTCGTGTTCTTTTATTTGCTCTTTAAAAACGTGATTTTTTAACAGTTTCGAACGCTTACGACTGCGGGAATCTGGCCCCAGGCTTTAAACGATCGATATTGATGTTCTTGTGACGACCTCGTATCGAAATTGTAAAAAATTTATCGAATGTTTTTATCACCATGTATGGACCATCATACGGGTGTGTAAGCGATAGTCGGATTGAGTCGTTGCGGACAAAAACGTGTGAAGATGTTTGAAGATTCTTCGAGATGAATGTTTGAGGCGATGAATGATGAACTGTATCCTTTGCATTGTCGTTCGAAACTCAGAAACGAATTTACTGGTGTCATTTGAAATCTTTGATTGATGAAAAAATTCTCCAGGAACTGTAAGGGTTGAACCGTATACTAATTCAGCTGGCGATGCGTTTATGTCAGGTTTAAAGGCAACTCGTAATCCAAGCAAAATTGTTGGCAAATGATGCACCCATTTTGCTGGATTGTGGCACAAAATTGCAGCTTTAAACGTCCGGTGCCACCTCTCAATAATACCATTAGACTGTGGATGGTAAGGGGTGGTACGTAAATGCGTTGCACCAATTCTGCAAAAATTAGCGATTCAAATTGACGACCACGATCAGATGTTATTCGTGACGGAACGCCAAATCTAGCAATCCACTGCGACAAAAGGGCTTTAACGATTGTATCAGCTGTCATGTTAAGAATGGGAATGGCTTCCGGCCACCGCGTAAACCAGTATATTATCGTAAGACAGTAACGTTGTCCTTCGCATAATGGAAACGGACCAACTATGTCGATGTTTATATACGCAAAGCGCTCTTTCGGTGGATCGTATTTGAAGGGTGAAGATCGGGTGTGTCGTTGAATTTTAGACCTTTGGCACTGCAGGCAATTTCGGACAAAAACAGCAGTATCTTTTCGGATTCCGGGCCAGCAAAATCTGTGTATAACTAGCTTAGTGGTTGCTCTGACACCTGGATGTGATAAATTATGGATGTTTGAAAGGATTTGTTGAATGTAAGGGCGCACACTTGACGTCGTAGTGTCACAAATCAGTTGATCGTTGCAACCTGGGGCCTGATTCCCGCAGTCGCAAGCGTTCGAAATTGTTAAAAAAAAGCACGTTTTCAAAGTGCAAATAAGAGAACACGAAGAACTATTGTCACAACTTTAACTCATATTTATAATAAAGGAACGAAATGCTTCACCTCTCACCTAATTTTAATCTTTTTAATGTTTTAAGTAACAATATAATTTTCGTACCTGAGCTTTGAAGTATTTACTGAAGTTCTTCATCGCTTCGTTGGGCAGCTGCTATACGGGAGTAGTCGACAGCGGTGTTGGTTGGTGTTAATAAACTGAATTAGGCTAAATTGTTTTCGGATGTCAGTTGCATTTGGTTTAGTTAAACCGAAAAAATATTTTATCAGCCATTACCAAGTTTACCAACAAAAATACTTGTACATATTTCGGAAAAAACTTTTTTCTTTAAAATGACGATCTTTGTTCAAATAAAGCAATATTTGTATAGACTGATTTACACTATAAGATTTTCGGAAACATTTTGCAACCTTGCCTATAAGTTTTGCATGTATACTGAAGTAAAATCGTACCGAAAATCTTATAGTGTAAACCAACATTCCAACATCATTATTTCAATTGTATTTTTTTAATATTAAATATTTTAAATATTATATTATGTTTTCAAAATAATCCATCAAATGCTTTTTCAAATTATTTTGAATTTTTTTATATGTTAATTTAAAATGCCACTAAATATGAAAATTCTATAATTTATTTTTAAGTAGCTGTGGCATAAAAAATGCCTTTTCAAGAAAACCAATTAAAGTTAAGAAACTATTTAATAAGGTTTTAGTGTCTATTTTTATAAAACGGTTTAGGCGAATTTGTGTGAAAAATACTCACTTTCAAACTATTTTTAAAAATAGTTCTAGGCGGATACTTTTGAAAATCTGCGTAGAAAGAAACAAAATATCTAGAAATAGAAATTTTTGGATTTCATATTTAAGAAATATTTAAGAAACAAATCGATCTGAGCTCTGACTATAAAACTGGTCCGACATAAGTTTGCACCCATTAACTATTCCAATATATCCTGAAAAAAGGGATGAAAATAAAATACCCGTGTCTTTCACATTTTCTATATCAATTCGTTTAGCCGTTTAAACCGCCAATTAATATTTAGTTAATATATTTCTAAGAGTTTTTTAAAATTAAGACGGTCTTCCAATAAATATATTACCTAAATATTAATTCACGATTTAAATTGTTAAACGAATTGCGTCTTCCAATATACTACTCTGTTGTTTTGACAGATCTAGCAATGTCCATTCAAGTATAATCAACAATAGAAAATAAAAGTTTTTCTAAAGTGTTAAGCCCATATGACAATTGCTAGTTTCTAGATTCTAGTTTTTTGCACCATCAATGCAAATCATATGAAGGGTACTGCATTACCAACATCAATTTGACAGTTTGATAGTTTTTCGATATAGTTGTTTACTTCACACACATTATTTCTCACATGCTCTCTTCTATTTTGGATTATTAATACTGAAACTAGCAAGTGTCATATAGGCTTCAGTAATAAAGTAATAAAGCAGTTATTTTAAATATCATAAAAACAACTATCAAAACAGTAGTTTTACAGTAAACAGTTATTTTTGGTAGTTATTGAAAAAATAAAAAATTTCGTTAAATTTTAAAAATTTTTGTTTAGTTTATATTTGTTATTATTGATATATTTATACCCTACACCACTATGTGGTCAGGGTATTATAAGTTTGTGCTGATGTTTGTAACACCAAAAAATATTGGTCCTAGACCCACCTTATAGTATACCGATCGGTTCAGAATTTTTTTATTTCGATTTAACGATGTCCGTCTGTCCGTCCGTCCGTCTGTCTGTCTGTCCATGCATTCTTGTGCGCACTCTACAGGTCGCAAATATTAAGATATTTAGATGAAACTTGGTACACCGACTTATGTCGGGCCAAGGACGACGCCTATTGATTTTGGTTAAAATCGGTCCATGTTTAGACCTAGTGCCCATATAATGGTCCTACCAAAATTATACTGTTTATACGCTGCAGGTCGCAAATATTAAGATATTTTAATGAAATTTGGTACACAGACCTATATTGGCCCAATAACGCAGCTTATTGATTTTGGTAAACATCGGTCCATGTTTAGACCTAGTGCCCATATAAGGGTCCTACCAAAATTATACTCTTTATACGCTGCAGGTCGGAAATATTAAGATATTTTGATGAAGTTTGGTACACAGACCTATATTGGCCCAATAACGCAGCTTATTGATTTTGGTGAACATCGGTGCATGTTTAGACCTAGTGCCCATATAAGGGTCCTACCAAAATTATACTGTTTATACGCTGCAGGTCGCAAATATTAAGATATTTTAATGAAATTTGGTACACAGACCTATATTGGCCCAATAACGCAGCTTATTGATTTTGGTAAACATCGGTCCATGTTTAGACCTAGTGCCCATATAAGGGTCCTACCAAAATTATACTCTTTATACGCTGCAGGTCGGAAATATTAAGATATTTTGATGAAATTTGGTACACAGACCTATATTGGCCCAATAACGCAGCCTATTGATTTTGGTGAACATCGGTCCATGTTTAGACCTAGTGCCCATATAAGGGTCCTACCAAAATTATACTGTTTATACGCTGCAGGTCGCAAATATTAAGATATTTTGATGAAATTTGGTACACCGACCTATGTCAGCCCAAGGATGAATCCTATTGATTTTGGTTAAGACCGGTCCATGTTTAGACCTAGTGCCCATATAAGGGTCCCCCAAAATTATATTGTTTATACGCTGCAGGTCGCAAATATTAATATATTTTGGTGAAATTTGGTACACAGACCTATGTTGGCCCAAGAACGAAGCCTATTGATTTTGGTGAACACCGGTCCATGTTTAGACCTAGTGGCCATATAAGGGTCCTCCCAAAATTGGCTTGGTTACAAACTGTAGGTCACAAATATTAAGATATTTTAATGAAATTTGGTGCGCTGACTCACATTATAGAAAATTTTGACACAAGCCCCATTTTAACCCATTCGAATTTCGGATCCAAACATTAGTTGGCTTTTAACCAGACTGGTGTAGGGTATTGTATAGTCGGCATGCCCGACTTTAACCTTTTTACTCGTTTTAGTTTGAAAATAAAAATCACAAACTTGTATTGTACCTCCAATGCATAAAAGCATTTTAACTGGAGAACGGTTTGGAATTTTAACTTCGAATTTTAAATAGGCTGAAGTAATAACACATATTTTTGTAATCGAAAGAAAAAATTATTGTTTTTTTTATTAAAATATACTTTTATAAACAAAAAGAATTAACTGTAAAAAACAGTAGTTTTTTTTAGCGATTTTGTCAGTTGTTTTGAAATTTTTGTAGTAAAAATTTATCAGTTAATTTTACGACATTGGTAGTTATTTTTAATGCATTTGTTAGTTATTTTTCAACAGTTAAAAATAACAAAAGTTTTAGTTATTTTAAAGGTTAATACCTTTGTCGCCTTTTTAACTGCATATACCTTTGTTTTAACTGTCATTTTTAGTAGATTCTACCGACAAACTTTTGTGAGTGCTCTTTAACCCTCTAATGCCCAAGGCCGCCAAAAGCCGGTTTTCAGATTTTAAATAGTTTTTGGCTAAATAACAATATTTTATTAAACAAGTTGTATTATATCCATAGAAAACTTAACTACCTACTTTTCTTGCCTTCAAACTTTTTTTACATAAGGAACGGTTCTCAAGCGAGAAGCATGTAAAGTGAAAATTTAGAAAATTTGAAAAAATTAACTTTTTAAAACGGAAAAAATATTTGAAAAATTGCCAAAAGTGCATTTAAGATCTGACGTACACTACCGATAATAACAAAGCTAGTTTAGAGTCTCTAATTGTAAAATCAGTAGAAAAATTCTCTCCAGGACTCCCAGGATGACGCCAGGATACGTTTTACAAATATCTCTCTAACTCAAAAACTAGCCAACAGATTTTCTTGAAATTAAACAAAGATTATATACTTAGAGGTAGTAGTAAGCAGAACTAATTTCGTCAAAATTTATGATGTTTAGTGCCAAATTCGCCAAATTTCGTAATCTTCAAAAAGCAAAAATCGCCATAACTTTTGAAATAACAATTGATCAAAAATTTTCGGTACGTAATTTTATTTTATTGATAGTGTTATTTACAGGAAACCCCGAAATTATTTGACTATTGGGTTTCAAGATACGTCTTCAATCAAATCAGTAGATTTTCAACGCCAAATATATGGTTTAAATATTATTGTAATCAGAAGAAAGAGCATTCGAGAGTTAATATACTATGTTTATTTTTTATCAAAGTCGCTGAAACATTAGATATAACCAGGCACTATCCACGGCTCTGATCTGAAAAACTGAACTGGTTTTAAGAAAGTTTCAATGTAAAATAACAAAAAACGTGAAAAAGTGGTATTTTTAATTATTTTTATTGTTTTTAAGCAATTTTAATTAAATTGTAAAGTGCACTTGTGTTGTTTGATATGTTCTCTGCATTAGTTTTGCATAATTAGCACAACATTTTGCTTATTAATATTAAAAAATACGGGTTAAAAAAAACACTAAAACAGTTTCTCTTAAAACCAGTTTGCATATAAAATTAAAGAGACTTTTTAACAGCAGTTGAGGCTGGTGGTTTGTCTTTAGCAGTGTTGCCACCAGTGAAAGAAAAAATTACACAGCTGTAGGTCAAAAATTATCCAAAACCGTATGAAATTACACAAAAAATTATAATTTCTTATATAATTTCAAAATAAACTCTCCTGAGCACAGTGGGGAAGGATTAAAATATTTTGGAAAAAATTTCGCCATTTCTTACCAAAGTTTTGTATTTTTTCTATTTATAAACCGATTTTTAAAGACTTAGCATTTTGTCACCGGCAATGTACAAAAGTTATTTGCATTTTAAAACTAAAATTTTGCATTTTGGTAATAACCTGGTCTGAGTTTTTACCTTCTGCAAAAAAGCAAATCCAGGCCAATTTCCCTGAAAAATATAACAAATTAGTCTATTAACTAAAGGGAATTTCAATTCAATATCTTTTTCAGGCTTAAAATGGCGGGCTTTTAAATTTGAATATTAATAAAATGGTATTTTATCCACATTAAAAGCTTCTTTCAGAAAAAAGTATTTATGTTTTTTCAGATGCATTGCATGCAAAAATATTACCTACTTGCTAATTATTCTCTCCCATACCCTTCAAATTTTAACCATAAATAAAAATATAATACTTTCACAAAAAATTATCGATATTTTTTTCAAAAGTTTGATACGATTCTGTTGAAATCTAGAACATGTTAGTTTTACCGCCTTCTAAACTATTTTGATTCTGCACCACCTTGCTGCGATCACAAAATTTCCGTCTGGTCAAAGCCCAGTGTCATGTTAACTACAGCCAAAAAATTTTCAGAGATTAGAAAGAAACAATCATAACAAACCCAAATTTTCCCAGTCTTTCGCTGCATTTTTATATGGTCTTGCAAACCAAGAGAATTTTTAAAAGAAGCTTGACAATTATTTTCGCAAAAAATAAACAAAAGACGGAGCTTTAAACAAAACAAAAAAATACATAGCACCATTTTTAATTTCTTCTAAACTCGGTTTACTTAGTGCTGAAAAAATTTACAAAATCATTCACCAGAAACTGGAGATTTATGGTAAATGCTTCACTGACAATCTCGTTTCTTCAATATATCGACTAATTTTTATCAACTTTCAAAAATTTAAGGAACTTTTAAAAATTTGCGGAAATTTCTGTAAAAAGTGAAATTACACAAAAACTACACAAAAATGTCATTATTCAAAAATTATCCAACGAATGTGTAAACAGTCCCTTTTTTGAATAATTATTCAAAAAGTGGCAACACTGGTCTTTAGTCTAGTCGTTGATATGACAAACATTAACATACCCTATAAACAATTTCACTGGAATTCAAGTTAAAATCAAATTCAATTCCAGCCTTGTTTTCCAGTTTCAAGGCTTGAATACAACTTTCATTACATTTTATTTCAATAGCATTCTCCAGCAAAAGGGAAACAAAAATTCAGGTTTGAAACATTTTTGTTAAATATAAAAATGCTAGAATTTGAAATCTACTTTACTTCAAGCTAAATTTAAAGCACTTGAATTTTTAAAACCTATGTGCTTATTGGGATAAACTCCATTTTTTGATATAAAAAATTTTAATTGTGGTTGAAATTATGGTCGAAATGTCGATTTGTTTTTGAAATATTTTTGAACATACACAGAAAAAAAAATAGGCGCCAACAATTGGAATTTGTAAAAGCAATCAAATTTTCTTTTAAATTAAAATTTTATTCCCAACAATTTTTTTGTTTGAAATATTTGTAACACATTTGTAAATTGTTATCTTTTATACAAAAATTGTCTAAAAATAAAAATTCAAGATGAATGGGGGAATATTTAGTTGATCTCTTATATTTAAGTAAACGAATGTTCTTTTTCTAGTTTGACTCTAGATCATAAATTAATATCACTTTCTGTTTAAATTATTTTCAAATCAAAGAAAGAAACAGAAAGTGATATTAATTTATTATCTAGAGTCAAACTAGAAAAAGAACATAAAAATTCAAAGTTATAAAAAAAAGAACAGTTTTTTTTGGATTTACAAATTTTTTTGTTGGTGCCCTTTTAAAAGTTTTTTTTTGTATTTACAAATTTGGTATGAGAAAGGTGTTTAAAAATTTAATTAGAATTTTGTAAATTCTTTTTGTGTATACTAGGGATGCCAATCGGGATTGATATTTGAAAATCCCGGGATTCGGGATTTTGTATGAAATCCCGGGTTCCCGATCTCGGGATCCCGGGATTTTCGGGACTGCGTGATTTTTCGGGATCCCGGGATTTTGCGGGATTTTGGGATTTAAATTTTTCTTTATTTGTAAAAATTTTTATGTTATGTAACTAATTTTTTTATAGAATAAAGAGTTTTATAATTATTTAATAGTTGTTAATAATGTGGTACATTTTATGATTATTAAAACATCTCAGTCAGAAATTGACATTGGTACAAAAAATCAAGTACTGGCATACCACTGGGTAACCGCGATGTTAAAAATAAATGACTGGCAGAACACTCATTTGTGACGCTTTGCCAGCGTTTGGAAAAATCGTTTTGCCAGTATTTGTTTTACAAAACATCACGGCAGGCCAAAAAAAAAGAATCATATGAAGTTTTTTTAAATTTTATTTTGGAAAATATAATTCCAAACCACCTATTTACTGGTTTTGGCAGCGTTTTGCCAAAGTTAAAAATTTTGTTTCTACAGTACTTTTCCGGCGCTTTTTGAACTGCCGGTCCTTTTGTCTATTGACGTTATCATATTGGAAATGGGAAAGCAATTTTTGTCAGTAATTGTACCACCTGGTAAAATACCTTGCCATCGCTTTCCCGTTTGAAAGCAATTTTTGTCAGTACTTGTACCACCTGGTAAAATACCTTGCCATCGCTTTCCCGTTTGAGTTTTTCTGGCTGGGATAATTGAAGGCCTGTCATTAAGTACACTTGCGCCCAGTATTTTGTAAGCAGATTTTAAAACAGATTCGTTGCGATAACCTTGCCCACTAAATCGTGTAATTACAGCAACAAAGTTATTTGGTTATCGTTATGAAATGTTTTCATGGAAGAATTCAAACTTAAAGTCCCAGCCAAAACTCACAGTCCCAGTTTCAGAAATCGAATTTCGCTTGGAAGAATACATCGGTAAAATAACAAACAAACTTGAGTTTTCGTATGTATTACTTAAAAACTTAATATTGTTTACCAAAATTTCAAATTTTTCTGCAAAGTCTTTGCATAGTTTACTCGAATAATCTACTTAATTCATAATTTTACCAATATCTTGGCATCAATTTCTTGTCAATATGAGAAAATTCAAGAAAAAACGTAGGTAATCTAAAATTGCTCACTTCGTTTATTTGCATTTATACTAATATTAAAAAATAAGAAAATCCCGGGATTTTTGAGAAATAATCCCGGGATTCGGGATTTTTCCAATCCCGAAAAACCCGGGATTTCGGGATTCGGGAGTTCCCATTTGGCATCCCTAGTGTATACAAACGATTTGCAACTATGGTACAGAGCTTTGAAGAATTAATTCCTTAATTCAATTTTTCAATTCTGAATTAAAAATTCGATGAATTAATTCACTAAGCAATATATATTGAATGGAATTAATTCATATTTGCTTTCGTTCGATTTATTTTGTTACGAATTAATTCAATTGCAATAGTTCTTTTTATTAAATCAAATGAATTAATTCACTGGTGAATTAATTCCTTATTGAATTAATTCACTACTGAATTCGTTCAATTTCATTTTCGTTCAGTGAATTAAAAAAAATAAAATTACGTTCAGTGAATTAAAAAAAAATAAAATTACGTTCAGTGAATTAAAAAAAAAAATAATAAGTTCACTGAATTGAAAAAAAAATAAAATAAGTTCACTGAATTGAAAAAAAATAAAATAAGTTCACTGAATTCAAAGCATGTTTTCTGCCGTTCAGTAGAAGAAAACAATAATCTACAAATAAATTTTTTAAATAAGCAATTTTACAGCGTGTGCTAGTAAAAATAAACAAAATAGAAACCGGATGCTGTTTATCAACCTACATGATTCAAAAATAAATCCTTTTACTATTAAAAATAAAAACTTTACAGATATAGATAAATTTGGAAAAAAATATAACTATTAATTTTTCAAACTAGTTATATAGTTATATTTTTTTTCCAAATTTATCTATATCTGTAAAGTTTTTATTTTTAATAGTAAAAGGCTTTATTTTTGAATCATGTAGGTTAGTAAACAGCATCCGGTTTCTAATTTGTTCATTTTTACTAGCACACGCTGTAAAATTGCTTATTTAAAAATTTTATTTGTACATTATTGTTTTCTTCTACTGAACGGCAGAAAACAGGCTTTGAATTCAGTGAACTTATTTTATTTTTTTTTCAATTCAGTGAACTTATTTTATTTTTTTTCAATTCAGTGAACTTATTATTTTTTTTTTAATTCACTGAACGTAATTTTATTTTTTTTAATTCACTGAACGAAAATGAAATTGAACGAATTCAGTAGTGAATTAATTCAGTAAGGAATTAATTCAGTAAGGAATTAATTCACTTTTTTTCCGTTCGATTTATAAAATTGAACGCGTTCACCGGTGAATTAATTCATTTGATTTAATAAAAAGAACTATTGCAATTGAATTAATTCTTTGAATTTGTTGTTTGATGAACGCATTCAGTTGAACGAATTCAGTGAATTACTTAAGAAAAGGAATTCATTCAATTGTAGAGAAAATTGAATTCGATTGGTAGTGAATTCATTCAAAAAGGAATTAATTCTTCAAAGCTCTGCTATGGTATAAAATATTATTAAGGGCACTCACGATGGGTATTGCAAACGATGCAAACGTTGCAAATGATTGCAAAAAAACAACGATTGCATCAACACAACAACAAAATGTATGTATTTGCAATTTGCTTTATTTTTCTTCATTTGCAATAAAAAAACCTTTAGCAAAATTCACTTTTGCATATAAGCTAAGTTGCAAATAAAACAAAACATCTGTTTTTAACATATCAGCCGCCATATTATGATTTATAAAATAAGATATTAAATAAAAAAATTGTTTGTGATTTTTTATTAACATAAATTTTTTTTTATTTATTAGTTTATTATTATTTTTATGATTCACAAATTTTCTCAAAAATACGATTTATTTTTACTTTTGACGTAAACAAAATCACTGTTGCCAATTTAGCTATTTTCTCGTCAAATCTAGCGATATTTTACCATTTTCAGCTATTTTCTAGTGATTTTTTAGTTTGATTTAGCGATATTTTTAGGAAAAAAGTTAGCAGCAGTGAACAAAATAGCTCATAAAGCAAATATGCAATTGATCTTAAAAAAGACGCTCACGATATGTTACAATTTGCATAGCAAATTGCAAATATGCACATGTACCATCGTGAATACCCTTATTATCTTAAAACAACGAAATCAACTAACTCTAGTAAAAATGATGTGAATTAAACAAGAAAATGAAAATTTCTCCAAAAACAGGGTTTTTTTTTAATGAGAACACAAAAATCGAAAAATCTTAAAAAGTTGAGATTTTATGTTAAGTAGACACTTGGCCATTAAAAAACTCATCCTATAGATAAACTGCTCAACAAATCAATACAGCCATGATAAAACGTGATTGACATATTTTGTTACGAATTTTAAATACATAAATTTTTACTTTTATGTACTGAATTTTATAATATTTTTAATAAAAAAATTGTACTGCCTTTTTTCCTCAATGTACTTTTTTCGTCGATTTCATATCTGGCAACCCTAGCTGAAGGGTAATGATTTGATGCTAATTTTTTATATTCAATTTTATAAATTTTAATTAAAAACTCTTAATTTTTAAAAACCTTTAAATTAAAAAAAAAAATTAAGTATTTTTTTGCATTAGATTAACAAAAGCTGCGTTTGTGCGGCATTCCTATCAATGATATCTCGAAAAATTTTGACAGTAGAAAACCGGAAACGTTAAAAAACTGTCAAAATCGTTCTTAATAACACTGATAGAGAGTCACACAAACACAGCTGAAAAAGCAGTTTGGTAACCGAAACAAGTAACGGCGGGGATTCGAATTTTTCAGTAAAGTTAGCGGAATTAAAGATTATTTTGAATCAGCAATGCCGGTATTACTGATTATGTGAAAAACGAGTAGCAACATAGGATATTGCTAACTTCAAGTTATAAAAACTACATATCGTCGGCTAGCCTGCAAGTAGTGCTATGGGTTTTTTAATAGATTTTCAGGAGAGCGAAAAACTGTTAAAAAATAGCCTTTTAAGATATTTTATTGACATCATATGCCTTAATGATTTTATTAAATGAGGTCGTGAATCATTAATGCATATGATGTCAATAAAATATCTTAAAAGGCTATTTTTAACAGGTTTTTCACTCTCCTCAAAACTAGTTAAAAAACACATAGCACTACTTGCAGGCAAGCCGACGATATATTAGGTTAAAAATTTAATGCTGCTTATTTGAAAAAGTTAAGTTTTGTATTACAATTTTTTGTTTTCAAAAAAAAAACAACATTAGCATTTAAATAATAAAATAATTGGCAGAAAATGGTAATGGTATTATATCGATAATGGTAACCTACTTTGCTAGTCGTTTGCTTCAGGTTTTTTAGACTTACCCCACAATTAGCACTACTATCTGTAGGGCATATAGAAACTTGTATACAACGTCCATAAAGATCAACTAAAGCCCATAATGGTTTTGGCATATTACGAGCAGCTACACCTTGCGATTCACCGTTAACATAGAATAGCAAGTCATTATTGGAAGTACGCATAACAGCTACACGATCATTTGTACTTAATGTATCCAAATCTGTGCCATAAAACTCGGTTAGACACAAACCATCTTTACGAACATCAATACCGGACATAACCCAAGTACCATTACGCATCACCGTGGCACAAGACGGTAATTCTAATTTCTCCGGTGATTCAGAGGTGACACCAATTTCAATACTACCGCCCCATGAATGATTCTGTAAAAAGCAAAACGTATAAGGACTAGATACTATTTTTTAAGTAATGGAAAAAATAAAACACATACTTCTTTCTCTATAACTACTTCAAAGAGAACATCATCAATTAATGGTTCTGAACTGAATACCAAAGCATGACTAAAATCCCTAACGGAACGTGTAGCAGTACGATTGCCGTTGGATAATGTTATACGTCGACCATAACGTTGATGAAATGTTTGTAAAGATTGCAAATTTAGATTGTTTCCCGCTTGCCCACCTCCACTCGCTCCTATATTAGTAGTACCTCCCGTAGCCATGACTTTTTCCCCAAACCAATTGCCTATTTGCTTATCTGCTCTAAATTTTTCACTTCTGCACTAAATTCTACGTCTTTATATTTTCACTTATTTTGTTAATTTCCTTTGGTTAGTTACAGCAAATACGTTATTTTAATTTATATACATAAATTTTTCTAAATTAGTAATCGCGTGTTTGTAAGAAAAATTGAAAATTTCTTATAAACTTTTTTTCTATTTGACGTTTTCGTCCTGTTTTTCACGTATTTTTTTTTTTTTTTGAGTCTGCGTATACAGTTTTTGAGAATTTTCTTTTATTTTACAAAACGTAAACAAAATTGTTGTTTATGTTTATTTGTTTTTTTTATAGATTGAAAAGAAAATAACAAGAACGAACGGGTACCGAATCTGAATGTTACAGAGGTGTGAAGCAGTGATGGTATTTGAGAATTTTCGTTTGGTGCCTCAATGATGCCAAAAAAGTGCCAAAAAAGCTTTAAAAGTTATTTCAAATATTTATACATTTAGTTACTTTAACCCTTAAATGCATGGTGTAGCCATTTGGCAACATACCAGTTTCTTAATAAAAAACGCCACTTGATGCATAAAACTCAATTTTTGGGCATTGGGGCCCTTTCTGCACAAAGTGCTCTTATAAACTATCTCAGATTTTTTAAACAGTTATAGGAAAAATCTTGGTTTTGCTTCGTACAAAAAGTGCAATATTCAAAAATGTTTGTTTAAATATTTAAAGTGGTATTCTCGCAATAAAATTAATTTTGGCAACAATAAATGTATAATCAGAGCTTTGAAGAATTAATTCCTTTTTGAATGAATTCACTACCAATCGAATTCAATTTTCTCTACAATTGAATGAATTCCTTTTCTTAAGTAATTCACTGAATTCGTTCAACTGAATGCGTTCATCAAACAACAAATTCAAAGAATTAATTCAATTGCAATAGTTCTTTTTATTAAATCAAATGTATTAATTCACCGGTGAACGCGTTCAATTTTATAAATCGAACGGAAAAAAAGTGAATTAATTCCTTACTGAATTAATTCACTACTGAATTCGTTCAATTTCATTTTCGTTCAGTGAATTAAAAAAAATAAAATTACGTTCAGTGAATTAAAAAAAAAAATAATAAGTTCACTGAATTGAAAAAAAATAAAATAAGTTCACTGAATTGAAGAAAAATAAAATAAGTTCACTGAATTCAAAGCCTGTTTTCTGCCGTTCAGTAGAAGAAAACAATAATGTACAAATAAAATTTTTAAATAAGCAATTTTACAGCGTGTGCTAGTAAAAATTAACAAATTAGAAACCGGATGCTGTTTACTAACCTACATGATTCAAAAATAAAGCCTTTTACTATTAAAAATAAAAACTTTACAGATATAGATAAATTTGGAAAAAAAATATAACTATATAACTAGTTTGAAAAATTAATAGTTATATTTTTTTCCAAATTTATCTATATCTGTAAAGTTTTTATTTTTAATAGTAAAAGGATTTATTTTTGAATCATGTAGGTTGATAAACAGCATCCGGTTTCTATTTTGTTTATTTTTACTAGCACACGCTGTAAAATTGCTTATTTAAAGAATTTATTTGTATATTATTGTTTTCTTCTACTGAACGGCAGAAAACAGGCTTTGAATTCAGTGAACTTATTTTATTTTTTTTCAATTCAGTGAACTTATTTTATTTTTTTTTCAATTCAGTGAACTTATTATTTTTTTTTTTTTAATTCACTGAACGTAATTTTATTTTTTTTAATTCACTGAAAGTAATTTTATTTTTTTTAATTCACTGAACGAAAATGAAATTGAACGAATTCAGTAGTGAATTAATTCAATAAGGAATTAATTCACCAGTGAATTAATTCATTTGATTTAATAAAAAGAACTATTGCAATTGAATTAATTCGTAACAAAATAAATCGAACGAAAGCAAATATGAATTAATTCCATTCAATATATATTGCTTAGTGAATTAATTCATCGAATTTAACCAGTGGTGTACCTCAGGGGTCTGTTATTGGCCCACTACTGTTCATGATTTACTTGAATGATCTTCTTACATTTGGGAATGGTCTATCATGTCAGTCTTACGTTTATGCGGATGATGTTCAGTTTCTTTGCTATGCCGATTCGCAATTTGTAGATGTCTTGGAAGAGGGTGTAAATTTCATCATACATGAGGTTATATCTTGGTCTTCTGGCAATGGTTTTGTTGTCAATCCAAGAAAGACGAAGTTAATGGGTTTTGGTTTCGATACTGATAATATAATGGTTACTCTCGATGGCATGAGAGTTGAATTTGTGGAGAAGATTAAATGTCTTGGAGTTTTAATTGACAATCATTTAAATTTCTCATCGCATATTAATAACGTTTCTTCGAAAATATCATTCTTGTTGAGAAGGTTGTATTCTCTTGACTTGTGGAGAAGATTAAATGTCTTGGAGTTTTAATTGACCATCATTTAAATTTCTCATCGCATATTAATAACGTTTCTTCGAAAATATCATTCTTGTTGAGAAGGTTGTATTCTCTTGACTTATATCTGCCTCTCTCAATTAGGATGCGTGTGGCACATGCCTTGTTGATGCCTCATATATTATATTGTGTCGAGGTATTTTCTGGTACCACAGGCGGTGAATTTAATAGGTTTACCAAGGTTTTCAATAGAATTATTAGATATGTTTTTGGCCTAAGACTTCGCTCTCATGTGACTCCGTACGTAATCCAATTTCTTAGGTGCTCTTTTGTTAATTATGTAGGTATGAGGTTATTAATATTTTTTTACAAAGCAATGGTTAATGGGTTTCCGGACTATATAGTTGACAACTTTCTTTTGTCCAACTCGGAAAGAAACCCCCAACTGGTTTATCCAACCCATCATACTACTATGTACGAGCGATCATTTCAGATTAGGCTTTCAAGAATATGGAACGATCTACCTCTATACCTGAGAGGTTTTGCTTTTTCACCCCTGGTCTTTAGGCGAAAGCTTAAGGATTATGTAGCTACTCATGAGTTATAGCTTTTTATTTGTGCTACTATTTTTATCTCTCTCGATCTTTTCTTTTTTTTATTATCGCTGCACTTAGGAAAATCTGGTGATTGTATTATTTTTTTTTAAATATCTATTTATATTATTCAAGATAATGTTTTCAGTATTTTTTTTATATGATAGTTTTACTGTATTTTTTACTTATTTTTTTTATTATTTATTTTTATTATTATTTATTTTTATTATTATTTATTTTTATTATCTTATTATCTTTATTTAAATTATTTTTTTGTAGTAGCTTTTATTAATCATATATGGCCCCAGGGCTTTGGTTATGTAATTTGAAGTAAATAAATGCTGTATTTATTATTAAAAAAAAAAAAAAATTGAATTAATTCTTCAAAGCTCTGTGTATAATTAATATTTCATATATTTTTTTTTGTTTCTTTTTTTTCATACACGTTAAAATAATCACAATTTAGCTTTTTGCCAATTTTTTGGTATTTTTCTCGAAATGTACACGCCTTTAGAAATCATATATAAAAAAATGGTTAAAATTGTAGAGATCATGCATTTAAGGGTTAAGTAAAAAGACAAAAAAAAAAGGCGGGCAACTTATCTAAAAAGTAACCCGAGTTTAACATTACCTACCACAAATATTTTCATATAAAAATGTCATTCTTAACTTAAGTAAAGCACTAAACTTACGTTATTTTAAGATAAGTTAGCAGGTCCAAGACTTTCAAAAAATTTACAATTAAATTTGACAATACAATAGAATCAATTAAAGTTTTTCTAATTTTATCCCCGTTGCTTTTATTTTTAAATATCAAAATAATGATTAAATTGTCCCCGAAGAACTGGAAGGTGGTCCAAAAAATTGTAGATATTTTTAGTGTAGCATTTGTTTTTTAATTTTGCTACCCCTTCTTAATAGGCGTGGCTTTTAATGAAAAACCAGCGATATCGACCTTTTATCAAATTATATAGAAATTTTCGAAAAAAGTGCCAAAATTCTATGGAGAGTAGAGTTGTGAAATTTCGATACTTTAAAGTACTCAATACTACTCAATACTTTTCAATTGAGTACTCGATACTACTTAATACTTTTAACGGTTTTTTGAATTTAAAAATAAAAATGTTATGAATTCGTATTTATTACGAAAAATAATAACAATTCACATACACGTGTTAAATAACTATCGTTACTTACATTTTAATAAATTTAAAACATTTTAAATAAATTAATTAAATAAATTTTCCCAAAAATTTATTAAAAATTTCTTTGCTTCACAAATAGAGTTGTATTTCTGGAGTTGTATTTTTAAAGTAGTATTTTTAGAGTTGTATTTTCATTAGAAAATACACATTTCTACGGAAATTTGAATCTTTAAAAGTATTGAGTAGTACCGTTTTAGTATTGAGTACTCAAAAAAACAGGCAGTAGAGTTGTAAAAGTATTGAGTATTCCGGTACTGAGTACTCAATACTGACTGTTTTTTTGAGTACTCAATACTAAAACGGTACTACTCAATACTTTTAAAGATGCAATTTTCCGTAGAAATGTGTATTTTTCGTATAAAAATACAACTCTAAAAATAGTACTCTAAAAATACAGCTCTGAAAATACAACTCTATTTGTGAAGCAAAGAAATTTGTAACGAATTTTAGGGAAAAATTATTTAATTAATTTATTTAAAATGTTTTAAATTAATTAGAATGTAAATAACAATAGTTATTTAACACGTGTATGTGAATTGTTATAATTTTTCCTAATAAATACGATTTCATAACATTTTTATTTTTAAATTAAAAAAACCGTTAAAAGTATTGAGTAGTATCGAGTACTCAATTGAAAAGTATTGAGTAGTATTGAGTACTCAAAAAATACCGAAATTTCACACCTCTAACAGGCAGTATTGAGTACTAAGTACCGGAATACGCAATACTTTTACAACTCTAATGGAGAGTGCCAAGGTGCCATTGAACTAGAGTTGTGAAATTTCGATACTTTTTGAGTACTCAATACTACTCAATACTTTCCAATTGAGTACTCGATACTACTCAATACTTTTAACGGTTTTTTTGAATTTAAAAATAAAAATGTTAAGAGTTCGTATTTATAAAGAAAAATAATAACAATTCACATACACGTGTTAAATAACTATTGTTACTTACATTTTACTAAATTTAAAACATTTTAAATAAATTAATTAAATAATTTTTCCCAAAAATTCATTACAAAATTCTTTGCTTCACATATAGAGTTGTATTTCCAGAGTTGTATTTTTAAAGTAGTATTTTTAGAGTTGTATTTGCATACGAAAAATACTCATTTCTACGGAAAATTGCATCTTTAAAAGTATTGAGTAGTACCGTTTTAGTATTGAGTACTCAAAAAAACAGGCGGTATTGAGTACTCAGTACCGGAATACTCAATACTTTTACAACTCTACATTGAACATTCAATAGTGCCACAAATGGCACTTTTGTGCCACTTTTACCAACAGTAGTGTGAAGTGATAAAAATTTTAAAGTAACGTGACGAATCAGCTGATTCAATGAGTAAAGGCAGAATTAGCTATACGTGGACGTAACGTGACGAGTCTCCTTAGGGAAAGTCTAATGAGTCAAAAGAGCATAGCTGACAGTCTATTTCTTTTTTATTCATTATTTTAGATTGAATCAGCTGATTCGTCACGTTACGTATGGCTAAATGACAGAATCAATTATGCTACGTAAACGAAACGAGTCGGAACGGAAGAACCTGTTGAAATTTGATTTTCTTTCCGTATTTACGTGACAGCTGATATTGCATGGTATGTATACTAAAAAAAATTAAAAAAAAAACTAATCAAAAGGGATAATACAAGCAATATTAAGTGATAAAATTTAAAAATTGTGCAAAACTAATAATGAATAACAATGAAAATTAAAAGTTTTTGTTAAAAACATATGATCCGTTTTCGTATATCTATAACTGCAGATATTCTGCCTCGTCCCCTTACGTTAGGGTACGTTACGTCTACGTATGGCTAACGAACCCTTGAGCCTTAAAAGATAAAGCACCGTAAGTGGGTTTTCACGTAAAAAAATTTCACTCGAAATTTAAATGCCTTAATTGCAATTTAAAAGTTATAAAAATTAACCCCTCAATTCATAAATGCTTTGTAAAGTTATAGCAGGTTTACAAAACGTCATTTTCATACAAAATTTGTTCAATAAACCTTCTATAATTTTACAAAGCGTTTATGAATTTAGGGGTAACAATTTTTTAATTTTATAAAGGCACATCTACACGAGAGATAAAACTGCTAGAGATAGAGCAAAGAACACCTCTAAACAGCTTAAATAATTCACAATAGAGCTAATTATAGGCTCTATCTGTAGCAGTTTTCTCTCTCTTAACAAAGCACCAATTAACATAAAATGTCACTTTTTTACCAGAAAAATAATAGTCGTGTACATTAAATTTGCGTGAAAACAAAGTTTACACAATTTTCACTTGAAACTCATTGTCGTCAAAAATTATTTTTTTTATATGGAGTATCACCAGAGCTTTGAAGAATTAATTCTTTTTTCAATGAATTCACTACCAATCGAATTCAATTTTCTCCAGAATTGAATGAATTCCTTTTCTTTAGTAATTCACTGAATTCGTTCAACTGAACGCATTCATCAAACAATAAATTCAAAGAATTAATTCCATTGCAATAGTTCTCTTTATTAAATCAAATAAATTAATTCACTGGTGAACGCGTTCAATTTTATAAATCGAAATGAAAAAAGTGAATTAATTCCTTACTGAATTAATTCCTTACTGAATTAATTCACCACTGAATTCGTTCAATTTCATTTTCGTTCAGTTAATTAAATAAAAATAAAAAATTACGTTCAGTGAACTTTTTTTTTAATTCACTGAACGTAATTTTATTTTTTTTTAATTCACTGAACGAAAATAAAATTGAACGAATTCAGTGGTGAATTAATTCAGTAAGGAATTACTTCAATTTTTTTCCGTTCGATTTATAAAATTGAACGCGTTCACAAGTGAATTAATTCATTTGATTTAATAAAAAGAACTATAGCAATTTAATTAAATCGTAACAAAATAAATAGAACGAAAACAAATATGAATTAATTTCATTCAATATATGGTGCTTTGTGAATTAATTCATCGAATTTTTAATTCAGAATTGAAAAATTGAATTAAGGAATTAATTCTTCAAAGCTCTGCTTTCAACGGACTTGTCCGTTTTTCACACGACGCAACGGTCTTTAAATGGTCCATCAATGACGGACTTTCAACGGACTTGTCAGTTTTTTACACGACATATCGGTCCGTAATCGGTCCGTCATTGACGGACTTTCAACGGATTCGAATCGAATCAGAATAACCCCTTAATTCATAAATGCTTTGTAAAGTTATAGCAGGTTGACAAAACGTCATTTTCATACAAAATTTGTTCAATAAACCTCCTAAAATTGTACAAAGCGTTTATGAATTTAGGGGTAAATATATAAATATACGACTGTGACTATTGTCGTCAGCCGTTTAACCAATCCCAACAAACAAATCGTTCCGTTTACGTACCGTTTTCGGTCTGTCATAAACGGAATACAAATCCGTTTACGTACCGTTTTCCGGATCCGTATACGGACCAGAAAACGGATTTTAAGGAACATCGAAACTGATTCGAATCCGTTGAAAGTCCGTCAATGACGGACCGTTTACGGACCGATATGTCGTGTAAAAAACTGACAAGTCCGTTGAAAGTCCGTCATTGACGGACCGTTGCGTCGTGTGAAAAACGGGCAAGTCCGTTGAAATTCATTCACTGACGGACCATTTATTTATGGTTTAATTGATTGCCATTTTCGATGGGGTTTTACTCGAAACAACAACAATTTACACACAATTCTGGAAAATTGGGTAGCCGCGTTAACGTATGTGTTTTTATTTTGAGCACAAATTAAAATCAGTTAAGTCCGTATTTTACGGTACGGAAACGGAGTTAGAACGTATTGTGTTCGAAAATACGATTACACGGTCCGTTAATGTTCCGTATACGTACAAGCTTTGACGGATACGTGTATTACGGACCGTTAATGTGCCGTAAAAGCCGGATTTATGATTCCGTACGTTCCGGAGAGTCCGTAAAAATGATTCTTGGGATGTTAAATACTAACGGTGGGTCTCATACTTCTGGTTTAAACTTTAGTTAATAGTTAATCCAAAAATTTGTTGTTGTTTTGTGTACATTTTTGACATTTTCTTTTGTTTTTAGTTAAGTTAAAGTTAAACCTACAGTATGAGACCCACCGTAACAGTTCAAGATAAGTCTTTAGTTATTAAATTCCATTATTAAAAAAGTTTTGTATTTTACACAAGTGTTTATATAATTTGCTTAAGAATTCCAACTAATAGTTATTTCATTTAGTATCTGTAAAATTTCGTCTTCATTAAGAATAATCTTTTTAAATACATAATTCTGAACTCACTTAAAGCTCTACAACAACTTAGAAAATGTTCTATGTTTTCAATTTCTCCAGAGTTACATAGTGTGCAAATATTTAATGCATTTACTTGAAATCGGTTCCCATTTAATTTTATCAAATCACTTCGTGCTTTGAATATCCATGTTATATTGTCTTGATTACATTCATCTGATATATATCTACTTCCAAATGGTATATACACAAAAAAAAAACTATAGGTAATATTGCCTAAAATTATATTGTGATATCACCTATTTTCAAAGGCAACATAGAGTTTGCTTTGTTTTACGGCAATATTACCATAAAAAATAGGTAATTTCTATTTGACATTTATGTTCGAAAAATCACCTAAAATTTTAGGTAGAACAACTCAAATTTTTTGTTGGATTAACAATTGAAAAAATGGTTAATTTGTACTTATTTTTGGCTAATATTTCATTGCTTTTAGGTAAAATATGCGTATATTTACAACGATTTAAAAAAAAAGTATAAAAAAATCAAAATCAAATCGGCAAACAATAACATAAAGAAAATTTTATTCCTGTAATTACATTTTAGTAAATAAAAATGAAAACTAATCTACATACAATAACTAGTGGCTGACGGTTAATCAAAATTGTTAAAGAAAACGAAAATTGCTTTCAAATGACATGTAAGAATTGTCTTACCTAGTGTCTCGACATGCAATAAAATGATAGCAAGCAATTGTCAAAATGCTCTCATCTCAAGTGAAGACACTCAATTTCAATTTTATTGCAATATCATGATATCGCTGACATGCCATCGGATCTTGCAATGATGCCAGAGATCAAATGTCACTTTTAGTTTTCATTTTAATTTTGTAATTGAAAAACAACGAAAAATTTGGTAAAAAAGAATGGAAAGATGTTTAGTTTTTTATTATTTGTCGGTAAAAATTAATGTTTCATAAAATTTGGTGTTTTTCGAAGAAAAATCTATGATATTTCTTATCCATGAAATGGTCAAGTGTTCTCCACCACTTTGCAATTGGTATCATTTTGACTGATTTTACTTACATAATTCCCTAAGTGTACATAAAAATAAAAATATTCAATGACACTGAAATAAACAAAGAAAAGAAAATCAATTTTTCGAAGAGTTGCCTTTTTTTGAATGTAGAATTTAAATTGCCAATAGGTGCATTCAGAAAAGTTTTCCAGTTACTACATGACAGTTATTTGTTTAGTAATGCGGAGCATGTGTATAAAGCAGAGCCCCCCATTTCGCGGTTCTCGGTATTACCGGTATTCCCGGTAATACCGGTTCTGTTCTTGGTTCCTGTCTTATTACCGGTATTCCAGGGAATCCCGGTATTCCCGGTTCCTGCTCCAATCCCGGTTCTTGTGTTAATACCGGGATACCCGGGAAACCGGTATAACCAGTATCTGCTTTAAAAAATTGATTATTTGTGTTATTATTAGTTACAATATAACTAAATGGAGATTATTTGTACAAAAGTTTGCATATTTTTTATATTTTAGTACGAAAACAGTAACAAAAGTCTTGTTGTCATTTCCACATCGTTTAACCAGAACAAATAAACTTTCGCGCGAAAAGTTCAAACGCATTCATAATAATCGCCCGAAATATTTAATGGTTTCGCGCGAAATTTAAGTTCATTCGGTGGAACGACGTGAAAATTTTGGTCCGGTACCGGAAAAAATTAATAATTTTATTTAAAAAAAACTTCGGTACCGGACTCGTATTTCCACATGGTACATCCGAATGTCCAAACTTAGCAAAGTTATTACATATACAGCCAGGATTATTGGTGCCAAATTCCAGTTCATTTGGTTTAACTATGTGGATATTTTTGGTCCGGTACCGGAAAAAATTAATAATTTAATTTAAAAAAAAACTTCGGTACCGGACTCGTATTTCCACATGGTAGAGCCGAATGAGTCCAAACTAAGTACAGTTACTACATATACAGCCAGGATTATTGGTGCCAAATTTCAGTTCATTTGGTTCAACTATGTGGATATTTTTGGTCCGGTACCGGAAAAAATTAATAATTTTATTTAAAAAAAACTTCGGTACCGGACTCGTATTTCCACATGGTAGATCCGAATCAGTCCAAACTTCGTAAAGTTATTACATATACAGCCACGATTATTCGTGCCAAATTTCAGTTCATTTGGCTCAAGTATGTGGATATTTTTGGTCCGGAACCGGAAAAAATTAATAATATTATTTAAAAAAAACTTCGGTACCGGACTCGTATTTCCACATGGTAGATCCGAATCAGTCCAAACTTCGTAAAGTTATTACATATACAGCCACGATTATTCGTGCCAAATTTCAGTTCATTTGGCTCAAGTATGTGGATATTTTTGGTCCGGAACCGGAAAAAATAATAATTTTATTTAAAAAAAACTTCGGTACCGGACTCGTATTTCCACATGGTACATCCGAATGAGGTCAAACTTAGCAAAGTTATTACATATACAGCCAGGATCATTGGTGCCAAATTTCAGTTCATTCGGTTCAACTATGTGGATATTTTGGGTCCGGTACCGGAAAAAATTAATAATTTTATTTAAAAAAAACTTCGGTACCGGACTCGTATTTCCTCTTTGATTTGATATATAGTTCGCCTTGCAACTCTCAAAACTGCATCTTTTATTCCATTGGGAGCATAAATTTCATCTTCCAGCGTTTCTCCTATACTAGACGATGGATTTCTTAGCACGGTAGTTCTAATGGATGAACTGGTCCATATCTTTGATTTGATGTGTATTTTGTCTTGCAACTCTCAAAACTGCATCTTTTATTCCATTGGGAGCATAAATTTCATCTTCCAGGGTTTCTCCTATACTAGACGATGGATTTCTTAGCACGGTAGTTTTAATAGATCAACTGGTCCATATCTTTGATTTGATGTGTATTTTGTCTTGCAACTCTCAAAACTGCATCTTTTATTCCATTGGGAACATAAATTTCATCTTCCAGCGTTTCTCCTATACTAGACGATGGATTTCTTAGCACGGTAGTTCTAATGGATTAACTGGTCCATATCTTTGATTTGATGTGTATTTTGTCTTGCAACTCTCAAAACTGCATCTTTTATTCCATTGGGAGCATAAATTTCATCTTCCAGCGTTTCTCCTATACTAGACGATAGATTTCTTAGCACGGTAGTTTTAGTGGACCAACTGGTCCCTGTCTGTCATTTGATATGTAGTTTGCCTTGCACCTCTCAAAACTGCATCTTTTATTCCATTGGGAGCATAAATTTCATCTTCCAGCGATTCTCCTATACTAGACGATGTATTTCTTAGCACGGTAGTTCTAATGGATGAACTGGTCCATATCTTTGATTTGATGTGTATTTTGTCTTGCAACTCTCAAAACTGCATCTTTTATTCCATTGGGAGCATAAATTTCATCTTCCAGGGTTTCTCCTATACTAGCCGATGGATTTCTTAGCACGGTAGTTTTAATAGATCATCTGGTCCATATCTTTGATTTAATGTGTATTTTGTCTTGCAACTCTCAAAACTGCATCTTTTATTCCATTGGGAACATAAATTTCATCTTCCAGCGTTTCTCCTATACTAGACGATGGATTTCTTAGCACGGTAGTTCTAATGGATGAACTGGTCCCTGTCTTTCATTTGATATGTAGTTTGCCTTGCAACTCTCAAAACTGCATCTTTTATTCCATTGGGAGCATAAATTTCATCTTCCAGCGTTTCTCCTATACTAGACGATGGATTTCTTAGCACGGTAGTTCTAATGGATGAACTGGTCCATATCTTTGATTTGATGTGTATTTTGTCTTGCAACTCTCAAAACTGCATCTTTTATTCCATTGGGACCATAATTGCATCTTCCAGCGTTTCTCCTATACTAGACGATAGATTTCTTAGCACGGTAGTTCTAATGGATGAACTGATCAATATCTTTGATTTGATATGCAGTTCGCCTTGCAACTCTCAAAACTGCATCTTTTATTCCATTAGGACCATTAATTTCATCTTCCGGCGTTTCTCCTATACTAGACGATAAATTTCTTAGCACGGCAGACTTTTGGCTCGTCTTGGATGTACTTATTATTTGAGACTTATTTCGTTCTGCAACTCTTTCTGGTTTCATATTAGAAGATACTGGAATCTTTCATTGAAATTTATTGATAATTAAAAGACTTAAAAACCTTATATTTTTTCTTAATTTATTTATTTTTTAATTCATTTACATTGCAATTCATATGTTGCCGCCGATATCTACGAGATAGTATTCTTTCTTTTTAAATTTGATAATTATTTAAATATTCATTATTTTGTATTTGGGTACTTCCCTTGAATTTGTTAAAATTTTACAAACTCACTAACATTTAAAACTGTAACTATTTATTTTGTTTAATATTCCTATATATTGTTCTCCTTTGAAATATGTACTAAAAGAACTTGTTTATTGAAACATAACGGTCTATGTTTATGTATCATGTAGGCATCTGTGACCACTAGCAAATACTTTAAAATTTAACAAGTCAGTTAGTAAAAAGGTACAGACGTGTACAAAATTGTTTTAAAGCGCTCTCGCTAATAAATTGTAATATTAATGCACAAGGAGTGCTGTTAAAAATTTTGTTTTTATTTAAAATCAGTTTTTGCGTTTTAATGTACCGTAACATTCTTTAAAACAATTTTTATAATAAAATTTTGGGTTAATTATTATAAATTAATCCAAGTGATATATAAAAACAAAAATATAAAATAAATTCTCGTGGCTTCGCGTCGTGCAAAAACAAAGTGAAAGTGAAGTTTTGTAAAATGGCTGAAAAAGATGGCTTTATGAGGGAATTTAATTGCAAAAAATGCAATGCAATTGATAACGATCGCATGGTGCAATGTGACAAATGTGATCAGTGGTATCATTACGATTGTGCCGCAGTAAACAGCGGAGTTTCTGATGTAAGTTGGAGTTGTGAAGGTTGTAATCCCAACAACGGTGAAGCAACAGGGGGTGATACCACAGGTCATGTTGGTAATAATCCAGCTACAGCCAATTCTATCGGTCTACCAAGGCAGCCGCAAGCAGCGTCGTCACCAACAACTTTAGGAGAGGCGCAGCAACTGGCGAGTACGATCGCAGCAGAAATCGGTAATAGGATTTTATCATTGGGCAATGCAGCTCCAACAACGTCGGTACCGAGCACACAAATAAGTGCACCGCTTCAGCCTCAAGCTACATATCACATACAGGCGAAAAACAACAACACGAAAGTAATTTACTCTACAGGAGGACCGTTTTATGCAAAACCATTTGCAGCTACTGCTGCTACTAGTTTACCATTTCCATTTCAACAAAACCAACAAAAGGCAATACCAAACCAGCAGAATGCGGCTTCAACAACGCAAATGGATTTACAGCTAAAATTGTTGGAGGAGCAGCAGCGTTTGCAACAAGAATTTCTTGAAAGAAAATATCAAATATTATCACAATTTGGTGAAACAGGTGATATTCAACAAAATCCCTTTAGTTCAACTAGTAATTGGAACTTTGCTTCTGGTCCTACGCCATCACAACTGGCTGCACGCCAAGCAATTCCCCGCGATTTGCCGCATTTCAATGGGGATCCTGAGGATTGGCCGTTGTTCATAAGCACCTTTAACAATAGTACATCGGTTGCAGGTTATTCAGATGCAGAAAATTTGATACGGCTACAAGCCTGTCTTAAAGGAAAGGCAAGGGATATGGTAAAGAGTAGGCTCATGTTACCTAAAATGGTGCCAGAGATAATTCAAACTTTAAAAATGTGTTTCGGGCGACCGGAGCATATTTTAGAGCGGGTAATTGAAAAAGCGCGAAAAATATCTCCACCAAAAGATAAGTTGGAGTCTATGATTGATTTTGCGTTGTGTGTGAAAAATATATATTCCACCATGGAGGCCTGCGAAATGTATGATTATATGAATAACCCGATGCTTGTGAAGGAACTAGTTGATAAGCTGTCTAGCCAGTACAAATTAAACTGGGCGACGTACCCAAAAGATAGTAAGGTTCCAATAATGAAAACGTTTAGTGATTGGATTTTTCAAATCGCCGATGCTGCAAGCACAGTTGTTTCCGTTGCACCAACAGCTAAAAACGCGAGTATAAATACACATATAGAAGAAAGACAACCATTTAAATTAAAGGGCTTTGTGTGTAATAGTGATCATAAAGTGTCAGTTTGTGAAGAATTTAAAAAGTTCTCATTAGAAAAAAAATGGGACATAGTGAAGAAGAATAATTTGTGTCGTAGTTGTTTAAATAAACACAAAGGTAAATATTTCGCCAGAAGAGAATGTGGTATTGATAGCTGCAATATAAAACACCACAGATTGCTGCATAAATATTCCCATGAGCCAACATCGTCTTCGCGACAAAACAACACTACACAACCAAATAACACTACAAGTGAAACAATTAACTCACACTCCACAACTGAGCAAAATCAAAAACAAATATTCAGAATTTTGCCAATTCGTCTTTATAAAAAAAATGGTTTTATCGATACATATGCCTTTCTTGATGAGGGTTCTTCTGTGTCGTTAATTGAGAAGGAAATTTTTGATCTACTTGATCTCGATGGTGTTGAGCAATCGTTATGCTTAAGGTGGACTGGTAATACTACTCGTCAAGAAAATTCATCTGTAAAAACATCGCTAAATATTGCAAATATAAGTAATGGTGAGAAATTTAAACTTCAGTCTGTGCATACGGTTGAAAATTTGGATCTACCCCAGCAGACATTGAACATGAATGAAATGGTGGAGAAATATCCCTACTTGGGTGGACTGCCCATACAGTCTTTTAAAAACATAAAACCTACCATTTTGATTGGTCTTAACAATTGGAGTGTCGCCGTGCCGCTAAAGATTCGTGAAGGACCGTGGAATCAACCGATTGCCACAAAAACGCGGTTAGGCTGGACAATCCAGGGCTATAGCGGACGCACTAGCCAAGGTGAATGGCTAAACATTCATCACTGTGATTGCGAAAAGCATTACAATGAATTACATAAAATGGTTAAAGATAAATTTAACATAGAAGAATCTCCTCAAAGGTCATTAATTTCTTTGGAAGATAAGAAAGCGATGGAGATTTTAAAGACTACATGTCAAAAAGTTGATGGACATTACGAGGTAGGCCTATTGTGGAAAAACGACGTTCGCGTGTTACCTGAAAGCTACGATAACGCTTACAAGCGCCTCATGTGCCTAAATAAAAAAATGCGTAAAGAGCCAAACTTAAAAGCAACACTGCAAAATCAAATTGACAATTTGCTGCAAAAAGGCTATGCCGTAAAGTTAAGTGAAGGCGGAATAAATAAAACTTCGGAACGTGTCTGGTATCTACCGATATTTATCATCAAAAATCCCAACAAACCCGGCAAGGTAAGAATGGTGTGGGATGCCGCTGCCAAATCTAATGGATTATGTCTCAACGACTTTATAAGCAGTGGACCCGACCTATTAAAATCGTTATCTGATGTATTGCTTAGTTTTCGTGTGGGAAAAGTTGCAGTTTGCGGTGATATCGCCGAGATGTTCCACCAGATAAATGTTCGACACAGCGATATGCATTCTCAGAGATTTCTATGGTGGGATACAAATGATGACATTTATAAGCCAAGTGTTTATGTAATGCGGGCTTTGACGTTCGGTATCTCATGTGCTCCATGCATAGCACATTATGTGCGTGATTTCAATGCTGAACAATTCAAAGAAAATTTTCCACGAGCGGTAGAATCAATTCAACATAATCACTACGTAGACGACTTCATCGACAGTGTAGACGACGATCAACAAGCCATCGATTTAGCTTCGCAAGTTAAATCTATTCATGCTGCTGCAGGTTTCCACATTCGAAATTGGTCTTCAAATAGCAAGGAGGTCATCATGCATCTACAGGATGGTCATTCCCAAGATCAAACTCCAAAAGATCTAGCAGATACAGAAAAGGTTCTTGGTATGTATTGGGATCCTAATAAAGACTCCTTTGTCTATATTTTCAGATTTGCCAGACTTCGTCGTGAAGTATGCACTACCGAAATTACTCCCACAAAAAGAGAGCTACTTCAGGTGCTGATGTCAATTTTTGACCCGCTTGGTCTAATATCATGCTACACGACTGCTTTAAAAATTCTTCTGCAAGAAGTCTGGCGATCTGGCATCGATTGGGATATGGAACTTGTTGACTCTCTTTTACCGAAATGGCAAAAATGGAAGACGGCTATTGCTCACATAGCTTCTGTTGAAATACCTCGATGCTATTCTCCCAACATTAATGAGGCGACTCATGTAGACCTTCATACTTTTACTAATCACCATGTGACATTTCTACTTGTTCGCTACGTACATGAAACATTTCATCATATGTCACATGAAACCGTCATCAACAACATTAAAAGTAAATACTTCATACCCAAGTTACGAGTACTCTACAAAAGCGTAAGGAAATCCTGTCAAATGTGCAAAAACTCAAACGCCGTACCAGTTATGCCACAAATGTCTTCAGTACCACCTGCTTGGTTAGCAAGCTTCGAAAGGCCGTTTACATTTGTGGGAATAGATTACTTCGGACCGCTTTACGTCGCCGTGGGCAGAAGGAAGGAGAAAAGATGGGGTGCTTTATTTACTTGCCTCACCGTACGAGCAGTACACCTTGAAATCGCTCACAGCCTCGACACCAGTTCCTGTGTTATGTGTATCAACAATTTTATGGCACGAAGAGGAACCCCAAGAGAAATATTCACCGATAACGGCACAAATTTCAAAGGTGCATCTAAAATATTTAGTCCTGAAGTGGATCATAAAACGATTTCAAAAACATTTGAAAGCATCAGGTGGAAATTTAACCCACCAGCATCGCCCCACATGGGTGGAGCCTGGGAAAGACTCGTACGTTCGGTCAAAACTACTCTGTATCATATATGTCCCCACATGCATTTTAATGATGAAACCCTAAAATGTGCCCTTACTGAAGTGGAGTTCATTATTAATTCACGGCCCCTTACTTTCGTATCACTGGAATCGTGTGACGATGAGGCACTTACACCAAACCATTTATTATTGGGCTCATCAAGTGGTATCAAACCCATAAACTACAACGAAATTGATTTACGGCAGCGATGGAACCAAACTAAGCTGTTTGCGGATAAGTTTTGGCATCGCTGGGTAAAAGAATATGCACCAACACTCATCAGAAGAGGAAAATGGCATGAAAAAACAACTCCACTACGAGTGGGTGATATCGTCATTATAATTGATGAAAATCTTCCGCGACATTGTTGACCAAAAGGCAAAATAATTGAAGCCCTCATGGCAAAGGATGGTCAAGTACGTCAGGTGAAGGTTCAAACGAAAAATGGTATCTTTCAGCGACCAACAGTCAAGATAGCAAAATTAGACGTCGGCAATAATGAAGGGTAAAATCGTCCCACGGGCTCATTTACGAGGGGGAGAATGTTGCCGCCGATATCTACGAGATAGTATTCTTTCTTTTTAAATTTGATAATTATTTAAATATTCATTATTTTGTATTTGGGTACTTCCCTTGAATTTGTTAAAATTTTACAAACTCACTAACATTTAAAACTGTAACTATTTATTTTGTTTAATATTCCTATATATTGTTCTCCTTTGAAATATGTACTAAAAGAACTTGTTTATTGAAACATAACGGTCTATGTTTATGTATCATGTAGGCATCTGTGACCACTAGCAAATACTTTAAAATTTAACAAGTCAGTTAGTAAAAAGGTACAGACGTGTACAAAATTGTTTTAAAGCGCTCTCGCTAATAAATTGTAATATTAATGCACAAGGAGTGCTGTTAAAAATTTTGTTTTTATTTAAAATCAGTTTTTGCGTTTTACTGTACCGTAACATCATACTTATTAAATAAATGTGTGCAATAGAAATTTTCCAACAATACTGCGCCGTAATTTGTAATAGTTGTGGGAGGGAATACGGCACTAAAATTTGTTTCGCGTTGCCAACTTAAAAAAATTCGATGCTAAATATTCGATGCTAACGGCACGCACGTTGCTGCACAATATTTGTAAAAAGAAAAACAAATTTACAAGAAATTGATCAGCTGTTTAAAACTTGACCGTCAAGTTTTCTCAAAACTTGAAAAAATCAAGTTGCTGTTCAATTTTTAAAATGTGAGTGTGTTAGTAAAAAAATGTGAGTATATTGAAACTTGAAAGCCAAAAATTGATCGTGTAACCCCTATGATAATCACGCAAACTCACGCACGACTCACTCACGAACATTTTTTTAACTCACGTACGACTCACGTGAGTGTTATCATTTTAACTCACGAAAATTTCGTGTCACGCGCCCATCTCTAGTAAAAAGTTTAAAAATTTACTAATAGTCTTGACTAACCATGGATTTGTATGAACATAGAGATAGGAAATCAAAACTAACACTACTCACCGATAGAGGGCGCTGAAATTTAGTATTACCTGAGCAACTATTTAGTATCCATTTAGTATCACTATATTTCAAAACCTAAAAACTGCTGAAAACTGCTCAAAATAAGAAAAAAACAACGCGGAATATATTCAGATAATAAAATTTGAGATATTCATTTGTTTTTTTTGCTTTGTTGTTTATTATTATTTAAATAAAAAATGAAAATTGTCAATTTTTTCAACAAAGTGTAAATACACACAGAAAAAAAACAGAGGGAACTTTATCTAAGTGCTATGTAGTTATACAACTACATAAGTTCGAAGTAAGTTTTACAATTTTCTAGCAAAATATATGCATTTTTTCGGATATTTTCCACTACACGTGTATATATTTTGCAAGGATTGTATATATTTTACAAAAAAATGTGCATACTTTACAAGAACTTTGTAAAACTAACTTGAAAATTATGTAGTTGTATAAATACATAGCACTTAGATATTATTCCCCCTGTTTTTTTCTGCGTGTATATTTTTATAACTTATTTTCATGGTGATGCCATACCCCCATATTAACATGAAACAAATTACATGCAAAACAAAAACAACAAATAAAATTTGTTGTTGTTTCACGTGTGATTTGTTTCATGTTCGCACATATCCATGGCTAGTCAAGACTATAAGTTACCAAAAGTGGGGTTAAAATGCACGAAAATAATTTTTTCAAAAATTAAGTTAAGAATTAAAAAATACATTGTAGCGTTGTAAAAATGTGTAAAACGAGGTAAAAATATTTACCAAAAAGGGGTAAAAATCACCAAAATATCATTTTAAAATTTGAAAGCTTAATTATAAAGGAGTTTGAATTAAAAAGTATATGAAAACACTGTGAGAAAAGAATGTGTAGTATATTTCTATGTAGTTCATATTATTTTTTCAACTTTTAAAGAAAATTTTTATAAGACGGGACAAATACCAAAAATATAAGTTGTTCAAAAAGCACTGTCAGAAATCGGGAAAAGCTTTGTAAATACAAACAAATGACCCGGTACTAGAGATGAGCGATATTTTCATACCGGTGATTTAATCACAGTTATTGATAAATCACTGGTAACGGCAGTGATCAAATATTTCAAGTCGCAGTTACTCGGAATGTCGTTCTTTTAATATTTTTGTACTATTCTTTCTTGCAAACTTCATTGTGCACAATAATACATGTTTTTTTCAATAACAGTGACTTGCTTTCACACTTCTGAATAAAACTTAGTTTAACGCAGTTTGTAACTGGAATACTGCTTTTAAAATGTGGTTTATTTTGTTTTATTTCAATAAAGAAATAAATTATACTCGAGAATAAGTTTTTCCGGCAAATTTTTGTTAATAAACTTTGAAATGGCTGACAAAATTCGTTTTCGGTTTAACTAAACCAAGTTTAACTGACATCTTAAAAACTTGCCATAAATATTATTTCGTTTATTTATCAGAAAATCGATTAAAAGAACAACGATTTGCAAATCACATTCACTGAGAACAATGTTACTGAAAAATCGCCGGATCGCCCATCTCTATTATAAACCCGTGATCACGGTCACTGTTTAAAAGAACGGTGATATAAAAATCACGATCACTGGTAGCAGCGTTATTCAAAAATCACCGGATCGCTCATCTCTACCCGGTACGGAGAGGTCATTAAAAAATACCCAAAACGCACTGAAATGGCAACACTGGTAGACCATTTCATTTTCGATTGTGTAGAGAACGCTTTTAGTGTCTTTCGGTGTAAATGCGCCTTTTTTCAAATAATTTTCGAAGTTTACAGTAGCATATCCTTCACAGCTCACTTTCCAGTGTCCTCGAGTGATTTTCAGAACATAAACGCTGATTCATCCTATCCTTTCTGCATTGAAAAAATGGAGGAAATACAGAATTTAAAAACAGAATACAAAAATCTAATTAAAAGCGTAAAAAAAGTTGCCGATGAGTATTTAGAATGCGTCGTTAAGGATTGTCACGAAAGCTTTGTTGCAGCAAAAGCTGCGGAACTTGTTAAAAATAATTGGGAATTAGAAAAAATGAATCTTTCCTTGGCTCGTAAATTAATGGAGCAGCTAATCATAATATTCGAACTGAAACTACAAAACGGAGGTATTGCTGAAATCAAACGTGCATCCAAAATATTTGAAAAGTATGCCGAGTTGGCAAAATATACTGAAAAAGAGACTGCCCATACATTCGAACTTGTCAAAAATAAGTTCAAAGCAACTGAAAATTCAAAGGAAGCATTTCTTATTTTACAATTAGATCCACTTGTAATTGACTTGTAAGAAAGTTAATACTATAAATAAAACTTAATATAAATCAGTATTCAAAATTGTTAAGCCATTCCTGCCTATTGGGTATTTAAATACCCAAAAAGAGTAATCTTAGTAAAAATCTAACTAGATCCAGGTAAGAGTTAATGCAAATTTGTTTTCATGTCAGGTAGCGAAAGCTTAGGAGTAGCTAAAAAATGCTCCGTTAAAAGTACCCCCTTCTAGGGGGGTATTTATTCAAAATAAATGAAATGGGTCTGAAAAATTGAAGTGGGAATTCGTAAAATCCTTTTGGTGCCTAATAGCCTAAGGTGTCTTCTATCAGAAAAAATATTTAGTTGGCTATGACTACTAACCTGGGGTACAGGGGGTAACCGCGCAACTCGATTCGAAAAAAATTTTCGAATTCGTAAATCTTGCAAAAAATTCTAAAATAAAAATTCTACTTTTTAATTTATTTTTTATCCTAAACCTTGTACACTACACATAAAAATTCAAAAAGGAGGATTTTTGCTAAAGATTTTCTTTTTACAAAAGGTACAAAATTTACGAATTCGAATAAGAATATTTTATTTAAAAAACATAGTTTTATATCAGCGATTAAATTATAACGCCCAAGTAAGGTAGATTAAAAAAAATATATACTATATCAATGCAAATACCTTAAATGTCAGCATGAAATTTCTTCGAAATCGGACAAAGTGATATGGGGTCAAGCGTTTATGGGTTAAGTCAAAGCTAAGATTACGGATGCGGATAATCGAAGTTATTATTTTGAAGTAGGTAGTGTTGTATAAGCTGTACGGATTTCCCTGAAATTTTGTACACTTGACTCTCATTTCTAAGGCGAGGTCGCAATATACTTTTCATTGTTATATAACAATGGATTTTCGCTATTTAAATTTGTATTTTCCAATCGATTTCGCTCAAATTTTATTCGTGATCCTTTCAGCCTATCCGAACTCGCCATATACTTCCAAATGACCACGCCCACATTTTTTAAATTATGGGTAATATAACGATCGATGATCGCTATGGAAATTTTTATTTTCCAACAAATTTTGTTCAAATTTGGTACTCGTGATCATAATATTCCAGGCAAGGTACCGATATAAATATTATTTATTGACCATGCCTACTTTTTTTTTTAATTATGAATTTGTTATATAACAATTAGGGCATTCAATTAATCGGCTTTTTATTTTAATCGATTAATCGTGCAAATAATTATTCGGGTTTTTTTCTTAACCGGTTAATCGAACAAAATTTTAAAATTAATCTATTAATCGAAAAAAATTTCGGTAAAATAATATATATACACTTGTTGTGTTTTTAAGTATTTTATTTAAAAAAGGAACAAAAATAAATTCAGTAACTCTTCTGAAATTCATAAAAATAAAAAAAATTTAATAATTGAGATCAGATTTTTTCATTATTTTTATTTTTTCTGTCCCCTCTTTCACATATTATAATTTTATCCAAATCGGGGAGAACCACACCGCAATGAGTTAAAGAAAAATATAAGACCCCGTACATTAATTTTTATATATTTCATATGCATTGAATACATAAAAACATAAATGTAGAGAGGAATTCTGATGAGAATTGATTTTTCCTCTACATTTCCGTACCACCATCCCTTTATTTTATTAATTTAGAGTGCTCACTAAAGCCTATATGACACTTGCTAGTTTCTAGATTCTAGTTTTTTGCACCATCAATGCAAATCATATGAAGGATACTTCATTACCAACATCAATTTGACAGTTTGATAGTTTTTCGATATAGTTGTTGTCTTCACACACATTATTTCTCACATAAGAAAATTCGTGCTCTCTTCTATTTTAGATTATTAATACTGAAACTAGCAAGTGTCATATAGGCTTTAAACAAGCTTTATTATATTGAGCATTAATTATAATTAATAATTATAATAATCATTAATTACAACAATTATTATTGCTTTCGTTTAATATCAACGTTTAAAAAGTCGTAAAAAATAATTAAAAATTTACTATACGTAAATAGATACCACTACTTTACTAGATAAGTCACAACCACAGAGTAGTAATTTGGAAGATGACAAAGCAAACTGTGATAATTTTATGCTGTTTTTCTTTTTTCTTTGGGATTTAAGATGTTTATTAACGCTCCTACTTGAAAACATGAAATTGTCATTGAGTTGAAGCTAGTGTTTCCAATTCGTTTAATCGAATAACCGATTCCTCGATTAATAGCCTCTATTTCGGTTAATGTCGAAACAAATAATTTAAAACTCAAATAATTATTCGACCCGAATAATCGGTTAAAATTGGTCGATTAACCGGTTACATTTTTAATATGGAATTTTTCCTTAATTTTTTCCCAAAACTTCACAATTTTCTTAATCTGGGCTACAAAATTACCAGAAAAGCTTAGAAAAAACAAATACTAACTAAAATAGCATCAAATTATTTAAAAATCGTGTGAAACAGGTCCTTAAATACCTTTTTCGAGCAACCGCAAACAAGTCGACATTGTACCATCAGACTCCCAATTTTTAATAAAATTTTGTGCAAATGTTTTAAAAAAAATATGTATCAAAGTTTCTATTTGTAAAAAAGCCTTAAGAACATAGCAAAAGGCCAAAATGAAGGTGTTTTTTAAAACTTCACAAAACACACGATATACACGACTGGCTGGAGGATGCTTTATGAAATAAAATAGACAATTTTGGATTATTGTTTCAATTCTTTTAAAAATTTAAACTAATATAAATTATATCTCCATGTCCTTTAAGACAAGGATGCATTTGTTTTAAAACTGTTACACAATTAACATGTTAATTCTGCAAGAACTTTAACTTTTCTTATTTTTCCTAAGAAAGTGTACATACACATCGGTTCAAAACCACATCAATTCTAAAACAAGTTCCACTAGAGCAACATTGAACCCGAACACGTTTCAATGAATTTAAATTCGAATTAAAACAAATAACCTAAAGTTAAAAAATTTTAATTTATATAGAATTTGACTTCTGTAACTGCACACTCGACGAATTGTCTATATGCTATTGATGAATTTATACCAGGGGTGTTCAAAACTAAAAATGTAGTTGTGTTGGTGAGAAAATGAGAATTGCATTGTAAGAAATGTTGAATGTGTTAATAGAATCTGTATGCATTTATTTTTTATTAAAAATATGAAAATGTTTTGTGTAAAAAACGAAGTAGGTACTTTCGGAAAATATAAATAAATACTACACTGTTTTAAAGAAATAAAAATAAACAAAATACAATTTTTGAAAGAAAAAAAAAAATACATACATACATACATAAGGGTGGCTTCTTTTATTCTATGTAAAACAAAAGGTTTTCAATTTTTTTAAATCAATATCAATGGTTTCAATGTATTTACATATTTATAAAATATCTTTAATCTGCATTTATAATCATAAAATATTTGTCCTATATTGTTATTAGTTTTTTTTTCAGTACATTAAAAAAAATCTGCGTATATCCGTACTCATGTTCATTCGTCGCTGTTTCAGTGACGACTAAAAGCAAGAGCGTAAGAATTCATGTGAATTGAGCAGGGACAATTGTCCTATGGGCTGAACACCACTGATTTATACACTGATTCAATTAAGTTTCGCTGGAATTCGTCTATTGAAACTTTTAATTGAATTGATGCAATTTTTCATAAAATTTTATGAAAATTTTCATATTATTTATTAAAAATGTCATACACCCAAAAAAGTTTTTTTACAAATTGTGAAGCTTTTTAATAAAATTTAATACATTTGGCTTTTACTTTTTGAAGAAAACTTCATTAGCTTATTGAAAATTTTGTTTACAGCTTGTCCGATAAAATTCTCTCAGAGTAAGTACGCTCAAACTTTAGGTTATTTTTTTTACTGTTAATGGCCTTTAGTAACGAAAAAGATACTGACAAACAAAGTAAATTGGTATTCTCAATTAACTGAAATTAATCTCAAAGAGAACTCAAATTTTTTTATCGATGCCTATTTCGTAGCTGTAGGAAGAATCTTATTAAAATTTAAAAAACTTTAGGTATAGCATTTCTTTAACCCTTTCAGACCCAGCATACACGATTGTAAGATGTGATGTTTTCTCTTAAAATTACAAATATTTTCAATACTAATAGGTTTATTTAGATAAAAAATTTCAGTTATACTTTTAGCTAAATTATATTTTAGAAAATATGAATTGACACCAGGAAATTTTAATAGTTTTAGTACCATTTTACCTTAAAGTTATAAAATGAATACATTTTTGCAAGCTAGTTGGGTCTGAAAAAGTTAAATGCAATATTAAATTTTATAGTGTCAGTATTGATTAAAAATCACATTCAAAAAAATTTTGTATCTAAGCTTTTCAGATTTTTAAATTTTTTTATAAATAAAAAATCTACGTTAAGTAATCGATATGTAACAGTTTTAGGTTTGCTGTTATTAACTTACTAATATTTTGTTATTTTCAGCAGTTATTTCTGCCGTCTTCAACGAAATTTTAGTAGATTTAGCAACATTTTTACAGACGTTTTTTTAAAAAATCTCAGATCCCGAAACTTTTCAACCTTCGAATATGAAAACTTTTTTTATTAAATACATCGTATTCATATATGACGTTAATATTTAATGAAGAGTCAGCTTTTTGTGTTTTAATTAATAAAAAGTTAATAAAATACATTAATTTAGCATTAAACGATTAATCGATTAACCGCCAATTTTCTCGAATAACCGACCCGAATAACCGGTTAATCCATTTTAGTGATTTTTCGAATAATGCATTAACCGGTTAACCGCCTATGTCGAATAATTGGAAACACTAGTTGAAGCTAACAAATATTTCTAGAAATTCTAAAAGGTCGTCCATTAATTATTTTCTTAGGTCAGAATGAAATCTGGATATGTACAAACCTACAGCAAATTATTTATCACAATTTTTAAAAAAAATTTTGAGATTTAAGCACATTTAGTTTAATAAAAAATTTATATTTTTTAAACATTTTTGTAATTTTCTACCAATTTCGAATAATCGATTAATCGTATGAAATTCTTCGAATTATTCGTTATTCGAAATTTGGACATATCTTGGAAGGCAATCATTTAGATATTGTTGGATTTAGCGAATCCCGCGGGATCCCAATTTTAGCAAAAAGGGTTTTCTTACTACACAATTGGGCAAATGAGAGCTGTCATGAGAGAGTAATATTCTTGTTCTTCTTGCACGAAAAAGCCCAGACTTTTTTTCGTGTAAATTTGGACGTAGGTGACGTTAGCATCGAATATTTAGCATCGAATTTTTGTTATTTTGGTTGGCTTCGCGAAACTATTTTCTACTGCCGTATTCGCTCCCACAACTCTTCCAAATTACGCCGCAATGACATAGGAACATCTCTATTGCACAAATTTATTTAAAAAGTATGAATTCCAATGTAAATTAATTGAAAAATAAATAAATTAATAAAAAATATAAAGTGTTTAAGTCTTTTAATTATCAATAACTTTCAATGAAAGACTCCAGTATCTTCTAATATGAATCCAGAAAGAGTTGCAGAACGAAATAAGTCTCAAAGAATAAGTACATCCCAGAAGAGCCAAAAGTCTGCCGTGCTAAGAAATTTATCGTCTAGTATAGGAGAAACGCTGGAAGATGAAAATTATGGTCCGAATGGATAAAAGATGCAGTTTTGAGAGTTGCAAGACAAAATACACATCAAATCAAAGATATGGACCAGTTCATCCATTAGAACTACCGTGCTAAGAAATCTATCGTCTAGTATAGGAGAAACGCTGGAAGATGAAATTTATGCTCCCAATGGAATAAAAGATGCAGTTTTGAGAGTTGCAAGACAAAATACACATCAAATCAAAGATATGGACCAGTTCATCTATTAGAACTACCGTGCTAGGAAATCTATCGTCTAGTATAAGAGAAACGCTGGAAGATGAAATTTATGCTCCCAATGGAATAAAAGATGCAGTTTTGAGAGTTGCAAGACAAAATACACATCAAATAAAAGATATGGACCTTTGATCTTTGAAGAATTAATTCCTTTTTGAATGAATTCACTACCAATCGAATTCAATTTTCTCTACAACTGAATGAATTCTTTTTCTTAAGTAATTCACTGAATTCATTCAACTGAATGCGTTCATCAAACAATAAATTCAAAGAATTAATTCAATTGCAATAGTTCTTTTTATTAAATCAAATGAATTAATTCACCGGTGAAAGCGTTCAATTTTATAAATCGAACGGAAAAAAAGTGAATTAATTCCTTACTGAATTAATTCACTACTGAATTCGTTCAATTTCATTTTCGTTCAATGAATTAAAAAAAATAAAATTACGTTCAGTGAATTAAAAAAAAAAATAATAAGTTCACTGAATTGAAAAAAAAAATAAAATAAGTTCACTAAATTGAAAAAAAAATAAAATAAGTTCACTGAATTCAAAGCCTGTTTTCTGCCGTTCAGTTGAAGAAAACAATAATGTACAAATAAAATTTTTAAATAAGCAATTTTACAGCGTGTGCTAGTAAAAATGAACAAATTAGAAACCGGATGCTGTTTATCAACCTATATGATTCAAAAATAAAGCCTTTTACTATTAAAAATATAAACTTTACAGATATAGATAAATTTGGGAAAAAAATATAACTATATAACTAAGTAGTTTGAAAAACTAATAGTTATATTTTTTTTTCCAAATTTATCTATATCTGTTAAGTTTTTATTTTTAATAGAAAAAGGCTTTATTTTTGAATCATGTAGGTTGATAAACAGCATCCCGTTTCCATTTTGTTTATTTTTACTAGCACACGCTGTAAAATTGCTTATTTAAAAATTTTATTTGTACATTATTGTTTTCTTCTACTGAACGGCAGAAAACAGACTTTGAATTCAGTGAACTTATTTTATTTTCTTTTCAATTCAGTGAACTTATTATTTTTTTTTTTTTTTAATTCACTGAACGTAATTTTATTTTTTTTTAATTCACTGAACGTAATTTTATTTTTTTTAATTCACTGAACGAAAATGAAATTGAACGAATTTAGTAGTGAATTAATTCAGTAGTGAATTAATTCCGTTCGATTTATAAAATTGAACGTGTTCACAAGTGAATTAATTCATTTGATTTAATAAAAAGAACTATTGCAATTGAATTAATTCGTAACAAAATAAATCGAACGAAATCAAATATGAATTAATTCCATTCAATATATGTATGGTGCTTAATGAATTAATTCATCGAATTTTTAATTCAGAATTGAAAAATTGAATTAAGGAATTAATTCTTCAAAGCTCTCCTCAGCAGAAATATTTCTATAAAAAATATTTCAAAAATTTCAAATAATTAAAAATATTTCAAAAAAATTTCAAAATATTTAAATTTCAGCTTTGAAATATTATGATTTGTTTACTTACTTCAAATTATTTGAAATAAATAAAAAAATATTAATATTTCAAAACTCAAGTATAAATATTTGTTTACTTACTTAAAAATCTTTTTAAGTAATTAATAATATACTTATACTTGAACTTTCAAATATAATTACGAAAAATATTTCAAAATTTTAGTTAAGTAAATATTTTTAAGTAACTATACAGCTTTGATGTATACCAACTTTGTAAAATTAATATTTCCATAGCGAACATCCATTGTTATTAGGGTATTCAATCGATTAATCGTTATTTGATTAAGCGAACAATTTTTCTCAAAAATTGTTCGAATAATTTTATTTTTTTTTTATTAATTCTTCAATTACATAACCGAACCCTTAGGGCCTTATATGGTTAATTAAAGCTACTAACTAAATAACAAACTTCTATATAAAATTAAAGTTAATTATTAAAATATATAATAAATCGCAATATAAAAAAATCATAATTACATATATATGAGAGATCACATAAAATAAAGCATTACAAATTAAAAAGAAGAACCAATTGTATACCTGTTGGTAATTTGTTAATAGGGTGAGGTTATCGGTGTGGGGTAAGTGTGTATGCGGGGTTTTGGGGTCATCGTGGAAAATTTATTGGACTCAATTGATGACCATGGTTGGGAGGGCAAATGTGGGGGGGATATTAACACCTCGTCCTCCCTCTTGAAGGTTCAACTTTTTTTTTGGCGATTTAGTTTCTTTTATTTTTTTTGTTTTTTTTTTTTGAAATTTCAATTGTTTGTGTCCCTGGGCTGTAGTGGTGGGTTGGAACTCGACCCTAGGTGGATGCTACGCGAGCTAGCTGGCAACACCACTACAGTGCCATTGGGGGCTCATAACATACCACATGAAAGGTATTTTAATTCCAATGGAAGCCATACTTTTCAACTACATATGGCGGCGATATAGACAAGTCCATGTTTCAACTTCGAATCGAAAAGGAGTATCCGACAAAATTTTTTTGTTTTATCAATTCAGCCCAAAAAGTACGAACAAAATTTTAAAAATCGGGGGAAATATTTTCCCCCATTAAAAACCGTTGGTGCTTGATTTTCAATGTGAAAATTCTGTTCGAAAACATTTGTTTTGAATCGAATTACATATTAACCCCCCGTTAAGTTAGTAACGATATTTCCGAATGTTACAAAATTTTGGGAAACGATGCTTTATATTTTCACCAAAAACTGCTGATATTTCACCAATCAGGAGGTTATCGCGTAACTCCATTCGAATTGTAAGAAATGTTGAATGTGTTAATAGAATCTGTATGCATTTATTTTTTATTAAAAATATGAAAATGTTTTGTGTAAAAAACGAAGTAGGTACTTTCGGAAAATATAAATAAATACTACACTGTTTTAAAGAAATAAAAATAAACAAAATACAATTTTTGAAAGAAAAAAAAATACATACATACATAAGGGTGGCTTCTTTTATTCTATGTAAAACAAAAGGTTTTCAATTTTTTTAAATCAATATCAATGGTTTCAATGTATTTACATATTTATAAAATATCTTTAATCTGCATTTATAATCATAAAATATTTGTCCTATATTGTTATTAATTTTTTTTTTCAGTACATTAAAAAAAATCTGCGTATATCCGTACTCATGTTCATTCGTCGCTGTTTCAGTGACGACTAAAAGCAAGAGCGTAAGAATTCATGTGAATTGAGCAGGGACAATTGTCCTATGGGCTGAACACCACTGATTTATACACTGATTCAATTAAGTTTCGCTGGAATTCGTCTATTGAAACTTTTAATTGAATTGATGCAATTTTTCATAAAATTTTATGAAAATTTTCATATTATTTATTAAAAATGTCATACACCCAAAAAAGTTTTTTTACAAATTGTGAAGCTTTTTAATAAAATTTAATACATTTGGCTTTTACTTTTTGAAGAAAACTTCATTAGCTTATTGAAAATTTTGTTTACAGCTTGTCCGATAAAATTCTCTCAGAGTAAGTACGCTCAAACTTTAGGTTATTTTTTTTACTGTTAATGGCCTTTAGTAACGAAAAAGATACTGACAAACAAAGTAAATTGGTATTCTCAATTAACTGAAATTAATCTCAAAGAGAACTCAAATTTTTTTATCGATGCCTATTTCGTAGCTGTAGGAAGAATCTTATTAAAATTTAAAAAACTTTAGGTATAGCATTTCTTTAACCCTTTCAGACCCAGCATACACGATTGTAAGATGTGATGTTTTCTCTTAAAATTACAAATATTTTCAATACTAATAGGTTTATTTAGATAAAAAATTTCAGTTATACTTTTAGCTAAATTATATTTTAGAAAATATGAATTGACACCAGGAAATTTTAATAGTTTTAGTACCATTTTACCTTAAAGTTATAAAATGAATACATTTTTGCAAGCTAGTTGGGTCTGAAAAAGTTAAATGCAATATTAAATTTTATAGTGTCAGTATTGATTAAAAATCACATTCAAAAAAATTTTGTATCTAAGCTTTTCAGATTTTTAAATTTTTTTATAAATAAAAAATCTACGTTAAGTAATCGATATGTAACAGTTTTAGGTTTGCTGTTATTAACTTACTAATATTTTGTTATTTTCAGCAGTTATTTCTGCCGTCTTCAACGAAATTTTAGTAGATTTAGCAACATTTTTACAGACGTTTTTTTAAAAAATCTCAGATCCCGAAACTTTTCAACCTTCGAATATGAAAACTTTTTTTATTAAATACATCGTATTCATATATGACGTTAATATTTAATGAAGAGTCAGCTTTTTGTGTTTTAATTAATAAAAAGTTAATAAAATACATTAATTTAGCATTAAACGATTAATCGATTAACCGCCAATTTTCTCGAATAACCGACCCGAATAACCGGTTAATCCATTTTAGTGATTTTTCGAATAATGCATTAACCGGTTAACCGCCTATGTCGAATAATTGGAAACACTAGTTGAAGCTAACAAATATTTCTAGAAATTCTAAAAGGTCGTCCATTAATTATTTTCTTAGGTCAGAATGAAATCTGGATATGTACAAGCCTACAGCAAATTATTTATCACAATTTTTAAAAAAAATTTTGAGATTTAAGCACATTTAGTTTAATAAAAAATTTATATTTTTTAAACATTTTTGTAATTTTCTACCAATTTCGAATAATCGATTAATCGTATGAAATTCTTCGAATTATTCGTTATTCGAAATTTGGACATATCTTGGAAGGCAATCATTTAGATATTGTTGGATTTAGCGAATCCCGCGGGATCCCAATTTTAGCAAAAAGGGTTTTCTTACTACACAATTGGGCAAATGAGAGCTGTCATGAGAGAGTAATATTCTTGTTCTTCTTGCACGAAAAAGCCCAGACTTTTTTTCGTGTAAATTTGGACGTAGGTGACGTTAGCATCGAATATTTAGCATCGAATTTTTGTTATTTTGGTTGGCTTCGCGAAACTATTTTCTACTGCCGTATTCGCTCCCACAACTCTTCCAAATTACGCCGCAATGACATAGGAACATCTCTATTGCACAAATTTATTTAAAAAGTATGAATTCCAATGTAAATTAATTGAAAAATAAATAAATTAATAAAAAATATAAAGTGTTTAAGTCTTTTAATTATCAATAACTTTCAATGAAAGATTCCAGTATCTTCTAATATGAATCCAGAAAGAGTTGCAGAACGAAATAAGTCTCAAAGAATAAGTACATCCCAGAAGAGCCAAAAGTCTGCCGTGCTAAGAAATTTATCGTCTAGTATAGGAGAAACGCTGGAAGATGAAAATTATGGTCCGAATGGATAAAAGATGCAGTTTTGAGAGTTGCAAGACAAAATACACATCAAATCAAAGATAGGGACCAGTTCATCCATTAGAACTACCGTGCTAAGAAATCTATCGTCTAGTATAGGAGAAACGCTGGAAGATGAAATTTATGCTCCCAATGGAATAAAAGATGCAGTTTTGAGAGTTGCAAGACAAAATACACATCAAATCAAAGATATGGACCAGTTCATCTATTAGAACTACCGTGCTAGGAAATCTATCGTCTAGTATAAGAGAAACGCTGGAAGATGAAATTTATGCTCCCAATGGAATAAAAGATGCAGTTTTGAGAGTTGCAAGACAAAATACACATCAAATAAAAGATATGGACCTTTGATCTTTGAAGAATTAATTCCTTTTTGAATGAATTCACTACCAATCGAATTCAATTTTCTCTACAACTGAATGAATTCTTTTTCTTAAGTAATTCACTGAATTCATTCAACTGAATGCGTTCATCAAACAATAAATTCAAAGAATTAATTCAATTGCAATAGTTCTTTTTATTAAATCAAATGAATTAATTCACCGGTGAAAGCGTTCAATTTTATAAATCGAACGGAAAAAAAGTGAATTAATTCCTTACTGAATTAATTCACTGCTGAATTCGTTCAATTTCATTTTCGTTCAATGAATTAAAAAAAATAAAATTACGTTCAGTGAATTAAAAAAAAAAATAATAAGTTCACTGAATTGAAAAAAAAAAATAAAATAAGTTCACTAAATTGAAAAAAAATAAAATAAGTTCACTGAATTCAAAGCCTGTTTTCTGCCGTTCAGTTGAAGAAAACAATAATGTACAAATAAAATTTTTAAATAAGCAATTTTACAGCGTGTGCTAGTAAAAATGAACAAATTAGAAACCGGATGCTGTTTATCAACCTATATGATTCAAAAATAAAGCCTTTTACTATTAAAAATATAAACTTTACAGATATAGATAAATTTGGGAAAAAAATATAACTATATAACTAAGTAGTTTGAAAAATTAATAGTTATATTTTTTTTTTCCAAATTTATCTATATCTGTTAAGTTTTTATTTTTAATAGAAAAAGGCTTTATTTTTGAATCATGTAGGTTGATAAACAGCATCCCGTTTCCATTTTGTTTATTTTTACTAGCACACGCTGTAAAATTGCTTATTTAAAAATTTTATTTGTACATTATTGTTTTCTTCTACTGAACGGCAGAAAACAGACTTTGAATTCAGTGAACTTATTTTATTTTCTTTTCAATTCAGTGAACTTATTATTTTTTTTTTTTTTTAATTCACTGAACGTAATTTTATTTTTTTTTAATTCACTGAACGTAATTTTATTTTTTTTAATTCACTGAACGAAAATGAAATTGAACGAATTTAGTAGTGAATTAATTCAGTAGTGAATTAATTCCGTTCGATTTATAAAATTGAACGTGTTCACAAGTGAATTAATTCATTTGATTTAATAAAAAGAACTATTGCAATTGAATTAATTCGTAACAAAATAAATCGAACGAAATCAAATATGAATTAATTCCATTCAATATATGTATGGTGCTTAGTGAATTAATTCATCGAATTTTTAATTCAGAATTGAAAAATTGAATTAAGGAATTAATTCTTCAAAGCTCTCCTCAGCAGAAATATTTCTATAAAAAATATTTCAAAAATTTCAAATAATTAAAAATATTTCAAAAAAATTTCAAAATATTTAAATTTCAGCTTTGAAATATTATGATTTGTTTACTTACTTCAAATTATTTGAAATAAATAAAAAAATATTAATATTTCAAAACTCAAGTATAAATATTTGTTTACTTACTTAAAAATCTTTTTAAGTAATTAATAATATACTTATACTTGAACTTTCAAATATAATTACGAAAAATATTTCAAAATTTTAGTTAAGTAAATATTTTTAAGTAACTATACAGCTTTGATGTATACCAACTTTGTAAAATTAATATTTCCATAGCGAACATCCATTGTTATTAGGGTATTCAATCGATTAATCGTTATTTGATTAAGCGAACAATTTTTCTCAAAAATTGTTCGAATAATTTTATTTTTTTTTTATTAATTCTTCAATTACATAACCGAACCCTTAGGGCCTTATATGGTTAATTAAAGCTACTAACTAAATAACAAACTTCTATATAAAATTAAAGTTAATTATTAAAATATATAATAAATCGCAATATAAAAAAATCATAATTACATATATATGAGAGATCACATAAAATAAAGCATTACAAATTAAAAAGAAGAACCAATTGTATACCTGTTGGTAATTTGTTAATAGGGTGAGGTTAACGGTGTGGGGTAAGTGTGTATGCGGGGTTTTGGGGTCATCGTGGAAAATTTATTGGACTCAATTGATGACCATGGTTGGGAGGGCAAATGTGGGGGGGGATATTAACACCTCGTCCTCCCTCTTGAAGGTTCAACTTTTTTTTTGGCGATTTAGTTTCTTTTATTTTTTTTGTTTTTTTTTTTTGAAATTTCAATTGTTTGTGTCCCTGGGCTGTAGTGGTGGGTTGGAACTCGACCCTAGGTGGATGCTACGCGAGCTAGCTGGCAACACCACTACAGTGCCATTGGGGGCTCATAACATACCACATGAAAGGTATTTTAATTCCAATGGAAGCCATACTTTTCAACTACATATGGCGGCGATATAGACAAGTCCATGTTTCAACTTCGAATCGAAAAGGAGTATCCGACAAAATTTTTTTGTTTTATCAATTCAGCCCAAAAAGTACGAACAAAATTTTAAAAATCGGGGGAAATATTTTCCCCCATTAAAAACCGTTGGTGCTTGATTTTCAATGTGAAAATTCTGTTCGAAAACATTTGTTTTGAATCGAATTACATATTAACCCCCCGTTAAGTTAGTAACGATATTTCCGAATGTTACAAAATTTTGGGAAACGATGCTTTATATTTTCACCAAAAACTGCTGATATTTCACCAATCAGGAGGTTATCGCGTAACTCCATTCGAATTGTAAGAAATGTTGAATGTGTTAATAGAATCTGTATGCATTTATTTTTTATTAAAAATATGAAAATGTTTTGTGTAAAAAACGAAGTAGGTACTTTCGGAAAATATAAATAAATACTACACTGTTTTAAAGAAATAAAAATAAACAAAATACAATTTTTGAAAGAAAAAAAAAATACATACATACATAAGGGTGGCTTCTTTTATTCTATGTAAAACAAAAGGTTTTCAATTTTTTTAAATCAATATCAATGGTTTCAATGTATTTACATATTTATAAAATATCTTTAATCTGCATTTATAATCATAAAATATTTGTCCTATATTGTTATTAATTTTTTTTTTCAGTACATTAAAAAAAATCTGCGTATATCCGTACTCATGTTCATTCGTCGCTGTTTCAGTGACGACTAAAAGCAAGAGCGTAAGAATTCATGTGAATTGAGCAGGGACAATTGTCCTATGGGCTGAACACCACTGATTTATACACTGATTCAATTAAGTTTCGCTGGAATTCGTCTATTGAAACTTTTAATTGAATTGATGCAATTTTTCATAAAATTTTATGAAAATTTTCATATTATTTATTAAAAATGTCATACACCCAAAAAAGTTTTTTTACAAATTGTGAAGCTTTTTAATAAAATTTAATACATTTGGCTTTTACTTTTTGAAGAAAACTTCATTAGCTTATTGAAAATTTTGTTTACAGCTTGTCCGATAAAATTCTCTCAGAGTAAGTACGCTCAAACTTTAGGTTATTTTTTTTACTGTTAATGGCCTTTAGTAACGAAAAAGATACTGACAAACAAAGTAAATTGGTATTCTCAATTAACTGAAATTAATCTCAAAGAGAACTCAAATTTTTTTATCGATGCCTATTTCGTAGCTGTAGGAAGAATCTTATTAAAATTTAAAAAACTTTAGGTATAGCATTTCTTTAACCCTTTCAGACCCAGCATACACGATTGTAAGATGTGATGTTTTCTCTTAAAATTACAAATATTTTCAATACTAATAGGTTTATTTAGATAAAAAATTTCAGTTATACTTTTAGCTAAATTATATTTTAGAAAATATGAATTGACACCAGGAAATTTTAATAGTTTTAGTACCATTTTACCTTAAAGTTATAAAATGAATACATTTTTGCAAGCTAGTTGGGTCTGAAAAAGTTAAATGCAATATTAAATTTTATAGTGTCAGTATTGATTAAAAATCACATTCAAAAAAATTTTGTATCTAAGCTTTTCAGATTTTTAAATTTTTTTATAAATAAAAAATCTACGTTAAGTAATCGATATGTAACAGTTTTAGGTTTGCTGTTATTAACTTACTAATATTTTGTTATTTTCAGCAGTTATTTCTGCCGTCTTCAACGAAATTTTAGTAGATTTAGCAACATTTTTACAGACGTTTTTTTAAAAAATCTCAGATCCCGAAACTTTTCAACCTTCGAATATGAAAACTTTTTTTATTAAATACATCGTATTCATATATGACGTTAATATTTAATGAAGAGTCAGCTTTTTGTGTTTTAATTAATAAAAAGTTAATAAAATACATTAATTTAGCATTAAACGATTAATCGATTAACCGCCAATTTTCTCGAATAACCGACCCGAATAACCGGTTAATCCATTTTAGTGATTTTTCGAATAATGCATTAACCGGTTAACCGCCTATGTCGAATAATTGGAAACACTAGTTGAAGCTAACAAATATTTCTAGAAATTCTAAAAGGTCGTCCATTAATTATTTTCTTAGGTCAGAATGAAATCTGGATATGTACAAGCCTACAGCAAATTATTTATCACAATTTTTAAAAAAAATTTTGAGATTTAAGCACATTTAGTTTAATAAAAAATTTATATTTTTTAAACATTTTTGTAATTTTCTACCAATTTCGAATAATCGATTAATCGTATGAAATTCTTCGAATTATTCGTTATTCGAAATTTGGACATATCTTGGAAGGCAATCATTTAGATATTGTTGGATTTAGCGAATCCCGCGGGATCCCAATTTTAGCAAAAAGGGTTTTCTTACTACACAATTGGGCAAATGAGAGCTGTCATGAGAGAGTAATATTCTTGTTCTTCTTGCACGAAAAAGCCCAGACTTTTTTTCGTGTAAATTTGGACGTAGGTGACGTTAGCATCGAATATTTAGCATCGAATTTTTGTTATTTTGGTTGGCTTCGCGAAACTATTTTCTACTGCCGTATTCGCTCCCACAACTCTTCCAAATTACGCCGCAATGACATAGGAACATCTCTATTGCACAAATTTATTTAAAAAGTATGAATTCCAATGTAAATTAATTGAAAAATAAATAAATTAATAAAAAATATAAAGTGTTTAAGTCTTTTAATTATCAATAACTTTCAATGAAAGATTCCAGTATCTTCTAATATGAATCCAGAAAGAGTTGCAGAACGAAATAAGTCTCAAAGAATAAGTACATCCCAGAAGAGCCAAAAGTCTGCCGTGCTAAGAAATTTATCGTCTAGTATAGGAGAAACGCTGGAAGATGAAAATTATGGTCCGAATGGATAAAAGATGCAGTTTTGAGAGTTGCAAGACAAAATACACATCAAATCAAAGATAGGGACCAGTTCATCCATTAGAACTACCGTGCTAAGAAATCTATCGTCTAGTATAGGAGAAACGCTGGAAGATGAAATTTATGCTCCCAATGGAATAAAAGATGCAGTTTTGAGAGTTGCAAGACAAAATACACATCAAATCAAAGATATGGACCAGTTCATCTATTAGAACTACCGTGCTAGGAAATCTATCGTCTAGTATAAGAGAAACGCTGGAAGATGAAATTTATGCTCCCAATGGAATAAAAGATGCAGTTTTGAGAGTTGCAAGACAAAATACACATCAAATAAAAGATATGGACCTTTGATCTTTGAAGAATTAATTCCTTTTTGAATGAATTCACTACCAATCGAATTCAATTTTCTCTACAACTGAATGAATTCTTTTTCTTAAGTAATTCACTGAATTCATTCAACTGAATGCGTTCATCAAACAATAAATTCAAAGAATTAATTCAATTGCAATAGTTCTTTTTATTAAATCAAATGAATTAATTCACCGGTGAAAGCGTTCAATTTTATAAATCGAACGGAAAAAAAGTGAATTAATTCCTTACTGAATTAATTCACTGCTGAATTCGTTCAATTTCATTTTCGTTCAATGAATTAAAAAAAATAAAATTACGTTCAGTGAATTAAAAAAAAAAAATAATAAGTTCACTGAATTGAAAAAAAAAAATAAAATAAGTTCACTAAATTGAAAAAAAATAAAATAAGTTCACTGAATTCAAAGCCTGTTTTCTGCCGTTCAGTTGAAGAAAACAATAATGTACAAATAAAATTTTTAAATAAGCAATTTTACAGCGTGTGCTAGTAAAAATGAACAAATTAGAAACCGGATGCTGTTTATCAACCTATATGATTCAAAAATAAAGCCTTTTACTATTAAAAATATAAACTTTACAGATATAGATAAATTTGGGAAAAAAATATAACTATATAACTAAGTAGTTTGAAAAATTAATAGTTATATTTTTTTTTTCCAAATTTATCTATATCTGTTAAGTTTTTATTTTTAATAGAAAAAGGCTTTATTTTTGAATCATGTAGGTTGATAAACAGCATCCCGTTTCCATTTTGTTTATTTTTACTAGCACACGCTGTAAAATTGCTTATTTAAAAATTTTATTTGTACATTATTGTTTTCTTCTACTGAACGGCAGAAAACAGACTTTGAATTCAGTGAACTTATTTTATTTTCAATTCAGTGAACTTATTATTTTTTTTTTTTTTTAATTCACTGAACGTAATTTTATTTTTTTTAATTCACTGAACGTAATTTTATTTTTTTTAATTCACTGAACGAAAATGAAATTGAACGAATTTAGTAGTGAATTAATTCAGTAGTGAATTAATTCCGTTCGATTTATAAAATTGAACGTGTTCACAAGTGAATTAATTCATTTGATTTAATAAAAAGAACTATTGCAATTGAATTAATTCGTAACAAAATAAATCGAACGAAATCAAATATGAATTAATTCCATTCAATATATGTATGGTGCTTAGTGAATTAATTCATCGAATTTTTAATTCAGAATTGAAAAATTGAATTAAGGAATTAATTCTTCAAAGCTCTCCTCAGCAGAAATATTTCTATAAAAAATATTTCAAAAATTTCAAATAATTAAAAATATTTCAAAAAAATTTTAAAATATTTAAATTTCAGCTTTGAAATATTATGATTTGTTTACTTACTTCAAATTATTTGAAATAAATAAAAAAATATTAATATTTCAAAACTCAAGTATAAATATTTGTTTACTTACTTAAAAATCTTTTTAAGTAATTAATAATATACTTATACTTGAACTTTCAAATATAATTACGAAAAATATTTCAAAATTTTAGTTAAGTAAATATTTTTAAGTAACTATACAGCTTTGATGTATACCAACTTTGTAAAATTAATATTTCCATAGCGAACATCCATTGTTATTAGGGTATTCAATCGATTAATCGTTATTTGATTAAGCGAACAATTTTTCTCAAAAATTGTTCGAATAATTTTTTTTTTTTATTAATTCTTCAATTACATAACCGAACCCTTAGGGCCTTATATGGTTAATTAAAGCTACTAACTAAATAACAAACTTCTATATAAAATTAAAGTTAATTATTAAAATATATAATAAATCGCAATATAAAAAAATCATAATTACATATATATGAGAGATCACATAAAATAAAGCATTACAAATTAAAAAGAAGAACCAATTGTATACCTGTTGGTAATTTGTTAATAGGGTGAGGTTAACGGTGTGGGGTAAGTGTGTATGCGGGGTTTTGGGGTCATCGTGGAAAATTTATTGGACTCAATTGATGACCATGGTTGGGAGGGCAAATGTGGGGGGATATTAACACCTCGTCCTCCCTCTTGAAGGTTCAACTTTTTTTTGGCGATATAGACAATTCCATGTTTCAACTTCGAATCGAAAAGGAGTATCCGACAAAATTTTTTTGTTTTATCAATTCAGCCCAAAAAGTACGAACAAAATTTTAAAAATCGGGGGAAATATTTTCCCCCATTAAAAACCGTTGGTGCTTGATTTTCAATGTGAAAATTCTGTTCGAAAACATTTGTTTTGAATCGAATTACATATTAACCCCCCGTTAAGTTAGTAACGATATTTCCGAATGTTACAAAATTTTGGGAAACGATGCTTTATATTTTCACCAAAAACTGCTGATATTTCACCAATCAGGAGGTTATCGCGTAACTCCATTCGAAAAAAATTCGAATTCGTACCTTCTGTAAATAGAGCTTTGGCATAAATCTTTTTGAATTTTTATAGTGTCCAACAGTGTTGCCATTTCAGTGCTTTTCGGGTATTTTTTGGTGCTTTTTTCCTTCCCGTACCCGGTGATTTTTTACAAATACCCGTTTTAAAAAAGCGGGTATTTACGGTGCTTTTTCAGATTTCTGGCAGTGCTTTTAGTGCTTTTTTACAGTTTCTATTTTTGGTATTTGTTCTCGTTTTTTTACATTTTTCTTGAATTTTCTGTCAAAATTTAAAAAATAATACGAACTATACAAGAACTACATTTTCGCACAATATTTGTAGTACAATTTTAAATAGCAACTTCGTTACATATAAACTTAAAAATATTGAAATATTAGTTCGGTGCTTTTTTACCCCTTTTTAGGTAATTTTCTGAACCTTTTTTACACGATTTTTCAAAGTTAAAATGTGTTTTTAAATTCTTCATTTAAATTTTTCAAAAAATTAATATCGTGCTTTTTTACCCCATTTTTGGTAAATCTTTACCCGTTTTCATAATGCTCACGGTGCTTTCCTGCCTTCAGGAGTTGGTAACACTGGTGTCCAAGGTTAAGTATAAAAATTAATTTAAAAGTAGAATTTAGTAAAACTATTTTTTTTTTACCAACATTTGCAAGATTTACGAATTCGAAATTTTTTCGAATCAAGTTACGCGGCTACCTCCCCCCACCCTTTCCTTCCAACATTTCAGCCTAACCTATCGACTGTGAGGATCACAGCTCTTATTTTGTGGTGAGAACCTTACTCAAAAATACAGTATGGTGGATTTATGATTTTAGAAGTTTATTTAAATATTTAAGTTACATTTGTTTAATCTAATAGAAAACGTACATTGAAAGCAAAAGCTTGTGGCGGAACAATTATATCAATTGCAGGATCGTTGGTTGTAATCAATTTTTGATGAATACGAAGATAAAGAGCCTCTCCCTCTTTTGTAGCTTTGTTATACAAATTTCTATAGTGATATACCAGTTGAGCCGATTGTCTAAAATTCGTTAGCTTTAAATTACAGTGCAGTTCAGTTATTTTACGAACAATTGCAAGATAACATTGTTCCAAACGTACTACATTATTAAGACCGTAAATAGCTTTAAGTTCCAAAAGCTCATCAGACTTCTGTAATATTTTACTGTCGATGTAATCAAACATAACCTTTTCGGTTTCCTTTAAAAGATTCTTGAACTGTGTACTCAAATTATGAATATCCTCCATTGTCGAATTGCTAAAAACAAGAAAATTGTAGCTTATTTATACAATATTTTATAAATTTAAAAATAAAATCTTTATTTACCCTGACTTTAATCTCGAAAATGTAGTTTATCTCCGCGTCACCTTTCGCTGCTTTTTTATTTTTGTTCTAGAATAAAGTTTTCGACCATTTTTCGATTATTGAAGCGATCTTTACATCATACGAAAAATATGTTGTGTAAATACGCTACACGAACCGTAATTTGAAAGCGTATGTACCCAGTAGCAAAAAACACTAGTTCCGAGCCAGTTACCCCCCGTTTCCACAAGCAAGTAAATGGTTGCAAGTAGAGAATACGTATTATCAGCGAAAATTTCGAAAATTATCGAAAAAACATGAAAATTTCACATGTGTCCACACTACTTGTTGCAAGTTCATTTTTAAAATGTCGTCGAAGGCATAGGTTGTCACTAAATAAGACTCCAGTATTGCCAAGTATTCAATATTCTAACAAAGCTGGGAAAAAATTTGTTCTTAACAATTTGTTTTTCAAAAACTTGTAAAATTGATATTTGAAATTACCATTAAGATATGTCATTGTGTTCTTTTTTACTTTTTTTTTTTTACAAATAAATACAAAATCAGTTGCATTACAACTCTTACTTTACCAAATACTAGTAAATTAATAGAAAACACTACTAGGCAGTTGATCAACTTGCAAGTAAATTTTGAAGACAGTGGATTTTTAACACTTGCGGCAAGTGAAATGACAGAATAAAGAAAACAGTGTTGCCTAGTAGTGTTTTCTATTAATTTACTAGTATTTGGTAAAGTAAGAGTTGTAATGTAATGCGGTAGGACACATGTAAAATTTTCATGTTTTTTCGGTAATTTTCGAAATTTTCGCTGATAATAATACGTATTCTCAACTTGCAACCATTTACTTGCATGTGGAAACGGGGGGTTATTTGAACCAACTAGTACAAGTTCTACCGCCTCTCCAGACTAAAGCGGAGAATACACGAAAATGCACATTTTTTCGAATGTTCATTTGTGTATGTTAATGTTCGTGTAGACATTCGTGCAATTCGTGTTAACCCGGTGTCTACAAATGCAATAAATTATATGATATGAAATGTCAAAACCATTGCAGAGAAACGTCAAAATGATATCAATTGCAGAGTGGTGGAGAACACTTGACCATTTCATGGATAAGAAATATCATAGATTTTTCTTCGAAAAACACCAAATTTTATGAAACGTTAATGTTTACCGACAAATAATAAAAAACTAAACCCTTTACATTCCTTTTTACCAAATTTTTTGTTGTTTTTCTATTACAAAATTAAAATGAAAACTAAAAGTGACATTTGATCTCTGGCATCATTGCAAGATCCGATGGCATGTCAGCGATATCATGATATTGCAATAAAATTGAAATTGAGTGTCTTCACTTGAGATGAGAGCATTTTGACAATTGCTTGCTATCATTTTATTGCATGTCAAGACACTATGTAAGGCCAAAAGCAATCTTGAATGCCAAAATTTTAATCGAATTTTTGGTACTTATCAGTCATAATGTTATTTATACTATAGGATTTTGGCTATCTGAATCACTTATTTGACAGGTTTAATGACTTATGGTATAATGTAAAGCCCGCTTAAGTAGTTTCAGTAAAAAACTTTGCTAATTTGCATCGTATGAAAACCACCAATCGTGAATACATTCAATAAAACCTCAATTAATAAATTGTTTCCTTTTCTTGTAGATACATAGTTCCCAGATTTCGATATGCGTCAATAATGCACATTTTAGGGCTGATAAGTTAACTCCACCGGCTGTAAACAAACCCCTCAATTCATAAATGCTTTGTAAAGTTGTAGCAGGTTTACAAAACGTCATTTTCATACAAAATTTGTTCAATAAACCTCCTATAATTTTACAAAGTGTTTATGAATTTAGGGGAATGTATTTAATAAAATTCATAAATTTATTAAAAAAAACATGTAAAATAAAGTTAATAATGGATCAATTTAGGTAATTATACAAGTCCGTTTTTATTTTAAAAAACGGTACGGATACTGACCAGAAACGGCATTCTAAAAACTGAGTCACTCCGTTATTCACACGACATAACGGTCCGGCACTGACGGACTTTCAACGGTCTTGTCCGTTTTTTACTTGACATAACGGACTTTAAAGTGACTTCTCCGTTTTTAATCCGACATTACGGTCCGTAAACCGTTCGTCATTGACGGACTTTTAACGGATTCGAATCAGTTTCGATATTCCTTAAGTTCCGTTTTTTAGTCCGTATACGGATCCAGAAAATTGTGGGTAAACGAAGTTGGATTCCGCTCATGACGGAACGAAAACGGTAAGTAAACGTGTTGTTGGGTATATTGAGAACTAGTTTTTAATTACTAGTCAAAAAACTAGTACTTTTTAGAATTAGTTCGACCAATTGCTACTGGGTATGTTTTTGATCGTGTAAAGTATACTTTCGTATAAGATAATCTGGCAACATAAAAACTAATGTTTTTTTTTGAAAATTGGAAAGTCCCGTTTTGTTTTGCAAATACAAGGCGTCAGCCATTTTCGATGTTATACACTTTTTCTCAAACTCTCGTGAAATAAAGATCGAATTATTTTTCGTTCCGTGTTATAAATTATACAACATGCAGGAGTTTAAAGAAGCCGAAACCAAAATTGTTGACAATACCAAAACATTTCAAAAAAGTGTTGACGATATTCTCAAGATGGTGTCAGACAATAAATGTCAGCTGTATAGAGAACTAGAAATTGTGAAATTCTTCGAAGTCCTGATGGGCACCAACCAAATGCTCTGTGAGATGAAGTGCAAAATCACCCAGACGCGTTATGATTTGTACGAGATGAAAAATAAAAAGGATTCTAAGGACAAGACGTCCGAAAGAGATAAAATAATATTATTGCTCTACCAATATGAGGAAAACTTTGAGGAAGTCAAAAAGAAAGTATTCAAGGAATTTAAATCCATTTTGGAAAAAGGAGACAAGTTGAAGTATACGATGGAAGAAATAAAAGTGTGGACTGAGTTATCCAATTTTATACGCCAAGTTATGGAACGTATGGCTCTTTAAAAAATATAAAGTTTTCGTTATTTTAATTTGTTTTAAATGGTCTTTTGTTTTTTTTTAATAAAATGTGAATTTTTTTATGTTTAATTCTGGTTCTTGTTTTTGCCTCAAGTTAAGTTTAGGGGCACCTCACCGATTGACTAAATTTTTGCCGCTGATGGAACTTTTTGGGAGTCCCACGATATATTTTTCGCGGAAGCGCCTATGTTATTTCGGTGCATAGTTTGGAAATGGAGTTGGATATATCTTCGTCGTTTATAGTTCGTCATGTCTTCATTTATATTTCGGTATTTTGCAATTCTATTTTATTCAACATATCGCACTTGATCTACAAGAGGGTATTAACTAGGGATGCCGAACGGGACTGGTTTTTACAAATCCCGGGATTCGGGATTTTGAAAATTGAAATCCCGGGATTTTTCGGGATCCCGGGATTTCGGGATTTTTTTGTTTCATCATATTTTTAATTTTAAAAATAAATAGCTGAAATAAATCCTACAAATTAAAATAATTCATTTAAAATGTACTTATTATTTCTTGTAGTATAAAGAAATGAACAAATTAAAGGTGCGTACAGAGTGGCCGCTTGTTGCCGAGCCGAGCCGACTGACGCTTATTGCGAGAACCAATGCGAGAAAACTGGTAATATACAAATTAGTACAAATAAGCGCGAACAGGTCATAGTGGGCGCCGAGCTGGTCAGAGCGCAAAGCTGATTGAATGCGAGAAAACAGTTCCAAAGCGTTTTTCAGCGCCGAAAACATTGTTTATGTTGATAAAATAAAAATTAAACAAAAAAATAAAAATTCAAATAAATAATAAAAATTAAATAAAATTATAACAATTATAAAAAACTTATAAACAAAATTTAAAAAAAAATTTAATAAAAATTTCAAGAATAATTGAAGAAATGCGTTAATAAGTAAAATTTTTTTTTCACAAACACGAATGAACAACAAAACCAAATGCATACAAACATACATAAAACACAAATAATAGATAAAATATCAGCGCTGATTCTCGCATCCACTATGTACACCCAAACTTGTTGCTCGCATGAACAAGTTCTCGCAATAAGCTTCAGTCGGCTCGGCAACAAGCGGCCACTCTGTACGCACCCTAAGCCGGATTCACAATGCTGGAGTACTCCACGCTGCAGAGTGCAGTGTGTAAAATAGAGATAAAAAATATGTAAGTGCAAAAAAGAAAGGAACAAACAAAATCCACTCAGAGTGGAGTACTACAGCATTGTGAATCTGGCTTTAAACAGAAACTACACTCATAGAAATAAGTATGTAAAAATAGCAGAAAAAGCTACTAAAAATAAGCAAAAAAGTTCCGCGATAAAAACTATACTTATGAGTTAAATTTAAGCAAATTGCAAATTACAATTTACCTCTGAAGAAACTTTAAAACTAAAAGTTTTTACTGAAACACTGCAAAATTTTAGTTATATTTGGCTAAAATTAATTGAATGCAAATAAAAACTACTCTGCTGAAATCATCAGAAATATTTAGTGACTATTAGTTTTTTTAAATCAACTAACATAAAATATTAAGCACATACCTCTGCTCATTTCAGAAAGGCAGATTGTTAGATTTTTCTAATTTAACAAGAATATGCTGTTTTTAGTCGGCAAAATTATTTTGTATGAAGTTATGAATTTAGCAAATCATCAATAAAATAAATAAAAACATGTCCGTTAAGAGATTAAATAAACCTGAATTATGATTTTCAAAAGTTTCACAGCTGAATAAAAGTTTTTAAATTATTAATGTTTTTATTCAGATTGATTTAATCTGTAATCTATTATTTGAATGATTCAATTGCCAAAATATAGAAAAATAAATGAATATTAGTGAGAAAAATTAAAAAATATTATATACTGTTTTTTAAAATTCCCGCTAAATTATAGACTTTGTAATTTAGTAGTGTTAATATTTCTTATCAGAGAAATGTGTTAGTCAATAAAGGGGTTTGAAATTAAAATTTTATAAAGTTCAGAAAATGGAGTTAATCGATTTGGCAAGTGAAGCATTCATTTATGAATGGGAAAAATTAGTTGTTTAATAACATTTAATAAGATATTACATTTATGTGATTTAGGTCGAATATAACAATAAAAAAAATACAAAAAGAGATAAAATATGGCAAATAATGAAATCGGAAATCCCGGGATTTTTTCAAGACCAATCCCGGGATTTCGGGATTTCTAAATCCCGAAAATCCCGGGATTTTCGGGATCGGGATTTCGGGATCGGTATCCCTAGTATTAACTCAAAATTTTCAGTAGAGGTGAAAAACTGTTTGTGGTTAAATTTCAAGAGAATTTGAAAATCGGAATACATCATAGCAAATTCCATTTGAAAATATATATTGCTTTTCTTTTAATTATTGCAAAATCTATGTTTTGAGTTAATACCATTTTTCTGAAACTTCTCGATATTTTTTTTGGTATTATTTTGAGTTGTTAATAGGGTTTATGTCCCGGGAATTCCCGGGACGGGATTCCCGGGAATCCCGCACTTTTTTCAATCCCGCAATCCCGGGAATTTTGTGCGGGATTTCCCGGGATTTTTTTATTCTTTTACAGAAGTTTTAGCTATTATATATTGCCATTTTGGAAGCTAAATAAATTTAAAGCATTGATTTGAAATTAATTTAAATAAGAAATATTTGAAATTAAAAAAATGCGATTTAAAATTTAATAAACTGAAAAAGTATAAAAAAATATTATTTAAGCCAAATTGTTTTTATATGTCAGTTGAATTTGGTTAACCCTCTAACCGGCCTAAGCTTTTTTGCAATGAAATTTATACCATGTGTTTCTCACGAAAAATAAACAATAAGTTCTTCTACAAAATTTTTTTTCGTTGCCTCCTTTAGGCGATATGGGCCAAAATAGTTTAAGGGTGAATCTCGAAAACTAGCACATAAAAATTACTAGGTTTAGGCACAAATTATTTCTCTTACCAAGATGTAATTACAATAAAAAAATTACATTTTTTGTGCTGTTAAGAAGTTTTAGCGATTTTCGTTTTTCGAAAAATGCGAAATTGAGCGAAAACGCACCACAACTTCAATATATATTATTCAAACTTATAAGCTTAGCTACCTATACCAAATATATTCTTTTTACCAAATTTCAGAAAAATCCGTCCATTCGTTTTGAAGTTAAGGCGATGTCCTTTAAAGGTATCCTTATGGAATTCTGTGCGTCCTTGGACCAAAGTAGGGAACTTTTTGAATAGCTTAAGCTCCAATCTTACTTCATGGTCACTCAATTGTTTTAGTCAATTTAAATATGTTTTTAAGATTTTTGAAACTTTTGGTTGTTTTAAAATATTTAATTTTTGAAATTTTACGAAATTTTATCTTTGACACTTTCTCGCTTCCAAACCGTGCATTGTATACAAAAAAATTCTTCACAAGAAATTTTATAAATTTTGTTTTCTGTTGAAAAAGCATAATTTCTTATTATAAAACACCCCTTTGGCGCATTTCTGGTCAATTTAATATACCCCGCCTGGAGGCGGGCTTGCCGGTTAGAGGGTTAAGTTAAACCAAAAACAAATACTCGTCAGAAAAAAAAATTTTTTTTCTTTAAATTGTGATTTTTGTTCAAATAAAGCAAAATATACAACACTTCAACATACGTATCTCAGTTCCAAATACCTCAAAAAAAAACGGCATTAAAAAATGAGTAATATTTTCGTATTTTCAATTGAGTATTTGAGGTTTTTTCACAAATAATTTTATTTATATTTCAACTGCTATTCCTTTATTTCAATTGTATTTTTTAAATATTATGCAGATGCTTTTTCAAATTATTTTGGATTTCTTTACATGTTAATTTAAAATGAAACTATGCAAATTAAATAATTTCTTTTTAAATAGTTGTGGCATAAAAAAATAATATTTAAAAGATACAAATTAAAGTGAAAAAACAATTTAATGAATGTTTTTCGTACAATTTGAGATCAAATATTATCACATTTTCCTTTAAATTATTTTCAAATTAAAAGAGAGATGATAAAATTTTTACAAGTAAATTACATAGAATAAAAATTTAAAAAATTCGATAAGGCCAGCAGGAGATAATACGTATTTTCGGGTCCTGCTACAATACAAACCCATCCTCAGTATTATATTTCTTTATGGGTTAATAATTGATGATGATCTATTTATATTGAATTGAAACAAATAAGCATGGAATTCAACTCTGATCTTATGAACCACAGATTTTTGAACGAGAACGAACCGTTAATTTTAAATGCATATTCTACATAATTATTTTTTAACCTACAACATAAATCCATGTTGACAGTAAACAATTAGGCATACGTATTAAATTATATTTTTCACTATATCTAGTGTGTTAAGATGAATAAAATATTATTTAATAATATTCTAGTGTCGATTTTTATAAAAATCTTAAAGAGAACTTGCGTAATAATTTCTGTGAAGAATACTTTTAAACTTTTTTATAAAATACTTCTATACGAATACTTCTAAAAATCTGCATAGAAACAAAATCTTTAGAAATACAAATTTTTGGATTTCATATTCAAGAAATACTTAAGCAAAAAATCTATCTTAGTTCTGACTATAAAACTGGTCCTACACATTAAACCCTAAATTCATAAACGCTTTGTAAAATTATAGGAGGTTTATTGAACAAATTTTGTATGAAAATGACGTTTTATAAACCTGCTATAACTTTACAAACCATTTATGAATGGAGGGGTAACAATTCCAATATATCCTGAAAGAAAATAAGAAATTAAAATACCTGTGTGTTTAATTTTGTCCATATCAATTCGTTTAACCGTTCCAACCGCGAATTAATATTTAGTTAATATATTTCATTTTAAAATTAAAACGGCCTTCCATATAAATTTATTACCTAAACAGTAATTCGCGATTTAAACTGGTAAACGAATTATTGATCTAGAAAAAGTGGAAGTCATGCATATTTTACATTTAGCCCTCCTTTCAAAATATATTAAATAGATTTTATCATGTGTACAACCAAAAGATGAACTTTGTCGGACGGTGTTTTAATAGAAATCGAGTTTTTCAAGTACAACATATGTCGAATTTATTTACTTTCTAACGAGCGGGAATTCCCGGGATCCCGGGAAATTCAGAAAAAAATTCCGCTGTCCCGGGAAATGAAAAAGTCCGGGAAAAGAAAAACCCTAGTTGTTATGCTTTAGTTGAAATTTTAATAGTTTCCAAAATTTTTTTCAACAAAATGGTATTACCCAATAAACCATAAAACGATACAGTATCGTTAACGAATTCATATTATATTTGCTATCGTTTACGATACAAAAATATTAACTCATAATGATGTCATAATTTTTAAAAATAACGATAAATTTTCTGAAAAAATCACCTTTGCTTGTTCTAATTTAATCGTTAAAGATAGCATATATACTTCTTTATTTCGATATCGTTAATGATATATTTTCATCGAATAGTGATAAAATAACGACAAAAATTTTGCAATATGACGAAAATATAATCGCATTGCCTGATATTTTCGATATCATAACGATATCGTTATGTCATGAAAAAACGATATCATTAACGAATGTGCATTTTTCTTCACAGTACCTATTACTTATGAATCGTTAATGATATCATTCTCGGACAAACGTATTATCGAAATGATATCGTTACGAATTCGAAACGATATCGTTTGGTTTGTTGGGTAGCTTGAAAATTTTTTTTATCTAACCTAGTGTCTTCAAATGCAATAAAATATGCCATAAAATTTACGAATTACACACAAAGCAACAACAAAATTATTTTCGATGTTGTTGCTTTGTATTAATTTTTCAAACTAGTTATTTAGTTATATTTTTTTTTTCAAATTTATCTATATCTGTAAAGTTTTTATTTTTAATAGTAAAAGGCTTTATTTTATTTTTATTTTAAATGAAGCCTAAATATTACCTTAAAAAAAACATTAAGGAAGCAAATTACAAGAAAAATAAAATCAAAGAAAAAATAAATAAACAAAATTCTAAATACTAAAGCTCTTTAGTTCTACTAAATAAAACAAAAACAATGCCAATAGAGCGTTCTCCACCAGATTTAACAGTGCAAAATCTAAAAACAAAAAATGTTATTTCACCCGCGCAAATTGCGTCGCCCTCTAACAACACAAATAACTCTCTCTCTGCGCATGTGCAAAAAACACCACTGTCGTGGAGTTCTCAATGCACAACTCCTACATTAACTACAATTACACCAAAAAATAATTTTTCGTTCCCCTTACCTCAACCTACAAACACCATTCCTTACTCAGCTAGTGTAAATTAGAGGGCTGAATGAATGTCTTACAAGACATTCTCTTGCATGCGCTGATGAGAGATTTGACGATTTTTAATACTAAATATAACAAAAATTTACCATTTTACTTATTTGTAGTTATTAACAAGATGTTAAAATTCAGATCATTACAAAAAAAAAAAAATAAATGAAACAGAAAACAAAAAAAAATATTTTGGTGTTGTATAAGAAAATGTTTTGTGAATGCCTTGCAAAACATTCATACTGGCCTCTAGCAACGACTATATAGACTAAAGACAAACCACCAGCCTCAACTGCTGTTAAAAAGTCTCTTTAATTTTATATGCAAACTGGTTTTAAGAGAAACAGTTTTTAGTGTTTTTTTTAACGCGAATTTTTTAATATTAATAAGCAAAATTTTGTTCTAATTATACAAAACTAATGCAGAGAACATATCAAACAACACAAGTGCACTTTACAATTTAATTAAAATTGCTTAAAAACAATAAAAATAATTATTTAAAAATACCACTTTTTCACGTTTTTTGTTATTTTACATTGAAACTCTCTTAAAACCAGTTCAGTTTTTCAGACGAGAGCCGTGGATAGTGCCTCCTCTAGTGTAAATACTTGTTCAACAGTTACAACTCAAGCACGTACAACTACCACAATTACAACATCATCAAACTCTTTATCAACACCGATTATGTCAGTAGGTAATTCGCTCTTTACTAATACTCCCACTAATACACACAACATTATTAAACAAACTAACATTAATAAAGAGCAAACAAGTGAAGCTCTTAAAAATTCTCTTACACTGAATTTACAATCAACTGATCTTACCACAAATGAGTCGGTAATGGTCGCCTCAAAAGGTGCTATACCTAAAACAACCAAAGTAGATTCTATAAAAGATAGCAACAAAACATTGAAAGGGATTGATCGATACTTTACAATATTAAAGCGAAAGCGTAACCCCAATTCCTCCAAAAATAACCCCACTCCGAAACAAACAAAAAAGGCTGTCACTACTCAAACAATGAGTCAAAATCGTTTTTCTTTGTTAGCTACTAACGATGTTGAAGAAGATGCAGATGAAATAGTTAAACAACACAAACCCCCAGCAATTTTCTTACGCGAACAAAACTCTAACTTTTTAGTAAATTCCATAACAGCAACAGTCGGAAAAGATAATTTTTTTGTAGAATCTCTGCGCAGAGGAAACGTTCTTGAAACGAAAATTCAGACATTTACAGAAACTAATTTCCGTAAAATTGCTTCTTATCTCGATTCAGAAAATAAAAGTTATTACACTCATCAACTTAAAAGCTCAAAAGGTTTATCAATCGTCATAAAAGGCATTGAAAGCAACGTTCCAACAAGTGAAATAACAAATGCTATAGAAAATGAAGGCTACAAGGTAAAATCAGTACACAATATAAAAAATAAGGACAAAATACCGCAACCACTTTTTAAAGTCGAAATTACCTTTGAGTCCAGCAAATTAAAAGGAAACGAGCCACATCCAATTTATAATCTTCGATACCTGCTTCACCGAAGAATCACTGTAGAAGAACCGCGCAAACGCAAAGACCCACCTCAATGCTTTAACTGCCAGGAATTCGGTCATACTAAAAGTTATTGCAAGCTTCCAGCAGTATGTGTAATCTGCGGTGATGTCCATAAAACTTCCGATTGCTTGAAATCTAAAAACGACCCAAGTAATAAAAAATGTAGCAACTGTGGTGGTAACCACACTGCAAATTATAGGGGATGTCCAGTCTTTATACAGATAAAGAATAACGCTCCTAATAAACCCTCTTACCGGCGCTTCCAATTAAATGATTTCCCATATATTTCAAAAAATAATATATCCACACAACATAGGCCTTCTGGTCAAACTAATAACAACCACGCCAATTATACTTCTAACCCACCTCCGAATCCTACGAATAACACGCCGTATGCTCAAACCGCTCAATCCAGTAGTATGCCTTGAAAAATAGGTCGCTCACAAAATCCCAGAATCTCGAACTCCTAATGAATCATCACAGAAATCGCCCTTAGAAAGCTCAATAGAACTTCTGATACAAACTATGAACAACTTTATATCAAATATGCAAGTCATGATGCAGGAGTTGTTAAGAAATCAGGGTATGCTACTTCAAGCATTTGCCTATAAACAATGAACCAGATAAGAATATGTTACTGGAATGCAAACGGCTTAAGCCAACATAAGATAGAAGTAGAAAGTTTTCTAAAGTCACAGTCTATTGACATATTGCTGGTTTCTGAAACGCATTTTACATTAAAAAACTGTTTTCGAATTAAAGGTTACTCTATATACGACACAAAACATCCAAGTGGTAAAGCGTGTGGTGGTACAGCTATAATAATTAGTAATCAAATTAGCCATTTTCCAATGCTGGAATATAAAACAGATAATATTCAAGCCTCATCAATATGCCTCTCGGCCACAAACATCACCATATCTTCTTTATACTGTCCCCCAAGACACAAAATAACAGATAATCAATTTATTAATTTTTACAAAACTCTAGGCAATAAATTTATAGCGGCAGGAGATTACAATGCAAAGCACACGTTCTGGGGCTCACGACTCACTACTCCTAAGGGTAGACAGCTATTAAAAGCTATCTCATCTCTTAAACTTGATGTTATATCTGGAGGACAGCCCACTTATTGGCCTTCAGATCTACAAAAGACTCCTGATTTAATAGATTTTGCAGTCATTAAAAATATCAGACGCGATCAGCTTTCTGCAGTCTCTTTGTTCGACCTGTCTTCTGACCACTCTCCCACTATTATTTCAATGCTTAATGGACAAACCATCAAAAAACCTTTTTGTTTCCCTAATAGACATATAGTAACTGGCTCAAATATAGAAAGTATGTAAGCTCACACGTATCTCAAAATATTTCACTGAAATCCGATGATGAAATACAAGATGCTATAAACGTGTTCTCGGAAACATTATCAACTGCAGCTAAAGTAGCTACACCTTTTAAACGCTACGACGGCCCTAAAAATAATAAATATTCAACAACTATTCAAAATCTTATAAAGGAAAAGAGAAATCTTAGAAGACAATGGCAACTACATCGCTCTCCTACCTTGAAAAGTCAACTAAACCACTGTCAAAGAACCCTTCACAGTGCTCTTTTGGAGGATAAACAGTCAGCTCTAAAGGCATATTTAGAAGGTCTAAATCCAACTAAATCCACGGATTATAGTCTTTGGAAAGTCACCAAAAAACTTAAAAACCCAACTAGATACGAATCTGCTATTCGTTATAGCGATGGTAATTGGGCTAGGTTCCATAAAGAGAAAGCAGAAGTTTTTGCCGATCACCTCGAAAGAGTGTTCACGCCTAATATTTCTAGCTCAGACATAACTTCGCCTTGTTGTTTCCCCAATGAAAATTCGATTCTCGTCCTTAACTTCAGCAGTTAAAAAATTGAAAACAAATAAAGCCCCTGGCATGGACAAAATTTCAGGAAAAATGATTCGTGAGCTACCAACATCTGCCCTTAAACTAGTTTTATTAATTTTCAATTCTATCTTGCGAACTGGTTTCTACCCTAAATCAAGGAAAAGATCAGAAATAATTATGATACCTAAGCGAGGTAAGGACGCTAGCCAAGTATCATCTTATCGCCCGATAAGCTTACTTTCAACTTTATCAAAGCTCTTTGAGAAAGTATTTTTAAATGCGTTGACCCCATACCTAAACGACCACCATATCATTCCCGTTCATCAGTTTGGATTCCGAAAGGATCATGGCACTATAGAACAGGTTCATCGAATAGTTACTCTTATCAGAAAGGCTTTCGAGGACAAACTCTATTGCTCAGCACTCTTCATAGATATTTCCCAGGCCTTCGACAAAGTCTGGCATGATGGGTTATTATATAAAATAAGCTCCTTGTTACCCCTAAATACCCACAAGTTACTGCGAAATTATTTAATGGATCGTTCATTTGTAGTAAAGTACAAAGACCACATCTAAGATTCAAGAAAAATCACAGCAGGAGTTCCCCAAGACAGTATACTTGGTCCTCTCATGTATATACTCTTTACTTCAGACATGCCTACTAATAACCTGATACACACGTCAACTTTTGCAGACGATACAGCGTTTATAAGCGTACATAAAAATCCAGTAATTGCTTCTAGTTGTATGCAGGCTCGTATTAAGGAACTCGAAAAATGGCTTCACAAGTGGAAAATAAAAGTAAATCCAACAAAGTGCGCACAAGTTACTTTCACCTTGAGAAAGGGAAACTGTCCCAAACTGAAGATAAATAACATCGATATCCCTGAGCAAAATCACATAAAATATCTTGGTATACACCTTGATCGTCGCCCTACCTGGTCTCAACATATTGAATCCAAATCCACACAACTTAAACTTAAAACTTTACAGCTTCAGTGGCTCCTTTGTCCCCATTCTGCTCTCAACCTAAACTACAAGGTTCTACTCTACAAAGCTATTATTAAGCCAATATGGACCTATGGAATCCAACTATGGGGAACAGCTTCTGCTTCTAATATAGAAAAATTACAAAGACGACAAAATAAAATATTGCGGCTAATTACTGGTGACCCGTGGTATATTAATAACGTGATTATTCATAAGGACCTTAATATTCCATTTGTTCGCGACGAAATAAAAACCTTCTGCTCTAAATATGTACGAAAACTGGCAACTCATCCAAACCCTCTTGCACAGGATCTACTATGTTATAATGGACATATTCGCCTCAAGAGGGTCGACACATTGGCCCTCGCGGAACCACATGAAAGATGAACATTTTACGCAACGAAAAATGGATTTTCTATTGCAATGGCAATAGACCCAGAAATTATTAGTTGATTTAAGATTTTAATACTTATTGTTATTTTCTGAAATAAGAAAGATCCAATAAATAAAGTTAAAAAAAAAAAAAAAATCATTACAAATTAACTAATAAAAAATAAAGATATCTGTTATATCTAAATCATACAGTAATAGAAAAACGTAAAAATTTTAACTAGAACTATTAAAAATTAGTTCAAAATTACGTTGCATAAAAAAATTCTATCAGATTACTTTTGTAAAATATTAGTAAGATATGAACAGCAAAAACCAAACTGTTAAATACATATACAAAATTTTAGTTTTATTTGAATAAATTTTAGTTAACAGAAAATAATAACTTAACCTGCTAAAATTAGTAATAAATAATAATTAGTAGACTAGACTATTTGACTAGAAATTTAGGAAGAATTTAAAATCAATAAAGCTTTTTTCTATTTTTTTTAATACGAATAAAAATCTAGTCTTCTGAAATCAGCAGTTTACTATTTTTAGCAACCATTTCCGTTGATTTCAGCGGGATAGACTATTTTCATTCAACTAAATTTAACTTAAAAGTAACAACAATTTTGTGGATATAACAGTTTATTTTTGCTATTTTTATTCTACTAATATTAATATTTTCTGCAGATTTCACAGTATAATTTGTTATTTTCAATAAACTAAAAGTTAAATATAAAAAATATATAAAAATATATAATATATGTTAAAAAAAATCTGCTAATCTCAGCAGTTTCTTTTGTAATGCCATTTTTGCTTAATTTTTAGTAGCTTTTTCTGCTATTTTTACAGATTTATTTCTGGGAGTGTAGGGTTCAGAATTTAAAGTCTCTGAATATCGTATTCAACTTCGATTTAAGGCAAATATTATTTTAAAGTTATTTACAGGTCTATTTCAGTTTGTAATGTCATAAGAATATATTTTACAATCAACGAATTGATTGGCAATCAAATTAATTTAATGATTGCATTAGGTACATTAAGAATTCATTTGATTTTTCGAAACAGGTTTTAATCATTCAGAAATGAAAATCGAATGAGTGAATACTTTAGGAGCTCTGATGGGGAAAACATTTTGCTCGTTATAAAAAATACAAAATTTTCTAGATTTCCTAATTCTCCTAATTTTTTATATTTTTTTTATACATACGAATTTTAATAAAAAAATGCGAAAGAACATTTTTTGTGTTTGAGTTTTCAATCTAATATTTTAAATATTTTCAACATAAGTATTTTTTATTTAAAACTCTGATATTTGACAAAATAATGTCCCTGAAAATTAAAAAAGCAGAAAAAATTTAAAAATCGAAAATGTGTAAATAGTACTAAATGAGTCAGAGGAGTAGAGTTGTGAAATTTCGATACTTTTTGAGTACTCAATACTACTCAATACTTTTCAATTGAGTACTCGATATTACTCAATACTTTTAACAGTTTTTTTTAATTTAAAAATAAAAATGTTATGAATTGGTATTTATTAGGAAAAATAATAACATTTCAAATACACATGTTAAATAACTATTGTTACTTACATTTTAATTAATTTAAAACATTTTAAACAAATTAATTAAATAATTTTTCCCAAAAATTCGTTACAAATTTCTTTGCTTCACAAATTGATTTGTATTTTCAGAGTTGTATTTTTTAGTACTATTTTTAGAGTTGTATTTTCATACGAAAAATACACATTTCTACGGAAAATTGCATCTTTAAAAGTATTGAGCAGTACCGTTTTAGTATTGAGTACTCAAAAAAAAACAGTTAGTATTGAGTACTCAGTACCGGAATACTCAATACTTTTACAACTATACTAGAGTTGTAAAAGTATTGAGTATTCCGGTACTGAGTACTCAATACTGACTGTTTTTTTGAGTACTCAATACTAAAACGGTACTACTCAATACTTTTAAAGATGCAATTTTCCGTAAAAATTTGTATTTTTCGTATGAAAATACAACTCTAAAAATAGTACTTTAAAAATACAACTCTGAGAATACAACTCTATTTGTGAAGCAAAGAAATTGTAACAAATTTTTGGAAAAAATTATTTAATCAATTTATTTAAAATGTTTTAAATTAATTAAAATTTAAGTAACAATAGTCATATAACACGTATATGTGAATTGTTATTATTTTTTCTAATAAAAACGAATTCATAACATTTTTATTTTTAAATTCCAAAAACCGTTATAACTATTGAGTAGTATCGAGTACTCAATTGAAAAATACTTTTCAATTGAGTACTCGATACTACTCAATACTTTTAACGGTTTTTTTAATTTAAAAATAAAAATGTTATGAATTCGTATTTATTAGGAAAAATTATCACAATTCACATACACGTGTTAAATAACTATTGTGATTTACATTTTAATTAATTTAAAACATTTTAAATAAATTAATTAAATAATTTTTCCCAAAAATTCGTTACACATTTCTTTGCTTCACAAATAGAGTTGTATTTTCAGAGTTGTATTTTTAGAGTACTATTTTTAGAGTTGTATTTTTATACGAAAAATACACATTTCTACGGAAAATTGCATCTTTAAAAGTATTGAGTAGTACCGTTTTAGTATTGAGTACTCAAAAAAACAGTCAGTATTGAGTACTCAGTACCGGAATACTCAATACTTTTACAACTCTACTTTTGAGGTGCCAATAGTACCACAAAAAGTACTATAGTACTAACTTTATCATCCCTGACACACTTAAAATATTTGTCAAATTGTTGCCATATTTTTAACTAATTAAAGATTGCCATTAGAACAGAGTTGTTAAGCGGCATATATACTAGCAAGCATGCTGTCCAGCTTGTTTGACAAACGAAAAATAGTTTTTGGAATACACAGCCAAGCATGCTGCAAATTTGCCTACAAAACCACAAAATCAACACAGCGGATGATAATGATAAAATTATTATTATTAATTTTTTTCTTGGAATTTAATTTTTGAAATTATGTTTTTGCATTTTTTAGTTTATTTATTAACGTTACCCCTTTCTTGTCACGAAATAACTTATTAAAAATGTAAAATTCTCCAATGTTTGATGATTTTTTTCATTAGACGGTAAAGCGAGTTTGACAAACTTGCCGAAAAATAAAAAAAATTTGTTTTTCGTCCAACATGCTTGACAAACCGTCATATTAGACATTACATGGTCAAATTCATACAGCCGTGCAACATGCTGTATAGCATGCTGGGTTGTATATAGGCCGCTTTAGAAATTCGTATTAAGCAGAGAATACACAAAGGAACATTGAGTAGGGAACAAAAAATATCAAAAAATTTTGTAAACACGAATTGCACGATCTCAGCACGCACACACACACAAAAACACACACCCATTCACATTCATAAAAAAATGGGAATTTTTCAAGAATGTTCCCTGTGTATTCTCCGCTTTAGAGCTGCAAAAATTCGTACTTTGTTTACAAAAAATTTATTTTTTTGACAGAGGAAATATAATTGAAATTTAAAAGTCATAATTTACGGCAAAAAAGCAAAATTAAACACAATAAAATATAAAACAACAAGAATTAGTGAAAGCCCAATTGAATTGGTGAAGTATTGTGGTGAAACAAATACAACCATATTCTTGTTTTACTTTCCTTGTTTTTCTAAACGTCAACAAATGTCGATGGTCGAATGTCGCTGAATTTAAATTAATCGTGACGACTTTTGCTGTCGTCGGTCGACAATCGACCCAGTTGTGATTAACTTCTTAATATTATATACAGTGTTGCCAACTCTTGAAGGCAGAAAAGCACCGTGAGCACTGTGAAAACGGGTAAAAAGGGTAAAAATTTACCAAAAATGGGGTAAAAAAGCACGATGTTAATTTTTTGAAAAATTTAAGTCCAGACTTTAAAAACACATTTCAGTTTTGTAAAATGGTGAAAAAAGGTTCAAAAATAACTAAAAAAAGGGGTAAAAAGCACCAAACTAATATTTATAAATTTTGAAGTTTAAATATAACGAAGTTGCTATTTAAAATTGTACTACAAACACTGGAAAAATTTATTTTTTGTATAGTTCGTATTATTTTTTCAACTTTGACAGAAAATTGAAGAAAAATTAAAAAAAAAACGCGAACAAATACCAAAAATATAAACTGTACAGAAAGCACTAAAAGTACTGACAGAAATTTGAAAAAGCACTGTAAATACCCGCTTTTTTAAAACGGGTATTTGTAAAATATCACCGGGTACGAGAAGGAAAAAAGCACCAAAAAATACCCGTAAAGCACTGAAATGGCAACACTGATTGTATATTACTTAAAGCTGCCTACACACTAGGGAACATACTTAAAAAAAGAGAGCATTTTTTGTGAATGTGTGAGTGCGTTTGTGTGTGTGTGCGTGTTGAGAGCGTGCATTTCGTGTTTACAAAATTTTTTGATATTTTTTGTTCCCTCAACCATGTTCCCTAGTGTGTAGGCAGCTTAAGAGACGGCTCGGCTACCAAAAAAAAATGACGGAGTCTTTGCTCTAGAGTTGTGAAATTTCGGTATTTTTTGAGTACTCAATACTACTCATACTCAATACTTTTCAATAGAGTACTCGATACTACTCAATACTTTTAACGGTTTTTTAATTTAAAAATAAAAATGTTATGAATTCGTATTTATTAGGAAAAATTATCACAATTCACATGCACGTTTTAAATAACTATTGTTATTTACATTTTAATTAATTTAAAACATTTTAAATCAATTAATTATGTATTTTTTCCCAAAAATTCGTTACAAATTTCTTTGCTTCACAAATAGAGTTGTATTTTCAGAGCTGTATTTTTAGAGTACTATTTTTAGAGTTGTATTTTTATACGAAAAATACATATTTCTACGGAAAATTGCATCTTTAAAGCTGCCTACACACTAGGGAACATACTTAAAAAAAGAGAGCATTTTTTGTGAATGTGTGAGTGCGTTTGTGTGTGTGTGAGTGTTGAGAGCGTGCATTTCGTGTTTACAAAATTTTTTGATATTTTTTGTTCCCTCAACCATGTTCCCTAGTGTGTAGGCAGCTTAAAATATTGAGTTGTACCGTTTTAGTATTGAGTACTCAAAAAAACAGTCAGTATTGAGTACTCAGTACCGGAATACTCAATACTTTTACAACTCTACTTTGCTCTACTCAACTTATATCTTAATTAGCATTATAAAATTTCAGTTCATCTTAGTTTAATAATTATATTTGCTACAAATTGTTATAAATTTATTAAAAAACTAAAATTTAACATTCATATAATATAAATCATATTACATTACAATATACAAAATATTGGTGCAAAGCAATCAATTAATATTAAAAACAGAAGCAAAAATGTCGCCGTTTTTATGAATGTGAAAAAATTTACAAAACAGCTGCCATTTGTGAACGAAAACTAAACAAAAGCTGTAGAAGATGAATATTAAAATTTTTTACAAAAGTAACACCCTTATTTAAAACATTTTTTGGTAATATAACCCTAGCAATATATAATTAATGATATAAAACTTTTATGCATTATTTTTAGTGCCTTGATTTTAAGACTTTCATAATATATTTATATATGTGTGTCAAAACAGAATCTTTTATTTTTATTCCTACCTATATTTGAGTTTCATCAACAAAGGTGATTAATTGTATTTTAATATCAACAAAAGGTAAGCTTTTGCATTGTTTTTTAATTTAGAAATTAAGTAATTTCTTGTGTTGGTTTTTTTCCATAATGAGTTTTGATTTAAAGCCCCGTATTTTATTCACAAGCGACAACAAACAAAACGTTCCGTTTTCGGTTCGTCATACATTTTACGTTTACCAAACGAAATTCAAGGAACATCGTACGGATTGCAATGTCGTGGAAAAAGAGTTGAAAGTCTGTTAATGACGGACCTTTTAGGGACTGTTATGTTGTGTAAAAAACGCAGTGACTTGTTTGTTCAAAGTTTAGTTTAGGTACAACTATCCGATCGGTTCAAATTTTTACGACAGGTCAAACTTTTTATTGGGATTCCAAACAACTTTTTTTTGTCGGTGGGCACGTGAGTAAATTTTAACTCACATTCACGAGAGAAAAATTCCAATCACGCAAAATCTAACTAACGAACATTTTTATTTCACTAACACCCACGTTCACGTGATTACATTAAGCAATCTGCTCATGCTCACCTGCCATTCTCGGGGGTTATTTCGGTTCAAAGCTAAAATTTGGACTTTATTCTCAGCAAAATCTCAATCGTGGTTGTTGTTATACCTCCGTAAGATGCTGATTCGGATAACCCCTCCGATGGCAGGCTTGGAGTTTTCTCCACTGAGTTTCGCTGGCTCTAGGCGACCACACAGGTGCAGCATAGTTGACCAATGACTGACCAATGGTTTTGTAGGTTGCCAATAAGGCTTCTTTGTCCGTACCCCAAGAGCTGCCGGCAAGCGACTTGAGGACCTTGTTCCTACTCGTGGATTTTATTGAAAATTGCAGTGGCCGGCGCTGAGGACATGATGTTGAATGTGACCCCGAGAATCTTGGGGTGATTAAGCGTCGAAATTTGTATGCCATCGGCTACTACATTGAGTGTTAGCCTTTACTGAGATTTTGTACAACCTACAAAATAACAGTAAAGGCACATGTACACGCGAGATAAAACTGATAGAGATAGAGCAAAAAGCAACCCTAAATGCTTAAATCATTCACAATAGACTTATTTAGAAGTGTTCTTTGCTCTATCTCTAGCAGTTTTCTCTCGTGTGTAAATGTGCCTTAATGAGTGCTTATTTGAAAAATATACATATATGAACATTTTTGGTTCAACCATATATGTATGGATCCGAAAAATGAGGTAATACCTAGATTATATTAGATACAAAGGCACTACGCACCGCTACCAATATAGATCTTTTGTGCTGCCTGGAATTCCCTAGAGATTCAGGCTACCAATAAAGCCAATAATCCCGTTAGGAGAATTTCCCCAAACGTTCGAAGGTGACACGAAACGGTCACCCAGAAATCTGAGTTTCCTGTCACACAGTCTCGGACATTCGCAGAGAATATGCTCCGATGTCTCACTTTCCAGCTCACAAAACCTGCAGTGTCTGACCGGCCCTGTTTGTGAAGCTGGTGCCTGAGCCCACAGTGTCCAGTTAAGTATCCCGTCAGGGTCCTAAGGTTACCCCTGTCGAGTGACAATAGTCGCCTTGATACTCCGCTGGACAAGGAAATAAATCTTTTGGCCTGCCTTTGGCCAGTAGAAGTTTTCCAATGCTTAGCAAACTCAGTCTCTCTCCATTGACTGAGTTTTTCCCTAACGTACCCCCTAGGTATCCCAAAGAATGGTTCCGGGCCGATGAATGGTCGACGGGCTCCACAATTGGCTAGACAATCAGACCTTTCGTTACCCTCATGCCCTTCATGACCAGGAATCCATCCCAGTGTAAGGGAGTTGTTCCTACCGAGTTCGTTTAGAATTCCCATACACTCCATGACTAGACCAGATGATACCCCGTAAGCTCCTAGAACCTTTAGCGCAGCTTGGCTGTCAGAAAGAATGTAGATGAGGGATCTTACCGTGCCGCTCCTCAGGCACTCTCTCACACATATGCAGATGGCGAAAATCTCCGCCTGAAAGACGGAGATTTATTGATTAAAAAGAATCATATCCCGAGTAAAACGGGTTATATATTATTTTATATTATTTAATACAATTATGTCTTGTTATATATTGCTTAGTATGGCAGTATATATAATAAGACGTAATTTTCGTCTTTAGAAAAAATTTTATATGACCCAATATCTAAATATATCTTTTTACATAAGTTGTCATATTTAATCAGATCTCGACCATGGAATTTAAATTGTAAGACCAAATATAGCCCAGTTTCATGTTCAATTTAAATTTCATTTAAGATTTTATAGAAATCAATTACAATCCATTTGTAATTGAAAAATATTATTTTACAAAAACAAATTTTGATATAAAGTTCAAGGGATTTAAAAAATAATAACATGAAAACGAAAAATCGGTATTGAATAGAATCTGAGTGATATTATCTGACAGATGACCCATACATTATCGACGTTGAAAATATGTTAAAAGAGTTAATACTTAACATACGCAGTCAGACTATGTATAGGATTTCGTACCAGATATGTATAGCAACAAAACAAGCCTATTGATTTAAAAAAGAAACATTTATTTTCCCTATATAATCTATGGTATATTCTTGTTTTAAATGAACTCTTAATATCTTAGTAAATTCAAATTGAAATTCATTTTCATTTAAAATGTCATAAATTTACATCGAAACAACAGATTATTTTATTTTGAAATTGAATATTGGGCCATATTAATAAAAGTTAGCCAATTCTTCGGAGTAATTATTTTGGTTTAGGAATAACGTAGCACCAAATTTATTAATAGGCTTGAAGGATATCATGAAATACAAATGAAAATTAAAACAAAAAATTTTTAAACAATTATTTCAAGACATTTAATTTTATTAAAAACTCACGTCAAATTTGTTATCACAATTTTAATGTATTTTTCTCATTAAATTAAAGCTTCATTTGAACTTTTCTCACTTTCAAAATAAGAATCTCACCTTCAGTGAAAAATCCAGTAATGTTTTATGGAAAATTATTTGAAATTTCATTTTATTTAAAATATTTTTATTTTATGGATTATTCTTGAACTATACTATAGCTGTGTTTTAGACTTAACTATATCCGTTAACTCATAAAAACCCTCAAAGTGCATAAAAACGCTTTTAAGACAAAAACTAACACATTAATTTTCGTATGCACGTTAACTTTCAACACGGATAATTATCAACGTTGAAAACTCAACGTTCTGAAAAAAGAAACCACATAAAATTATTCGGTTTCACATAAAATGATATGTTGTTGTTGTACAAAAACGAATAATTTTATGTGGTTTCGTTTTTCAGAACACTCCCGTATAACGGAAAATTTATAAATATAACCTGTTTAAAAAATTTTTATACTACAATCGGTTTAACGTAGATTTGCTTTAAAGATTTAACGTTGATAGGCATGAGACAAAATTCAGCTTATAGCTCCTATAAGTACTCATTAATAAGTAGATACTTATTATGTATGCAGTTTCATATAAAGACTCTAAAAGTTACTAGATTTGCTTAGTTTACACGATACACGAAACCTTACGTGAATCCCCCATTGTTTTTCAGTGCAATATTTAATAAAAACAAAAATTCCAAAATTTTGATCAAATTGGACCTAATTGCATCAAATTTTAACTATTAAGATATTATTTAATACAATAATGTCTGGTCAAAATTCGGATTAAATTGTATATAATTTAAAGTAATTAAATCCAATTTGATCCACGTAGATACAATTGTATTCACCATTTTTCGGATTAAATTGTATCTGATTAGTTATTGTATTTCATCAAATTAGATATGTCACCATATCATCTTTTTTAATCGGGATACCTAAAAGAACTTATTCTAAATTATTTATTTCAGTCATTAAAACATTAACTTTGCCGTATTAACAATATTTTTTGCAGTCTTGCATTATCATTTGATGTGTTCAGAGCTTTGAAGAATTAATTCCTTAATTCAATTTTTCAATTCTGAATTAAAAATTCGATGAATTAATTCACTAAGCACCATATATTGAATGGAATTAATTCATATTTGCTTTCGTTCGATTTATTTTGTTACGAATTAATTCAATTGCAATAGTTCTTTTTATTAAATCAAATGAATTAATTCACCGGTAAACGCGTTCAATTTTATAAATCGAACGGGAAAAAAAGTGAATTAATTCCTTACTGAATTAATTCACCACTGAATTCATTCAATTTCATTTTCATTCAGTGAATTAAAAAAAAATAAAATTACATTCAGTGAATTAAAAAAAAAATAATAAGTTCACTGAATTGAAAAAAAATAAAATAAGTTCACTGAATTACAAAAAAAATAAAATAAGTTCACTGAATTCAAAGCATGTTTTCTGCCGTTCAGTAGAAGAAAACAATAATGTACAAATAAAAGTTTTAAATAAGCAATTTTACAGCGTGTGCTAGTAACAAATTAGAAACCGGATGCTGTTTATCAACCTACATGATTCAAAAATAAAGCCTTTTACTATTAAAAATAAAAACTTAACAGATATAGATAAATTTGGAAAAAAATATAACTATATAACTAGTTTGAAAAATTATTTATTTATTTATTTATTTATTTATTTATTTATTAATTTAATCTTATGAATGAATTCTAAGATTAAGGATTTTTTAACGAGCATTAAAATTAATAGTTATATTTTTTTTCCAAATTTATCTATATCTGTAAAGTTTTTATTTTTAATAGTAAAAGGCTTTATTTTTGAATCATGTAGGTTGATAAACAGCATCCGGTTTCTAATTTGTTACTAGCATACGCTGTAAAATTGCTTATTTAAAACTTTTATTTGTACATTATTGTTTTCTTCTACTGAACGGCAGAAAACAGGCTTTGAATTCAGTGAACTTATTTTAGTTTTTTTAATTCAGTGAACTTATTTTATTTTTTTTCAAATCACTGAATGTAATTTTATTTTTTTTTAATTCACTGAATGAAAATGAAATTGAATGAATTCAGTGGTGAATTAATTCAGTAAGGAATTAATTCACTTTTTTTCCGTTCGATTTATAAAATTGAACGCGTTTACCGGTGAATTAATTCATTTGATTTAATAAAAAGAACTATTGCAATTGAATTAATTCTTTGAATTTGTTGTTTGATGAACGCATTCAGTTGAATGAATTCAGTGAATTACTTAAGAAAAGGAATTCATTCAATTCTAGAGAAAATTGAATTCGATTGGTAGTGAATTCATTCAAAAAGGAATTAATTCTTCAAAGCTCTGGTTGTGTTAAGTCATAGTTTATTCTGTTTCCTTAAAGTGTAATAAAAGTTTACGGTTTATTTTTTCTTTATTTCTTGTTGTTATTGTTTGTTAACAATATCTAAATATTTTTTAAAAAAAAAAGCAAAAACAAAATTAAACGCAATCGAGAAGAAGATGTTGATGTCTGCTCTGGGTATAACATGAATAGGAAAAAAATGTCCACAAACAGCTCTCAGAGAGCTAGCAATTCAAATTATTATGCACCTCTGCAAACTATTGATGATGACGATAATGATGAAACAATTATCGAACCAGCTGTTAAAGTCAACATACCACCAATAACAATCTTAAAATGTAAAATTGAACAAGTTCATGCAATGTGTAGAATATTAAAAATCAAAGATTACTCTATACGTAAAATTTCCATCGGTCTAAAATTGTTTTGCACAAATAACGTAGATTTTACTACCGTTTGTGACTCTCTCACCCAGAAGTTTCAGCTCGAATATTTCACATATGCTGCTAAAAACGAAAAGCCTTATAATTATAAGGCTGTACTATTAGGTCTAGATAAAACAGACCCATCAGTTGTTAAGTCCAGACTTTTAGACATGGGCCTTAAATGTATCGATGTTAAAATTGTTACTAGAGCCCATGCTGGAGTAAAAACGAACAAATTATATTCATTGTCTACTTTGAAAAAAAAGTCAATCACATTAAGAGAATTAAGGCAAAATTACTCAGCCATCAACTACATAAAAGTCAGGTGGGAATACCAAAAACCCAACAAAACAAAACTGACCCAATGTTATAATTGTCAGATGTATGGACACGGTGCCAGCAGATGCAATGTTAAAACATTTTGTGCCCATTGCGCCGGGAATCACAAAACTGAAGAATGCAAGTCAACCATTGTAAAATGTGCTAATTGTAAAGGCCCCCATAAGGCTATGTCCCCTGACTGCCCTAATAAGGAAACATATAAGCATATAAGGCAACGTGCTCAACCAAAGAGTACCACACAAAGAAGCCAACAATTCAACAATCAATCAAATTACAACGTTAATTTTCCAAATGCTTTAAATCAGAGCGAAACACCAAATCCATCTAGAACGGGTTATAACCAACCATTCACCCAAAATAACGATAATAATAATTTGTTCTCTTTAGAAGAATTAAAAAATCTTACGTTTGAATTAATTTCAAATTTAAAAAAATGCAGGTCTCGTGAAGAGCAACTCGAGGTTGTTACAAACCTTGCATGCAAATTTTTGTACCAATGAACAGCAACATAACGTTATTACAATGGAATGCTCGTAGCATTCGCACTAAAAAAGACGAATTATTCCATTTCTTGGAAAAACCAATATTGACATTTGTTTACTTTGTGAAACCTGGCTAAATAAAAAAATTACAATAAAACATCAGAACTTCTACTGCTACAGATACGATCGACAAAGTTGTGGAGGAGGTGGAGTAGCTATTTTAATTAAAAAACACATTCAGCATCAACTTATACCTCCTATTAACACAGAACTGTTTGAAAACATAGGTGTTAAGGTAAAATCTGGTAATGACTTTATAAATATTTATTCTTGCTATTATCCTGGTGGGTCAACAAACAGGGACCCTAGAAGAAAACAAACATTTGCGTCAGATATTCGTAAACTAACGAGTTCAAATAAATACATATTAGGAAGAGATTTTAACTGCAGACATAGTTATTGGGGATGTCAAAGAAGTAATGGCTGGGGTAATATATTATATGAGAAACTCCAACTAAACCAAACACAAATAGTATTTCCCCATAAATATACTTATATTCCGGCCGATCCAAGTAAACAACCGTCAACTCTAGATTATTTTCTAACTAACATATCTCAAAATATGTCCGCAGTAAAAGTTATAAATGACTTGAGTTCTGACCACCTACCAATCATTAGTACAATTAATTTAAATTATGAAATGGTAGACAATTTATGCTACGCTTTCAGCAAGGCAAACTGGCCGCATTTTATGAAATTCATAAACAGGAATCTTCCTGTGGCGGATAGAGTTAATGAAATAAACAACAGCTCTCAAATTGACAACATGATAAATGTTTTCAATAATGTAGTAAAAATGGGAATAGATGAAAGTGTGCCCAAACGTAGAATTGCACCAACCTCTAAACCCTTACCAAACAACATAAAAATTATGATACAATTAAGGATGATCGTCGAGCTATATTACGAATGAAATAAACCACTTCAGAAACCAAACTTGGAATAATGTTGTCCAATTTGGACAAAGCATCTTCCCCTTTTTGGAAAGTTTCAAAAATGTTAAAGAAGAAATCTAGCAATATTCCAATTTTAAAACACAACAATGTAGTATGTTTCACCCGGCAAGAAAAGGCTGAAATTTTGGCTCACAACTTTAATTTGAACCACTGTATTTCATCAAATTTAAGTGATACTACTACGATTACTGAGGTTAATGGTGTTGCAAACCTTATTCGTAATATTAACCCAATCCCACAAAACTGTTACTTCACTACTACTGAAAAAGTTGGTGTAGTTATAAAAAAATTTAAAAACACAAAAACTTCACGTTTAGACGGTATTTTTATTTATTTATTTTGCTTTATTTATTGTAATATCAAAGCCACAAAAGGCCAATAAATATATTACAAAGTTTTATACAGTATAACTTAACAATATTAATTCATGAATTTCATTTACTATAAATAACCTTAGAAATACTAATTCTTTTTTCTGTTGGCCCCCCAGCCATAATAATCAGGAAAAAGTATGCAAATACTATATGTGGTCCATGTTATTGACAATTTTTATCTTATAACTTCAACAAACAAATATAAAATCATGTGTAAAGAGTCAATCAAAATATTCTAATGCCCAATTTACAATACAGTAAAAAATTAGTAGCATTTTTTAAAAACTTTACTTTTCAATTAAAAATTTGTATAGTCTGACAAGTAAATAAAAATAGTTTTCAAAAACTACCAGTCCCTGGTTAAGTAAAAAAATTCTATCTATACTGTATAAAATCATATCTATACAATTAGTTTTGATTCAAAATTTATATGGAATTTGACACGCATATACAAGTAGCTTTCAAAAGGCACCAATCCCTGGTTAAGTGCAAATCTAGTATAAGGTTCAACATAGAAGTGCCGCCGAAAATAAGTAACATACAAGTAATCAAAACTTTCGTGCTATGAAGTCTCACAGATATGTGCAAACATATTCTTCTTGAAGATATTAATTGAAAAATTAAAAACTTTTAGATAAGCCGGTAAATCATTCCATAGTCGAGCTACTCTCATTAGAAACGTACGTTCAAAGATTGTCGTAGAATGAATCGGAATATCGATCTGTACATTCCGGGTAGACATAATAAAATTGAATTCATTGCGTAAGTTAGGCGGTATGGATGTAAACATAACTTTATAAAAGAAAAATAACAATCGGAAATCTACAAATTTCCTAAAAGTGCAACCTAAGAAATTAATTACATAAGGCGTTATATGCTCCCTACGTCTTACATTAAAAACGAACCTGACAATCATATTAAATGCTCTCTCCAACTTTGCAAAAACTGTTGAGATCGTGCCCGATGTCACTTCTAAACAGTAACAAATAAGTGACATAAGAAGGGAGAAAGCTACTTTTCGCCTTATATGCAGAGGAAGAAATATATTTGAGTTATATAATCGTCTAAGAGTGTAAATTACTCTCCCAGTCACAGTTTCAATATGTCGGCTAAAATTAAGTTTATTGTCTACCATAATCCCTAAGATCATCAGCTGGTGGACAAACTGCAATCTAAAGCCATTAATATGAACATTAAAATCATGCTCATGACAATTACCAAAAACCATGCACTTAGTTTTTGTTAAGTTAATGCTAAATTTATTCTCAGACATCCATGATGATATATTATTTAAACAATAGTTTGCAACAGCTTCTAAAACGTCTAAAAATTGTCTATCACTGCTTAAAAGTAACTGTACATCATCTGCAAAAATAAATGCCTTGGATACATTAGAAATCGTAACCGTATCAATAAAATCATTCATATACAGAACAAACAAAAGTGGGCCAATCACCGACCCCTGCGGCACACCACAGCAAATACCTCCAGTATCCGATATTCGACCTTTAATGTCAACAAATTGCGAGCGATCAGTTAAGTAAGAATAAATAAGTTTACAGGCGGTTTTTGAAAATCTAAATTCATCACGTAGTTTTGATATAAGTCTACCATGATCAATGCAATCAAAGGCCCTAGAAAGGTCCAGTGACACTAAAAGGTTTACCCTCCCTGCATCTAAATTTTTCCTTATTGTATCCGTCAACTCTATTAATAACGAAGAAGTACTGTATCCCTTTCTATAAGCATACTGGCTTCCATTAATCATATTATTATTATCAAGATATTCTAGCATTCTAGATTTCAGTAAGTGTTCAACCACCTTTGACAGCACCGGAAGAATAGAAATAGGCCTTAAATTATCGACAGCAGTTCGCGAGTTAGATTTTAGAATCGGGACAACTCTCGAAACTTTCCAAGAAGATGGATAAGTAGATAATGTGATCAAACTATTTACCACATGTAAAAAATGCCTAGAAAACTCTCGGAAAATTAACTTAATGAACCTCAAAGGGATTCCATCTACTCCAATAGAATTTGATTTCACCATACCCAGAGCATTAACAACATCCATTTCCGATACATTGTCAAAGGAAAACACCGAATCATCATCTAAATAACTGAAATCAAAATCATTTGTTCTAACCCCGGAAACACCAACAAAAAAGTCATTTACCTCATTTACATCATGATCAGGATCAACCATTCCGTCTTCCAAACACCCAGCCTTACGCAAAGTCCTCCACACATCTACATTACCTCTACTATCAAATAGTCTAACCGAGTTTAGCCTCTTATGTTTCCTTACTATACTCTTAGCCTTATTACGGTATCTGCAATAAGTGTGCCAGCTTTCGTCATCAGAGTTCTCAAGAAAACCCCTATAAGCTAGGTCCCTTAACGACAATGCTTGCAGGATCTCTCTGCATTTCATCCATGCATTTCCGTCAATTACAGCCCTCCTACGAACTATAGGAACATAAGAATGTGCTTCATTCAAAAATATATTTAACAAATCAACTTGAGAATCCACGTCATTAGTTTCATAGATTGAAGAAAAGTCATAAGAGCGAGAAAACGCATTTAGCTCATCCCAGTCAATGTTTCGAAAATTCCTATACACAAAGAACTGATCCTCTTTGTCTACATTTAAAGCCACTGATAAATAAATAAATGCATGATCCGATATAGAGGGGCATTGAAATTGACCTGAGAGCCTCACATCAATTTCACCCCCAAGCAAAAAATAATCTAAGAGAGACGCAGATCGATGACCTATATCAAAATGCGTAGGTGCAATATTGTGACGAATCCTAAGTGCATTTTGAATGCAAAAATTCCTTACAAAATTTGATTTAGTAGAATCAAAAAGATTGTGATTAAAATCACCAACAATTATTATACTGCTATACTGTATAAAAAGGTGTTCATGTAACGTTTGAAAAACATTAAAATCTTGTCTACCACCCCCAGGCAGATACACTACACCCACCAAAGTTTTCCGGTTCTCCATTACAACTTCCACAAAAATAGTCTCACAGACACCATATTGTTGGGCCCTAAACACAACACGGGATTTAATCCTGTTTGAGATGTAAATGCAAACACCCCCAGCCCTAGCGTTTTCGAATGGGCGATCGTTTCTAAAAATTGAGTAGTATTAATAATAAATGTCTAAAAAATTTACCTAATAAAGGTATCAACTATCTAACGAACATCTTTAATGCTTGCCTTAAATTATGCTACTTTCCCAGTGATTGGAAAATCTCAAAAACCATACCAATACTCAAGGCAAATAAACCTCCTGATTCTCCACTTTCTTATAGACCAATAAGTCTGCTCTCTTCTATAAGTAAAATCTTGGAAAAAATTATTAAGGAAAAGCTTATTAATTTTATCGATGCAAACAATATACTTCCATCGCAACAATTCGGGTTCAGAAGTGAACATAATACGACGTCTCAACCCCTACTAAAAATCAGAAAATTAGTTAAAAATAATTTTCAAAACGGCAAATCAACTGGAATGATATTGCTAGACATAAAAGCTGCGTTTGACTCCGTTTGGCATAATGGACTTATTTTTAAATTGAAAAAATTCAACTTTCCAATTGAACTCATAAAAATTATTCAAAACTTTCTTCAAAATAGATCGTTCAGCGTTTACTTGGGTAAAACCTGTCCACAACAAGTTAAAAAAGGATGTCCACAAGGTTCTTGCCTGTCGCCAGTTCTTTACAACATCTTTACTGCTGACATTGCAACATTCTCCAATTGCATTACGTCTATATTTGCAGATGATACATCAATTCTTAGTTCTGATGTTTATTCAGCTGATATCATTACAAAATTGCAGTCTGCTCTTACTGGGTTGAGTAATTATTTTGATAAATGGAAGATTTTGGTTAACCCTGAAAAAACGCAGGCTATTTATTTTACAAGAAAACGTAAGTCTTGTTTTATACCCCAGAGTTTACCTCGTTTCATGAACCATGATATTCCATGGGAAAACAACGTCAAATACTTGGGCGTAATGCTTGATACAAAGCTTAATTTTAATAATCATATTCCCTATGTAGTGGACAAAATTAACAAAATTATTAGAATAATGTACCCAATTATAAACAGAAAGTCGGAAATGAACATAGACAATAAAAAACTCATCATCAAATCTATATTCCACCCCATAATGTTTTACTGTGCTCCAGTTTGGTACACGTCTGCAAAATGTCATATAAAAAAACTCCAAGTAGCACAAAATAAGCTACTTAAAATGATATTTAAACTACCATGGCACTATTCCACCCGACCCCTACATAGTCTCGCTGGTTTCGAACTCGTTCTGGATAAAATCGAAAGATTGACTCTAAATTTTAATGAAAGATGCCAACTCTCACAACATGTACATATCAATGAACTGATCTCATCATAATTTTATCTACTTTATTTTTTTTCTCATTTTTATCTTATACCTCTGCTTCATAAAGGTTTTTGTAAATTTTTTTCCTTCCGTTTAATAATAATGTACATAAATTTCATAAATTAAAAAAATATATTTATATAACTAAGTAGAAAAGGAACGAAGTTCCTAAACTCTTTGCTTCTAAGTCAAATGTAAATAATTTAAATATTATAAGAAATAAATTGAAATTGAAAGTTGTAATATGTTCCTTTTTTTATTCATGGCATTAAATATAATTCCATATTTACCCATATGAGCTCCTTTTACACATATGGAAAAATGTATTCTTCCAAATATGATCATATACACAAGTTCCTTTTGCATAAATTGAATAACATACTTCCATATTTGTCCATATATGAGTGCCTTTTCCATATATGAAATAACAGATGCCTCCACCCAGGTAGAAAAATACAAACGGCAAAACGTTGGCAAATCACTATATATGGTGGTACAAGCGCTGGCAGAGCGTCCGTTTTTCGAAAATTAAAGTACTGGCTCAACCTTGAAATGGTAACGTCGATCTTCGGTTGGCCGTTTATCTTTCCGAACGTTGGCAAAGCGTTGGTAACAATAGTAAAATAAGTGCCCTGCCAATCGGTATTTTAGATCAACTGTTTTTTTTATTCAATTCTTCATGAAAAAATCTGTAAAATCCCAATCCCGAAAAAAAAGAAACGTACATTTTAGTATAGCAGCACTGTATCTAATAAGCGAATACATCTCTGCTTAAAACTACAAATTCAATAGATTTTCACACAAATTTTACCATAAGAACAATTTTCCAGTTTTATCAATAGACTTGAAAACTGGTACTTAAATAGGGTGAACATTAAGTGATCAGTTTATGTATTTTTTACACAAAAAAAAGTTTCGTAAAACAAGTACTGGCAAAATCCTTTTTGGAAATGTTGGCAAAGCGCTGCAATCCAATGTTTTGTCAGTAGTATTTTTTCATCTACAGTCGTGAATTTTGTGAAACAAGTACTGGCAAAGTCCTTTTAGCAAAGGTTGGCAATTCGTTTTAAGCCGATGTTTTACCAGTGGTATTTATACCCTACACCACTATGTGGTCAGGGTATTATAAGTTTGTGCTGATGTTTGTAACACCAAAAAATATTGGTCCTAGACCCACCTTATAGTATACCGATCGGCTCAGAATTTTTTTCTATTTCGATTTAACGATGTCCGTCTGTCCGTCCGTCCATCTGTCTGTCTGTCCATGCATTCTTGTGCGCACTCTACAGGTCGCAAATATTAAGATATTTTGATGAAACTTGGTACACCGACTTATGTCGGCCCAAGGACGACGCCTATTGATTTTGGTTAAAATCGGTCCATGTTTAGACCTAGTGCCCATATAAGCGTCCTACCAAAATTATATTGTTTATACGCTGCAGGTCGTAAATATTAAGATATTTTGATGAAATTTGGTACACAGACCTATGTTAGCCCAATAACGCAGCCTATTGATTTTGGAGAACATCGGTCCATGTTTAGACCTAGTGCCCATATAAGGGTCCTCCCAAAATTATAGTGCTTATACGCTGCAGGTCGCAAATATTAAGATATTTTGATGAAATTTGGTACACATACCTATATTGGCCTAATAACGCAGCCTATTGATTTTGGTGAACATCGGTCCATGTTTAGACCTAGTGCCCATATAAGGGTCCTCCCAAAATTATACTGTTTATACGCTGCAGGTCGCAAATATTAAGATATTTTGATGAAATTTGGTACACATACCTATATTGGCCTAATAACGCAGCCTATTGATTTTGGTGAACATCGGTCCATGTTTAGACCTAGTGCCCATATAAGGGTCCTCCCAAAATTATAATGTTTATACACTGCAGGTCGCAAATATTAAGATATTTTGATGAAATTTGGTGCGCTGACTCACATTATAGAAAATTTTGACACAAGCCCCATTTTAACCCATTCGAATTTCGGATCCAAACATTAGTTTGCTTTTAACCAGAGTGGTGTAGGGTATTGTATAGTCGGCATGCCCGACTTTAATCTTTTTACTCGTTTTTATATACGTTTGTAAATTTTGTAAAACAGGCACTGGCAAAGTCATTTTACCTAACGTTGGCAAATCGTTTTGAACTGATGTTTTGCCGGTGGTTTTTTTTCATAAACAGTGGTAAACTTTGAAAAACAAGTATTAGGAAAGCACTCTTTCCAAAGGTTGGCAAAGCGTTCTAAATTAGTGCTTTTGCAATAATTTTTTTTTGTACCATTGTAAAGCAACGCTTTGCCAGTACTTTGTTTTTTGTACCGTCGGCAATTTCTACCTGGGCGGATTTGAACTCGGAACCTTCTGACTACAAACCTTTTTTAACGAAGCGTGAACATTTTCATAAAATCATTGTTCTACCACTGAATTGACTTTTGTACCGCTGGCAATATCTGACTAGGTAATACTGGATAACCACTGTTTGCAAACCTTGGTATAGCACTCTAAGCCCATCTTTGCCAGTAGTTTTTTTATAAACCACAGAAATTGTTGTACAACAAATACTGGGAAAACGCTTTTTGCAAACGCTAGCAAAGCGACCCAAATGAGTGTTCTGCCAGTCATTTATTTTTAAAACCGTGGTTACCCAGTGGTATGCCAGTGCTTGATTTTTTGTACCACTGGCGAGATTTCTGAATGTGATAATTCAAAAGTATGTACTTTATGTATTTATTTTAAAATGTTATACAATAAAAACGTGTTGCAAAGAATGTTTTATTTTTAACAAAAGGATGTGTGCTTTATTTTTAAACTGTACTTATTTTTTATCCAATGATAATATGGCCATGAAGGCTTTTTGTATTACCTGTTGAATTAAATAAAATAAAATAAAATAAAAATAAATATTTTCCCAAGTCTTAGCTCATATGAAAACTTAGATATTCTAAAGGGTAATGTATTTCTTCAATAGGGATTTTTTTGATGGATAACGAGTGTGTCGTGTCAAACTGTTATATTACAATGAAAGACAGAGCCCGACTATAAAGTATTCAGCTGTATTACGAAAATCGGTGTTTCACTAAGCGTTTCGTGCGCTTAGAGCAAATTATTGTTCAGCTATGAGGTGCATTTCTGGCTAAGTGGCTGCGTCAATAAGTCAAATTGTCGTATTTGGATTAAAGAGCTCCTCGAAGTGGTTCAAGAGCTGACATTGCATCCAGACAAAACGGTTAGGTTATCGCGCCATGATATCAGCCATTTGGACTCAACAAGATGGGACTACTTACCACACAGCCCATGGAAGCATGTCTTTATTGCCAGAACAATTCAGTGAAAAGTTAATTTAACGTAGTGGAGCAGTGCAATGACCGCATAGATCATGTGATAACAATCCTCTCGACTTTTTTCTTTGAAATATTTTTTTTGTTTCAAAGTAGAAAGTATTTTTTTTTTGTATGAAAATAAAGATCACCCGATAAAAATGATTTTTTTTATTTTTAAAAAAGTGAATAAATTTTTAAAAATTTGCAGCTTTTTTATTAAACGTTTAAATCATTAGTAGAATTTGCACAATTGCATGTATTGGAGTCTTAAGTGGAAAATACACGTTCCATCTTTTTAGGCTGGCCATTCGCTTGCAATATTGATGTATAGCTTCTCGTTTTAGTTCTTTATTCTTAGTAGATTGGGGACTTAAAGGAAGAGGTTGCGCAATGGTATTGCTGATGTATGGATAGCTTTAGTATGTACGCCTTTTTAATAAAACTTTGAAAGCTTATCTTGTGAGAGTTCAGCTGTTTCTAGAATTTATTCTTGCAGCATTCATTTATTATTTATTTTTTTAGATCTAATTAATTTTTAAATATCTTATTGTATTAATTGATCTCATGTAAATGTCAATTTTTAAAATTTTGTTTTCTTATATTATTATTCTATTATGCATTAGCCTTATATTTATATAGAAGTCTGTTATATATTTTTTAGTAGCTTTAATTAGCCATATATGGCCCTAAGGTCTCGGTTATGTAAATGAAGATTTAATAAAAAAAAAATCATTCAAAAACATCATTTATTTGGGAATATTTCAAAAAACAAAAAATATATAAAAAACTAAACCATTGAATGTAGCAATCTCTATATATAAAAGAATAACGTGACTGACTGACTAACTCAACATCGCCCAGCCCAAACCGCTGAGACGGGATTTTTGAAAATTCCTACCGGAACGGGCAAAAATGATAAATTCTCCCCCTGCTAGAGCTAGGAAGTTGAAATTTGCTACAGAGGTTCCTTCTCTGTGGGAGACATCCGCTAATATAAGATTTTAAGGTAAAAGTATCTTTTAACTAAAAAAAGTACGATTATCGAAAAAAGTACCTTTTTACAAAAAAGAAGTACATTTTTTATTGTAGATTTTAGTAGATCTGAAGATTGTTACAATGAGTGTTATTTTTTCGGTTTTAAGATCAAATATGAAAAAACTTTCCTAGAACCAATGGTTGACAATTAATGCATTTTCAAGTGTAACCAACTCTAGGTTATAATGTAGATTTTAGTTTTTGTATATACACCTGCGGTCACGCACATCTTACCACTTCATTTTTTGCAGTATTTTTTAAACTCAGCTTATTTTTGAGTCATATGCAAAATTTTTTAAACATGGATTTTATAATTAAAAATACGGGTCTTAACAAAATTTCATTGATTTCGAAAGTGTATTTTTCTTTTTTTCCATATGAAATGCATAAAAGGATAATTTTGATTTTCATATATTTCTCCTGGTTTTAAAAATATTTTCAATATTAAACAATATAATAATAAGATGTCGACCCCCCTCTGGAGGTTATAACAGCTTCGATTCGGGATGGCATTGGTTCAACAAGTTTTTGCAATTCACTGTTTGAAATCTCATTTTCCCAGACATTTTCGAAAATTCTTTTTAGCTCCAGTTTACTTTGTGGCTTATGCTGAGTCACTTTACATTTCATCACGTGCCATAAATTTTCTATTGGATTTAAATCAGGGGAGTTTCCAGGCCAACCCATATACTGAATACCGAGGTCCTTGAATGTTTTTTGCACCTGTAAAAAATATTTAAAAGATTATTTCATAATTTTTAGCTACAAACATGCGATTATAATGATACCACATATTTATAATCAAAACTTACCGATTTTGCACGCTAACATGGGGCGGAGTCATCCTGAAAGATGGCCTCACTAGAATGCCCGTATTGCTCCTCCACAATGGGCACGACAAGTCCCGTTATGACTTTGCCATATTTTTCTCCGTTCATAATTCCATCCACAAACAACAAGGACTTCGTACATAAAAAGAAAAACATCCTCAGATCATACGACTCTGAGGATGCTTGACCATTCTAATTACACACGTGTCCTCAAATCTTTCTCCTTAAAAACGTCGCACGCATGGAAGATTGTCGGCACAGTGCAAGTTAAATTTGCTCTCATCAGACCATATAACGTTTCGCCAATGATCGATAGTCCAATTGCGGTGCATTTTGGCCCACTCCAACCGTTAAGCTCTCATTTTTTGTGTCAGGTGGGGTTTTTTTGCTGGTCTACTGCCACAAATCCCGAATCCCCGGAGTCGTCTGCGAACCGTCTCCACACTAATGCTAACTTGGTGGTCTTTTTCAAGATCTCTTCTTATTTCGACGGCACTTTTAAAACAATTCTTCAGGCTCATTCGGTGTATAACGGTATCTGTTAGATTAGATGTCTTTCTCCTAGTTCTTTTCCTGCTGCTCTCTAATCCGTCATCCTGGTTCTTTTTTTTCAGCAAATTTATCACGGTTTGATGACTACAGCCTATCCGTCTTGCAATTTCGCGGCAAAGTACTCCTTCCTCCAATGTAAAAATAATGACCTTTTGGTCTCAAATCAACCGCTTATATTTTGGACTCATTTTTGAGGTCTATCTGTTTAATATGCCACTACTAATTTATAAATGATTTTTTTCACAATATTTTGTATTTATTTTTAGTTTGAAGTTTCTTGCACAGATAAATTGATATAATTGCGATACAGCAAAAATACCGTTATAATTTGTATTTAAACAAGCGTTTGTCAAACAAAATTCAGTGGTAAGATGTGCGTGACCGCAGGTGTATGTTAACTTTCAAAGTGAAAAACGAATGGAGAAGTAAACTCAACTTTTTTTACTTATTTATTTCATATTACAACGAAAATCACATGTTTTTACAAACCCGGGTAAAAATAGTTATATATTGTTATATATAATGTGATTGGGTTATATCTGACGGTGAATGGATTCACATTAAGACACATATCATTATATACAAAAACATCTGATATTATTTTTTCAATGAATTTGTTGTTCGGTAATTGATGTTATTACATATCCCCAAATCTGACTCCATATATAACTATATAAGCCATATAAAACTAATCAAAATATATGTAGTGACCGATATGATTATATGGTTCGATACTAAGTTATATAACACTGTATGTATCGTCATACTAAAAATATATTTCTTGTAATTTTATATAACTTTATATATGATCTCGTACAAATTAATATAAATTAAGAGTTAATTTATCCACAGCCAAATACTTTTCACGTGATTTTTTTTGCATATTAAATTAAAAATGATGCAAACGATTTAGATTAGATTTTTATTTTATGTTATAAAATTTGGGCCTTTAAAATTGTTTAAGCTATAGAAATTTCAATATCAATTTAAAGCCGGTATGCATAAAAAGTGTACCTACTATTAGACAAAATTATATAAAATCAGATATTTTTATATCGAATTAGATGTAATTTGATGTCCTGGATATGGACAAATCTCGGATCAAACTATATCAAATAATATCTAATTTGATATAATTAGACACAAGTAGATGACCCATTTTTCGGATCAAGTTGTATGTCGTTGTATATGGGGACTTATCAAATAAGATATAATTATATATGACACCGTATTAAGATTTTTTACCCGGGAAGCTATTATTTTTCTCTATGTTGCAGTTGCTACTTTGACTGAAGATCCTTCAATAGCAAAGCAATGTATTTGTGCTTTTTAACATTCAAGCTTTTAATTCTAAATATAGCGATTAGAAGGAAAGCAAAGAACTTTTACACGATTATTTGTTTTCTGTATTACACTCTAACCCATCATGCCGTATAAATAGGTCCATTCGATTACTTTTCTCAGTCAAGTCCAGTAAGAATTACTCAGTACAAACTTTCAGAGAGTAAGACAAGAGTTACTCTCAAAATAAAATTTTCCCAAACATGTACGCGAACAGAAAATTTGTAACAATTTGCAAGTTTGTACACACAGCTGATTACAACACCAAATATATAAATAAATTTTAACTGGTCGCTATGAAAGAAGACAATTTTTATGTTAAACCTTAAGCAGAACATTTTTAGAAGGTTTTCTTATCTTTTCCATAATTTATTTTGAAAGTTTTACTGCTTTGCATTTCCATAAAATAATATAATTGGAAAATATTTTTTTTTATTTACCATAAACAATCATGTTTTCGAAACATATGTTTTTTTCTGCTTGCAAATTCTTACTGGCAAAAATTTATCCAGTAAAAATTTGCAAGAAAAAGAAGAAGACTTAGAAACTCTCAACATAGAACTGTCACTTTATTCTCTCTTTTTTCTTTCTGTTTACTGAGTATTTATGTAAACGAACGCCATCCAGTAAAAATTTGTACAAATTATCCAGTAATCGAATGGACCTAATTACTACCATGTTGCAATTTAGGGATAATACTTAAAAAAGTACCTTTTTCCAAAAAAAGTACCTTTTTCCAAAAAAGTACCTTTACCCAAAAAAACTTCATTGTTTCAAAAAAAGTACCAAAAATTGTGCCATTTTCAAAAAGAACATTTTTTTTTCTAACTAAGAGCATGTTATTTAGTGGAATGCAACACAATTGAACTATACCCTTTTTTGGAGATAAAGAGTTTTTAAAATTAATTTCTTATTCAGACATATTCCTTTTAGAAGAAAAGATAAAGTCTAATAAATCATTCGTTAAAAAACATTATTCGGGTAAACAAATTAAAACAATACAAATCTCTTATGGTGTTCTCTTTTCTGGAAAAAAATGTTGCCTTGTTAAAGTGTAAAATTTTAAAAATTTTGCCCTCACCCCAATAAAATGCTACATTTTTCCAATCAGAATAGAACAATATAATCACTTATTTGCATTTTTCAAAACACATGTGTATGTATATGCAATATTGTTTACGCTAGCTACTACTTTTAATTTAATAATTTATTATAGCCTAGTGGCTGTGATGCTTGCCTTTGGCTCGGGATGGCCAGGTTCAAATCCAAGCCAAGGTGAAGTAGTTTTTATAATACTACTCTATTTTTCTTTTTTCAATTTAGAAGTTTTCCTCCGTATTAAGAAAAAATTGTATATTTTTTTTTTTATTTATTGGTAGCGTAAAAACTAGTAAATACTAAATAACAGAGCAATTTATTAAAAAACGAAATAAAATTTTATAAAAAATAAATTTTATAAAAAAAATAAAATTTTATAAAAAAAAGTAAAATTTTATAAAAAAAATAAAATTTTATGAAAAACAAATAAAATTTTATAAAAAAAATAAAATGAAAAAAAATGTTGTGGTCCAACCGGGGTTTGAACCTGCGACCTTCTGCATCAGAAGCCAGGATAGTACCCCCTAGGCCACCAAGTTGCGAGTTTGCTGGCAAACAATATTGCAATATACACATAGCTTTCATGAAAAGAAAAAAAAGGGCAACGCTCTACCCCGTAAATTTTTTGTGGGCGGAAAATGTTGCACTTTTGCACTTTATTAGACAACATTTTTAGAAAAGAACACGATGCCCTCTCAGAATCTTACCCTTAAATTAGAAAACAGTACAAAAAAGGTAATTCAAAAGCAAAGTGCAAAAAAAGGCAACATTTTTGTCAGAAAAGAAAACACCATTAATTTCAAGTTGTCCCCAAAGTCCAACTTTTAGTATAATAGGTTTGTTCCAAGTAATTCTGGATAAAGTCTGGTAAAATGAGAGTAAACAAATAATTATCTCAAAAAATGGTAAAATTGCTCACAATACCGGGAACGCACAAAACCACATTTCAACCCCAAAAATAAACGTCAAAGTTATTCATATAAACAAAAGCTATTTTTAACAATAAAATATCTAAGGGAATAAACAGAAAGTGTTAGAACGCGGTATTTGTTAACGATATTAATTAATGTTTACAACTTTTGTTAATATTTTAATTATTTTTACAAATTTAAAACAGCTGATTTATAAACAACAAGTGATTTGACAGTTTTACCATTTTACCCGAAAAAAAAGTACGGGTAACTTCTGGTAAAATGAGAAACAAATTATTCTCTCATCAACGCTCTCATTTACCCAATTTTTAACAATAGAAACGCTTTTTGGTAAGATTGGGTTCCCGTGGGCACCCGCGGTAACGTACGTGGAACAGAGCTAATATGGGGTCACCTCTAAAAACTGTTCTTGCAAAATTTCAAGTAAAACAGTTTCCATTTGCAAAAGTTAACGCAATAAATACATTTTTTTACTGAGATTAGTATCGTAATAATATAGTTTTTAAACTTGACTTATGCAAACTTACCCCCGTATTCATAATGAAAAGTTAGTAGCTTCTTATACATAGCACTCAGCGAGCTGTTAGCTAGAATGTTTTTTAGGCCTAGCAGCTTGTTAGAATAGATTTTATTCAAAATGATTTCTTAGCACACCGATTAAGAGCAACCCTGTTTTTGAATGGAATTTTTTGTTTTTTGGCGTTTCATAACAGAATATTAGAAGGAATTTAGCGATAATGCTAGAATGGGTTTAACAACAGTATTATGAATAAAACGCATGTTAACTCTATGCTAAATTTTCATTTTGAATACCGCTGTTAATGTTCAAAATAGTTTACAAACCCTAGAAATTACACCTACTTAAACAAAAACAAGTAGTTTTTGAAAACTACTCACATTTACTTGTCAAATTCCGTAATACATTTTGGAATAAAAAGATTTTCGCTATAAAGAGTTTTGTGTGAAATTGTATAGAATTTGTTCTCTCGCAAATCTAATGTACAAGACTGTTATTTTGAAAAAGTGACACTTCAGCTTTATTGTGATTGTGTCTTTCTTATAATAAAAAATTGTTTACTTTCACAATATAAGTAGATTTGAGACCCTTAAAGTTCGAGTGAAAAAATAAGTATTTCTTCGTAAAATATTCAGTTTTATTTACTTTGCTCAGTTATTTCTTATAATTTTCTGGACATAAGAGCGATGCGAACTTAGCTTCTATTTTTTTTTAAATTGGGGTTTTGTTCAAATTTTGTTCAATTGGGTATACAATAGAGCGTACGACCTTACAGGCAAAAAAAAGTGCGCCGTACACCCTCCAATATGAAGTATTTTTGCAAGTTTTCTAAAAAAAAATTTTTGCCGAACGTAGGGGTCGCCATTTTACATTTTTCGTTTTATCTTTGGCATTTACAGTCGAATCTTAAAGTATGATACATCGATGTGATGGTCATAGCAAAACACTGGTCTCCTCGAAGCAAAAAATCGATATATCACACTTTAAAATCCAAATACTTCATATTGGAGGGTGTACGGCGAACTTTTTTTTTGCGGTACGGTCTAGTATACAACTGGGAATTTACACTTTCAAAATGGGAATGAGCTAAAATGTGTATCTATATCCAAAAAATATCGGTTTTATTTAAAATTCTAATATGCGACAATATATGTATTTCAATCATTTTGAGAGTTTTAATAAACATTTTGATGTGTGATGCTTATAATAAGATCTATGAATTGATTTAACTTTTACTATTATTTTTGTTTTTAATTTTTAACTTAAACCGCCATAACTTTTACACCATTAAATCGAAAAACCATAAACAAAGGTGGATTAAGCATGCTTTACATCGGCTTACACAAACACAAAACGTCATTTGTATGGAAAAAAAAATGTAAATATTTTTTCTTAAAATATTCAATAAGTGAAAGAATAATGTTTTAAACAATTTAATAAAATTTGAGACACAACATTAAAGTGTTGTTAGCTGCTGTGTATAAACGATTTGGCAAGACTTAAGACTCGTCTATAGAAGGGTAAATGGGTAAAAAATATTTGTTATCTTTAAGAACTGGTTAAGGGTGTCTATTCAATATAATTGCATGTATATAAATTTCTTTATAAATATTAATTTACTAACATAATTAAAAAAAAATTGAAATATATTTCAAAAAAAGCTTTAATGCTTTTTATATTCTATTTCTAGGGACCACAGAGAGGGAGACTAAAATAAAGGGTGTAAGAGATTAAAAGGGAGACACTTAAATTAAATAAATTATAGCCAGGAAAATTATCAAAAAAAAAGAGTACAATGAGTTATAAATTGAGATTATCACAAGAGATTGCAAGAGAAAATCTTGTAAAAATGAGAAAATTTTAAAGTTGTCCGTTTTTTGTGTGTTCAAGAGACATAAATCAATGCATTTAAAATCCATATCGAATAACGATTTGTTAGACAATCCTTGTTTTTCGACAACAATTATGGCTAGTAGTTCATTAAATGATGAAGAAGACAATGCCACTCGTAATACACAGCAGCAAAAACAACAACAACAACAGCAAAATAATAATAATATTCAGTGTTCCCATCAACAAAAAAAATTAATTGAATGTTCTACAAATACGACGACAAACAGCAGCACCAACAAAATGCAAGAAAATGAGGCAAAATTAAAAAAGCAAAATCTAGAACAACGTAAGTTGGAATTAGAGAAATTGCTCAATGAAAAAAGTTGGCTTTTACAACAACTACAAAAACAAGAAACTGAAATACTACAGGGTAATTTCGAATATATGAATTTTAATGATTTCATACAAAACTTGGCAGTGCAATATAAACAAGAACAACCGCGAGAATTACCAAACACAACTTCACCATCTGGTGGAACAGGAACTGGAAGTTTAGCGGGAATTCCCACAGGACAACTTACAGCAGGAGAAGAGGCAATTCTAAGACGTAAACCATTAACGGCTAAAGAAAATCATCAAAATAATAACTTATTACATAGAAGACAATCGGAAATTTCTAATAGATCTTCAGAATATGATAATTATCCACAACATGATAATCATTCAACACACTCGGAGGGAGGTCGTGCCGTTATGCAGGGAGCCGCACAAGCAACACAGCAATATGCCACTAAAGCAGCTTTAAAGAAAAGATCGGCCACAGTAGCTGGAACTACTGCACAATCATCGACAAATTTACAAATAATAAGACAGCAACATTTAGAGCAACAACAGCAGCAGCAACAGCAACAGTTATTGTATAAACAACAGCAACAGCAGTTACAATTGCAACAGCAACAACAACATAATTTATATCATCAAGCTCATCCTCAGCAGCATTTATTCAAGCAACATTTAGAACATCATCAGGTCTTAATGCCACATTTACAATATGCCACACAAAAATTTTATTATACCACTTTACAGCCGCAACAGCATCTACAAACTACACAACAACAACAACAACAACAACAACAATATGGACGTTATATACAAAATAAACAAATAGCACAACAACAAACACTATCACCCAGTCAACAACAACAGCAGCATTTTCTACAAACTTCACCTCAACAACAATCATCACAATCCCAACATCAACAACTCTTATTAACACGCACTTCATCAATCGCTGGACAACTTATTACTATGGATAATATTTCTTTATATTCTTTAAATTCCAATAATGTAGCTACTCTACATCGTCCAGCTCAACAGCAACAACCCATTATAGTACAATGTGATAAATACTATCTATCACCTACGTCACATCATGTATCACACAATGATGGTGCTGGTTTTATAAAATCATCACAAAATATAAAAGAATATATATCACCTTTAAACTCGCCACAACATTTGACACAACGCGATAAATCACGTACACAAACATCACAAACAAATTTAACACAAAGAGGTGTAACACCCTCATTGGATGCTATATCATTGGCTCCTTCTTATATGTCTATGGAAACTATAGATTATGCAACATCACCCTCTACTCAGCAGGCTACAAATATGAGATGGAGATCACAAACCAATTTGCCACCTATACAAAATATGCAGGCTACGGGACAGGAAATGAAATCCCAATCACAAGATATGCTAAATAATAATCAATATTATAATAGCGCCCTAAATCCTCCACCACCACCATCAACTTCTATTAATAATAACAATAATCAAGGTCTACCACCACAAGTAACACAAGTTAAACCTTTTAAACCTTTAGATGATATATCTATACAATCATTTTCTACAGAAGCGCAAAAGAAATTAAAGCCTAAACAATGGTTAGAATCTTCTTTAGATGGCCCAGTTATAAGACAAACTCCTTTAGCACATAATGAGGAATTAATATCATCACCCTCTACTTCCTCAACAAATACATTTCAAAGAGCAAAATTATCTTCCCAATCTCTTAATACTGCTAGGCATTATTCAATGTCAGCCGCTCAATCAAAAGCCCTACACAATCAAAATTCCTCTAATGTTTCTAATAATATAAAATTAAGTCAATCTACTTCATATCTTAACCAAATGGAACAGATACCTCCAACTCCATCTATATCCCAGGCATATAATTTAGAATTATCTCCCCAGACCCCAACGGCCTATAAATATTTACCAAACACCGCTCAACAACAACAACCTCCTGCTAGACCTCCTCCCTCAGCTTTAATTATAAATACTACAAATTTTTTAAATACCCGATCTTCTACTACTACCCCTCCAGTTGCCTCTGCTGCTGCCTTATCTCCTGATATACGCATAGAATCACCGGTAAATATGACTATTGTACAACCGGCTACATTTCAGCCTTATAAAGAGGTTACAAAACCTTTTGAAATGTCTGATTTTTATAAATATTCAACGAAATTTAGACAAAAGGAAACTAATTCCAATAATAATAATAACAATCCAGAGAATTAATTACAGAATATTTTAAAAATATTTCTAATAAGAAAATTTTACATTATTAAAAAAAAAAAATAAGTTTTAAATTAGTTTTTAAACGTTAAAAAATTAATTAATCATTTGTTCTCTAACCATCGTATTCAAAATGAAATAGCATATGCTAACTAACTAGCTGCCAGCTTTCCGTTATGGCAATTTGTGTGTAAAAAAGTTAGCAAGCAGCAAGTTAATTAGCATACACTTTGTCATTTTGAATACGGGTAAATATTTATGAACATTAAACTATAAACATGACAAAATTGTTACATTATTATAGTCGTAACAAATTATTGAAATCGATAGAAACCGAGAAAATTAAATGAATATTAAAAACCTATAAAATGTTTTAAGAATCAATTATACTAATAGGAAAAAACTTAAAAATTTGGTTAAAACTACTAAAATTTTTTTCAAAATGACCTTACAGAAAAAACGGCTGAAAGCAGCAGATATTTTGTGCTATATATGGTATCAGTCAGATAGGAAGAGCAGACCGGTCTGCATGGACCTGTCCCATGACTAGTGAAAACAGGACAGTTCTGAAAGTACCTACCCGGTGACCTGTCCCGTAATCGGTGAAAACGCAACTGGTCTGAAAGTACCGGTCCTGTGACTGGTGAAAAGAGTACCGATCTGAAAGTACCTGTCTCGAGACAGGTGCAAATGGGACTGAACAAGTGGTACAAATATTAGAGTTGTCAATTATTTGGATTTTTATTTTGATCGATTAACCCTTACATGCCTGAATTGTAATGGCAGAGAATTTTCCGACCAAACTTCGTGGAAATATAGATCTATGCCAAAGAAATATTTTTATTACACTTAACTCTCTTTTAATGCGTTTTTTATGCGGATTTGAAGTTATGCGGTTTTAAAATCGACTTGTGTTGCGTTTTTTTCCAACTTTTATAACACTTTTTATTTAATTTTTTTTTGCCATTTTTAGCTTTTTTAAATATTGGCATAACTCATTTTTCAAAATAAGAAAGCTTTTTTATTTCTTTCTTATGCTATGCGTACTGCGAAATAAATTGGGATTTCCCGTTCTAGATTTTATGAAAAGCTGAACAAAAGATATTGGAAAATATTTTAAATCTGGAGAATCTTCAATAAGAGCAATTAAAATGAATGAGTCTCAAATAAGAAAATCTGTTATTTCTGGCTCACAACTGAGTTCAAAATTGTCATCGAATTCTCGGGAATGCGATCGTATTCTGCTTAATCCACATGTGTGGACATATATGGATGCATGTATGGAAATTTATGTATCCATGTATGGAAAAGCATTCATGTTTATGATCATGCACAAACATACATTAAACCTATATGTAGATTTTTAGCAGCGGTATTATTTTTTTTATTGATTTTATGTTTTTTTGGTATGTACCGTATGTATACAAGTGTTATTTTGTGTTAAAAGTAAAAATAAATTAACATTTTTTTAAAACTTTTTTATTCTATAGTTTTTTTATGCGATTTTAGTCCAATTTTCTCACCTTGTTCAAAGTTATGCGGTTTTTGAAATATTCGGAACGCATCTCCCGTTTTTGTATGGAAGTGAGTTCTTTTTTATGCGGTTTTTTTTGGAACGCATCTACCGCATAAAAAAAGACTTAAGTGTATTTTTATAGCTTTGCAGCAGCCCCTGGCGGAGATATTGGGAATTAAAGTTCGAACGTTAACATGCTGCCGGACCCTGTGACAGGTTCTTTTGCGTCAGTTCTGTGACATGTTAATCTGCACCAGTCCCGTGACAGGTTCATTTGCGTCAGTCCTATGATAGGTTATTTTGTATCAGTCCTGTGAGAGGTTCTTTTGCTTCAGTCCTGTGACGGGTTCTTTTGCACCGGTTCTGTGACACGTCACAAGGGGCTATTGACCCCCTCCTAGGACAAGCCCATGTTAAAGTTACCGGTCCTTTTCATATAAAAGAACCGGTCCCAGGACCGGTCCTCGTCCCCAAGGAGCGGTCATGGATCGTGTCCTGGGACCGGTTCCTTTTCCCACAGGGTAATTACTAGGCTAAAAAATCACAAAAAGTTTTAAATTTTCAAAGTTTTTTTTCGTTTTTTTTAATGAAAACCCAAATCTGGGCTTCTGAAATCAGCAGTTTACTATTTTTTAAACAAAAATTTCTGCTGATTTTACCAGGACAGACTGTTATTTGCATTCAACTAAATTTAACTCAAAAACAACAAACATTTTCTAGATACAACGTTTGTAGATATAACGTTTTAGTAAATAAACTAAATTATAAACCACATAGTAAGGGCGTTTGTTTTTACTATTTTTAGTCTACTAATAGCTGTATTTTGTCCCATGCCTATTAACTTTAAGTATTTAAAGCAAATATGTGTTAAACCGGTTGTAGTATAAAATTTTTTTAAAAAGGTTATGTTTGTAATTGTTGCGTTATAATCGAACGTACGTCAGCAAAAGGGTTTAGGAAGTAACGCGAATAAGTTACGCTAGATGTGAAAATGTATAAACGTTGAGTTTTCAACGTTGATAATTATCCGTGTTGAAAGTTAACGTGCATACGAAAAGTAATGTGTTAGTTTTCGTCTGAAACACGATTTTATGCACTTTGAGGTTTTTTGTGAGTTAACGGATATAGTTAAGTCGAAAACACAGCTAATATTTAGAAAAATTTTATCTAGATTTTACAGTATAATTTTTCATTTTCAATTAATTAATAGTTTTTTTGCTGTTCTTATTTTATTAGTATTTAGCAAAAAAATCTGCTAATTTTAGAAGTTTTTTCTACAAGGTCATTTTAAACCAAGGTTGGTTACCGTAATCGTTATAATACCGTTATCGCTAAAATATCGTTTCAAATTGAATACCGTTTACTGTTACCAATACCTTTAAAAAAGTTTCCAAATAACGTTATCGTTATCGTTACCGATACCGTTATTTTTATTCGTAGTTACCGGTATTTTACCGGTATTTATTATTTTATATAAAAAATGAAAAAATTTCAAGTTTTTTATAATAATCTTGAGTTCTTTTTATCAAAAAAATGTATAGATAATAATTTCAATTATTAAAACTACCAGTATTGAATTTAAAGCTTATAATCTGGGATTTTAACGCTTAACCCTTTGACGACCACAGGCAAGTATGCTTGCCCAAGGGTTTTTCGCACTTATAATTGCCCAGACAAAAGTTAGAGTAATTATTTCCAAAGGTGATTTGTAAAGGAGAATTGGGGGAATGAAAATGTAGTAGGCGGTAAATCCCTACGTAGTCCCACTTTCCCCTTGTGAACCCTCGAAGTTGGTTATTTAAAATTTTTCATTTACGGGTAAAAAGAACAAACTTTGATAAGCGAGGCCAGTTTTTTGTAACATATTCATAATTTAGTTACAGATCACTAAAATAAAATATTAATAGAAATCCCTTCGTCCGGAACGGCATAACTATTATTAGTTCAGAGATTATGAAAATCGCAAAATCTTCAAATTCACTTCGGGTTAAAATGAAAAATATGCTAAGTTTTTAATGGTTTTTATATTTTTTTAACGCAATTTATAATACCGATACGAACCGGTATTGCTGTTTCGATAACGGTATACCGTTACCGAAACAGTCTTAAATACCATTACCGTAAAAAAAATTCGATAAATTTACCGTTATCCTTACAGTTATTCGTTTCGGTAACCAACCTTGTTTTAAACTAATTTTTAGTAGCATTTTTTGCTATTTTTACAGATTTATTTCTATGAGTGTTTCTCTGTCATGCATTTTGTGATGTGATTTTATTCTTTCTGTTTTTGTCTATTTTACAATTTTACCATATTTTAGCTATTTTACACATTTTTACGATTTCAATAATTTTTTTATCAATGTTACTGTTTTTTTAATTTTGCGATTTTTTATTGTCCACTGTTTAATCGATCTTTTATGCGAACAAAACACTGCATTTTTAGCATTTACAGATTTCAGCATTTTTTTTTAAATAAAAACTAATCAAAATTATTCAATGTATCTTATATTTTAAAAATACTTCAATATGATTTATATACGTGTTTAAGCTTTATATTTATTTATAATTGTGTGATTTCAATATGCTAAACATAAATTTAACTTAACTTGAAATTACTAAGAAATTAAATTAAATAGCTCACAGTTTAAAACATAACCAAAACTTTCTGTGAGCACTTTTAAAGCCTCTACGACACAAACTTTGTTTTCAAACATTTTCTCGACTTTTTTTTTTAAAAGAATTTATTTAAATTCTGAAAAATTCCGGAAAAAAAAGAAATTGAAAAATCTTATAAAAAACCCTAAAAATTAAAAAGAAAAAATTAAAAAAGTAAGTCTCGTAAAGGCTTTATTTATTTTTATTATTTTTTAACATTCTTATTTTAATTTTAACAATTGTTAACAAAATAATTTGTTTATATATTTTCTTAGGGCCTGTTACGAAAATACTCTAAACGATAGCAATTGACAATTACTTTCGTCAAAATTATATGGGAAACAAAAACAAATTTTCGTTACTTTGCTTTTGTTTAGACCATTTTCGTAATACATAAACTGGGGCTTAATAACTTGTTATTTTTAATTTATAGAAATTTCAATCACTTGATAATTAAATAGTATTTAAAAAAATTTTAGACCATATAATTGTTTGTTAAAAATAAATCATTACTTTGTAATTTTTTAAAAATTGTTATTACTAAGTGTATTCATGTCAGAAATTTAAGTCTTGTAAAGTTGCGAAAGTGTAAAATTATCCTTAAACTTAACAAAAAGTGTAAAGTGTAACTTTTAATAGTCTTGGCCATTATTCAAAAGCATAAAATTACAGGGAAACTTATTAATAAAGTATTTAAATTAGCAGCACTTCATAACTATTAAATTTGGGAGCAGTTTTTTATAAAAGTGAATTTTCTTTTGTAAACAAGAAAAATAATAATTCAAAAAATAAACTTTTAATTTAAAAAGGAGCATTTGCCTCATAGATCACCCAATTATCTAATTTTACATTTTTGCAAGAGTTAAATTTTTGCCGTGAGCTTCCTTACTATGTTAATATTTTGTATTTTATAAATTCTTAATAAAATACCAGTGTGTCTTTAACAAAAAAAAAATAAATATTTACTGTAAGCATATTATCAATTTTCCTTAAAAATATAAAAACTATTGCCTTAAAACGTAGTTATACTAACAATAAAACTAAATTTAATATTTGAAAATTTAATGCTCAAAGTTATTGCCAAATTAACGATTTTTAAAAATTATTTTTACTATTATAGACTATACTATATTTTATATATATACATACTATATATTTTTTATAAATAGCTAATTTTATACAAAAAAAAAAAAAAAACTAATTGTAAAGTAACCTTTTAAAAATTTGATTAAATAAAAATATATAAATAGTAAAAATACAAGATATATCTTTTTTTTATGTAATCCGATCTTGCGTTTCCATCGCACATTTGAAAATTTTGCCTATTAACAGATTTAAAACCAATAACTTTTTAGTATTTAGAGATAGTTCCTTTCCAGCCTACTTAGTCGTCGCCGGGGTCAATTTTTGTTAGCCACAGCCGCCGCTGTCCCTATCGGGATCAACATTTTGAGGCGTTTGATGACATATAAGGCGTTTGATGACAAAAATATATTTACGATCTGGCCTACATTACACTGTGAGACAAATGGTAGGGGTCAGTGATCGGGAAGGGTTCAAACTATCGGGGAAAGTTATATCGGTAAAAAAGAAGTTATACGTGTTCGGGCGTTTCGCTGGGTCACCCCTAGGAATCGAGATATATCGATTTGACCTTTGGTGGTCTTTTTTTTTGACATAACTCGAGAACCACTAGTCCGATTTTGCTCAAACAATTTAAAAAAAATTAAAAATTACAATTCCTTTAATCTGTTCATATAACGTTTTTCTATATACTCAACAGCTTTGCCGGTAAAAATAAATGTATGAAGAAAAAAATATTTTTTGCCTAAAATATTAAAAAAAAGTAATAAACAAAAGGTTATTGATTTTTATGGTAGCGGTAACAAACATTTATTTTTACCGGCAAAACTGTTGAGTATATAGAAAAACGTTATATGAACAGATTAAAGGAATTGTAATTTTTAATTTTTTTAAAATTGTTTGAGCAAAATCGGACTAGTGGTTCTCGAGTTATGTCAAAAAAAATATATATCTCGATTCCTAGGGGTGACCCAGCGAAACGCCGGGACACGTATAACTTGTTTTTGACCGATATAACATTTCCCGTTGGTTTCATCCCATCCCGATTTTGACTGTCGCATAGTGTTATCGATAATAACGAAACTAGTTTAGAGTCTAATTGTAAAATGAGTTTCAATTTTTGCTCCAGAACTCGCAGGATAACGTCAGGATACGTCTTACGAATATCTCTTTAACTTAGAAATTAGCTGACAGATTTTTTTGAAATTAAAAACAGACTATACACTCATAGTAGTAAGCAAAACTAACTTCGTCAAATTTGATTAATTTTTAGTGCTAAATTCGCCAAAGTTTTTAATTTTCAAAAAGCGAAAATCACCATAACTTCTGAAATAACAACGGAAATGTTATTTATAGCAAAAACAGAAATTATTTGACTATTGGGTTTCTAGATGCGTTTTCAACCTTTATTGTGCTATATCGCCTAAATAAAGCAATAAATTGTAGCAGCGGTATTCATAAGCAAAATTTAGGTACTGCATATCCGCTTTATAAGGTTTTCTTATTCATAACACTTTTTACTAAACGACGCACAAACCCTGCTCATCTCATAAACAATTGGTGTCATTTTGACAACAGCTGTTGCAATTGAGAAAATTCTTATTTATTTAATTTAAACTTTTTTGTCCCGGTTTAAGTTAAATTATTGTCTTCTAAAATTTTTTTAATTGTTCTATATGCATTTTTTTCAATTTCAGTTTTGTATAAAGCGTAATATTACGAATATATATTTCTTTTTTCAAAAACAGGGTTGGTAAAATTTTAGTTAGACAGAGGATATCCAAAAGACTTATGAATAGACTCGCGAACATCCAGTGAATAAGCCTAAAATACATTCTAGTTGTGAACTCGTTGTGTGTAGCGCACATCGAGTTCGTAACTAAAACTTATGAATACCGCAGTAGATTTTCAATGCCATATATATACCCAGTGTAGAAAGTTATTACCTGATATGTGGTTATGTAACTATATACCTAGTAATGGTAACTAATTACTTTTCTTATTACATTTCTTATTACACTCAAAAAAATAAGTTAGTAGAAAAATTAGTAAAACGTCTTGTATATCAAGTGTATAGTTTTCAGCAATTTTTTTGCTGAAATTCCGTTTTCAGCAAAAGTTTTAGCTATATTTTTTTAGCACTAAACTAATTTTGAACTAATGTTTTACTAATTTATTTTGCTACAAAAATTGTGCTGATAACCGCATATATAGCGTGGACGACAACCAGATAGACAAATGTGGATGTCGCAGCTTGTCTGGATGTAGTACAGACAACGGAAATGATGAAAAAGAAAAACAACTCTACACAATTTCTATATTTAAATAAATTAACTAAAGTAAAATTTCGCTACAAGTTTTTTCAGTTTTTTTCAGTCTACTAATATTCAGCAAAAACTTTAGTGATTTTAATAAGGATTTTTTCATTTGCAATCGACTAAGTGTTAGCAAAACTTTTGCTGAAGATTACTATTTTTTTGGTAAAAATCAGCTCGCTGATTTTCAGCAAACCTTTTGCTGAAATTACCAACTTTTTTGCAAGCAGGCTCCTGACTAAAAATTTGCTGACACAGCAACATTTTTTGCTGATTTTACTGACTTTTTTTTGAGAGTACCTTTGTATGGCGATGTCGCGCAAAATAATGCTTACACACCAGCATACGAAAAATCAGAAAATATGTCGTTACCTATATGCTTATCAGTGTTGATAAAAATAGATTTAAAAAAAAATTATAAAAAAAATATTTTTTTATTGGAGAAATTTTTTTTAAAATAAAATTTATTCGTGCGGGAATCGAACCTGAGACTAAAGATTGCCAGTCTATAGCACTACCATCTGAGCTATCTCGACATGTTATACATGATAGATAAATCATAATTGACCAGCTGCGCACAAGTCAGCTTACTCTCCAACATACAAAAAATCTAAAAATATGTGCACTGAACCAGAAACAGCTGTGAAATCAACTAAAATCCACATTAAATTGATGATCACTATACAACTACCAAAACCTGTCTATCAATTTAACGCATTGTTTAGTAGATTTATATTTTGACGTTTAAATATTTTATGCGGTATTATTTTGACAAAATATCGTCAAATGTATTAACAAAAATTAGTTGTCTTAACAATTAAATTTAATTAAATTGCATAATGATTTTGTTGTTTTACCAATGCATTTTATTAAATTCAACAATGCATTTTATTTAATTAATTAATTTTTTTTATCGATTTATTATTAATTTTTAGACTTATATTTCATTATTTTTTATATTTCACCAATTTCAATTTTTTTTAATACAATGTCTTTTATAATGAATTTGATAAAATATAAAAAATAATGAAATATAAAATTTAAATTATAATATAGCATATACTAAAAACTCTTTACAAAAAATTTACAAAATTACTTTCTATTTGAAATAGTAAGTCGTTATCAGTAAGTCGTTATCAGTAACTCATTATTTGGCGTTTTTTTTAATCACTGGATTTATTTTTGGATTTATTTTATTTTGTTAAAAAATCCACATTTTGTTTTTCAATTTTTAAAATTTTATATTTTTATCCAAATATAACACTTATTCCCCCTTATATAATGTGAAAGAAAAAAATTAAATTTTGCGAAAATGGAATTTCTGGAATAAAATTAAGCTAAATCGAAAACGGATTTATTTATTTTTTAAATCCATTTTGGATTTAGCTTATTTCAATTCCTGTGTTCACATTTTTACAAAATTTAATGATTTTCCTGCACATTATATTGACGAATAAGTATAAGGATTTAGTAAAAATGATAAATTTTTCAAATTAAAAAACAAAGCATTAATTTTTTAACAAAATAAAATAAATCCAAAAATAAATTCAGTGATTAAAAAATAGGCCTATTATATGATTTAAGTCGTGTTATTACTGGTAGTCCAAAAAATAATGATATGTCATTACCGTTTCTACACTGGGTAGTTTAAATATCGCAATCAGAAGAAAGAGCATTAGAGGGTTAAATGTAGGTATTATTTACGCTTAACTGAACTCTTTAAGGCGGGTATCGACTCTAGGAAAAATTTTGTTTTCGAATTTTTTTTTTTTATTTTATTTGGATGGAGCATACTTTCCTCTATATGCTCCGATTCAATAAAAAATTCGAAGAAATTAAATTTCTACATGTTTTTTGTTAAATATATTTTAGTCCCAGGTAATACTCTATGTGGTAAATTTGTCAGGGCAGAATAAAAAGATAAAAACTACATCAAAGGATGTAAGACTTGCACGTAGTTTTCAGATGACGATTCCTTGATGGATGTTGAAGACACGGCATATGGGACTGCTGATGGCTTAGTATAAGTTATAAAAGTAATCAATATATATATAAAAATGGGGGAAAAAACCGAAATAAATTAAAAAATGTGCAAAATTATAGCATTTTTACCAAATAATATGAGTAGCATTATGTATAATAATATATCTACCATCGTTTTTAAGACTATTAGGTTTCATATATCAAATACCCATTAACCGATTCGTCCCAAATTTGGTGCACATGTAGCAAACTGCGAGATATAAATTCTGTTCATACATTTTTTGTACACACTGATTATTTTCATAGCTTATATGAAGTCTCAGTACCTACCCCATATGATGTGCCTTCACCCACCAGCGAGGAACCGTCATTGGCTTTTCTTTAAATACTGCGTGTAATTCTTGCATCTTTGGATGTAGTTTTTATCTTTTTGTTTCGCCTTATTATGCGATATAATCAGGCATGTCCCAGGTTTTTACGGAATTAATTTGATTTCGCAATTTCACTTTCGCAAATTTTTTCCTAAAATGATCCCAGACAATTTTTTTCCTTCTGAATTTGTAGGTTAGGGTGCTACGGATAATTTTGTATAGAAAATAAAATGTTTTGGTAAGTATCGAATATGCTACAGGCTTTATAGTGGTTCTTAAAACGTTAAAAGATTCTCCAGAAAACGTAAAACGAAAAAAAATTCCTTTTCATTCCACTTTCAAAAACCAAAGTGGAATTGTTATCTAGAGCAGCTTAAACTCATAAAATCTTTTCAATAGTGATTCGTATGTATTCCCTAAAGTGTCTTTAACTATTTCACTTAAAAAATTTACATTTAATGCCTTTCTTTTTTTTGGTAAATTCAATAATTTTCTGATCGATTTCCAAAACGAAATTTTTTTCTGAAAAATTACAATTTGAAATTCTGATCCGGTATCTTCTTTTTTGTAAATATAAATGGCAGCTTATATCAAAATTTAGCAGTTGGAACACAAAAGTTTTTTTAAACATTTTAGAATTTACGAAAACGCAAAAAAGCTGAAGAAGCAAAACATTACGAAATTGTACTTCGAAATCATATTAATTTAATACGAAATATGTGTTAAAATTTTAAATATGCTCGCTAAGAAAAATTTTTTTAAGTGAATTTACTAAAAACAGCATTCTTAACTTATAGTTAATTATGTTTATCCATTATATTTGGTCTAAATGTGCAAAAATACCATTTACTTCTGGAGCAATTTGCGTTTTTAATTTCACTTTCAAGTGAAATTGAAGTCTGTGACATGCCTCAATATCTCTAATAAAAAAATTAAAAAAAAATGCAACCAAAAAATTTTATACACAAATTTATCTCATAGAATATTACTTTGAGACTAACACCCGTATTCGAAACTTTATAACCATTCACCACAGTGTTGTCACAATTTTGTCATTGTTATAAAGCATACATGGGCAAATGCGGCCCCATGGGCCGCATGCGGCTTGTCAACCAATTTCCAAAAAAAAATTAAATTAAAAAAAATTTAAGCCAGAATTTAAAAATTACATAATACAGAAAACAATAAAGAAAGCAATAACAAAATAAACATCCAACGGGGCCTCAAAAACATTACACTGATCAACAAATAACGACTTTTTTGCACAGACCTAAAACTTTCTGAAATTTTTTCGCCTACTACATACGAATAGTAAGTGAAAAATTTCTTCTTCTTTATTTAAACTTTAAGCCTGGGAAAAATACTTTATGGTATTTATTTTTTATGATTTTGAAAAAACCTTTTATTTTAGGAAATGTTCAAGGATGTACTACGGACCTCATAGGGATTTCTAAAACTTACTTTTCAGAATTGTCCTTGAAGGACTTAAATTTGGTAAACCAGTTAGACACAATAAAATTTTATTCATACACTCATAGAAATAAACCTGTGAAAATATCAAACCAATAAGTAGATTTATATGCTATTTTTACAGGTTTATTATTTTAAATAACTTTGCCGAAAATTTTTTGCCGATATTTGCTAAATATTAGTAAGACTAGAAGAGCAAAAATAAACTGTTGAATATAATAATCAGGGCAGCGACTTTTATGCAAATACATATTTGTAGGCATTAATCCAAAAATGATTTTGATCAAATAATTTTCCGAATCAAAGAATTTGCAACAAAATGTTATCGATTTGTTGTTGCATATTTTGTTATAAATGCATATTTTTTCATATTTTGCTTTTAAGTGCATATTTTTGCATATTTTATGATTTTTATTGCATATTTTTCAATAAATTGAATATTTTTGCATATATTTTTAAAAACTAAAAATAAGATTTGATGAAAAATAAAGAAAAGGAAGAATTTGCAAACCTTAACGCAGTAGGAAGGAAAACATCAAGTTGTCATCTACTTAGACATTTATATTGAATTTAATTTTTAACCAAACGCTCTGGAGTAATAAATATTATTTTTGAAAATCGATGAATTTTTTGGCTTTAAAAGTTTATCTTTGCATCTATAATGCTAATTTTTGGTTTTTAGTGCATATTTCCATTTAAGTGCATATTTCCAAAAAAAATTTAAAAAAATTTCATATGTATTTTTTTTATCCTGCTGTGATTTGAACTCAGGCCGTCAGATTGGCAGACTACAGCTCTGCCCATTGAGCTAACTAGACATATACTTGGTGGCTAAAAACGTAAATGAATGATAGCAGCTGGTAAACTACTGGCTGTACTGAAATGCTAGCATTTGCAAAAAGTTTTTTGGAACTAACATGCGTTGGTAAAACAAAAAAAAAGTTGGTCTAAAAGGAGCTTTTCGACAAACAAAGAATTTAATCTTACAAAAAAAAGTTTAAATTAAAAAATATAATTTTTTTGTATGCAGGTACTTAATTTTATGTACCAATGGCTATTTCTGACTGGGATGTTTCAATATTCATAAAATGTACAACATTACTAATTAGCAACTATTAAATAACTATAAAACCAGTGTTGCCACTTTTTGAATAATTATTCAAAAACGGGACTGTTTACACATTCGTTGGATAATTTTTGAATAATGACATTTTTGTGTAGTTTTTGTTTAATTTCACTTTTTACATAAATTTGCGTACATTTTTAAAAGTCCCGGAGCTTTTTAATAATTTAATAAAAATTAGTCGGTATTTAGACGAAACGAGTTTGTCAGTGAAACATTTAACACAAATCTCCATTTTCTGGTGAATCAGTTTTGTAGATTTTTTCAACACGAAACCCTATTAAGAAGAAATCAAAAAGGGTGTTATGTATTTTTTTGTTTTGTTTAAAACACCGCCTTTTGTTTATTTTTTGCGAAAATAATTGTCAAGCTTCTTTTAAAAATTCTCTTGGTTTGCAAGAACATTTAAAAATTCAGCGAAAGAGTCTAAAAGTTTGAGTTTGTTATGATTGTGACTTTCTAATGTCTGAAATTTTTTTCCCTGTAGTTATCATGATACTGGGCTTTGAGCAGACAAAAATTTTTCTAACGCAGCAAGGTGGAGCAGAATCAGAATATTTTATAATTCTGTAAATCCAACATGTTTCCGATTTCAACAGAATCGTGTGAAATTTTTTTAAAAAATGTTATATTTTTATTTTTTAAAAGAAAATTTGTTGAGATACATACTGCAAAGAAATTTCATGTTAATGTCTGCCTTGCTATCATTAACATAAAAATTAAAGAAAACAGGCAAAATTTTACAAATACGGTATTTTAAATTTTTTTCCTGTCTTGCCGTCATTTAAAGCTAGGGTTGAACAGGACTTATGCCATCACATTACGGACGCCTTGGAGGATCTACTCCAGCTTTTTTTTAAATTCCAGCTTTGTACTCAGAGAAAAATTGGTTTAATTTAAATATAAACAGTTAAATTTTGAGGAGTATGGGAGAGAATAATTAGCAACCCAGGTGAAAATGTTCATATATGGTCATTAGAGTGGTCCAAAAAAATATGAAAGTTGGAATTCCCGATCTCCACAATGTTGCCCATATTCCTTAATGTCTAAAAACTCTCTGTGCCAAGTTTCATCTAAATCCGCTGTTATTTAGAGGTAGCACATTTTTTTTTAAAGTGGCATATTTGTAGGGTTGTGGAGCGTGAAAATTCCAACTTTTTTTTTTTCGACCACTCTAATGGTCATATATGGCAACATATATGGGTTCATATATGGGTTCGGATCCGAAATTTGAGGGTATATGGCCATATATGGAGATATATGAATGTTCATATAATTTTTTTTTTTAAATATTGCTTTTTTTATTCAAATTAAATGTAAATATAATTCTATTCACACGTTACTGATGAATTTGTACATTTGAATGAAATTGAGAAATTATGAAATTTTTAATGGACATAAACATTTTACAAGTTCAGAAATTATTTTATGACTGTTTTTTGATTATTTAATGACTGTTTATACACTAATAGAAAAAAGTGTTTAAAAATTTTAGTTCAAGCTACTAAAAATTAGTTCAAAATAAAAAACTGCTGCATTAGCAGAGTATTTTTGCTAAATATAAAATAAAACTGTTTAATATATTTACAAAATTTGAGTTATAATTGAGCTAAATTTCAGTGATTAGAAAATAAAATTAAATTTTCAAAGTTCCTTTTTCGTTTTTTGTTTTTAACGGAAATGCAAATCTAGCCTTATGAAATCAACAGTTTAATATTTTTGTAAACTGCTATTTGCATTGAACAAAATTTAACAAACATTTTTTTAAATACAACGGTTTGTTTTAGCCATTTTTAGTTTACTAATATTTTGCAAAATTTTCTGCAGATTTTCTAAATTTAGCAGTTTTATTTTTGCTGTTTTTATCTTACTGCAACACTTCCAATTGTATTTCAAAATTTATCATTTTATTTCAGAAGTGATCAATTGTTTTTCAGATTTATCAAACTGAAAATTGTATTTCAGAAATTTATTAATTGTATTTCAGAAATTCGCAATTGCATTTCAGAAATTATCAAATGTATTTTACAAATAATCAATTGTATATCAGAAACTGGCAAATGTATTTTAGAAATTGCCAATTGTATTTAAGAAATTATCAAATGTATTGTATTTCAATATTTTTTGAATCCGCTCACGTAATTAACCCCATGATAAAAAAGTAATATTTTTGCATATGGGAAGTAAGTAATATTTTTGCATGCAATGCATCTGAATGAAGTAGCCTTTCTGAAAAACATAAATACTTTGTTCAGAAAGAAACTTTTAATATGGATAAAATACTATTTTTTAATATTCAAATTTAAAAGCACGCTGTTTAAATCCTGAAAAAGATATTGCATTGAAATTCACTTTAGTTATTAGAATAATTTGTTATAATATTTTCTGAGAAATTGGCCTGGATTTGCTTTCACAGAAGGCAAAAACACGGAACAGCAAAAATGTAGCAAAAATGCTAAATTTTTTTTTTAAATTGCAAATAACTTTTGCACTTTGTAGATGATAGAAATGTTACGTCTTTAAAAATCGGTTTGTAAATAGAAAAATGGCAAAACTTTGGAGTCGAATGGCATAGCTCCCGCAGTTTCGGCCATCCAAAACTTACAGTGTGAAATTTCATATCACTCGGTAAGAAATGGAGAAATTCTTCCCAAAATATTTGTATTCTTCTCCACAGTGCCCAGGAGAGTTGATTTTGAAATAATATGAAAAATATATTTTTTGTGTAATTTCATACGGTTTTGGATAATTTTTGATCTACAGCTGTGTAATTTTTTGTTTTACTGGTGGCAACACTATATAAAACGCTTTAATCTATAAAAAAATTAGTTAAATAACATAAACATTTTTATGAATAAAGGAAAATTTAAATTCCGGAATCCCGAAAAACCAGAAATCACGTAAAATCCCGGGATCCCGAAAAATCCCCGGATTGGGATCCCGGGATCGGGATTTTCAAATATTAATCCCGATTGGCATCCCTAGTCGATACCCTCCGTAAGGTACATATTCGGTTGATTTTAAGGAAAGAATATTGTGAGTGTAGTTCAAAATCAGTTGAATAATGTTGTTTTTAATATCTATAAAAGTTTAATTTCAATTTCAAATAAATTAATCAGTTTCATTACTGAGCGCTCAGAAATGTGTTGGTTGGGTATTGTTTTATGTAAGTAATGATCGTTAAGTCATTATTTCATGTTTTAAAATAATACAGGATGCAACTGTTTTGCTGGGTAATTATATGTTATTTTTATTTACAAATGTTTTTCTTAACAATTCTTTTCCACTTTTCAACACTTTGTCAAAGTGTTTACAACAGCACATCACATGTCCCACGCGCTCCATTATTTGGATGTCCCATTTTCTAAAAGAAAATATACACGCATATTTTAACATTGGGTTTACAGAAGACGAACGCTTTCACACGAAAGACTGACTACATGTATTTTGTTTTTGTATTGCATGTATTTAGTTATAGTATTTTCGTTCGTGTGAAGCAAAATGTCATCTAGAAACACCACCTAAGTTTAAATTGCCTGATGTTTTTCCACAAAATCTAATAAGAACATCGAATGCTCTTTGCTGGTGTATATTTTAGATTAACGAGACTAATGCAAGTTAAGAGTTGAAAATAGAAAAAAAATCTGAGAGTTCAACGAAAATTGCTAGACAAATATTTAGGTGGAGGAAGATTTGTAGTATCCAATGCGTTCTTTTTGTACTTCATTATCTGTGTATTGGATAAATTTCAGTTTAGTTGCAATTGGCGCGTTATTTAGACTATACGTTTATATCTAGGAAATATTTAAAGAAATATATTTCATTTTAATTAAAAGAGAAAAACTTACCACTATGGAGAATTAAACATAAAAATAATAGTTTAAAAAAAATTAGTTTATAGTTTTGTAGTTTAGTTAAACAAATTTGAACTTGTTGTATATTTCGTTCAGTTAAATATTCGATTTTATTTGTAAAACAATAATAACGTGAAAATGTCAAAAATATAACCTAAAAATTAAAAAAAAAGAAATGAAAAAGTCATTAAATTGTGTTTAAAATACAAAAAGCTATAATAAATATTTCACAAATCTTAATGTTTTTTATTACAAAATCGTCCCACTTTTTATATGTGTTTTTTAAAATGAATTCATTATTATTACTATTTTTTTAAGACTTTTGACAAATGTGTACACAATTTCTGTTCTTGCTGCCCTTTCAACAAAGTCAACGTCATTATGTTTGAGGAACATTGTGTTTTTTTTTTGTGTGTGGTGGCCCCAAAATAGTTTTTTTTATTTCAATATTGCACTTTTGTAAAATAAAAACAATCTCTTCAAAAAATTAACAAATATTCTCGGTTTCTCTCTAATCCACATACGTTCCACTTTATGTATGTGTTTATTTTGATGGCGGTACTCCTTCGTTTATAATGGATCTGTTTACACTATACGACTGGGTATGTACGTATTTGTTGTGCTTTGTATTTATTTAATTAAAAAGACAACTTTCGATGTTATTATTTATAAAATATTTATTAACCCCCTGTTTTTATTAAGCGAGCGGAATAATTCCACCTGAAGAATGTGTGTATTTTGCAGCGTTGGCAGGCAATACCGCTAAAATACCGTTATCGTTTCAAAACCCTTTCAATTGACTACTGTACCCCTAAAATACCATAACCGAAATAATTGAAATACCGCTATCCTTAAAATACCGATACCGAAATAAACGAAATATCGATACCCTTAAAATAGCGTTACCGAAATAAATAAAATGTCGTTACCCCTAAAATACCGTTACCATTATTTTAAATTTTCTGCTTTTTGTAATTGCATGTGGTTATTGAGTATTTTTCGTACATTTAGTTGATAAATTGGTCGTGTTTTCAATCGCGTTTGGTTTTTGTAAAAAAAAATTGCGGGATGCACCGAAATAACTGACTACCGTTATCCTTAAAATACCGTTACCGAAATAACTGAAATACCGTTAACCGTAAAATACCGTTACCGAAATAATCAAAAAACCGTTATCCTGAAAATACCGTTACCGAAATAACTAAAAAACCGTTGTCCTTAAAATACCGATACCGAAATAAATGACATAGTGTTACCCTTAAAATACCGTTACCGAAATAATCTAAAATAGCGTTACCCTTACCGATAACCGCATCGTTTTGGTTACCATCTATGGTATTTTGTTATTGTAACAAAAACAAAATACATACACACATTCTTCTGGAGGAATATTTCCTTTCGCTTTATAAAAGGGGGTAAAGTAGTTTACATTATAGGATTGAGTGTCGGGATCTGTAAAAAAACATGTTCTTAAGATTTTTTTTGGCAGTCGTACGATTTTTCCGACAGTAGTTTTTCCAATTATTCGAAGTAGGCGGTTAACCGTTTAATGTATTATTCGAAAAATTACTAAAATTGATTAACCGGTTATTCGATTAATCGAACCGGTTAAAAAAAATTTAAAAATTGTTTGAATAATTTAAAATCCCCAAATTTCGAATAACGAATAATTCGAATAATTTCATACGATTAATCAAAATTGGTAGAAAATTACAAAAATGTTTAAAAAATATAAATTTTTTATGAAAGTAAATGTGTAAAATCTCAAAACATTTTAAAAAATTGTGATAAATAATTTGCTGTAGGCTTGTACCTATCCGGATTTCATTCTGGCCTAAGAAAATAATTAGGGGACGACCTTTTAGAATTTCTAGAAATATTTGTTAGCTTCAACTCAATGAGAATTTCATGTTTTCAAGTAGGAACGTTAATAAACATCTTAAATCCCAAAGAAAAAACAAAAACAACATAAAATAATCACAGTTTGCTTTGTCATCTTCCAAATTACTAGCAGAGTAGTAATTGTAACTTATCTAGTAAAGTAGTGGTATCGATTTACGTATAATAAATTTCTAATTATTTTTTATGACTTTTTAAACGTTGATATAATTAATTACAATTAATAATAATATAATGATTATTATAATTATTAATTATAATTAATGCTGAAAGTAAAAAAGCTTGTTTAGTGACCACTCTGAATTAAAAAAGCAAAGGGAGGTACGGAAACGTAGATGGAAAATCAATTGTCAGCAGAATTCCTCTCTACATTTACGTTTGTTAAGTATTCAATGGAAACGAAAGAGATACATATTAATGTACGGGGTCTGATATTCTTCTTTAACTCTTTAACTCATTGCGGTGTGGTTCTCCCCGATTTGGATAAAATTTTAATATATGAAAGAGGGTAAAAAAAATAAAAATAATGACGAAATCTGATCTCAATTATTACCTTTTTTATTTTTATGAATTTCAGAAGAGTTACTGAATTTATTTTTGTTCCTTTTTTTAAATAAATTATTAAAACACAACAAGTGTATGTATATTATTTTACAGAAAATCGATTAATCGATTAAATTTAAAATTTTGTTCGATTAACCGGTTAAGAAAAAAACCCGAATAATTATTTGCACGATTAATCGATTAAAATAAAAAGCCGATTAATTGAATACCCTAGTACTGTCACAACAAAATTTAATATTGCATTTAAAAAAATGTTATATCTAAAGTTTTAAAGATTTTATTAAGATTCTTCCTTCTGACTTGAAAAATTAAAAAAACGAGTTAGAACCTTTTTACATTGAGCCATCGATATTAAAAAAAAATTTTTTCTGTTTAAGTTGAATATCACCCAGGAAAATTTTCTGTTCCAAAGAATTGGTTGTAGAATAGCTACTTTTCATTCACAACCCCTTCTACTGTCGATTCTAACACCGATTCTTTTTGTTTGAAATTGTCCCAAAAGCAACCCCTTCCATAGCTCCAAAGTGGAACCGGTTGCTCTAGAATCAGTTCTGGAACTAGTTCTGGAACTTATTCTACGTCACCCACACCTTCCATATAGGATCCCAGGAACTAATTCCGGAACCAGTTCTATGGAATCGGTTGCAGTGGAACCAGTTGTAGAATGGGTGTGGTTGGCTACTGATTGTAAAAAATTTTCCTGGGCAGTTAATGAAAATACCAATTTACGCTGCAAAAATCAAGATAAAATTTTGCTGATTTTCTCAGCCTCTTTTTCGTTTTCTAATAGCCCTTAACAATAAAAAAAAACCTAACCCAGGAAAATTTTCTGTTTCAAAGAATGGGTTGCACAATAGCTACTTTTCATTCACAACCCCTTCTGCTGTCGATTCTAACACCGATTCTTTTTGTTTGAAATTGTCCCAAAAGCAACCCCTTCTATAGCTCCAAAGTGGAACCGGTTGCTCTAGAATCAGTTCTGGAACTAGTTCTGGAATTGATTCTACGTCACCCACACCTTCCATATAGGATCCCAGGAACTGGTTCCGGAACCAGTTCCATGGAATCGGTTGCAGTGGAACCAGTTGTAGAATGGGTGTGGTTGGCTACCGATTGTAAAAAATTTTCTTGGGATGTCAATTAGGTGACACAGTTTTAAAACAAATGCAACATTGTATTAAAACACATGGAAATACGAGTATAATTTATGAAACGTTGTCTATTGCATTTCCTAAAGCCTGCTCCAGTCAAACATCTTGTGTTTTGAAAAGTTTAAAAAAACCTTTATTTTGGCCTTTTGTGATGTTTTTTTAAAAGCTTTTTTTTACAAATAGAAACTTTAATATTTTGTTTAAATATTTGCAAACAAATTTTATTAAAATTTAGGGGCCTCTTAAAACACATGACGTGTCTCACTGGTGCAATGCCTCGGAGTTCCTCCAAATAAGGTATATAAAGGCTTAAGGCCCTCTTTTACTCGATTTTAAAAGAATTTGGTATTTTAGTTAGTATTTGTTTTTCTAAGCTTTTCTTGCAATTTTTTAGCCAAGGCTAAGAAAGTGATGAAGTTTTGGGAAAAAACAAAGGAAAACTTCCACATTAAAAATGTAACCGGTTAATCTACCTATTTTAACCGATTATTCGGGTCAGATAATTATTTGAGTTTTAAATTATTTGTTTCGACATTAACTGAAATAGGGGCGAATCGGTTAATCGATTAACCGAATTGAAAACACTATCTGGCAGCCATAAGATTTCTTATTGGATTTCTTAGTTTTAGACATTTATCAAAAAATCATTCTCTCTTATAAGATTCGCACAAACAAATCTATCTCTTTTGAGTAAGCTCTCTCACATTTAAAGTCTTTAAGATTTTAATTAAGAACCCAGCAAAAATGTGGAAGCAGTAAAAACGTTGACTGCTTCTTTACTGCTACTTTTACCGCTTCTAAAAATATATAGCTTCGTAAAGAGCACTAATGAAAGGCCTAAGTTGGTTAACTGTTTACATCGCTTTTTGCTGTCCTTTTCAAAAAGGCATGAAATGAGCAATACATTTTGATTGTTTAAATATTTTTGCGGTTCTTTTATCGAAATTTTTTAAAATGCTGAAAAAAGTTATTTTAATGAAAATCAGAGGTTTTACTAAAATAAGAGGCATATTTTCTTCACGGAAAAATTTGTGTGCTTTTGAGAAGGCATGATTTTAAATAGTTGAAAAGCTTTATAATATGCACTTCCGAGAATGCATGAATTATCGACATTTTAAAAGAAAAACAGGAGCACTAATTAAAAGCGATGAATTCATGCCTTTTCGGATCTCGAAACAAGTGCTTTCACGCGAGCTATCTCGAACAAAAATCAGGCATGATATCATCAATAATGCAATCGCTTCACTGCTCAACTTTCCCTGACAAAACTGCTTCCAAGCAAGCAGTAATTTCTGCTGGGAACATATGATTTTTTTAACTTGAAATCGTATGACTCAATCCCACCATGTTAACGGCTCTTTAAAACTAATGAAGCCGCTTACTGCGATTACTAAAGAAAAAATATATTCTAGAACAGGGGTGGCAAGACTGTTTTCGCTGCGTGCCAGAAACGGAAAATTTGTTTTTCTAAAAATTTCTCGCGTGCCACCTAAATTTTAGTTGTCTTTTAAGTCCTTTTTTTAAAATTTTTAAAATTTGGAAAATTTCTCTTAAAAATATCATCGCAGATGCAATAATATTAAAACAGTTGGAACATTGGCTGGTATGAATATAAAACAGATATTACTAATAGGGGGAAATACGGCGTTTTTAAAGCAATTACTTCACAAATCTAGTCTGCTTGGGAGTAGACTAGAAATTTAATTTTTTAATTTTCGGTTACATTTCATGCTATTCTACCAGACAATTGGTAAATTTGGAGTTAAAAGTCATTCCTAAGCCCAAAGTAATTACTTCGAAGTAATTGCTAAGTTTTACTCATATGACCCATTATTGCCTTTTAATTTTTTTGGGTGTTATTCCATTTTTGGTTGTTATTTCATATTGTTAAAAAAAGTTAAATTATTTGGCGCCATCATTATTTAAGTATGTAAGAAACTACCCAATCAGAAATCGCCAGTGGTACAAAAAATCAAGCACTGGCATACCACTGGGTAACCACGGTGTTGAAAATAAATGACTGGGAGAACACTCATTTGGGACGCTTTGCCAGCGTTTGCAAGAATCGTTTTTCCAGTATTTCATAACACCTATTTACCCTTTAGAAAAACCTTAATTTTTTTAGATCCAATTGTATTACAACTTGTTTTCCATTTTTGTGCAATTTTCTGGTAATTTTTATTTTTCCGAATGTGAGGCATTTTCTCACCGAAACATTTAAACTGCTTTCAATCTAGAATTTGAGAAATTTTCCCAGAATTTTCCGATAATCGAATTTGCACGTTTTGTATTAACCATATTTCTTTAAACAAAAAATGGTGGTAATACAGAGTTTTATTCATTTTAAAAGACGATTTACAAGCTCTATGAAAAATTTCACCATTATCGAGTTAAATCACACATTTTTGTAGCGAAATTTTACATTTAACTGAATTTTTTGCTGATCTTGTAATAATTTAAATTTTTTGGAAATATCCAACAAAACGTCGCGTGCCACTACTGACACGCGTGTCACAGTTTTTCCAGCCCTGTTCTAGAATGTCAAGGTGTCTATTCAAAATTGATGAATAAAAATAAATACTAAATAGTGATGCCATATTTTTTTTTTTTGTTTTTATAAAGAGAAGCAACACTTAGGAAATTCTTCCTATTAATTAACGTGTTGCTTCCTTTGGAAAAAGGATAGAGAAGAAGTGAAAGGTGGTGAAAGATGAAGGGCTTCAAATATGGCAAATAATAGCCGATTAAGTCGAAGCCGATTAATCGGTCGGACAGTACTAATTTTTAAGAACTTATTCGTTAAATTTTACACAATTTTTGTTGAAATATAATAACTTCATGTTTCTATTATTATTATTTTATTTTTTAAAATGGCCCATATCTCCTAACCATACCTCCGTGAAAAGGTTATCTCTACCAAAAATGGACCATGATGGTGCCTTGGACTCTCGGAAATTTTTACTAAAAATTTTCCACTTCATAACATTGCCTATATCTCGAAAACTATGCGAGATAGAGCAAAACGGGCCAAATGTTTGCTTCTGCGGAGTGTCCTTGCATGCCCTTAGATGATATGGACTAGGCCCAGTGAGGGCCCTGAGACCCTAAATTTTAGCAAATTTTATGACTCAGTATAATTACAAATAAAACTGTAGTTTTACCAATTTTTTACTTAAATTTACATTTGTTAAATTTAACAAATAACGGTGGGTCTCATACTGTAGGTTTAACTTTAACTTAACTAAAAACAAAAGAAAATGTCAAAATATGTACACGAAACAACAACAAATTTTTGGGTTAACTATTAACTAAAGTTTAAACCAGAAGTATGAGACCCACCGTAAATGTTTTAAAATCAAAAAATTTTACTTTAAACAAAAAAACAGGAATAAATTTTGTAAAAGTAACAAATTTTTCTTTTCAGCCAACAGATATATTATTTTGAGTATCCGAGTAAAAAAGTGTTGATATAATCACATATTATTTTATCTAATTGCATATAGTAACTTATAGTTACATATGGCCACATATGCTTTTAAATTCAAGCATTTATACTTTTATCTAGTCATATATTAGATATTTTTTCCTCAAAGGTTTTAATATGGAGACATATGTGATTTTATATTATTACATACTGGCCTACATATATATGTATGTGCTATATGTAAGTACATAAAGTAACATATAAAAGATATAATTACATATACATTTATATATAATTTAGTATGATACTATACATAATAATATAAAACTATGCGGATCCATATAAAAAATATTTTATAATTTGTGTTAGTTATGATTATATATTGACGAATATGAACCCATATATAACTTATAACGTTCTTTATAAAATCATCTATAATTATATATCATCCCACATAGGCAATTTTTTCAAAGTGATTTTATATAAAAATATATAAGGTCCATATAAAACCGCATTATATCATATTTGGTTCCATGTTATCAATGATTTTAAACTAGTTTGAGATTTAGTAATTACTAGGGATGTTCGTGAGTCACGCTATTCACACGTGATCGTGAGTAATAATTACTATACTTAAGTGATTCGTGCGTGAGCGTGAGTAAGAATAATCCGTGCATGATTCGTGTGTGAGTTTATTTTTTGCATCATATGTTTTTAGTAATTTTTACTGTTTTGCGTGAGAATTTTCTGATTGTAAGTTTTTAATATACTCATGTGTGCTGAGTAAGAAACGAAATGCTCGTGCGTGAGTAATTTGTTTTTGTTTAGGAGCATGAGTCAAAAATGGCTTACGCACCCATAACATTAACAACACTGAAGCTCTAATACGAAATTCTCTATTCTATAACTTACACTTGACTGATTTTTTATATTATATCTTGGTTGTATATAGGGTTTTTCTTTTCCCGGGACAGCGGGATTTTTTTCTGAATTTCCCGGGATCCCGGGAATTCCCGCTCAATAGAAAATAAATAAATCCGACATATGTTGTACTTGAAAAACTCGATTTCTATTAAAACACCGTCCGACAAAGTTCATCTTTGGTTGTACAAATGACAAAATCTACTTAATATATTCTGAAAGAAGGGCTAAATATAAAACATCCATGACTTCCACTTTTTCTAGAACAGTTCGCTTAACAGTTTAAATCGCGAACTACTATCTAGGAAATATTTTCGTTGTCGTTCTCTGTGCTTTATAAGTTGTCGATCAGAGTTGAATTCCATAGGAATCAGCAAAAACTAAAACAAAATAACAGCAAAAACAGTAATAACAGAAGATAAAAATAGCATTGTTAGAATTTCATTGATGTTAGCATAATTGAGTTATTTTCTTTAAATTTGCTATTACATTTTGTAATTAATTACACATGCAATTACTCAATTACATGTAATTGTAATTGAAAAAAAACTCAACTACAATTAATTGTAATTGCAATGCAGAAAAGAACAATTACAATTACAAGTAATTGAACATTTTTTTTTATTTAAAAAAATAATTTTTGTATATTGTGAGAAATGGTCCTATATAATATGATAAAAAGTATAAGGTTAATATTTAGATATAATTGTATCAAACTATGTCCACTTTTATAACATTTTATATAATTTTATACAAAAAGATATAATTTGATGTAATTGGATGAGGACAAAATTCGGATACAATTGTATCGAATTGCATAAAATTGTATCAAATTGTACCAAATTGTATACAATTGTATACAATTCGATACAATATGATACAATAAGACGTTCTCATTTTTCGGATATAATTATATCTAATTACATAAAAGATTATATATAATTAAATATAACTTCATATGGCTCCATATCAATTTTTTTTACTTGGGTATGCAATTCATTTAGTAGTATATCCAAAGGAAGTTGGCAGTTGGAACTTTGCGATGAATCTTCTGGTAAAGTTCTCAAGTCGAGTTGATTTGTATGTATGTTATGAGAATCTGACGATCACTGACTTGTATTAAAGTGTTGTAAATTACATTACCGACTTATTCGATAATTTTTCCTGGTACCCAATGACTTTTCTTATACTTAAAGTTTTTCGCGTATATCAAGTCTCCACAGTTAAAGCTTCTCTTTTTGGTACCATGTTTGTTGTTGTATTGATTTTCCATCTTTGTATTTCGCGACTGATAATTAGATGAAGGTTTCATAAGTACGTCCAAAACTGTTCCCATCTTACGCCCAATAAAGTGAGTTTGGGTTTGGAGTCGAAAGGTAGACTTCTAAAAATGTTTGAAGTGTTTCCGCAGGTGTACCTTCCCCCTCGGATTTTTTAAAGCCTGGCCATTTGTATTAGGATGAAATCTAACTGTTCTGGTGTGTTGGATGCCTCTTTCTTTGCATCAAGATTCAAAATTTTCTGAACAGAATTGTGGCTCATTGTCCCACACCATTTGTTCTGGATTACCAAATTATGAATAATATTCATTTAGCATTTTTATTGTAGCAAATGCAGTCATTGTGTTTGTTTTATAGATTACAGGATATTTTGAATACGAGTCAATAATAACTAAATAATATTTACCTTTACAGATATAGCGTAATCTATATGCCCTCTTTCAAGAGCACGTGATGTTAAAAGCCATGAATAAAGGTCTGTCCTTACTGGGCTTTTAGCAGTAAGTAAACATAGCTTCTAGCGATTGAATTGCTTCTTTCCGCTGTAATGTGTCCTCTATGTAGTTGCTTAAGGGTCATTTCATGAAAATTTTTGGAACTACCATACGGGAGTTGAATAATATTACATCATCAACTTGTGACAATCACGACGATCGTAGAATGGAAGCAAAGCTAAATTTATGATTTTGCTGTTTCGAGGCCAGCTTTTATTCATGTTGTTAATTATATCTTGAAGAGTGTCATCATTATTTGTAGCTTGCACCAGCATATTGTAGGAAATTGGAAGTGTTAATAAAGATTCGTTGAGATCGCTTTGGACATCGTTCTCCATGGAAATTTATGCGATGATATAATCATCAGATGGTTTTTCATTACTGTCAATAAGTCGCGATAGTACGACAGCATGACCAAAATTTTCTGTGGTAGTATATTTTCTCTCGAAGTCATATGCGAGCAAAATAAGTGCCCTACGTTGTACACAATTGTCGGTATAAACAGGAATTCTCTTTTAAGAACCTAACTTTCTTTCAAATAGCATCTTATGAAAACTATTTGGCTGTAGTTTTTCTCGGCAGATGTTAAAGATATGGATACGTGGTGTATAGATTTAACACTATTATTAAGAAATGTGTGGTAGATGACACCTCCGATACTATGGGAGGATGCATCAGCGGCCACATGTATTCGTAAATTTAGGTTATACTCGTAGTGTGTCAAAAGTAGATCTGAAGTTAAAATTCTTTTAAATTCATCTAGCGATTTTGGAGTCCATGTTAAATTTTTTTTTAGTAGATCATCAAGGAGTTTGCGCAATTTTCTCATATTAGACACGTATTTACCATAATGATTTATTGAATGTGATGTTTTCCGGTACTTTTAGGTTTTGAATTGCATTGATATTATCCGGATCCGGTCGTGTACCTTCCTTGTCAATAATTCGACCCAGGTTTTTGATTTCCAATTTAAAGATTTGACATTTTTCGAATTTCAGGCGAAATCCAAATTCTTCAATTCTCTGTAATAAATAGTTGATTTAGGTTAGTTTTATGTTCTGAAATATACTTACTTGGCAACATGATATCATCCATATAGGATTTCGAACGATCAATGATGGCACAGAGCTGATCCATTATACATTGGAATTCTCCTGAAGTGGATTTTATACCTGGTGTATGTCGGTTGAATTTATATAGACCTTTATGGGTGTTGACAGTAAATAAATCTTTACTTTCATCATTAACTTCGACTTGCAGGTATGCATCTGACAAATCCAAGTGAGTAAATACGATGCTGCCATGACAATCTGCTAGTATTTCTTCAAGAGTTGGAAGAGGGTAGAGGTTTGACTTGATCATGTTGTTGAGACCAGTGGAGTAGTCTCCACAAATTCTTAACTTTCCATTTCTTCGAATGACTACGATTGGTGCAGACCATTTGGATGTATCAACAGGAGTGATTATATCTGTGTTTTCAAGTCTTTGAAGTTCGGTTTTAATTTCGGTCCTGGCAGCATAAGGCACAGGACGTATGGGAATAACTATGCTAAAGAGTTCCCAGTGTAGAAACGGTAATGACATATCATTATTTTTTGGACTACCAGTAATGACACCCAATTACCTTCTGTATTATTTTAAAACATATAATAATGAGTTACTGATAATGACTTATTTTTATCATTATTTCAAATAGAAAATAATTTTTTAGATTTTTTTGAAAATTTTTTGAAATCTATTTTTAGACTCAATATTTTTTAAACACTGGTAAGGATATATGTAAACACATATTTTTTTAATTTTTTGTATGTTGGCGAGTAAGCTTACTTATGTGCAGCAGGTCAATTGTGTTTTTATCTATTAAATATTACATGTCGATATAGCTCAGATGGTAGAGCTGTTGACTGGCAATATGTAGACCCAGGTTCGATTCCCGCACCAGCAAATTTCATTAAAAAAAAAAAAATACAATAAAAATATTTTTTTTTATATAATTTATTTTTTAGAAAATCTATTTTTAGACTCATTATTTTTGTCAGTACTGGGTAACGATATATTTTTTGATTTTTCGTATGCTGGTGTGTAACGACAACTCATTATTTTTTGCGACATCGCCATATAAAGGTAATAAGAAATGTAATAACAAAAGTAACTAGTTACCATTACCAAGTATGTAGTTACATAACCACATATCTGGTAATGATTTTCTACATTGGGATTTGGTAGTAACTGTACGTGAACTTTGGTTTTGGTACAAAGTCCTAAAGTTGAATTGGTAAAATCGGTTTTGTATTTGTTTTTGAGGTTAGAAATTCCATCATCAAATTTAACTTGACGACACCAAGCTGTTATTGGTTGCTCCCAAAGTTAAAATCATCCACGTCAAAAATGTAGCATGTTGTGTTGTATTACCGATAACGATTTTGCTATCAAATAAGGCAAGAATATTGTGTTTCCAGTGGCTGCTATATTAGCCCGCTCATTTGTTATATAAGCATTATTCTTACCAATGATTTCCCCAGTTATTGATATAATCGATATATCGAACTGTACACTTAAAATAATACGCCCGTAGAAAAATCTGTCAAACCGGTTTCAAATCGATTTGACTAATTTTTAACAAATTTTTAGTTGAAACACTGATTTAAGCAAAGATTTTAGTTATCTTAACTAATTTTGAGTGTTATTTTTCAAAATTATTTAAAACTAATTTTTAAGAACCCATTCGTTAAATTTTACAAAATTTATTTAGTTGGCGATAGATGGCACCACCAATGTATCCGAAGTTTTAAAGATGGCGCTATTTCTTTCCCTCCCGATTTTTTAAAATGGCCCATATCTCGAAAACTAAAAGCGATAGAGCAAAATTTATGGAAATTTTGACTACCCCTAACCGTGTAAACCCAGCGAAAGGGGTTATCTCTATCCAAAAATAGACCTTGGCGGGGAAACTTTTAATAAAAATTTTCCACTTCATAAATTGGCCCATGTCTCGAAACCTAAGCGAGCTGGATCAAAACGGACAATATGTTTGCTCCTTTGGAGTGCCCATATATGCGCTCACATGATATGGGGGAGGGTCCCGGGGAGGGTCCCGAGTAGAGAAACAAGCCAGCCGCCGTAAGCCGTTTAAGCCGCCGCCGCCGGTCATTTTTGCCTCAGCCGCCGCCGCCGATTTTTTTCGGCTCATTTCGGCTGGAAGTATCAATTTTCCAAAATAAAACGAGTAAAAAGGTTAAAGTCGGGCATGCCGACTATAGAATACCCTACACCAGTCTGGGTAAAAGCCAACTAATGTCACCAAAATCAAAAGGCTGCGTTATTGGGCCAATATAGGTCTGTGTACCAAATTTCATCAAAATATCTTAATATTTGCGACCTGCAGCGTATAAACAGTATAATTTTGATAGGACCCTTATATGGGCACTAGGTCTAAACATGGACCGATGTTCATCAAAATCAATAGGCTTCGTCCGTGGGCCAAAATAGGTCTGTGTACCAAATTTCGTCAAAATATCTTAATATTTACGACGTGCATCGTATAAACAATATAATTTTGGGGGGACCCTTATATGGGCACTAGGTCTAAACATAGACCGATGTTCACCAAAATCAATAGGCTTCGTCCTTCGGCTGCCATAAGTCGGTGTACCAAATGTCATCAAAATATCTTAATATTTGCGACCTGCAGCGTATAAACAATATAATTTTGGTAGGACCCTTATATGGGCACTAGGTCTAAACATGGACCGATGTTCACCAAAATCAATAGGCTTTGTCCTTGGGCCAACGTAGGTCTGTGTACCAAATTTTATCAAAATATCTTAATATTTGCGACCTGCAGCGTATAAACCATATAATTTTAGTAGGACCCTTATATGGGCACTAGGTCTAAACATGGACCGATGTTCACCAAAATCAATAGGCTGCGTTACTGGGCCAATGTAGGTCTGTATACCAAATTTTATCAAAATATCTTAATATTTACGACCTGCAGCGTATAAACAGTATAATTTTGGTAGGACCCTTATATGGGCACTGGGTCTAAACATGGACCGATGTTCACCAAAATCAATAGGCTGCGTTATTGGGCCAATATAGGTCTGTGTACCAAATTTCATCAAAATATCTTAATATTTACGACCTGCAGCGTATAAATAGTATAATTTTGGTAGGACCCTTATATGGGCACTAGGTCTAAACATGGACCGATGTTCACCAAAATCAATAGGCTGCGTTATTGGGCCAATATAGGTCTGTGTACCAAATTTCATCAAAATATCTTAATATTTACGACCTGCAGCGTATAAACAATATAATTTTGGTAGGACCCTTATATGGGCACTAGGTCTAAACATGGACCGATGTTCAAAAAAATCAAACTTGTTCGTCCTTGGGCCAACATAGGTCTATGTACCAAATTTCATCGAAATATCTTAATAGGTGCGACCTGTAGAGTGCGTACAAGATTGCATGGACAGACAGACAGACGGACGGACGGACGGACGGACGGACGGACAGACGGACATCGTTAAATCGAAATAAAAAAAAATTCTGAACCGATCGGTATACTATAAGGTGGGTCTACGACCAATATTTTTTGGTGTTACAAACATCAGCACAAACTTATAATACCCTGACCACATAGTGGTGTAGGGTATAAAAATTAAAAGCAAATGTCATTTTTAAAACAAATTTTCTACTTCATCATTTCCTGAACCATCAAGAGTATTTTTTTTAGTTAAAAAAAATAAAAGAACCAGTTTTATAGTCAGAGCTAAGAAGGATTTTTGTCATAAATATTTCTTAAGTTGGAAGTTTTGCTTGAAAACTTCTGACAGATTTCGCTGAAATTTGCATATGCAATAGAGGAGAGAATTCAAATGAACACGTCTTTAGCACCCATAGTTTTGGATACAAATTACACAGTGTTACAAAATAAAAAATATGCATATATACTTTTCAAATGACCAAGTGTAGATTGTAGGCAGAGCTTCGAAAGAATTAATTAAATTTTAGCTTAATTCGCACAAAACCGAATTCAGCTTTAGAAATTGAATATATATCATTCCATCAAACCATTCCTTTACAATTAATTCATAGGTTTCATTCCCAAAGTTTAATATTAAATAGAATGTATTCTTATGTTGAATACATTCCTTATGAAATTACAATCAATTTAAATAATTAATTTTTTCATTAATTCTAATCTTTTACAAAATGGCTTATCAAAATTGCCATTTTATTCATTCAGTAAAAGATCTAAGATATGAATATACTAATGATTCTGACAACACTTTAGTTTATAATTACAAATTAAATAAAAATGTGGCTTATTTGAGGGATTTAATATTGATATCATATACAAAACCCATAAAAATAATTAAAAACGCAACATTTGTTTTAATCTTTTACCAACCGAATGAAACGTGAAAGATCATTAAAAAAAGGATAAATTCTTCTAAGTTTTTCAACTTTGACATCTTTTCGAACATAATTTTTTTGGAACCATATTTTTTTCTAGTTTATTCTAAAAACACATTTCATTTTGATTGAAAATAGAGTTTGTTTATTTCTAAGTTCCGAATCCACAAAAAAAATTCTAAATTGAAACATTCCGAAATTTTTTGCTGTTCTGTGATCCACATCCGAATTATTTTCTTCGTTTTATTTCGTGTTGGAAAAGCTTGGTGAAAGTAAAACGAATATTTTGTTGCAAAAATTAATATGTTAAAATTTATTTTAAAATTTGTCAGTATGCTAAATTTTGTTGAAACAGGCAATTTTCGATATTTTGAATTTTGTGTGATTTTACAAAACCACTCTAATTAAAAAGTTTCGAAATTCAGAACAGGGGTGATAGTGTCAAAACTCTGTTTTTGAGCGACTTCAAGCACTTAACAATTTGAAATTCAGCAATTTTTCAACCGATTTTGAATATTGTAAAGTTTTTGGAAAGACAAAAATTTCAGCTTTCCAAATATATATAGAATTATTTATTTGTAACTGAAATATGTTGACAGTTTTTTTTTTAAATATTAAATTTAATTTTTTTTTAATTTGTATACTTTGACGGCTTTTTTACAGTATTAAACAATTCTTTACTATTGTAATTTATTCTGAAAGTGGGTTTAGTTCTTAGTAAAATCAGATTCTTTTGTTGAAATTAATTGAAAATTGAAAAAGTTATCGTAATTTTTCTAAACATTTAATTTCAGCAACTCGATGTTCTTGTTTGCACAATCATTAAGGTTAATATTTTCAATTTTCTTATAAATGCAGAGATTCCATGTTTATAAAAAAATGTATAACTTTGACAATTTTAAAGCGATTAAAGTAGAACTTCAATTTACCCTGAATAAAGAATAAATTAGATAAAAATTATTTTTTTTTAAACAAAATATTGCAATTAAAAGCCGTCAAAATTAAACAAAATAAGTAAAAATTAAGAAAATCGGTTTTATTTGAAAATATTTCCACACAATTTTGTTGAATATATAAACATATGTATATATTTGGTAATCCCAACTATCTCTCTTTCTAGCTCCGTTCAAAAACTAAAAATCCTAAATTTGTAATTTTTATCGATGAATTTAAATTAAAATTATTTTTTATTTGATAATTCCAAATTTTTTGCACAATTTTCTACTGCTATATTTTGGAAAAAACCTTAAACATCTTTAAACTACGTGTATAATGTTCTATCAAGCCGATCAAGGCGCCGCCGCCGCCGATTATTTGGTTGCGCCGCCGCCGCCGATTTTTTGCTTGCGCCGCCGCCGCCGATTATTTTGATCGGCTTGTTTCCCTGGTCCCGAGACCAGAGAAACAAGCCGACCAAAATAATCGGCGGCGGCGGCGCAAGCAAAAAATCGGCGGCGGCGGCGGCGATTGAGGTTGAGCCGGATAAAAATCGGCGGCGGCGGCGCAACCAAATAATCGGCGGCGGCGGCGGCTTGATCGGCTGAAAACAATATATTGTAATGTGATTTGAAAACGTTTAAGCTTTTTTACCAAAGATAGATATTTTACTATCACTCTATATGCCTTTACGTTTTTTGCCATTACTCTTACCTGACCATCTCTCAAAGATTTATACGAATAATCTTCAAGGTTTACTATTTTTCAAAAGTTATTCATCATCGCTCTTATATCTGAAACATTTTGCAATAATTATTGGAGGCAGTTTTTCTTAAGAAAGCTCTTTGTTAGCATTATCGTTAATATAATTATCATCATCATTATTATCTACATCAAGTGCAGCAAACATGTTTTTGCTAGTAGGTACTTGGTATATAATCATTAGGGCAAGGAATTTCATGCACTTAAAAATTAAAAATATGCGCCTAAAATATGCGGATAAAAAGAAAGAAAAATATGCACAAATATGCATTAAAAAGCACAAAATATGCATTAAAAAGCCACCAAATATGCATTTAAAGTCGAAATATGCAAAAACATGCATTTATATCAAAATATGCAACTACAAATCGATGCCAGTTTGTTCTAAATTTGATGAGTCGGATAAATGTTTAGTCCATATTAGTTTTGGACTATCGGGAAATAACATGCATTTGCATGGAATTCCTTGCCCTAATCATCATTGTCGGTAGTTTTTGTTATTTTGATTGCATGCTTAACTAATTCTGGTGATCGATTTTGTCGTCGTTTTGTTTTCAGCGACTGTCTACCAGACAATATCGCTTTCTTCAGTAGACTCGCTGCTACTATCCATTCTGCTGTAACAGCAGAGGATTAGTATAGCAGAATATTAATCCCTTTGTTTACTACTTAATAATAAGTAATAATTTGTTGTTGATTTCAATATACAATGTATTAAAAAAGTTTTTTCTTAAAACAATAACAAATGTTATTGCTTTTAATTTTAAATAGAATTATAGAAAAGAGATCACAATTAACGTCTGCACTTTATCACGGTCAGAAAATCACTCGCAAAAAAATATATATAAAATCAATTTATATAAGATTCGTTGTTGGTTCACGTGTGATTTGTTTCATGTTCGCACAGATCCATGGCTAGTCAAGACTATATCCAGTGTTGCCAACAAATTTTCAAAATAAATGGCTAGATCAGACCCAAAAATCGCTAGAAAATCACTAGATTTATAATAAAAGGATATCAGTATGCGAATTTTATAATATTTTTCAACATAAATTCGATTTTTAAGTTATTTTGCGGCTGATAAAAATCGCTAGATTTTTGGCTAATAGCTACAGGACATTTTTTCCCGCTAGGGCCGAAATAAAATCCCCAGATCTGACGAGAAAATCGCCGTTATGGCAACACTGACTATATCTAACAAATGGTCCTAAATATTTAATATAACATACAAGTTTTATTTAATAAATTATAAACATACCCTTTTAGTACCAAGTCCTTTTCGTTGAAACATAATTTGCAAAATTTTAATTTTGCCAGCATATTTTTTTGCCAATGTAAAGGGCTCCAAAGTAATCTCAACATTGGGAAAATGTAACCCCCTTTGAACTCAAAACAATTTTTGCCTCTTATAGAATTTTCAGACAATTAAAGCATACTGTGAATCAATTTGTTTTTATTTATTCTTTTTAATTTTAACAAATTAAGGAATAAATAAAGACCATAGAAAAAATACATATCGATTGATTTAAGAAATTAAACTTGTTTGAAGACTTTTGAATGGAGGCTTTGTTAGAAAGTTTGGGCAGGATGCACATATCTTGTAGGGATCCATTTGAATTAGATGCCCAATCAATAATATCCTTAAATGATGAAATTGTGTGATCAATTCGAACATTGGTTTGAGCATTTTATCCGTAAGTGTCCTTTTCTAAATATTATAGAATTTTACAATATCTTTTATTTTTACTTGTTCATTTATTTGTTACAAAATGTTTAATTTATCCAAAATATTCAACTGGACCATTTTTAAAAATGTATTTTAGAATTGAAAAAATATATATGGGTGATATCAAAAAATGTGATAAAATCCATGTAACCAGCTAATTTCAAATGCATGAATTACATTTGAGTTATATATTTCGATATATATCAGCGCATTGTCACCTGTTTTACAAAATTTATAACAATCTGACCAATTTTTGGTTAATACATAAAATTTGTAACCAATTTTATAGGCCAAATGTAAACTCCGTAACCAGTAACTCATAAGGTTTTTTAACTTTAATAGCTTATATTTTAATAATCAATGAAGCTAAACACTAACAGTAAGAATTTATATGAAGAGGAGAAGTAACGCTTTTAACAAAAATTAATAAATTTTACAAACTTTTTCGTAATTTATGCTAACTTGACTTCAACTCTGTAACGATTTTTCGTCATAATTTTTGATAAAAATGCATACACCAAATGCATATATTGAGTTTTAAATGCAAAGTTAAGCAGCTATGTTTTTTTATTAATTGATTTTTTACACATCTGCAAAGAGTTGCATTCTGAAGTATTATATTAACCCACTAAGAGCTTTTTTTTTAAAATTTTTTTTCACAGTATAAATTTACATAAGCTTTTATAGCTTAAAAAAATCATATTTATAAAAATTTACCTCTAAATTCATAATCGCTTTGTAAAATTATAGGAGGTTTATTGAACAAATTTTGTATGAAAATGACGTTTTGTAAACCTGTTATAACTTTAAAAAGCATTTATGAATTGAGGAGTTAATATTTAGAAGATTTTAACTTTTTTCTCTTCATATAAAAAAATTGTTTTTAGCTCTGGTTGTTCAAGTTTAATGAATTAGTAAATTTTTTTTAAAAAATATATTTATTTTTAAATTTTTTATATTTGAAAATTGATACTTCCAGCCGAAATGAGCCGAAAAAAATCGGCGGCGGCGGCTGAAGCAAAAATGACCGGCGGCGGCGGCTTAAACGGCTCACGGCGGCTGGCTTGTTTCTCTGCCCGAGACCCTAAGTTTGAATAAATTCTACGAATCAGTATAATTACAAATAAAACTGTAGTTTTACAAATTTTTTACATAAATTTAGATTTGTTAAATTTAACAAAAAAATTTTTTAAATTAACAAATTATATTTTAGACCAAAAACAGGAATAAATTTTGCTATAGTAACAAATTTTTCTATTCAGCAAACAGACTTATTATTTTGAGTGTACCAAAATCACCTCTTAGAAGCAGTAATTAAGTGATTTTTTTGATGTTGTCCAAAATTATTCTACAAAAGTAGTAAAAATACACTAAAGAAGTAGTTTGTAAAGCAAGACTTCCAATTTTATTTTTGCTGGGATGTATTCTGTTAAATCAGGAAAATACAGCACGTACCACTATTTGGAATGGAGCCCTTAAAGAAGTTAAATACATTGTTGGTACATATGTATTTGTTTAATTTTCGATCCCCACTTTACTCCATATTACCTACCCTACATATATTTGTACTCATCTTCATATTTGTACATAATTGTACTCAAAATGATAAAAATACATACTAGAAACTGGCATTATGAAGAACTCACTCAATTCACATGTTGGTTTTGTTTTCTTCTTGGTGCACGGAACCGCTTGGAACCGCATGTTGATTGTATTTTTTATTATCGAAAAACTAAACATTTAAATAAAATGTATAAAGAAAATACTTTAAATATCGCAAGTAATTTGTCTAAACAGTAATTTTTCTTTTGGCATGTTTTTGTTATTGTGTTTTTTTTGCAAATTTTTGTTGTTGTTTTTCTTTACTTTCGTTCTCAGTTGGTGTTTGAATTTTCCTTTTGCTGTTGTATGGGTTTGGTTTGTTTTCAAAATTTCAAACTCACCGTTGGTTTTTTATCATGTAATAAAAATTGAATCGGTTAGTTTTTAAGAATACGTGCAACACTTGAGAACGAATGAATTGGAAACAAAAAAATTATCGGATCGGTTTTATATTATCTTTAAAAATAACAAAAAAAAAAATAATAATTTAAAAAAAGTTGTGAATGCAAGGCATAAGGTCTTTTCATAATAAAATGTGTTTTAATATGGAAATTTAAAATTTAAATATACATTATAGTTAAATAAATTTGATTTTTGTTTAAAAATACAACATTTGAAATTAGTTGGAAACTTTTTAAAAATTAATATATTGTTAAATTTTATCGTAAAAAGTTCTGAAAATATCACTAAATAAAGTTTTCAAATAAAAATAAAGTTAGAAATTTAAATATTTCGAAAAATTTAAATAACACAATTTGTGAATGTAAAATAAATTAGAATTTATCTAAAAAATATTCTACACTAATAGAAATAAAGCTGTGAAAGAAACAGCAAAAGCAACTAAAAATTAAATTTTAAATTATTTTTTTCCTAAATACTATTAAGATAAGAACAGCAAATATAAAACTGTTAAATTTACAAAATGTTAGTTAACTTTTAACTAATTGAAAATGACAAATTATACTGTTAAAATCTGAAAAAAAAAATTGCAAAACAGTAGTAGACTAAAAATAGCAAATGCAAATTATATAAAAAAAACTATTATATCTATAAAATTTTTGTCATATTTTAGTTAAAATTAGTTGCATGCAAACAGCAGTCTATCCTGCTAAAATTAACAGAAATATTTGCTAACAAAATAGTAAACTGCTGGATTCAGAAGGCTAAATTTTTATTTTTGTTTAATAAATAAGATCGAACAAAACTGAAGAATGTTATTTTTTGTAATTTTTTAGTCCATTATTTAGCGAAATTTTTTGCTGATGTTATTTTCTGTTAACTAAAATTTAATTCAAATATAACTCAACATCTGTATATTTAACAGTTTTATTTTTGCTGTTCCTATCTTACTAAAATATTTGCTAATTTCAGCATTTTTTTCTGCTATAGATAGTTTTTAACTAATTTTTAGTAGTTTAAACTAAAATTTTTACAGACTTTTTTCTATTAGTGTAATTATAAAAAAGTTGTAAAGTTTGATTCGAAATATTGTAAAACTTTAAGTTCAATTTTAATATTACAAAAAAAAAAAAAAAATAGAAATAAAAATATGAAACAGATTCTGAAAATGAAAATAATATTGGATAGATAATAGAGCCATTTTTTTTAAATATAAAAATAACTGTACATAGATTTTGAAGAAATATAATAATAAAAGTCTCCATTAAATATCAATTTTATGCTGTATATAAAGAAAACAGTTTTTAAAAATTTTAAAAATTCCTCAAAATGCCTAAATTACATGTAAGTTTTTATTTAAAATATTAAATTTGTTTTTTTTTTTGAAATTCCCGTTTTTATTTAGGTTTTTAATATGACTCAATATATCCTATTTTAAAGTTATTTTTATTCTTTTTGCAAAAAATGTGTTTTATTTTATTTCACTAAAATGTTAGCCTCACTTTCACAAATAGTTTTCTAGTTTTAATGTTTTTTTTATACATTTCGAAGTGTCAAGTGATATGTGTTTTAATTTGCTTAATATATGCACGTGTTTTAAGTAAAAATGTATTGAAACTTTTCGTATATTTCATATAAATTTCAATACATAAAATATAAATATTAATTTCCCAGTTTCCTTTGAAAAATTCTCTGACATTTTCAGTTAGTTATTACACATTTGTACGAAATTTAATATTTTCTAATTTATATAAAATCCAATTTCTATCTTAACCCATTAAGACACATCTACACGCGGTGGAAATCTCGTAGAGGTTGCGCTAAATTTATCATCTCTAATATTAGTGGCACTCATTTTAATCATCTCTAGTTGTCAAGTACACACAGAAAAAAAAAACAGGGGGAACTTTATCTAAGTGCTATGTAATTATACAACTACATAAGTTCGAAGTAAGTTTTACAATTTTCCAGCAAAATATATGCATTTTTTCGGATATTTTCCACTACACATGTATATATTTTGCAAGGATTGTATATATTTTACAAAAAAATGTGCATACTTTACAAGAACTTTGTAAAACTAACTTGAAAATTATGTAGTTGTATAATTACATAGCACTTAGATAATATTCCCCCAGTTTTTTTCTGCGTGTATTTCTTTTTATTAAAATTGTTACATTTAAAAGAATAATTTTTTCTCCAAATACGTAAAGGTCCATTTAATAAACTGAAATGTTCAATAATATTACCAGACATTTTAATAATTAAGGGAATTGTGTATGACAGCAATTGTCAATACAGGGCTGCAGGGCAGGGCTGGCAAAACTATGACACGCGTGTCCGTAGTGGCACTATTAACTATTATGTGGTACAACTGGTAATCGACATTTCTAAATTAGGCATTTTAAAAAATCTTTAGAATTAATTAAAAAAAAACACGTTTTTGCATTTTTATCAAATTCGTGGGTCATTTTGGATTGCAGGCTAAAGTGGGTTAATGATATCCGATGAAGTCAAAATTCCATGTCTGAATCATTTTGACTATATTAAATGATCATCTCTTCTCTATATCCTTTTTAAAGAAAGAATTTTCTGAGTGCGGAAAATTTATATAAGGAGTGTAATGTTTCAAATCTGGAAATTTTAAAGTAGGCTATGTTCCAAATCAATAAAACTAAAATAAAAAACTTTATTGAAAAATATTCAGTAACTTCAGAAGATTGTGTCAACATAACATTTTGATTCTTTTGAGTGAAACTTTTTCAGCAATAATGAATCAATTGGAACGACGAAAATTAATTATCGACAAATGGAATGAAAATCCATACCGAGCAGTACATTTTATTTCAAAAGATTTGAAAATGGCAAGAAGTACGGTAGATCCAGTCCTGAAACGTTATTTTGAAACATCTATCGGCATTTAAAAGTTTGGTTTGAAGTATCTCGTTTGGCATGGAATCTGCCAATGCGGCGAAAAGACATCTTCATATATAACAACAGGTACAATTAACGGAGATGTGAACAGGGAAGTGCGCCTAAAAATAAGGTTAATACCTTTTATAAAAAAACACGGTAGATCTACTCTATTCTGGCCTGATTTGGCTCAGCTCACTATGCTTCAATTACCTTAAATCTGCTCAGAGCTAATAATATTAAATTTGTTGAAAAAGACATGAACCCACCAAATGTTCCACAATGTCGACCCATTGAAAGTATTGGACTTTAATAAAAGCGAAGTTAAAGAAGACCAAACAGACTGCTAATTATATAAAAGATTTTGAAAAAAAGTGGAAAGTTGTATCCAAAGCAATAACAAACAGCACCGTCAAAAACTTAATGGATATTTTTTTGTTCTTATATACTTTTAATACTCTTATTTATCATGCAAAATAATAAAAGTAAAAATAAGTATTTATTTAATTGTTGTTTTTTTCTTACAAAATTTCCAGATTTGATACATCTGAAATCCTTATATGTAAGATGTCGTTTTAGCCCAGATTGTGGGATTATCGACTGGCAATTTGTAGTTTCGATTTCCGGTACAAAAGCATTTTAATAATAAAAAATAGCAATACAAATTTTTATATTTATTTCTTTTAAAAATCTATTTTCAGACTCATTATTTTTGTCAATACTGGTAAGCATATGGGTAACCAGATATTTTTTCATTTTTTATATACTGATGTGTAAACATAACTCATTATTATATACTTAACCCTTAAATGCATGATCTCTTCGATTTTAAACATTTTTTCATATATGATTTCTAAAGAAGTGTACATTTCAAGAAAAATACCAAAAAAAAATCATTTTTAAAAAAAGGTGATTTTTATTGAAAAATATGGTTTTTTCTCAAATTGCTAAATTGTGATTATTTTAACGTGTATGAAAAAAAAACAAAAAAAAAATTCTATAAACTATAATTTATATACTTATTGTTGCCAAAATTAATTTTATTGCGAGAATACCACTTTAAATTTTTAAACAAATATTTTTGAATATTACACTTTTTGTAAAAAAACGCGTGTTTTAGATTTTTCACAAATATACAAAGCAAAACCAAGATTTTTACTCTAACTGTTTAAAAATTCTGCTCTAAACTATAGGATCACTATGTACAGAAGGGGCCCCTAATGCCCAAAAATGCAGTTTTGTGCACCAAGTGGGTTTTTTATTAAAAAACCGGTATGATGCCAAATGGCTACACCATGCATTTAAGGGTTATTGAGAAAAGTAAATACCCGGTGAAAAATGTCCATATACGAACATTTATGGTCAAACCATATATGTATGGATCCGAAAAATTAGGTAACACCTAAGTATATGTTCATATATGGACATATATGAAAATATACATTTATTAAATATATGCGAATACATGCGAACGTTGCTGTCCTTTATTATAATGTTGTACTATAGATATAAATTTATGTATGACAATCAAATTAGGCGGTACATGTGTTCCTTTTTTATTCATGGCATTAAATATAATTCCATATTTATCCATATATGAGTGCCTTTTCCATATATGAAATAACAGATGCCTCCATATATGTCTGTATGTGAAATCTTTTTCCATATATGGAATCACATCAAGTCAAAAAAAATCTATGATATACCTCCTGCCAAGTTATTTTACGTCTTGTCAAGTTTCAAGCTAAAATATAATTTGCCAAGTTAAAAATATTTTTTATCAATTTTAAGAAATCCATATTTTTGTTTTTAGTATCAAACTTAAACTTAAGTGTTTTTATAGAAAACATACTTTTGGAGCGAGACCCAGCATAATCTCAGCAATGGTTTCTCATTACTAATATCTAAATAATAATCAGTAGAATTAGGGTCTACTGCATATAATTCATTGTCAAAACTTATTATTTTTATTCGACAAGGTCGTTTTTGTTAGTAGCTGTCTATATTCGCTGCATTACAAAAAGATAACAAATTTTCATTACCATTATATAGCAGTAATTTTAATGCAAAAATGTTCTTTAATTTTGTTAAAATTACTTTTACATAAAGTTAAATATTTTTCTGTTTTCGTAACTTCACTTCAAGCCAAAATAGCAAATAAGCTAAAATTTTTGTGGTCTAAAGCTGTCAAATGCCCCATTAGTGCTTCTCAATCACATTTTTCAATATAAAAATTAAATGAAAAAAACATCGGTTACCATTTCATAAATTAATAATAATTATTTCGGCATATCTCAATCCTCCCTCCCTACTCGTAAAACAATAAGTCAGTAGAAAAATCTGTCAAACGGGTTTCAAATAGTTTTGATTAAGTTTTAACAAATTTTTAATTGAAACACTGATTAAAACAAGGATTTAAGTTATCTTCATTTAACACAATGCTAAAAATTTTCTTAATTTTTGAATATTATTTTTTTGAATATTATAGGTTTTGTTTCGTGAATTTGCGTGATTCACGTGATTCACGTGAATCACGCGTGAGTGTGACTGAAAGTTCAATTTACTCACGTGAGCGTGAGTGAGTGTGAGTAGTAATTATTTTTATCGTGAGTGATTGTGCGTGATTAGAATTTTTTTCTCGTGAGCGTGAGTGAGTGTGAGTAAAAATTCACTCACGTGCCCATCTCTACTTTCTATGGCGATGTCGCGAAAAATAATGAATTATGCTTACACTCCAGCATACGAAAAATTTAAAAATATGTCGTTACCTATATGCTTACCAGTACTGGCAAAAAGAATGACTAAAAATTGATTTTCAAAAAAATAAGTTTTATAAAAAAATTTTTTTTTTGTTTTAAAATTTTTTTAAATAAAATTTTCTAGTGCGGAAATCGAACCTGGAACTCCAGGTTGCCAGTCAATAGCTCTACCATCTGAGCTATATCGTCATGTAATGTTTGACGGTTAAAATCGCCAACATACAAAAAATCAAAAAATATGTGGTTACATATACCCTTACCAGTGTCATAAAAATATTGAGTCTAAAAATAGATTTCAAAAAATTTTCAAAAAAATCTAGAAAAATACTTTCTATTTGAAATAATTATAAAAACAAGTCATTATTAGTAATTCATTACTATATTTTTTAAAATATTGCAGAAGGTAAGTGGGTGTCATACTGGTAGTCCAAAAAATAATGATATATCATTACTGTTTCTACACTGGGTAATTAAAACGTAAACTCATTCGTTAAAAATCATTTAAATCTGGGATGAACTTCTTTCTTTCTATTTGGTTTTCATAATAATTTTTATTAATTTTCGGAAATATCTTTTTTATATCCATTTATCATACTTTCCTTATTATGTAGAATAGATAGAATTTTATCATAAATCTTATAGAAATTTATTTGGGTTTGTTTTTTGTTTAACAGAAACAGAAACCAAGGGAGTGTCAAACGGAGACATTTAATGCACTATTAACATCATAACCACCCTACGGGAAATTTTAACAAACTGTCACCGAACTGGCCCCTTTATATGAAATAGACTGGTCACATTTACATGGCGTTGTCATAGGAGGTGGAAATTGACCCCTTGTGACATGTCACAAGACAAATCCTAGGACAGATTACTGAACTCTCAATTTCAGGGACCTGTCCTGGGATTTGTCTTGTGACATGTCACAAGGGGTCAATTTCCACCTCCTATGACAACGCCATGTAAAAGTGACCAGTCTATTTCATATAAAGGGGCCAGTTCGGTGACAGTTTGTTAAAATTTCCCGTAGGGCACCTACACTATGTTATCAAATTCCACCCAAAACAAAGGAGTTCCTTTATATAAGAAACCTTTTTATTTTCATTCTTATCACGGTTTCTATGGCTACCATTGTTTATTTGGAAAAAGTGGGTGACAATGTCAAGGACATTTCTACTGACATGTTAAAAAAAAATAAGTGAAGCTTCAAATTATTAAAACTTAAAAATAAACAGATTTATTTTAGTAACTTACAATAAGATTCATTTGTCTGTATGACATGCTACACAGAGAGAATTTTACTGGACGATTTTTAATGAACATTTTCAGGAAATTAATAAAGTTTTTTCACAAAGTGAATTAAAAATTTATTAAATTTGATGAAAATTGCTTCATATCATATGTTATATGAATCTAGTTTTAATGAAACCGTTTTTTATTGAAACTTTTAATTTTATGAAAAATTCCATTAATTCGATGAAAAGTTTCAGTGAACGAGTTCCAGTGAAACTTCATTGGTTTTATGCAAAAATTCATTAATATTATGCAGATAATTCTCTCAGTGTATGGACTCATTAAATAAAATTATGCATTTATATTTTTTAAATATTTTTTTTTGCAAACAGTTTTGTGTCTGTTCTAGTTTTGTAATAAATTGTTTTTTATTTTTTATTTTTTATGTTGTAAAAAAATTGTTGTTAAATTTGAAATTTAGCAAACTATCTGGGTATTTTATTATAGTGCTCTAATTTTTTTTTATACAAAACATTTTATTGTCTTTAAAGTACAAATTTACTATGAGTGTGTTCAGATTTTTTTTAGGTCATGTGGGAATGTTAAGGGGTTAATGTTGAAAATGTAATTAATTTGTGCATTATAATTTAAAATTTGAATTCTGAAATAGAAAATATTGGGAATAATATGCAGTAAAATTGTGGCATTTTCTGTACACTGAGAGCATTTTGTGCGTAGTTGCAGTGAATTTGTTAATTAATCCTTTGAATAACATATTTTCATAAGAAAGTTGCATCAATGACAAACGTCGAATATATAAAACATTTTCAGCAAATTAAAAATATTTTTATTTTATTTATGTGTTTTTCTATTATGTATATTTATCACTACAGTAATAGAAAAAAGTCTGTAAAAAAATTTAGTTAAAAATACTAAAAATTAGTAAAAAATGATGCTGCAGAAAAAACTGCAAAATTATCAGATTATTTTTGCTATATATTAGTAATATAGGAACAGCAAAAATAAAACTGTTAAATTTACAGAATTTTAATTATAAATTAAATTTTTGTTAATAGAAACTAACAAATTAACCTGCCAAAATCAGCAAAAAAAATTTTGCTAAATTATTAGTAGCTTAAAAAATTAAAATCAAAGATGCAGGCATGTCACAGACTTCAATTTTACTTGAAAGTGAAATTGAAAACGCAAATTGCTTCTCCAGAAGTAAATGGTATATTTGCATATTTAGACCAAAAATAACAGATAAACGTAATTAATTATAAGTTAAGAATGCTGTTTTTAATAATTTCACTTAAAAAAGTTTTTGTTCAAGAGCATATTTAAGGTTTTAACACATATTTATGCAAAATTAAGATGATTTCGATGTACAATTTTGTAACGTTTTACTTTTGCTTCTTCAGGTTTATTGCGTTTTCGTAAATTCTAAAATGTTTAAAAGAGACTTTTTGTGGTAAATTTGTGTTTAAACTGCTAAATTTTGATATAAGTTGCCATTTGTAGTTAAAAAAGAGAAGATCGCCGATCAAAATTTAAAATTTTAATTTTTTAGAAAAAATTACGTTTTGCTAATCAACAAGAAAATTATTCAATTTACCAACAAAAAGCGTTTTAAATGTACATTTTTTTAAGTGAAATAGTTAACGACATTTTAGGGAATACATACCAAGCACTATTGAAAAGCTTTTATGAGTTTAAGCTGCTCTAGATATCAATTCCACATTGGTTTTTGAAAGTGGAATGAAAACGATTTTTTTTTTTCGTTTTACGTTTTGTGGAGAAACTTTTAACGTTTTGAGTACAACTATTGAGCATGTAGCATACTCGATACTTACCAAAACGTTTCATTTTCTATACAAAATTATCCGTAGCACCCTGAACTGCAAATTCAGAAGGAACAAAATTGTTTTCGATCACTTTAGGAAAAAAATTGCGGAACTGAAATTGCGAAATCAAATCAATTCCGTAAAAAACCTGTGACATGCCTGATTAATTCTAAATTTTTTTGTTTTGTTTTTAATGGAAACAAAAATCAATCTTTCTGAAATCAAGGGTTTAGTTTTTTTTTAGCAAATATTTCTGCTAATTTAAGCAGGATAGACTGCTGTTTGCATTCAACTAAATTTAACTTAAAAATAAGGAATTTGTAGATATAACAGTTTCTTTTTGCTATTTTTAGTCTACTAATATTTAGCAAAATTTTCTGCAGATTTTACAGTATAATTTGTCATTTTGAATTAACTAAAACTTAACTTAAATATAACTACATCTGTAAATTTATTATTTATTTCTTATTTTATTAGTATTCAGCAAAAAAATTTGCTAATTTCAGTAGTTTTTCCGTAACGTAATTTTCAACTAATTTTTAGTCTATTTTTTCAGCTTTTTTCTGCTATTTTTACAGGTTTATTTCTATGAGTGTACTCGTATTAAATAATCACTTAAAGTCGATTCCGAAAAAAACAGAAAGTTTTATTTTTCCCGTCACACTGAGACTTTAAAATATCTAACACTACCCATTGTCATTTCTTTTTATTGTCTTGTTGTAAGTTCCACATGAATTTTACTTCCTTATGATTTTCACGACAATTTTGAAAAACTATACATAAAGTCATATAAAATTATAAAAACATCATTTTTACTGCACAGTACAATATCGAGCATCACTAAATTTGCTGACATTTCATTTTATGATCGCCCTGCCTTTCATCATACACAAAATTTAAAATTTTGCTATAAATCACTCAACTTCAGTTATGAAATAAAAATTTCAAAATGCTAAGTTTAAGTATATTCCAAAGATTCTTAAAATATTCAAATACAACAGAATTACTCCCTATAGTCATATTTAGATTACATAGAGATTTTATCTTCTACTGATTTTACCACCAAACACATTTTTTCACACACCTTCAAATATTTTAGGGTCACTGACAGCGAATGTCAAAGAGTGAGACATCTATGTAATTTATGCTTATAGTACTTCAATAGACTCCACCAAGAACAGTTTTTTAAGTATTGAATGTTTTTATAAGTTTAAAATTTTTTGATTTTCTTACAAGGAAGTACGCCGTTTAGATCCCTCAGATTTGTATGAAATGTGTGAAAAATAACCAGGTATACCTTTTTATCGGGGACCGGTCCTTGGATCAGTTCTTTTATGTAAAAAGGACCGGTAACTTTTAAATGGGCTTGTTCTAGGAAGGGGTCAATTGCCCCTTGTGATGTGTCACAATACAGACTTATTTGAAAAGTTCTTAAAATATAGTTATTATTAATATTATGATTTTTTTATTACATTAAAATTAGGAATAATAAAACTAATAGAATAAAATAAAATATGGGATTAATTAAGACATAAATATTTGAAAATCAATCATTTGAAATAATTTTTCTTTAATTTTAACTTTAATCAGAAAACAAAATTTAAAATTTCTGATATAATGACCATTTTTCGGATTTTGATTGTATTTGTTGTATTTATTTTTAATTGGATATTTTTATTTATTTTTAATTTTTTGAAATAGAAATATTATCCGACTAAAAATAATTTATAAATTTGTGTAGTAATTAAAATTTACTTTACTTAATTTACTTTTTAATTTTATTTAATATTTTTTATGCAATTTTAAAGCCAAAGAAAATTTATCTACATTGTGGAAGCTCTTTTTCACCGATTAAAAGTAAAAAAAAAAGTTCTTCGCAAAAAAAAAATTGTATTTTCTTTATTTTACAAGAGTTTTTATTGCCGCCACCGGGTCTCGAACTTACGACTTCATGATTGCTAGTCTAACCCTCTACCGCTGGCTGAGATATTCTTCGATATGAAAGTTGACTGGCATAAAAACACTACTTTGTCATTGCGCGATATTGTGCTTTATTTTATTCCATCAAAGTACTTTTTAAACAACTGCAAAAAGTGCACTTTAGTTCAATATTGTTTTCAGTCCTATTTTTATAAGGGCATAAAAAGCAATTTTTTTTATAATTTTTTTAATTAAAAAAATATTGAATTTAAATAAATTAATTATAAATATTAAAAAAAAAAATTTAAAATATATTGGTCCCTCCAGGAATCGAACCTGCGATCATCTGTTTAGAAATACCAAATGATACCAAAAACACTTTTTAGGATCACTTTTAGAGGCAATACTTAAGTGGTTTTTTGTATGTTGTTCAGAAGTAATTCTAAAAAAGCTGTAAAAATATACTAACGGATATTTTGGAAGCAATAAAAGAAGTTATTTTTAAAGTTGTTCAGAATTACTTCTAAAAAAGCAGTAAAAATACACTAACGCATACTTGTGAAGCAGTGAAAGAAATAGTTTGTAAACCAATACTTACATTTTTTTTGCTGGGAAGTACTGATTTAGTGTTTTTTTATGTTAATATTAAGGTGGTTCACAAGGGGTGTGCTATTTGTTGTGTCGTATTATCGTCCTAACAAAAAACAGAGATGTTAAAATTTAAATTTAAAAAATACAACATTTGAGAATAGCACGATACAACATTTTTACGTATGTTTAGTGTCCTTTGTTTGAGTGTGCTAACAGATAGAAAACCCAAAAGCAAATCGTTGTTAAAGCCAAATAAAAATTTTAACAACTCTGTTTTTTGTTAGGACGATACAACGATACAACATATAACACACCCCTTGTGAATAACCCAATTATATTTATCAATTTCTTTTGAAAATGTTTACAACTAAATAGAAAATTTTCCGAGGCAAAAAGTTAATTTGCAAAATCTAAAGATTTTAAAGGGTTCCTAAACCCTTTTTATACTTTTTATTTTTACAACTTTTTTTTACATATGTATATGTAACCAATTATTTTACAATGTAAGGGTTACCACTTATTTCCTATCTTCTAGGTAACCACTTATTCTTTCACTACGAGTAACCATGCTGGTAATTCATTATTCGTACTTTTTTGTAAGCGAGAGCGTAGTGATTTAACATGGATATTGCGACATCGCGAACAAAAGTTATTAAGCAAACGAGTAAAAAGGTTAAAGTCGGGCATGCCGACTATACAATACCCTACACCAGTCTGGTTAAAAGCCAACTAATGTTTGGATCCGAAATTCGAATGGGTTAAAATGGGACTTATGTCAAAATTTTCTATAATGTGAGTCAGCGAACCAAATTTCATTAAAATATCTTAATATTTGCGACCTACAGTTTGTAACCAAGCCAATTTTGGGAGGACCCTTATATGGGCACTAGGTCTAAACATGGACCGGTGTTAACCAAAATCAATAGGCTTCGTCCTTGGGCCAACATAGGTCTGTGTACCAAATTTCATCGAAATATAAACCATATAATTTTAGTAGACCCTTATATGGGCACTAGGTCTAAACATGGACCGATGTTCACCAAAATCAATAGGCGTCGTCCTTGGGCCGACATAAGCCGGTGTACCAAGTTTCATCAAAATATCTTAATATTTGCGACCTGCAGCGTATAAACCATATAATTTTAGTAGGACCCTTATATGGGCACTAGGTCTGAACATGGACCGATGTTCATCAAAATCAATAGGCTTCGTCCTTGTGCCGACACAAGTCGGTGTACCATATTTCATCAAAATATCTTAATATTTGCGACCTGTAGAGTGCGCACAAGAATGCATGGACAGACAGACAGACAGACAGACAGACAGACGGACGGACGGACGGACGGACAGACGGACATCGTTAAATCGAAATAAAAAAAAATTCTAAGCCGATCGGTATACTATAAGGTGGGTCTAGGACCAATATTTTTTGGTTTTACAAACATCAGCACAAACTTATAATACCCTGACCACATAGTGGTGTAGGGTATAATAAATAGCCTGGTAACTAGTGAAAACCTTTGTTTGCTACTTACTCACTTCATAACTTGGTAATAGTGTCTTTTTTTGCTGGGATTAAACGAAATATGTAAAAGGTAATAGATTATAACAAAATTATAATCTATAAAATTAAATATAATTTTTTTTCATTTTAAAATTGTAGCAAAAAATAGCTATTTGTCGAAAAACTTTTTTGTGAGGATACCTACAAAACAGCCTTATTTCAGCCTTTCGTAAAACTTTTTGGTATTTTTTTTCACGTACATAAACAAACTTTCTATTTATAAAAGAATTATTTTCAGAAAACTTAGCCAAAACACAAAATAAAGACCTAATTTAGGTGCCCAACAAATAATTTCTAAAAACAAATAGCTAATTTCTTAACCGCAGCGGCGATTGGTTTTAATTTTATTCATTACACAATTTATGATTTTTTAGGCAAATAATTTTTCTATTTCAAAAAATTTAAAAGAAATAAAAAGTAACACATTGGCTGAAAAGTTCGTAGGATAACCAATTAAACAAACAATTTGTTTTTGGCAAAACTCGACTTTATTCATCAACATAGTCTCCTTCAAGAGCGCTACAATCACTCCAACGCCTTTCTAACATTTCGATACCTTTTTATAGAAAGATTTATCATTCGACTCTGGAGTGAAGTGGCAGATCCAAGTTTCATCCCCCAAGTTCATTGCACCCTAAAGCCCATATGATACTTGCTTAATTTTGTATTGAATTGCTATAGGATTGATGAAATGAAACAGCAAATATTAGAAAGAGTAAAAAATACAATTTGTAAACAAATAAACAGTGATGCACACTTTGTACGAACGGAAAATTGCTATAATTATTGAAAAAAATCGTTACAAACACAAAAAAAAAACCCTAGAGACAGAGAAAAACTGCAGAAATTGACAACATTTCCGACAATCACTAAATCGACTAAATGTCATTTTAAAGTTGACATTTTTTTACATATTTTTTCTGACAGTTTGCCATTGATTTCCTTAATATGTAATTATGGTTGTAATATTTGCACTTGTGTAATTTTCCTGTGACTATAGATTTGCACTGTTCCTAAATATTTGATCAATACAAAATAAAGGTAGTGTCAAACGGGCCTAAATATCAACTTTGTCCGATATGTTTATCACTGTAGTGTCCCACTACATATTCACTTTGTTCATTTTTATTTATTAATTTTAATTTTTGTACATCAAGTTTTATGTTTTCATAATATCAAATTTGTCTTTTAAATTTTCCAATAAAAAATTTGGATTTGATATAAAGAAGTTGTAATTTTATTATATTCATACAAACAACTTCATTGGCGATCCCGCTTCAATAAAAAGAACCTTATGAATTATTATACAAATCAACAAATTGAAAAATTGTTCTGCCGCTTATAAAATAAAAGACGACAAATAATTTACAGGAAATCCTGGTACCTTTACTGAATTTAAAACTATGGTGCGATATTTCGGGTAAAGTTAATCGACCTTATGTACCACATACTTTACGTAAAGCAATTTTTCAAAATTTACATTCTTTATCTCATCCTGGTGTAAGAGCTACTAGAAAACTTATACAAAGTAAATATTTCTGGCCTTCGATGAGAAAAGATAATAATTTTTGGGCTACAAACTGCATTGATTGTCAAAGATCGAAAATTCAACATCATACCAAATCTCCTCTTCAAAAAATAGGTATTCCATCTGGAAGATTTGAGCATATCCATATGGATCTGGTCGGACCTTTACCAGTTTCAGATGGAAATAGATATATACTAACGATAATCGATCGTTTTACTAGATGGCCCGAAGCATATCCAATTAAGAATATTTCATCTCAGACCATTGCAAAGACTTTTGTGAATAATTACATACCTCGTTTTGGAGTTCCTCTTCAAATAACAGTTGATCAAGGAACTCAATTTACGTAAAAATTATTTACAGATTTAACAAAATTAATACACACATACACACATCTTGTTACCACCCACAATCAAATGGTATGATAGAACGTTTCCACCGACAAATGAAAACTGCTCTAAAAGCAAGTAATAACATCAGAGATTGGTCTGAACAACTCCCTATTATTTTATTAGGAATTCGAGCTACTATCAAAGAAGAACTTAGATGTTGTCCTTCTGAACTAGTTTATGGTCAAACTTTAAGATTACCAGGCGATTTAATAACTAACGTGAATAATTTTTCAACCACAGATGAAGTTCTTAAAAAATTAAGGGATCATTTTACATCAGTTAAGAGTAAAGTAATACATCATGGAAATAACGTTCGTTCTTATGTTTCAAAAGATTTACTTAACTGCGAATTTGTTTTTGTAAAGGTACTAAGACCCGGTGGTTTAGAGTCTCCCTATGATGGTCCTTTTAAAGTTCTTGAAAGAAAACAAAACACTTTTAAAATACAATATGGTAATATGATTAAAACTATTCCTATTGACTTACTCAAACCAGCACACGTTGAAAACACTGCCAAATCATCAAATACAATTCAAACACGAAATACAACGTTTCATATTTATTAAAATTTTATTTCATTTTGTTTTTGTCGTGCTACTGGTGGGGGACTAATGTAGTGTCCCACTACATATTCACTTTGTTCATTTTTATTTATTAATTTTAATTTTTGTACATCAAGTTTTATGTTTTCATAATATCAAATTTGTCTTTTAAATTTTCCAATAAAAAATTTGGATTTGATATAAAGAAGTTGTAATTTTATTATATTCATACAAACAACTTCAATCAACGAAAGTTTCTTAATTTTATGCCCTATATTACGTATCCAAATTCAGTCGAAATCTAAAGAAACCCCCAAAAAGACTCTCCTTGTTCGTTGATTTTTCCTACAGAATTAGACACCTTTATTAAAATATTGTCTATATTTTTGTATAAATGTATTTCTTTCTAAGAATTTTTTTTTTTATACCATATTGCTACATATTACAAAATCTTTACCGTATGTAATCCATCAAAAAAATTTACTTGTAATTTTGCCTTAAAATTTGCTGTAAATGGGGGGTAGGTAAGTCGTCTGGCATATGATTGTTGCCCCTTTTTTTGTTGCTGTAATATTGTTTGTCTTGAGTATAATTAAAAAATAAAAATTGAAATTTGTTTCATTTCTGTATGAAGAATGACTCTTGATGAAATGCAGGTCAAATCAATTGGAAATAATTATGGGAGTAGATATGAAGATGAAAAATTTTCAAAATAAAAATAATGAAATCATTTGTCTTATTATTTAATAAAGAAAAATTAATGTAATGCTCTTAAAAAATTAAAAAAAAAGTGTTTTTAGTTAAATCTATTAAACAAGTGAAAAATCTTCTTCCCCAAGTATGTTACTTTAACGTTAAACATTCATAAAGAGCAGCCAGCATAGTTCTAAAAATACCTTTTCAGTCGAATATCGGATAAAGAATGTCTGTATTAGTATAATTTACACAGATACTGTATTTTTTAGTTCCTATCATAAATCGGTTGTATTATCAAATTTATGCCACGTAGAATTTATGCTCTTTAGATCAAAGCTAATCTCCCCGATTTTGATACAATTTCGATACGTGATAAAGAAAATGAATCTAAAGTAATTTTTTTTTTCTGCATATCTAGGTCGCCAAGTTGTCCGAAAAAGGTGTAAAACAGTGCTTCAGAAAAATGTGATAAAAACTGGAAAACTAGCGCAAATATCGTAAAAATATATAAATGTGAAAAGCGTGACTCCGCACCATCAACTTCAGTGGTAAAAAAGTGTTTACTGAGTTGTGGTCGCACAAGCACTAGTGACGCTGAACATTCTGGACGGCAAATTGAAGTCAATACATCCGAAAATGTCGAAAAAATTCACGATGTTGACCGAACGGAGAGTGAAAGTGCGGGAGATTGTTATGGCATCAACAAGGCATTTCATATGACACCATGCGGTTTTCATCGCCTCTTTCGAACATTAACATTTTGTGTCGAAAAATGTTAGCCTTTACAGACATGTGTAATTCATATGGTAACATTTTTCGATACAAAATAAGAAGAGAGTGATTTAACAGAAGTTGTGCGAGTTGGTAGCTCTTTTAATTATATACTCGTTGATGGCACTGTGGTTTCGATTTTAAATGATCAGTTGGGTTTTAGAAAGATATCCGTAAAATGTTTGCCGCGTTTGTTCACAATTGACCATAAACGCATCTCGTGTGACAACTACAAAAAAGTGTTTGGCGTTGTTCATCCGAAATACGGATGAGCGGGTTTAGTCCTCGGATTTCGGGATTTAACCTCCAGTGACTGTTTTATATTTCCCAACCTAAAGAAATGGTTTGAGCAATAATTTTATCCAAGGAAAAAATTATTGCTCATAGGGCTGCCACATATTTGAAATATAGGCGAAAAAATCGATATGGAAAAAGTAGATCGAAAGCCGAACCATAGCGAATATCAAATAAAGCAATAAATAAATGAATTAAGTAGGCGTTATAAATTATAAGTTTGAACTAAAATCAATAAGGTTGTTCACAAGGGGTGTGCTATTTGTTGTATCGTCGTATCGTCCTAACAAAAAACAGAGTTGTTAGAATTTAAATTGAAAAAATACAACATTTGAGAATAGCACGATACAACATTTTTACGTATGTTTAGTATCCTATGTTTGAGTGTACTAACAGATAGAAAACCCAAAAGAAAATCGTTGTTAAAGCCAAATAAAATTTTTAACAACTCTGTATTTTGTTAGGATGATACAACGATATAACAGATAGCACACCCCTTGTGAATTACCTAAATAACATTTTCCCATACAAATATGCTATTAAAAAAATAAAAAAAATAATAATAATAATTGAATAACAAAAAAAGTTAGACACGTTCGCACATGTTTTGTATACCGGTAGATGCATCTCGAAAAAAGCTATCATATGATACTCAATATGTTTATTTATTATAAGAAATAAAGTGAAAAAAACGAAAAATTGGGTAATTTTTGACACAATTTTTTAACCTCTAAACATGATATTGGGCTGGTAAAAAATACGTGTACATTTGTTTCTCCTTTGTCGCATATCCGAATCTCAATAAGATCGGAGAGAACAAATTGGGATATCTTCTTTGTAAGTAAAAATCCTCAAATGTAGAAAAAATTAATCTGCTTTAGCAATTTGCACCTTCAATAGTTTTCTCTTTAAATTTCAAGATGCTTTTAACAATCATATTTCAAAACTTTACATGATGTTAATAAAGTTTAAAATACATTTTAAATATATATTATATATCTTCTTTCTATTTACAGATCACCTCCCTGTTGCGCCCACGTGCAACATATAAAACCACAACAACAACACAAAAACAACAACATAATATTTTAACAACAGGCGCAAACAATCAACCAACTCCCAGTTCAGAGGCTATAGAAAGTGAAGAACATCTGGTGTATGCTGAGACAGCTATAAATACTATAGAATTTATACCAACCCTTGAATTTGTAACAGCAACACCAGAAAATACAACAAATAAAAATTGTCAAAAATGTTTAGAAACATGTTTAAATATTGTAGATACTAATAATGAGAGCCAACAACATGTTGCAGCAACAAATTCTCAATTAACATTTACAGTTGAAGGAACTCCAAGCGAAGAAGAGAAACAGCAACAACACACAACGCCATCATCTTCTTTAAATACTAGTGAGTTGTTACAGCAGGAGGTCGTCCAGCAAATATTAAGTCTTACAGATTCTGCTTCATTAACATCATTTTTTGATGAACCAACATCATCTATCTCAATAGATATTATGGATAGTTCGCAAAAAACAACGGCAACGACAAGTGAACAAAGGTCTACAACATCAACAGATCATGTGCCACAGTCAATAACAACAACACCAATAACAACAACCACAACAACAAGTCAAAGTAATGTGCCACAAAGTTTAACAAATTTTAGTTTAAGTGATCAAGATGAAGAGGAAGACATCGAAGAAGAAATTGAAGAGGCCTTAGAAATGAGTGAAGAATTAAAAGATTCTTTACCGGGACCTAGTAAAAAATTAGGTCATGATAGAAAACCATTAACCGATCAATTGTTTGGTATAGAATTTTCCGAATCTTCTAGTGAAGTTAGTCCAGAACGTAGGGATTTACAAATAAGTAAAAGTTTAAAATCCACCAGTGATGATGATCAATTTAAGATAGATAATGATCAGTTATCAGGTGGTAAATTGGCACAACATTTTGTTTTAGATGATGATGATGAAAAAAGTGGAGATCTGGAGGATATCAGCTTACCAATGGAAAAACGTATTGTACACTCTAAACACGATTCTAGCGACTTTGAAGGTGATAAAAATTTAGAATCACAGGAGGACAGTTTAACAAATCAATCTACGGCCGATGATGTATCCGAATTGCAAGAAGAACCTAAACATGATACAGAAGAGTCTACACATAGTAAAGATAGTAAAACACTAGAAGAATCTGAGCAAGCCTTAAGGGATATAGCCACAAAAGAAACTTTCGAGACTACTAAAGCAAGCAAATCTTTAGAAAATTCAGAGAAAAAATCTCTTACACAAGATTCTTATCAAAGGATTTCTATGGTCACTAGTCCTGCGCATTCCAAAAGTCCTAAATCGGAGAATCGTAAGGTTAACATACTCTCCTTGCCCGAATTATTTGAAAATCCTGACATTAAACCCTTATCAGGAGCTTCTTCTGAACACAGTGAAAAGGATAATTCTATAGAAGAAATAATAGCTTCTAATCATTCAATAGAAATGACTTTTGATGAGCAAAATCTAAGCTCTTTAAATCCCAGTTTTGTTGTAAACAATGAAAGTTTAATAAATGAATTATTGTCAGAAACGCCGAAAAAAGTCAAAGACCAAGAAGAGCAGGAAATCTCTAAAAAAAATTCGAAAACTACTAGGAATTTATACGTAAATCAGGAGGCACTTAAAGATATTGTAAAACCACAAAACGAGAGTAGTGTAGAATTAATAAATAACTCTCCAAAATTACAAAATGTGATTGTAAGGCAAGGAAATATCATGGATACTGAATTGAAAGAAGAAATATCAGAAACAATAAAAATTTTAACAGAGGATGTTGAGGATTTATTTAATTCTGAAGAAAATTTGAGAAAAATTGACAAACATGATGATACTATTAAAGAAATTAATTTATCACAAGTGGATAGTGGTGGAAACTTTTTGAAAATCTCTCCAAAAGTACAAAATGTAACAACAACTAAAGAAAATCTAACAGAACTCGGATTACAGAATGAAATACAAGTAATTTCACATATACAAAAAGTGGAGAGTAGTGGTGACTTTAAAAATTTAACAGAAGATGGCCGAAATGTGAATACCTGCCAAGAAACTATCAACAAAACTGAATTTGTGGAAGTTAAGACTATCGGAGAAGTTTTAAAAAACTCTCCAATTTTAGAAAAAACCCCAGAAAATCCAAGAAAATCTGAATATTCTGATCCAGATTATAGTGCAGACCTTTTAGAACAAACTCTGCGATCGGAAATAATAACCGACTTAGATGATAGTCTACAAGAACAAGAAGAAAAACCAACAACTTCCACTAATTTTGAAAAGAATTTACGAAAAACCTTAAACATAACCATCCAATCACAACAGCAACAAGAAAATAAAGAAAATATACAACCAGAAAATTGGAATAGCCAGAGAATAACTTGGGAAACTCTACAAATAGATACTGAAAATGCTAGAGTTGGCGAAGAAGACGATGAAGAGACTTCTTTACAATTAATGAAATTAAGAATTATGGCCATGAAATTGCAACCTAAAGATATACCCGTCGCTCCCTTATCGCCCACAGAAGAATCTGCCAATCCTTTGGATTCAAACTCACAAGTTAAACCCATGGAACGTGTTTCTTTAGTAGAATTTGCCAAAGATGTTTTAGAAGACATTACCGAAGAAAGTGAACGTAATTCTTTATCCACACAAGATGAACAAAATTCATTAACACATGAAAAATCAAATGCCAATACCCTAACTTCCAAAAGTGATAAAACTTTACACAACGAGTCAGAAAACTCAAATTCTATAGTAAGTTTAAATATGATACGAATGTTGGAACATAAAGTAGGAGAATTACAACAAATGTTGGCTGACAAAGATGCCTGTCTGGCGTCGTTAAATCTGCAATTAGAAACTAGCAATAGAAGAGATTCAAACGCCAATAACTCCACTGAACTCTTGGGTTCGGGTAGAGATTCTAGTTCTCTTATAACCAATTCAACAGAATATAGAACATTACAAGAAGACTTTGGACAACCGGTAATATAAATAAAACAATATTTGTTATAACCTAATTTTATTTAATTGTTTTCCAGACAATGGATATTTATATGGAACTTTCAAAACGTGATGAATTAATAGCCAAACTTACAGATTCTCTACAGCAATCCCTAATAGCTAGAGAAAATCTACAAACTGAAAGTGAAAAACTTTCTCAAGAAATTTTACTTTTACGTAAGCAACTAACAGAAGCTACGGATTCTTTAAAGAAACCCTTTTGGCCTCGCGATCAAGAAAGTAATTATGGTCAAAGAATTTCGGAAATTTCTATGGATTTAATTAGTGAATCAGACGATGATTTAGATCGTCTTTATCTAACCGATAATGAAGAGAAATTTTCACGCAATTCCCGCGAAAGACAATTATCAATGCCTCGTCAATATGACTATGCCAATAGTGATGTTGAGGCACCGTGCGACTCTACACCATTTAGCAAACAAATCGAACAATTTCAAAAATATTTAACACCCAGTGAAGTGCGTTTGTTTTTTATGGTCCAAAAGAAGTTCGATGATTATTTATGTCAAGAATTGGAAAAATGTAAATTGAAATATGATCAAGAATTGAAAATTGCTATAGACCAGTGGGATACAGAAAAGCGTGAAAAAGATAATGAAATACAAAGATTAATACTGCAAAGGCAGGAACGGGATTGTAAACATAATCAAGAAATGGAAGACTTAAGAAAATATTTTGAAACTAAATGTGCTGATTTGGAAAAGCAGTAAGTAAAGAAAATATACTAATTAATTCAAAAATATTTAAAAGGGTCATTAAATTGGGGTTTTTTATTACTAAAAGTTTTAATAAGATGAAAACTATTGGTTGGAAATGTTTTCAAATTAAGACGAATATATCCTCAAGGATCACATCATATCCAAATTTTAAACTGAGCGTTCATAATCATATGATATATTGCCGGTGAAATCAAAATATTATTGTGAATTCGATATATTCAACTCCTCTTATATTTTTTAATTTAGTTAAGGAGATGTTTAACAACTCTAAACAAATTAGAAGGAAATCTTTGGAATGTCCAGAATTTTTATGAATAAGTACGACAAATTTAAAAGCAAATGTTCCAAATGGTGGGATTTTAAGAAAAGATTCAAGGATTGTGAGACATATCTCCTCTAAAATTTTTTTTCTAGGTTAGGTTTATATTAAGTTGAATGGCAGTCCGCCATAAGGCAATTACTCCAGAGTCTACATAGTCCGTTGCTAGATATTCTAAGAAACTGTTTTTCAGATATCTGAGTCGCCGCTCCTTCATTCCTAGGCATTCACAGATTATATGCTGCACTGTTACCTCTTCTTTGGCACCGTTGCTCCTACAGTAAGAAGTGCGCCATTAAAAAGTGTAACACTCATTTTTCTTAATAACTTTTATCACCTTTTATTAAAATAACTTTTCTTTGGATTTTTTTATTATTAGTTTACAGTGGAGAATCAAAGGCAAGTGCACAAAAAAAATTCAAAATAATCCGTTGTGGGCTTATAAAAAAATTGCACCATAATTACAGATGACCAGGCAATGTGTTTCCAGAGTAGTCAAAAATTAAATAAGGACCTAATAATTGAAAGAAAGCCTGGAACGGGTAAAGCAAAGGGACGCAGGAACGAAACCAAATCCAAAAAGATGGAGAAACTATTGACGGCGATTCCAAACATTTCTGGTCCCGAAGTGGCACGATGCGTGCAATGTTCGAAAACTTTTGTTCGCAGAGTTAAAGCAAACGTTGGGCTCAAAACATCTAAAGTTCAGAAAGTTCCTTACAGCAATGCTGAGAAGAACGTTGATTTTATAAACGAACTAAACTTCTATGTGTTACATTTTTTTAGTGGCGAAGTCTTTAATATCTACGTGATTAAACACAGGGTTCATCCATCCGGCCTATCGGATGATACTCATTGAGGCATCCTATAATCATGCTGGTTATCCTTTGCCAAAATTAAAACTCTTCTTCCTCCTTGTTATGGGCAACGAACGTGACAAGAATCTCTACAAAAATCATAATGGATTTTTGGACTTCCAGTGGGACTTCCTATAAGCAATAGGACTGTCCGTTTGCCAAAACACTCTCCGCGGGAGAGGCAACGGGTTCGATATACATCAAGGCCGTCCCATTTCTTTTTTGTCCCCCTTTTCGATATATCCGCAATCAAAACGAAAAACTTCACCAGGATAATCAGGACACCAGTTTGTGTCGAATCCCCAACTGACTCAGAACTATTTCTCCCACATTCATCAGCCAACTCCTCCATCTTATCATATTGGACCAAATCCGCAATACTGTTCACGAATGTGCTAAAAATTTATGGATCCATATTTCGATCCATTATTATCCGTGCGGCGTTTTTATACATAGACTTCTGTTAAAGTACTCGAGAAAATAAAAATGTCGTTACCGATATTGCCCGTGTTGTGGACACAGGGTTGCCACTTATTTGAAATATTTGCAATATAACAAATATCGAAAAAACTCACACACCCCTCAATTAATTAAAAAAAAGTTGGTCATGGTCAGACATGTTTTTTTTCCTTTAGAGTTAGATGCGTCTACAGAAAAGCTTTCATTTGATACCCAATTTGTCTATTTTTCTACGAAATTATAAGAAATAAATTTAAAAAACAAAAAATTGGGTAATTTTTGACCCCACTTTTTAATCCTGGACATGGCATTGGGCCGCTATAAAAAAATACGTGTACATTATCTTTTCTCCTCTATCAAATATCCGCCTTTCGGCCCATATGAGTTGGCGTACTAATTTTCGAATATGCTTAAGAGAAAATTTTTGGGGGACATTTGTACACTGATAGAAATAAACCTGTGAAAATAAAGGATTGAGCTACTAAAAATTTGTTAAAAATAGCCTTGTAGAAAAAACTGCTGAAATGAGATTTTTTGCTAAATACTAGTAAAATAAGAACAGCTAAAATTAAACTGTTTAATTTGCAGAATTTTAGGTTTTTTGGAGTAAACTTTTAGTTAATTGAAAATGACAAATTAAACTGTAAAACTGCATAAAATTTTGCTAAATATTAGTAGACTAAAAACAAAGACTTCAATCCCGCATTCTATTTTTAATTCTGATTGACTATGGAATGACTGAATTCTCAAACTTCAATTTTACACGTCAGTTGAAGTCTTAATTGGTCTCATTCGATTTCATTTAAAGACTTTAACCATTTTTTCAACATTCGATTTGTTCAATCACTAAATTCGATCGATACACTAATAGAAAAAAGTCCGTAAAAAATTTAGTTAAAACTACTAAAAATTAGTTAAAAATGATGCTGCAGAAAAAAACTGCAAAATTAGCAGATTATTTTTGCTATATATTAGTAATATAGGAACAGCAAAAATAAAACTGTTAAATATACAGAATTTTAGTTATATTTGGGTTAAATTTTTGTAAATGGAGAATAGCAAATTAACTTGCTAAAATCAGCAAAAAATTTTGCTAAGATTAGTAGCCTAAAAATGATCAAAAAATTAAAAATTTTCGAAGTTTTTGTTTTGATTTTTTTTTAAATGCAAATAAAAATCGAGCCTGTTGAAAACAGCAGTTTACAATTTTTTAGCAAATATTTCTGCTGATTTTAGCAGAATAAACTGCTATTTGAATTCAACTTAATTTAGCTTCAAAATAGCAAAAATTTTGTAGATTTAACAGTTTATTTTTGCTATTTTTCGTCTACAAATATTTAGCAAAATTTTCTGCAGATTTTACAGTACAATTTGCTATATTCAATTAACTAAAAGTTAGCCTAAATATAACTAAAACTCTGTAAATTTAACAGTTTTAATTTTGCTGCTCTCATTTTACTAGTATTTAGTTAAAACCAAGGTTGGTTACCGTTATCGTTATAATACCGTTATCGCTAAAATACCGTTTCAAATTGAATACCGTTACCGTTATCGATACCTCTAAAAAAATTTCTAAATACCGTTATCGTTACTGATACCGTTATTTTTATGGGTAGTTACCGGTATTTTACCGTCATTTATTATTTTATATAAAAAATACAATTTTTTTATTTTATAATCTTGAATGTTTTTTTTACAAAAAATTTATAGATAATAATTTTACTTATTAAAACTACCAGTATTGATTTTATAGCTTAAAATCTGTATTTTCAGTACTTAAAATTAAAAATATGCCATGTTTTTACTTGTTTTATATGTTTTAACATAATTTTTAATACCGGTACGTACCGGTATTGCTGTTTCGATAACGTTACCGAAACAGTCTTAAATACCGTTACCTTTACCGTTACCTCAACAAACGAAATCTGATACCGTTACCGTTACCCTTACCGTTATTCGTTTCGGTAACCAACCTTGGTTAAAACATCTGCTAATTTTAGCAGTTTTTTATGCAGCATCATTTTTAACTAATTTTTAGTTCTTTTTTCTGCTATTTTTACAGATTTATTTCTATGAGTGTAGGAATTCAATCGATTTATATTTCATTAAATTGAGTAACTTGGAAACGACATTCCATTTTCTTCATTAGATTTAAAATTTTGAAAACAAACAACTACGTTGTTAGTTTTTATTAAAGGAATTTATATACAAGAAAACTAAATAAAATAATATTGGAATTAACAGTTAAATCATAAAAAAAACAAAAAACAGCTTAAAACGTATCCATACCCCAGCAAAAAAAAAAAAATTGGAAGTAACGCTTTACAAACTACTTTCACTGCTTCACAAGTATCCGTTAGTGTATTTTTACTGCCTTTTTAGAAGTAATTCTAAACAACTTCAAAAAATCACTTCTTTTATTTCTTCCTAAGTATTCATTAGTATATTTTTACAGCTTTTTTAGAATTACTTCTGAACATCATCCAAAAACTCATTTAAGTATTGCTTCTAAAGCATAATTGCTCTAAAAGTGATCCTAAAAAGCATCATTTGGTATTTTTAAACAGGGTTCGATTCCTAAAATTTTTTTTTATTTTTTTTTTTTATTATTTTCAATTAATTTGTGTAAATTTAATATTTTTTAAAAATATGTAAAATAAAAACGAGTAAAAAGGTTAAAGTCGGGCATGCCGACTATAGAATACCCTACACCAGTCTGGGTAAAAGCCAACTAATGTCACCAAAATCAATAGGCTGCGTTATTGGGCCAATATAGGTCTGTGTACCAAATTTCATCAAAATATCTTAATATTTGCGACCTGCAGCGTATAAACAGTATAATTTTGGTAGGACCCTTATATGGGCACTAGGTCTAAACATGGACCGATGTTCATCAAAATCAATAGGCTTCGTCCGTGGGCCAAAATAGGTCTGTGTACCAAATTTCGTCAAAATATCTTAATATTTACGACGTGCATCGTATAAACAATATAATTTTGGGGGGACCCTTATATGGGCACTAGGTCTAAACATAGACCGATGTTCACCAAAATCAATAGGCTTCGTCCTTCGGCTGCCATAAGTCGGTGTACCAAATTTCATCAAAATATCTTAATATTTGCGACCTGCAGCGTATAAACAATATAATTTTGGTAGGACCCTTATATGGGCACTAGGTCTAAACATGGACCGATGTTCACCAAAATCAATAGGCTTTGTCCTCGGGCCAACGTAGGTCTGTGTACCAAATTTTATCAAAATATCTTAATATTTGCGACCTGCAGCGTATAAACCATATAATTTTAGTAGGACCCTTATATGGGCACTAGGTCTAAACATGGACCGATGTTCACCAAAATCAATAGGCTGCGTTACTGGGCCAATGTAGGTCTGTATACCAAATTTTATCAAAATATCTTAATATTTACGACCTGCAGCGTATAAAAAGTATAATTTTGGTAGGACCCTTATATGGGCACTAGGTCTAAACATGGACCGATGTTCACCAAAATCAATAGGCTGCGTTATTGGGCCAATATAGGTCTGTGTACCAAATTTCATCAAAATATCTTAATATTTACGACCTGCAGCGTATAAACAGTATAATTTTTGTAGGACCCTTATATGGGCACTAGGTCTAAACATGGACCGATGTTCACCAAAATCAATAGGCTGCGTTATTGGGCCAATATAGGTCTGTGTACCAAATTTCATCAAAATATCTTAATATTTACGACCTGCAGCGTATAAACAATATAATTTTGGTAGGACCCTTATATGGGCACTAGGTCTAAACATGGACCGATGTTCAAAAAAATCAAACTTGTTCGTCCTTGGGCCAACATAGGTCTATGTACCAAATTTCATCGAAATATCTTAATAGGTGCGACCTGTAGAGTGCGTACAAGATTGCATGGACAGACAGACAGACGGACGGACGGACGGACGGACGGACGGACGGACGGACAGACGGACATCGTTAAATCGAAATAAAAAAAAATTCTGAACCGATCGGTATACTATAAGGTGGGTCTACGACCAATATTTTTTGGTGTTACAAACATCAGCACAAACTTATAATACCCTGACCACATAGTGGTGTAGGGTATAATAATGAAAACTTGCTTTTTATGCGCTTATGAAAATAGTACTGAAAACAACACTGAAATGCAGTGCACCTTTTGCACTTGTTTAAAAAGTACTTTTATTGAAGATAATAAAGCATAATATCTCGCAATGACAAAGTAGTATTTTAATGCCAGTCAACTTTCATATCAAAGAATAGCTCAGCGGTAGGGAACTAGAATAGCAATCATGAGGTCGCAAAAAAATGGGGGGCAAAAAACGGAGGAACACAGTAAGATGTAAGTGTGGGTACTCAAATTAAAGGAAATTGTTTCACGATTTAAAAAATGTTATTTTTTTTTAATCCATAAAACGTAGCCCTAACTAGAGCCATTTTAGTCCTTTAAGACTAACTAACAACGTAGTTGTTTGTTTTCAAAATTTTAAATCTAATGAAGAAAATGGAATGTCGTTTCCAAGTTACTCAATTTAATGAAATATAAATCGATTGAATTCCTATACTCATAGAAATAACTGAAAATGATTAAATTTTTTTGTATGGTAAAATGGTACTCAAATGATAGAAAATGTTCCCCCACGACTTCAAAAATTAGTTTTTTTTTTCAATAATCGATAAACGCATTAAAAATTTAGACATTTACATAAAAAAATAAATATTCTTTTACAAAAGAATTTTCCCCGCGGCGCAATAACAGTATATCACTTCTCAAATTGCATTTTCCATCAAAAAGTTACATTTTTATATCATCTAAAAAGTTTGGGTATACCTAACAATAAAAAAAATTAAATAAATTTTGCCTGCGGCGCAATTCAACTATATCAGTTCTGAAATTGCATTTCTCATCAATAAAGAGTTGACTCCTTTTGTCACTTCTACTTCCAACTGCCTTTTGTGTTCCAAATTTTCAAAATAATCAACAAAAAATTGACATTTACAGGGTTTTACCAAAATTAAAATATTGTGATTTTAGACTTTTTTAATTTTTCGAAGGTCTAAAATTTAACAAAGTGCCTCTAATTCGATTCACGTCCAACGGATTAGTAAAAAGAACTTCATTTTTGAAATCGTGAGAAAATTTCCTTTCATTTGAGTACCATTTTCGTTCATATTAATATTTTACTTTTTTGGACCCCCCCCCTATTGGTCGAAAAATGGCTCTAGTTAGGGCTACGTTTTATGGATATAAAAAAATAACATTTTTGGAATCGTGAGACAGTTTCCTTTGATTTGAGTACCCACACTTACATGTTACTATGTCCCCCCGTTTTTTGCCCCCCACGGGCTCCCGGGGCCGAGCCCTTCCCAAAATTAATTTCGGTTTTTTCTTTTGTAATTCCAGAGGGGGTCATGTTTTTATTTTTTTATGCCGAAGTTTTTTTTTAAACTTTTAATTGATGAAAAAAGCTTCCTTTGCACTTGTTCAAAAAGTACTGAAAAAATGTTTAAGTGGGAGTACTCCTCTACTAAAATCATTAATGTTTATGTTAATTAGAAGTACATCTAGATCATTAATTTTAGTGCTTTTTCTACTGATTCGGCATCTCTTTTTTTGCTGGGACGGTGTTTAAGCATTGGAATACACAAAATAGAATTATAAATAGTATTTTAACAATTTCAACATTTAAATTTCAGTAAAGGGTATGATTTTAGACAACAGTTTATTGAAGAGATTTATATACACAAAAAAAAATAATCTCGTACTTCCAATACAAAAAATTAAATTTTTTTCATATAATTTAACTTTAAAGAATTAACGCTATTAACATTTTGTTAGAGGCTCTTAAATGAGCACATATCCTTTCTCTTTTGCATTTATTCACTTAAGTTTTTATAGATTGAATTATTTATTCGAAGGAAATAAATATACTTCCACAAAATTAGAATGTTAAGTTTTAATTCAGTACGCTATGATTTTGCTGCAATTGTTATTAATTACTTTTAAGTTTATTATTTTCCTTATTCATTATTGTGAATCGCATTTAATTAGTCGTTTTATTTGTACAAAAATCCGCGTGGGAAATCGTTTTCCGAAGAAGAAATTGGAAAAATAAAGACATATAAAGAAGAGATATGGGAATATCAAAAGTCATAAGAATGGGTTCCAGTTATGGCACCATTAAAATACCAGGACGTATATCTTCTCTAAGTGATAAACAAAATCGAGATATTCTTCGAAAAGCAGGCACATACCATCTATCCGCTTCCGAAATAAAAATAATTTGCCGCTAAATATGTAACCCAGACGTGTAAGACAAATTCTACAAACGAGTAAAAACGTTGAATGGATTAGATTTGACTAAAAAATTAAATTGAGCTCTCACATTCCATTTTTTAACAGGACAATGCACCAATCCATAGAGCTCGAGTTGTTTCTGAGTAGTTTTCTCAAAAAAAACGAAGCAACAATGACATGGCCAGCCCTCAGTCCTGATCTTAATCTTGTTGAAAACATATGGAGAATACTTTCTAATAGGGTTTACAGACATGGACGTCAATTTAACAATTTATGGTATGGAATGAAATCGACATTTCCGAATTTCAAAAATTGATGCATTCTATGCCACGAAGAATGGAAGAGATTATTCGAGTGTCCGGGGGACACACCATTATTAATTGTTACTTAGGTTTTTAAAGAAATAGCTTTAAAGAGTGTTTAACGATTTTGGTAGTAATTTTTGTTCCTTTTGAAATTTCATTTTGTTAGTTAGTATTAAAATATACGGGCCTGTTCTGTATTTCAACCTCGGGTGAAAGTGAAAATTTCATAAATTTTTTTTTCTGAATTTCATTTGGTTTCATTTAAGCTACATTCACAGTGATGGAGTACTCCAATCTACAGAGTGGATTTTGTTCCTTTCTTTTTCGCACTTACATATTTTTTGTATCATGCCATCTCTATTTTAGTACACTCCACTCTGCAGAGTGGTGTACTCCATCACTGTAAATGTAGCTTTAGAATTTAAGTGAATTAGAATAGTACACTCACAATATTTTTTCCTTAAAATCAACCGAATATGTACATTAAAACAATTGAAAATAAGTTAAAAAAAGGACTACCCACTTTTCGTTCAAAACAATTGTATTTTGTCGTTTATTTTTAATTGTTAATTTATTAACTGGCAAAGTCGGTAAAAATAATAGATTTCTCTTTTATTTTAAAATTAATCGTATTATAACAACTGATTGTTTTTAACAGAAAATTTTGATTGAATATTTTAATTTCTACCGAAAGTCCGTATTTTGTGTATTTTATTTATTGAATGACTGATAGAAAAAGTTAAAAAATATATTTCTTTGTAATTTAACGACTTATTCAGTTGACACAATTTTACTGATTTACTTTTTAAACAACTGTTGAACTTTTACGGTAAAGTTATTGTGAGTGTATATTTTACATATGTTTAGGAATGACAAAAATTGAATGTCATTCCCAAATTGTCAATCAAATTATACAAAATCGAATGATTGATTGAATTCCCAAATTGTCAATCTAATGCGTTGAATTCAATGATTGACAAAATCGAATGAGATAAATTGATTGAATTCCTCAAAAATGATTGAATTCCAAAGAATGAAGCCTTTGCGAGTGGTTAAAAATAAATTCAATCGATTTAGAAGGAAATCGAATGGTACTATTAGGGACTTCATTCCAAATAGAATTCATTCTTCGAAGCTCTGACCAAAAATAGCGAAAACAAACTGTTATATCTGTATTTTTGTTATTTTTAAATCAAATTTAGTTGAATGCAAATATCAGTCTATCCTGCTAAAATCAACAGAAATATTTGTTAAAAAATAGTAAACTGCTGATTTCAGAAGGCTATATTTTTATTTGAATATAAAAAAATCGAAAAAAAAACTGAAAATAAAATTTTTTTGTCTATTAAGTTAAGTATTTAGCAAAATTTTTTTTTTGATTTTAGCAGGTTAAATTGTTACTTTTTATTAACTAAAATGTAACTCAAATATAACTAAAATTCTGTATAGTTAACAGTTTGATTTTTGTTGTTCCTATCTTACTAATATTTAGCAAAATTAATGTGCTAATTTCAGCATTTTTTTTTGTCAATGTAATTTTTAAATAATTTTTAAGAGTTTTAACTAAAATTTGACAGATTTTTTCTATTAGTGTATGGGCACTAGGTTATAAACATATTCCGTTTTCAATACTAAAATCAATAGGCTTCGTCCTTGGGCCGATTTAAATCGATGTACCATATTTAATCAAAATATCTTAATATTTGCGATCTATATTAAAGGCGGACGGACGGACAAAAAGTTACTATGAGTCGATCGGTATACAAAGAAATTTTGATTTTGTGTATATTCTTTGTAGGCCGAAGCTTGGTGCCATAGTGTTACAAGCCTGTAAAACCTTAGAACTTCACAGTTGAGGTGATTGCAGAAACGTGATATTTTAACTCGTTGTAATATGGCACCCAACGATTCCCAGTAGCAAAAAATACTAGTTCAAAACCAGTTATGTACTAGTTTATTTGAACCAGGCAACTAGTACGAGTTCTACCGCCTCTCCATACAAACAACTGTAGAATTTAACATGGAGATGTCATAGGAATGGGGGCAATTGTCGCCTAACTCCCACTTTGGTACTAGTTGTGGAACTAGTTTGAAAATTATAATTTAAGGACGAAAATATGGAGAACAACTGGTGCTATTGTAACACTCGCAGAACCAGTTCTGAAGTGATTCTTTGGAAATAGTACTGAACTAGTTGATTAAGACCTGAATTATATAGATAAAAACTAAAGAGTTTTCTTTGATGAAACGTAGATTAGACCGATAGTTTCCTCTTACTGAGATAATTAGGTCCATTTACCTAACGGAATTTAAAATATTTTATGTTTACGATTTCTAATCGCAATAAAAAATGTTAGTGTTTATTTGAAAACTCAGACTATATTATTAAAAACAAATGTAAACAAAACTAGAATTTCAAAACTCTTATTAAAATTCCATCTTTTGAAAGAGTCTCTGAAAACAAAACAGTAAGTACACAAATGGTTCAAAATTATTGTTTTAGGAAGAAAAATAGAAAGCTATATTGGTACTTATGAGAAATTTATCAAACTAGTTCTGGAGTGACTCTTTGGCACCAGTATTGTACCAGTTGATTTTCACCTAAATTTAATTCACAATTAAAAATTTAAGTATTTATTTCCAAACTCTGATTTTTTTTATTAAAAACAAATGTAAATAAAATAAGAATTTCAAATCTCGTATTTTAATTTTGTAATTTTTTAAACAGGTCCCACATAGATGGGGTTTAACTAGTACACAACTAGTACAAACTGGTTATTTTGAGAACAAGTTTCGTAATACTAGTCAAAAAACTAGTACTTTTTAGAACCAGTTCGACCATTTGCTACTGGGTTCTTTCGAAAAATTCTTTCTATAATCTACATAGATATCGTTGATTCCGAATTTCATATTTTTTTCTAAATAAAGTTAAAATCCAATCATCTCATTTTTTTTAGATATTCTGATGATGTTTTCTCCCAAAAATCTCAACGTCATGGCATGACATCATCTTCAGCATCAGAATGTTCCGATCAAGAGCAATTAGCAGAAGATCTTAAAATATCGCTACAACCCAAGTCCAAAGAATCATCGCCGCGCAAACGGTCAAAGGCTGAACTACTATTGAGTCCTTCCCATCGTCAAATGACACCAGGAAACGAAGTATTTAATGATGAGTTGGTCACCAATCAGGGTTCTCAAGTGAGTTTCATTTGCTTAAATTCCTTTCATTAGGTAAAAGATGTTATAAATTCATATTTATTCCTCCTTACAGTTGGCTTTAGAAATCACTGAATTAAAGACATTTTATCAAACTAAAATTCGTGAAATTCAACGTTTTCAGGATGATAATGTTAAAAAGTTAACCGATCGTGTAAAGTATTATGAATCCAGATATCCTGAGGATGAATTTATGGTAAGTTTTATTTTATAAAAATAAATAACTTTAATGTTGTTTTAAAAACTTTACAAGGCATGCTTTTAATTAAGGCTGATGCGTATATAAAAACCAACACAAAACTAATTTCATTTCTTATTAAACAAATCATGCTTTTTAATTGGTGAGGGAATTATATTTAAAATACAAATTATAATCTTTCATTGCATACAAATCGATACACATATTAAATCATAGCAGGTATAAAAATTAAGGAGTACTTCAAAAGCATAACTATTTTATCTACATCCAATAAAGAATGTACAAAAATAATAAAAATACAACAACACATAGAGACCTCAGGCAAAACCATAGTTTTCTACTGAAAATTTATTAAATTTAAAACGGTATAGGTACTTTCTTATTCTATGATGGATACGCCAAATTTAAACTATTTTTGGGTTGTATTCTTTTGGAGCTGGTCGTAATTCAAAATTTGGCATTTCTATTAAAAAAATTCTGAATTTTTTTTCATATTAAAAAGCAAACGGTTTCTTGTGTAGCCTTTTTTTGTGCTTTATTCAAAATTCAACATTTATATGCTTTACTGCAAGCAACGAAATCCCGACATTTCGCCATTCACCACTCTAAAAAACAATGAAGAAAAGCTTATAGACGTTAAATTTTTAGAGAATGTACTTATTTATTAGAGCTAACTATGTGCGCTTTATTCAAATTTGAACATCGTTAAACTTTCCTTCATTGTTTTTTCAGAGTGGTGAATACCTAAAACGGCATTCACACCTTAATCTTAAACACGTGTTTAGCTAAAACAAGTGTAAAAGAATAAAGAACTGTTGTAATAGAATAAAGAGCTAAAATACGTGTTATAGCTAAACACGTGTTTAAGAATTAGGTATGAACGCAGCCTAAATCTCAAAATTTCTACTAACAATGTTTCAATGGATTTGTTAAATGTAGTCTACAACATTTGCTATTGTTTTACACATTTCGTTCCTAATGTATTATATTCCAAAACTTTTAAATGGTATTGTTATTTGCGCGAGTCAGCTTGGGCGAAGTACCACTCGTTCGAAAATCTTAAAGACCCATGTACCCATATGATCAATATAATAGATACATTAAAATTTTTTTCTAATTTAATTCTCGTTGCCTATATTTTTAAAGATCAAAATAGTGGATAAATTCACCCAAAAATGCGAGGAGATTGTTCAGAAAATGGTGCAGAATAAAATAGCGTGACGTCTGTTTTTTTATTTTGTCACTTGTTTTAAGTAGGCATGGCTTTTAATGAAACATAATCGATATCGACCTTCTATCAATTTACATAGTAACATTTAGGGAGTACTGATCAGTTCTGTAAAAACTGTGTATTTTTGAAATTCCTATAATATTTCCTTAAGTGTTGCATTATTTTTTTCTACAAATGGTCTCCAGACTTAAAATGACAGTGCCTTAAACATGACTAAATTTTTCTTTGTTTGTAGCGATTTTAAAATAAAGTTAACAACACTGAAATTTAAACACAGAATGCTTTAACTATAACGTAAAAAATGTTTGACTGATTTGTTATATCGCGGTAAGTATAGAATAAGGCCATTAATTTTAAAGTTTCAGTGTTGTTAACTCAATTTTAAAATCGCTAAAAACAAAGAAAAATCTGGTCATGTTTAGGCGCTGTCATTTTAAGTCTGGAGACGATAAAGATAATGCAAGATTTAAGGAAATTTTATAGAATTTCCAAAAATATAGATCCGACCAGCGCTCGCTAAATTTTACTATGTAATTTGATAGAAGGTCGATAACGCTTATTTTTCATTAAAAGCCACGCCTTCTTAAAACAAATAACAAAATAAAAAAACGGACATTACGTTAAAATTCTGCACCATTCTCTTTTTCAACTTTGAGCCGCATGCAAAAACTGAGATCGCATTTCCCTTGCCCAATACTCTTATTTCAAAGTCTACGAGATGTTAGTGATAGATGATGTAAACATTCATCCATAGATGGGCACAAGTGCATTAAGTACTAACGAAATTTCCAAAATTTATTTCCACAGATGACTCACTATGACTTCCCTGTTCCAAAACCGTTGTCCGTTTTCATTCAACTCATTCAGTTTTCGAGATATGAGCGATATACCAAATAAAAGCCATTTTCTCTCTACGAGGCTTAGTTTTCGAGAAAAACGCGATTTTAAAATCTAGAAATGCAAGTCAAAATTTAGTTTCGGTATCGGGGTATTGGTAGTGGGTTTTGACCTTTGGTGCAGTCATATTTCCTCTAGCTCTTCTAGTTTGGGAGCTATGGATGATTAAAATTTTGTTTTAGCGATTTTCGCACAAATTTTTCCACAGGTGACTCACAATGACCTCCTTGTTCCAAAACCGTTGTCCGTTTTTATTTAATTCATTCAGTTTTCGAGATATGGACGATATACCAAACAAAAGCCCTTTTCTCTCTACGAGGCTTAGTTTTCGAGAAAAACGCGATTTTAAAATCTAGCAATGCAAGTCAAAATTTAGTTTCGGTATCGGGGTATTGGTAGTGGGTTTTGACCTTTGGTGCAGTCATTTATCCTCTAGCTCTTCTAGTTTGGGAGATATGGACGATTAAAATTTTATTAAAGCGATTTTCGCACTAATTTTTCCACAGATGACTCACAATGACCTGCTTGTTCCAAAACCGTTGTCCGTTTTCTTTTAACTCAATTTATTTTTTCACAGATGATTCATTATGGCTTCCTTCCAAAAATTGGGTCATCTGTGAAAAAATTAAAGCGAAAATCGCTTAAATAAAATTTTAATCGTCCATATCTCCCAAACTAAAAGAGCTTGAGGAAAAATATTTGCAAGAAATGTCAAAACCCACTACCAATACCCCGATACCGAAACTAAATTTTGACTTGCATTGCTAGATTTTAAAATCGCGTTTTTCTCGAAAACTAAGCCTCGTAGAGAGAAAAGGGCTTTTATTTGTAATATCGCTAGTATCTTTAAACTAAATGAGTTAAATGAAAACGGACAACGGTTTTGGAGCAGAGAAGAAATATTGGCGATTTTTTCTAATTTTTTGTCGATTTTCACAAATTTTTACGAGTTTTTAAACTTTGGAAATTTTTCCGATTATTTCCAATTTTTGAAATTTTGACGATTTTGGTAATTTTTTCAAATATTGACAATTTTTTCAAGGCGATTTTTTCCAAATTTTTACGATATTTTGCAATTTTGGCGAATTTTTCTAATTTTTTTTCAATTTTGACTATTTGGGCAATTTTTTCAAATATTGCCGATTTTTTTAAGTTATGACGATTTTTTTAAAACTAATTATTTAAAATTTTTCAACTTTGGCAATTTTAAAAATTTTTCCAATTTTTGACGCCTTTTTGAAATTTTGACGATTTTGGTAATTTTTCAAATATTGACAATTTTTCACGACGATTTTTTCAAAATTTTTACGATATTTTGCAATTTTGGCGATTTTGTCTAATTTTGGCGATTTTGTCTAATTTTTGACGATTTTTTTTTTAAATTTTGACCATTTGGTCAATTTTTTCAAATATTGACGATTTTTTCAAGTTAGGACTATTTGAATTTTTAAATTTTGGAAATTTTTCAAATTTTGGCGATTTTTTCTAATTTTGAACGATTTTTTTTAATATGGCGATTTTTTATAATTTGGACGATGTTGATAAATTTTAAAGATTTTTTAAAATTTTGTCGATTTGGCGATTATATAATCTATAGTTTTCCAAGTTTTGCATTTTTATTTTTATTTTTGCCATTTTTTTAAATTTTTTCCAATTTTGGCAATTTTTTTTTAATTTTTGACGATTTTCTAAAATTTTAGAATTTTTTTTATTTTGGAGTTTTTCTCACTTTTGACATTTTTTTTTTTAATTTTGGCGATTTTTGTTGTTTTTTTTTCTAATTTAAAATTTTTTTTTGTTTTGCCGATTTTTTCTGATATTTGAAACTTTTTTTCAAGTTCAGCGATTTTTTACATTCATGTAATACCGTTAACGTGCCTATTCCTACGAGAGGTCTGCTACTCTTAGTTGTGACTGTATTCCCCATGTATTTGTTATTGCAAAGTCACAATAAATTATATTTATTAAAATTTTCGCTTGAAAACTTCAAAAAAATTAAGAATTGGTATCGACACAATCATAAAATTGACAAATAAAATCTGAATTTTTTGAATTTTGTTGTTGCTTTGTATGAAAAGTTGTGACTCTGTCTTAAAAATAGTCTTATGCCTATTCCTACTTAGTCAAAAGTAGGAATAGGCACCTAAAATGCACAAATATACACATAATTATTGTGAAACATGACGAGTGCAGTAGTATTGAAAACTACTATAGTACTTAGTAAGTACCATAGTACTTAGCAAGTACCAAAGCTACTTAACAAGTACCAAAGCTACTTAACAAGTACCATAGTACTTAGCAAGTACCAAGGGTACTTAACAAGTACCAAATGTACTTAACAAGTACCATGCTACTTAGCAAGTACTAAAGTGTCTTTAGTACGATACTAACCTTAGTAAAAAAATGTATTTATTGCGATAACTTTTGTAAATAGAAACTGTTGTGCTTGATATTTTGCAAAAACAGTTTTTAGAGGTCACCCCATATTATACTGAAAGTTGGACTATGGGGACAACTTGGAAAGCTATGCTGCCATATAAAATTTTTCGAAAGTCGCGATTTTAACGTATAGGCCGCTACAGATGAAGCCATTTTTTTTTTGTTGAAATATTTCCTTTTAATTGCTCGCTGAACACATCCTTTACCCAAAATAGAAGATTCACATGGTTTCCTAGTGCACATTAGAGTGCTCTAAGCTTGTATGGAGGAAAATAAATTTAGAATTTTTGACCGGGCTACCCCCTGGAACTATTTATTTGGGTGTAAAACTACGTCCCCCAAATCGGACATCGGGAAGACGTGCCGCATCGGCCCTAAAGTTTGGAACACGGATTACAGGGAGAAAATATGACTTCTTGTGCATTTTCTCGAAAACATTGATATTTGAAAACTAATTCGAATTAAAAATACTTAAGAATCGTGATTAAGCGTAAATTCTCATTGTCTGATGTCGCAGGCCACTTAATAAAGAAATTCGGGTCCAAATTTTAAAATTTATTATAATAATCTACTACAGAACAATTTTTTTTTATTCTATAAGTTCCAAGAACTCAGATAAGAATTATTTTTTTAAATTGCGTTTTGCTAACTCTTTTTAAATTAGTGGCAAAAAGGTCGGAATTCTTAAACACTGTTTTCAAATCTACAATTTTAGATTTTTTAAAAGAAATTTTTGAAAACTGAAAAAATTGTAGGAATTCCTTTTTTCATTTGACTGCGGCAGAGATTTTCTTTGGGCGGATTTCGAGAAAGCAGCGATTTTTAGCATTTATTTAGCTTTTAGGCAAGTTTTTATTTTTTATTCTTTTAATTCTACATGGTTTTTGCCGGAATATAACAACACAAGATTAAATACTTCAATCCTGAAAATTAGGGCAAAATACAAATAAATTAAATTGCCCCTGTGTAAGGTCAGGGGCAAAGTGGAACCGGTTGCTCTAGAATCAGTTCTGGAACTAGTTCTGAAACTGATTCTACGTCACCCACACCTTCCATATAGGATCCCAGGAACTGGTTCCGGAACCAGTTCCATGGAATCGGTTGCAGTGGAACCAGTTGTAGAATGGGTGTGGTTGGCTACCGATTGTAAAAAATTTTCCTGGGTACACTCAAAAAAAAAGTCAGTAAAGTCAGCAAAAAATGTTGCTGTGTCAGCAAATTTTTAGTCAGGAGCGTGCTTGCAAAAAAGTTGGTAATTTCAGCAAAAGGTTTGCTGAAAATCAGCGAGCTGATTTTTACCAAAAAAATAGTAATCTTCAGCAAAAGTTTTGCTAACATTTAGTCGACTGCAAATGAAAATCCTTGCTAAAATCACTTAACTTTTTGCTGAATATTAGTAGACTGAAAAAAACTCAAAAAACTTGTAGCGAAATTTTACTTCGCTGAAAATTTAAATACAGAATATGTGTAGAGTTGTGTTTCTTTTTTTGTCATTTCCGTTTCCAGACAAGCTGCGACATCTACATCTTGTCTATCTGGTTGTCGTCCGCGCTATGAATGCGGTTATCAGCACAATTTTTGTAGCAAAATAAATTAGTAAAACATTAGTTCAAAATTAGTTTAGTGCTAAAAAAATATAACTAAATTTTTTGCTGAAAACGGAATTTCAGCAAAAAAATTGCTGAAAACTAGTACACTTGATATACAAGACGTTTTACTAATTTTTCTACTAACTTATTTTTTGAGTCTATCAATGTTTTCGAGAAAATGCACAAAAAGTCATATTACCCCTTGTATTCCGTGTTCTAAAATTCAGGGCCAATGCGGCACGTCTTCCCGATGTCCGATTATCCTAATTTTTTGGCGGACATAGTTTCACACCCAAATAAATATTTCCAAGGGGTAGCCCGGTTAAAAACTAAAAAAAAAATTCCGGTTGCCTTAGAATCAGTTCTGGAACTAGTTCTAGAGCTTCTGGAGCTAGTTCTATAACTTCAACTAGTTCTAGAACTAGTTCTAGAAGTGATTCTCCATCAGTTATATCTTAAGATCCACGGAACGGGTTACGGAACCAGTTCCATGGAATCGGTTCTAGTGGAACCACTTCCAGAACTAGTGTGATTGGCAACCAATTGCAAAAAATTTTCCTGGGAAGACGAATGTAAACAAATACCTTCGTGTTTAATGTTATAAATTTTTCCACCGTGTTCCGTCTACAAAAAGACGGACGGACGGTCGGACAAGAGTAGCCAAATATCCTCAGAAAGAGGTTCTGAAAAAAATCTTACACAACTTGTTTCTTCAATAATGACGTTCTTCATTCAATAATGACGTTCATAAAAAAAAATTTTGGAATTTTCTTTAATACACAATCAAGAAAAAAAGAATAGATGCAGTGATTTTTCTCAAAAATACCAAATTTTGGGGACCGGTAGCGACCCCTAAACCTTAATAATAAAATTAAAAAAAAAATCATATGTTAATTTTTCACGGTGTATATTCGGGCTGACCCATACCAAAATCCAACTTTTGTTTTTTATGAACCAGCCTAATGCATACATAGATAATTTAGTTGGACGAGTTTTAATGAAATTTTTCAGTAAATTAATGAAGTGTTCTTCACAAAGTAGTAAATGAAAAATTTCTTAAACTTGATGAAAAAGCTTCATATATTTAGTGAATCTAGTTTATTGGAACTTTTAATAAATAAAATTTTCACAACATTTTATGAAAAAATCCATTAATTCAATGAAAAGTTTCAATGAACGAGTTATATTGAATCTTCATTGGTGTTATGCTAAAATTCATTAGTATCATGCAGATAATTCTCTCAGAGTAAGATCTTAAAACCTCTTTTTGGCGGTCTTGGACATTTAAAACTTAAATAATATATAAAAAATCAGGACTTTTGAAAATATTTTACACCTTTTAAATTCATGATTTGTTTGTAAGTAAAATTTTAAAAATTCAGCAAATTTTGTTTAATGTTGTACTCTAACTTGCATGTATTGCATTTTGTATTTTCTATTTACAAAAATCAAAACAAAAATTATGGATACACTTGTGCTAACCCCAAATCTACCCAAAATTAAAAAAACAAACTCAAATAAATCCATAACTAAACCAAAAACAAAATACAATCATCTACTAAAAATTCCACCATGAATTCGACCTATGAGATCAATACTACCACTACAACGAATACCGAAGATTTAACACAAATAACCATACGAACTGTAAATGAAACACAAACTCAATCCGTTCCAACAAAAGATGATAGTGGCGATCATGAAGTAGTGGCCGCAGGCTCTACTTCTGCCACTGTCGGATCTCCATTGACATCTAATTTTAATAACAATAATATGTCATTGATTATAATCGATCAAGATGAATTGAATTGTCATAATGAGGCACAGGTGATACAAAAAATTATCGATGAATATGAACGACGTTTGCAAGAACAACTGAATTTGGCTAGAGAAGATATAGTACATGAATTGGAACAACAAATACAGGTAAGTTTATTGATCTTATTTCATTTTCCATGTTCTCCATTTTATAAACTTTGGTGTATTTTGGCTATTTTAATATTTGTGTTTTTGGTCTGTTTCATTAATAGCATGACTCATTCATTTTGCTGCGTTTTTTCAATTTTAAGTTTTCTTTCCATTATTTTTAAAATCTATTTAATGCATTATTAACATCATGTTTTAAATGTTGCCATAAAAACATCGTTTCTATTAGCATAAAATTTTGCGTGAGTTGTTATACAGTTTTTTTTTTTTTTTTTGATAATTTGCCAAATACATCGAGTGCTTTTTCAAAACTCAACGTGTGGTCAATATACCTATTTAAATTTTTTGTTTTCTTCGAATTAAAGATCTATGTAAAAGTGTCTTTAAAATCATACGAACTATCTATGCATTTTAAAAGCCAAATCCTACATCTTGTCAGTGTGGCCAGTTTTTTTCTAGGCCTTATTCCCAGTTACCGATTTGTCATCCCCATCTATGCATATGTATTTTCCGTAAAAATCCTATTCATAGGGATTCGGATTGTCACATTTCAACTCTTTTTATCGAACCTTATTTTCTCTCATAGCTATATTTGTTCTTGTTTGGACGTCTTTATTATAAACAAATATTAAAAAATCACAAACAAAAATGGTAAAACACATCATATGGGAAAAATTAGTGTTCAATAACACAGTATAACACGAAAAAAATTACGGTGTTCTGACAAAGGATTCTGATAGAGGAGACAAAGAAATACATGTGTGTCGGTGTTTTGAAAGATCACATCGAAATTTTATTTTAGGGGGGTTAAAATTTCCCTCCTTTTCCAAATGTTTATTGTGAATCGGCATAGGAAATCATGTGAATATTTCATTTTAGGTATAGTATATGTTCAGCGAACTTATGTAAAAAACTACTATGAACATTTTAGTGGAAAATTTTAACCCTCTAACTCTTCAATTAAAGAGACTTTTTTGCACCTTTTTAAAAAGGGACAAAAAAGACCCGTAAGTTGAAGAGTTAGAGGGTTAAAATTTTCCACAAAAATGTTCCCCTTAGTGTTTTACATATGTTCACTGAACACATCATATTCCTAAAATGGAAGATTCACATGGTTTCTCTCTAAAATCCACCGAAGTTAAATTTTCGACTTTGCTGTCTTCAGAGACTTACAGTAGAATTTTATGACAAATATTTTTGCGAAACATTTTAACTGTCTTACCCTTCAATTAAAGGGACTTTTTTGAACGCTTTTTAGAAAGGGACAAAAAAGCCCGGTGCCAAATATCAACAAATAATATTTTATTAAAAAAAGAAACGAAAAATACTTTATATTTAATTATAATGCACTATGTAATTAGAGTTTTCAAATATTCGAATACTTCTAAAAACCGCCTTTTTGAAAAACCGGGTTTCGGTTTTTTTAATTCAAAACCGGTTCGAATAACCGGTTTTCCGGTTTTTGTAAATAATCATTTTGTATTTCTATATATACAAATTTTCTTATAAAACTTGCAAAGAATTGCTAAAAATCTTGAAACTATTTTCTTCCTTTCTTGAAAGCAATTCGCAGCGTAAATTATTCCATTAGTACGAATCCACCTTTAAAAGTAAAAGTTATTTTTAAAGGCGCTGGTTGTGCTTTTTGTTTTGCTTCTAAATAAAAACACTTTCGGACAGGGCGGTTACCGCGTAAGTCGATTCGAGAAAACATTTTCGAATTCGTAAATTTTGTACCTTTTGTAAAAAGAAAAGCTTTAGTATAAATCGTACTTTTTAAATTTTTATATATAGTGTACAAGGTTAAGGATAAAAATAAATCAAAAAGTAGAATTTTTATACAAAATTACGTTTTTGACTATATTTGCAAGATTTACGAATTCGAAAATTTTTTTCGAATCTACTTACGCGGTAACCCCCCCGAGTATTTTGTTCGTAATTTTTGCGAAAAAAGCTATTAACCTCCATAAAAAACAATAATGATTTTTCACTTCCTCTGGAATTGTTACAAAATTGCGGTGGAAGTTCTTTTCGCAATAATTTAGTAGACAGGACGATTTAAAAAGGTCACAAAAAATAAATTTGGCCTTACGAAGATTGTAGTTTTCCAATTAATCGGAAACCATTTGTGCACTCACAACCTTAAAAACAACCTAAAATACATATTAAATTAATTGAAAACACAACTAAAAAAAGGACTACTGATTTTTCATTATATTGAAACCATTTTGCTATTTATTTTCAAACATTGTTTAAACAATCCATAAAAGAAATAAAAATAATTGAAAAGTCTATTAAAACAATCATCAATTTTTAACTGACAAAACGTCAAATAAAAACGATTTTGTGGTTTGTTTTTTTATATTTGAAAGTTTTTTTGTTTAATTTTGAAAACACTACACCATACACAAACACACACGTTCATATTTTTTATTGGATATGTTTGTGTGTATGAGTAAAGAATTTCTTGTAATTTGAATTGAAATAATTTTGTATATAAACAAACTATTTTAATAAAAAAGAAAACCGAAAATATTTGAATTTTTTGTTTCAAAACAGAAAACAACGAAATTATTTAATTATTATTTTCTAAAAATAGAAATCTACAAATAGAATATTTGACAGAAAGTAACAACTCCTACAGACGATACACATTTTTTTCTAGTTTGTTTTTTATTGATTTATAAAAAAGTTAAACAATATGTTTCAATGTATTTTAATTGATTCTTCAATTGAAAAGAAACTTTACCTATTACATTTTAAATAAACCTCAATCGGTTATGGAAAATATATTGTTAGTGTGAATTTTAAAATTTTTATAACAATTTTTTAGCTAAAAAATAATAAAAAAAAACTCCTTTTATTTATTGAGGAAATCGAAAAATTGAGCATATATGCATTTTAGGACAAACTTTTAGATTTTTCCTACTTGACTTATTGTCAAAAAAAAAAAACAATTGAAGGTTTTGAAGATAGAGAGAAAATGCAGAATTCTGCAAAAAACAGTCTTTTGAAAGAATTTCAATATTTTTGCTTCGAAAAAATAAAGTATTTTGATAATAGTCCACTCATGTAGTCATAGCAACGACAAAGTGAATAAGCCCTACCTAAAGGAGGTAATCAAACATTAAGGGTCATATGCATAATCACTTTGAAAATTTTTAAGTGACTTATAAAACAAATTTTTCATACAAAATTCATTTTATAAATGTGTTCTAAGGTTTTTCAAATTATTATGCATAGGTACTTAAATATTTTGCATAAATATTGAACAAATGAAGAAAATTTATTAGAAATTTTAACCTTATAAATATTCGAAAATGTCGAATTATTCGACACTAGGGAATGCATCCCGGGACTTCCCGTCCCGGGATTCCGGGAAACTAAGCATTTTTCAGTTCCCGCATTCCCGGGAATGTGGACCGGGAATCCCGGGATTTCAAAAAATGCAATTTAAAATCATAAAGTAATTATCTCAAATTTTCATATGCAAAATTTTCCAACTTTTGAAAATAGTAAAAATTTTGACTTACTACAATTTGCTAATTTTACAACTGGAAAATTTCAGAAAGTAAACAAATTTTCCAATTGTAGTAAACGTAGTAAGATTGTTGATTAAATTAACACACTGATTAATTTGTGTACTTGATCGAAAATTTTAGGTGCCTTTTAGGGGCTTTTAAAACAGGCACTAAAAGTAACTAAAAAAATATATCTTTTAAGAAAACCACCAGTGCGATTTTGCTCCGCACTTAATCTATACAGAATTAAAGACAAATTTGCCCATTGATTTTTAAAAATGTTCAAGAAAGTTAAAATTTGTTTCCATAATTTTAAACAATTTTTCCAATTCTTATTCCATTCTTATTCCAAAAATTATTTTTTATATTAATTTTTTTATTTATTTTTTTCCACGGACAAGTTTTTTAGTCCAACAATTAGTTTTACTTTATTAATTTTTTTTTAAATATATAATTAGACTTACATATATAATTTCTAATATACGGAGCTGTTCTGAGTTCCGAATCCACATAAAAAAATTCTAAAGTGAAACATTTCGAATTTTTTTGCTGTTCCGTGCTCCACATCCCAATTATTTTTTTCGTTTTATTTCGTGTAGAAAAAGCTTGATGAAAGTGAAACGAATATATATTTTTTAACAACAATTATTATATAATCACCCCTGTTCTGAGTTCCGAAACTTTTTAATTAGAGCGGAATTAAATATTTCGGAAATTAGCTTTTTTGACAAATTTCAGAATTTTTAAACAAGTTTTTAGATAAATTTTTATATATTAATTGTTGCAAAAAATTAATATATTCGTTTTACTCTCACTAAGCTTTTTCTACACGAAATAAAACGGATGTGGATCACAGAACAGCAAAAAATTCGGAATGTTTCACTTTAGAATTTTTTTATGTGGATTCGGAACTTATTAAAAATTAAAAAATAAATTAAATAAACTCAGAACAGGGGTGATAAAATTAATTCTTCCCCACTATAAAAATTCAAAGAAATTCCAAGAAAAACATCTCACAGCCTGAGCTTTTTCACGATCTTGAAAATAAGAGGTCTTTACGACATTTTCTTTACAAAATTTTTTAAATTATTATAAAAAATTTTCTAATTTACTTCCCTTGCGGGATCCCGGGATCCTGGGAATTCAAAATAAATTTCCCGCTTTCCCGGGAAATTAAAAAATGCGGGATTTTGCATTCCCTATTCGAAACGAAAAAACCAGTTTCTCGAATAATTTGAAAACCGCCCTTTTTCAAAAACCGGTTTAAAAAACCCGGAAATATAGAAAAAATCGGTTTATCGAATAATTCTGAAACCGGTTTTGACAACTATATATGTAATTAACATTCGGTAATGCATCTTTATGTTTTAAAATAATGATAAATGTAAAGAGCATACATAACTAAGTAATGCATTATGTAATCAACTATCGGTAACTCGATATTCTGTGGTTCTAAATAATGCTGAAAGTTAGGAGTATACATTACAAAGTAATGCATTATGTAATCAATTTTCGGTAACTAATTACTTTATGCTTCAAAATAATGCTGAAGGTAAGGAGTATTCATTACCAAAGTCATGCATTATGTTTCTTATTATCGGTAACTAATTACTTTATGTTCAACAATCATTATATTTGTAAGGACTACACATTACAAGGTAATGCATCACAGAATACAAGGACATTTAGTATTCTGTTTCGATAAAAAAAAATCGTCAGAAATTGTTTTGACTTAACAACAGTTTGACAAATATTTTTCTGGCTTATTATTTTAAATGTACCTGCAAAAATAAATCATGTAAAATAACACCAACGGCCAGTGTTGCCAACAAATTTTTAAAATAAATGGCTAGATCTGACCCAAAAATCGTTAGAAAATCACTAGATTTGTAAACAGTGCAAGAATTTAGCGATTTTATCGCTAGATTGTTGAAAAATGGTAGTTAAAGGAGTTTTTTACTGAAAAATTTCTTTAATATGTTCATAAAAAGTGTTATAAACTTGTAAATAATAAAAAATTTTACGATTAAGCTGCAAATAATGAATCCCGGTTTTCAGTAAATTAATATTAGTATTGAAAATATTCAAAAGAGTGCATTCTACGGTCAAAAACTACATGCCCATATTTTATCGAAATGTGTATTTTTTAGAAAGTTTTTTTTACTAAAATCGTTTAAGAAGTTGTTTTTTTATAATAAAATAATATCAATATGCAAATATTATAATATTTTTCAACATAAAACTGATTTTTAATAATTATATTACGGCTGATAAAAAACCGCTAGATTTTTGGCTAATAGCTACAGGACAATTTTTACCTCTAGGGGCTAAATAAAATCGCTAGATCTGACGAGAAAATCGCCGTTATGGCAACACTGCCAACGGCTCCCACACGTATATTCATAATTAGGCCGACTACCTGAAGAAATGTTTTTGTTGACAAAATTCCGCACAAACATGTTTTGATGTAAAGTAAACAATATTACCTAAAACTAATGACACTTATTTCAAAAACAAAAGGATTAACAAAGGATAATTAAGAAATGTCATTAGAAGTAATGGTTTTCCAAAACATGTTTTTCTCAATTGATGTAAATTGATAAACAAAATTTTGTTTGGTTAAATTATTTAAATACATTTCCGGATTATTAGCAAATATACATTTTTTGTTGTTTCGTAGAATAGTTACGACTACACTCAAAATAATAAGTCTGTTGGCTGAACAGAAAAATTTGTTACTTTAAGAAAATTTATTCCTGTTTTTTGGCTTAAAATAAAATTTGTTGATTTTAACAAATTCTTTTGTTAAATTCAACAGATCTAAATTTAGGTAAGAAATAAGTAAAAGTTCAGTTTTATTTGTAATTATACTCAGTCTTAAAATTTGTTAAAATTAAGGTCTGGCACCCTCCCCGGGCCTAGTCCATATCATGTGAGGTCATACGGGTGATATCAAAAAATGTGATAAAAACCATGTAACCAGCTAATTGCTAATGCATGGATTACATTTGAGTTATATATTTCGATATATATCAGCGCATTGTCACCTGTTTTACAAAATTTATAACAATTTGCCCAATTTTTGGTTAATACATAAAATTTGTGACCAATTTTATAGGCCAAATGTAAACTCCGTCACCAGTAACTCATAAGGTTTTTCAATTTTAATAGCTTATATTTTAATAACCAATGAAGCTAAACGCTAACTGTAAGAATTTTTATGAAGTGGAAAAGTAACGCTTTTAACAGAAATGTATACATTTTACAAACTCTTTCGTATATCTATGCTAACACAACTTCAACTCTGTAACGATTTTTCGTCATAATTTTTGATAAAAATGCATACACCAGAATTTTGGAGTTATCTATTAATTATATTGCGAAAAGTATAATGTAATTTATATACAAATGATCGTTGGACTGTAAATAATTATCTAGTATAACAGAATTTAAGTTTTTCCGCAGCATGTAACATTCTCGAGATGAAAAAGTATGTCTTTAATAAGATTTGAAAAAATATTGTAAACTCCGTTCCTATATTTTACACCAAACTATTTAACGAGTAAGAAAAACAGTGGCATATTTGGATTCACCTTGTAGGCATCATACGATTTTGTTTCGGAAAGAATATTCTGACAAAGCGTTTCTGAAAGAAAACTGAAAAAGTAACCAAATGTAAACTCCGTTTACAGTAACTCTGTAACCAAAATTGTTTGCATCAGATTGCATTAAAAAAAATGTAGGTAATTGCTTAAAATATTTTAAAATAACCATAAGCAGTGGTGATTCAGCTATTAATTTTCCTTCAAATCAAAAAAAGTTATCAGTTTTTTACCCTAAACTGCTGAAGCGAAAAACGATTGGTTTTGCACTTCATTGGTTTGGAACCGATATTTCGAGCCATTAGTTTGACAAATTAAATTTTGTTTACACAATTAGGAATTTTTTGATCGCGAAATGTTATGTTTTTAATATATTAGTTTGTAACTTCGCAATTAAAAAATTTTATATTTTTGAAAAGCATTTAAAAGGACTAAAAATACAAAATTAAAAGAAATAATTTTTTCCGCGGAATGAATTGTATTTTTTGCGCAAAATTGCCAATTTGATAAACACAAATTGTATATTATTGAAAAGCATGTTGAAAACAAGTGTTGCCATAACGGCGATTTTCTCGTCAGATCTAGCGATTTTATTTCGCCCCTAGCGGGAAAAATTGTCCTGTAGCTATTAGCCAAAAATCTAGCGATTTTTTATCAGCCATAATATAATTTCTAAGAATTGGTTTTATGTTGAAAAATATGGTAAAATTCGCATATTGATATTGTTTTATTATAAAAACAACTTCGTAAACGATTTTAGTAAAAAAAAAAACTTTATTAAAAATGCACATTTAAATAAAATATGGGTATGTACTTTTTTACCGCACAATGCCCTCTATTGAGTATTTTGTATACTAATATTTATTCATTATTTAAAGCTTAATCGTATAATTTTTATTATTTTAAAGTTTGTAACACTTCTTATGAACATATTAAAGACATTTTTGAGTAAAAAACTCCTTTAAGTACCATTTATCAACAATCTAGTGATAAAATCGCTAAATTTTTGCACTGTTTATAATCTAGTGATTTTCTAGCGATTTTTGGGTCTGATCTAGCAATTTATTTTGAAAATTTGTTGGCAACACTGTTGAAAACCCAAATACGAAAATCTAATAAATTGAAGAAAATTCGTACGCAATTTTTTTCTGTTATATCTTTTGCTTGTGGAAATGTAAACTCCGTTACCACAAAAAAAAAATTAAAATTGGGCAAAAAAGTTATTGCGACAACTTGTAGAAGAGATTTTTTGCAATTAGGTTCATAATGACTAAACTTACTGATTCCATTAAGAAAAAGCCGAATTATTAATACTTTTTGCTTCTCACAAATTTGGCCCAAAAACTTATCACATTATTTGATTTCACCCATATAAGGGCACTCCAACGGAGCAAACATTTTGTCCATTTTGCTCTATCTCGCTTAGTTTTCAAGATATGGGCCATTTTATGAAGTGGACAATTTTTATTAAAAATTTCCGCCCTGCCAAGTCCATTTTTGGATAGAGCAACCCCTTTCGCTGGGGTGGGGTATTACGCGATTAGGGGTGGTCGAAATTTTCATCAGCTTTGCTCTATCTCTCTTAGTTTTCGAGATATGGGCCATTTTAAAAAATCTGGAGGGAAAGAAACAGCGCCATCTTTAAAACTTCGGATACATTGATGGATGTTTAGTATTGTGTTAAATAAAGATAACTTAAATTTTTGTTTAAATCAGTGCTTCGACTAAAAATTTGTTAAAAATTAGTCAAATCGATTTGAAACTGGTTTGACATATTTTTCTACTGACATATTATTTTAAATGTAGTATTAATTAATTTTTCTAAATTAAATCAATGCAAATTTTAACCACATTAAGTAAACATTTTATATTTATTCTTTAGTTAAGTTCACATAAAATATGTAACATAATGTGATAATAACTTATGAAAAGGAGAATTACAATAGGATTAAGAGAGGAAACATTCTAATTGAAAAATAAAATTCCTTATGTATTAGTTAATTCTGGCTCTTCTGGTTACATACATACACAGCCACTCTTATCGCTATGCCGACCTTGGTGAATCTCGTTAAGAGGTGATGCTAAGAGTCATAGCCTGTGTAGAGGGCTGCCGGTTCAATTCCCGGTTGTGGCATACAGAAAAAGTTTTTCAAATAGCAACAAATTTACAATTAAAATTACTTTGATCAATTGACATATAATCTAACCACTGATGAGTCTTTGGGTGAGAAGAAACTTAGGAAATCACCCCCCTGTTTGTGTTAAATTAAAAAAAAAATTTTTTTCTTCTTCCCGTAAATCAGCATTAGTAATTAAATTAAGTTAAACTGGCTCAATTTTAACTTAACAATTAGCCCATATGACGTTTGAAAACAGTGAAAATCTATAAGAAAAGGAGTAAAAAGGTTAAAGTCGGGCATGCCGACTATACAATACCCTACACCACTCTGGTGTATTGTTTGGATCCGAAATTCGAATGGGTTAAAATGGGGCTTGCGTCAAAATTTTCTATAATGTGAGTCAGCGCACCAAATTTCATTAAAAAATATCTTAATATTTGCGACCTGCAGTTTGTTACCAAGCCAATTTTGGGGGGACCCTTATATGGGCACTAGTTCTAAACATGGACCGATGTTCGCCAAAATCAATAGGCTTCGTCCTTGGGCCAACATAGGTCTATGTACCAAATTTCATCAAAATATCTTAATATTAATACCTGCAGCGTATAAACAGTATAATTTTGGTAGGACCCTTATATGGGCACTAGGTCTAAACATAGACCGATGTTCACCAAAATCAATAGGCTGCGTTATTGGGCCAATATAGGTCTGTGTACCAAATTTCATCAAAATATCTTAATATTTGCGACTTGCAGCGTATAAACATTATAATTTTGGTAGGACCCTTATATGGGCACTAGGTCTAAACATGGACCGATGTTCACCAAAATCAATAGGCTGCGTTATTGGGCCAATGTAGGTCTGTGTACCAAATTTCATCAAAATATCTTAATATTTACGACCTGCAGCGTATAAACAGTATAATTTTGGTAGGACCCTTATATGGGCACTAGGTCTAAACATGGACCGATGTTCACCAAAATCAATAGGCTGCGTTATTGGGCCAATGTAGGTCTGTGTACCAAATTTCATCAAACTATCTTAATATTTACGACCTGCAGCGTATAAACAGTATAATTTTGGTAGGACCCTTATATGGGCACTAGGTCTAAACATGGACCGATGTTCAAAAAAATCAAACTTGTTCGTCCTTGGGCCAACATAGGTCTGCGTACCAAATTTCATCAAAATATCTTAATAGCTGCGACCTGTAGAGTGCGCACAAGATTGCATGGACAGACAGACAGACGGACGGACGGACGGACAGACGGACATCGTTAAATCGAAATAAAAAAAAATTCTGAACCGATCGGTATACTATAAGGTGGGTCTACGACCAATATTTTTTGGTGTTACAAACATCAGCACAAACTTATAATACCCTGACCACATAGTGGTGTAGGGTATAATTACACAAGTGCAAAAAGTACAACCATACCAGGTTAATCAATGACAAACAGTAAAAAAAAAAATTGTAAAAAATTTCAACTTTAAAATGACATTTAGTCATTAATTGTCGAGAATTTTGTCAATTTTTTAAGTTTTTCCCTGTTTCTAGCGTTTTTCTGCATTTGTAACGATTTGTAATAATTTTTAGCGATATTACGTTCAAACAAAGAGTGCATCACTCTTTATTTGTTTGCAATTTGGATTTCTTAGTCCCTCTAATATTTGTTGTTTCATTTCATCAATTCAATTTAAAATTAAGCAGGTGTCATACGGGCTTTACAAAATAATACATCGGGTGAAAAGTCCAGGTTTTTTAAGCAATTACTTCACAAATCTAGTCTGTTTGGGAGTAGAATAGAAATTTAATTTTTTAATTTTCGAATTACATTTCGTGCTATTCTACCAGCCAATTGGTAAATTTGGAGTTAAAAGCCATTCCTAAGCCCAAAGTAATTACTTCGAAGTAATTGCTAAGTTTTATTCATATGACCCAATATCATATTAGAATTTAGACTTGAGGTAAAACAATATTCTGACTAAATATCTGAAAATATAGAAAGTTCGAAAAAAACAATTTTTGTATTTTTTAATGCAAAAATGAAAATAATTGTTTCTTCGATAAATTTTATTACGCAGCTGCTCAGGAGAATTCGTTCCGTGGTCACCATTAAACGATAACCCAAAGTTTGTTTCACAGTGTTATTTATTCTAAACTAAGTTGTGTTAATTTATATTTCACATTGTATTTTGAAAAATTTTATAGTTTTGTTATTTTCTTTACATTCTGTTTTAAAACGATTAAAAAACTTATTCAGCCCTACTAAATAAAGTTTCTTAAAGTCGACTTAAGTTAAAATCGTGGGTCCCAGTATGCTTTGGCTTGGTGTGTTTAAAAATAAAGTCGACTTTAAATTTAAAATACTCATAGTAAATCCCAATATATCGTATTATCCATTTTTTATATAAATATTTCGAGTTTATTTTTGTTTATAGAAATGTTTAAAAAAAAAAAACAACAAAAAGATGTCAACGAACACGTTTTCTCTGTTAAAGGTTCATACCAAAAAAATCTTCATCTACGTACACACTATTCACACTTATTTTCATTTACAATTTAAATTTTATATACAAATCGATCTTCAGAAATTCTGTGTAAAGGAAAGCGCCTCTAGCAATGCGCCAATAGGAAATTTTCTTCTAAGACACGTGCTAAAAGATTTTCAACAAAACAAAAAATAAACTGAAATTCTAATTTGAAAATATATCCATTGTATCGTAAATCGAATCTTTTTTGTTTTTTGGAATTAAAAATAAATTCTTAAAAGAATTTTTATTAGAAAAGTTCATAATGTTTCAATAGGGAAGAGATGATGAAGATTTTATGGTTTTAGTATTTTAAATATAAGTTCATTATCATTTTCATAGGTGACAATGTATGTATGTATATTTCAAATAGACTAAAGATAGAAAGTTTTCTTTTTTTCATATGTATGTAGGTATTTAATTTTATAAATAAATTATATATTTGAAGATTTGCTGCGTTTTCTCTTTCAGAAGACAGAAAATATATTTGAATGAAGGTCAAGATTGTATTTTTTTTAGACAATTTTGAAAAGAAAGATATTTTTTTAGTTAAATTTTAATTATAAAGACAAATTTGAAAATTTGTAGGATTTTGAATTTTACCAAAAATTTTAACTCACTTAGCGTAAGACATAAATCAGAACGTCGGCGTTAGGCGTGTTTCAAATTAGATAAAAATAACCTGTGAAACAACAACAATTTTCTACTTTGACGTACGACTTTTTTTTGGTTTTGATAAATTTTATTAAAAATTTTATTAAAAATTTCGATAAATTCTATTATTAAAAGAAAACAAAAAAGAATAACTAGTCTAGTAAGCATGATTTTTTTTTTGTTGTAAATTATAATACTTAAAAGCGTTACATTCAGAAGTTCCTGAATTAATTATTGCTTGGTCTATTTTGCTCTGACTTTTTCCTTATGTCCTGCATAAGATTTCTGACAGTTCTTTGATTGACGTTGATAAAAATCTTTTTTGTTATGGGCGATGGCTGCACTTTTTCGCAGTTTACGTATTATGGCCCAATACCTTTTGATGGGGCGACACTTTTGGACATTTGGTGGATTTAGATCTTTTTAACCATATTCAATATTGTTAAGGAATTTTAAAGTGGATCATAAATACCAAATTTGTAAACTAAAAAAAAATTGTTTATTTAACTTTTTTATTTTTATACAAATTTATATATGAAAAATATCAATTTACAAACATTTCAAACAAACATTATTGGAAATAAAATTTCAATTTAAAACAAAACGTGTTTGTTTTCACAAAATACATTGTTAGTGCCTACTTTTTTTTCTGTGTAAGTCAGGCCTAAATATTTATTGTTGAACCTGCGTGATTTTTAATGAATGGTATTGGTATTTTGTTTAAGCACTATTCATTCTTATCTTCATTAATTGTGTCAGTAATAATAAAAGAAGAGCTTTTTCCACACTGGCAAATTGACTGCCACACAGGGTATTTGCTACCAAAATTATCTACGCAAATATATGATTGGTAAGCTGGAAGAATGTTCCTCTGCTATAATTGCATTATAGCATTGTACGCCTGGCAGTGCGCTTAAGTCTGCTTTTCCTTTCCTTTAGTTTGCTTTCACCCAGAAGAATACTAAATATTAGTACTACTCGAAGAAAAACCTCCATTTTATTTATAACACATCAGCTGAAAAGTCCTTTCACACTAATTGAAATTGTATTCACATTGAAATAAATAAAAAATAAATAATTAAATTCTGTTGAAATTTACCCAACTTATAGTGCGAAACTGTATTCCTAATATAAATTGGGTAAATTTACTTTACGTGTGTAATTGAAAAATAAATACGCACATTATGTGTAAGTTGGTGCACAAATAGTGTGTAATTTTACATTGAAAGTGCGTAAAATTTAAATGAAATTTTGAAATTAATGTATTAATTTACTAAATTTGTGCGTAAAAATGCACGTTTTACGTGTAAATGTACTCATAAGATGCGTAAAAATCCACAGAAAGTGCATAAAAATCACCCAAAACTGCGTAAATTCACCACAGAGTGCTAAATGGTAAACCACCCAAAAACATTACATAAACAAAAAGAGTTGTACAAAAAGAGTTTACGCATTTTTTGTTTATATTTACCGAATTTTCGTAAAATTAAAAAAAAACTTTTCCCATTTTATGGTAGTAAATTTACAAGCATATTTTAGAGTGTAGGATAACCAATAAAACATAAATTTTTTGGCAAAATTCGTCTTTATTCATCAACATAGTCTCCTTAAAAAGGGATAAAATCGCTCCAATGTCTTTTTTAACATTTCCATACCTTTTTTTATAGAATCATTTATCTTTGACCTCAATCACCTCTTCATTCGAACCAAATCGCTTTCCAGCGAGCATTTTTATTGAAGTCTGAAAAAGGGTTAAAATCGCTGGGAGCCAAATCTGGTTGCGGAACCAATTGAAAGTGTAATTCGTGCAATTTGACCATGTTAGCCAACGACCTGTGACACTGCGCATTATATTGGTGAAAGAGAACTTTTCTTTTCTTCGTATGGGGACGTTTTTTGCGATTTCCTGCTTCAAACGCACCAGTTGAGATAAGTACCCAGGTAGAAAATTACAAAGAGGCCAGCACTGGCAATGCACGGAAATGGGTGGTATGAGTGCTTGCTAACAGTGCTTTCCCAACGCCCAAATGATAACATCGTTCCACGGTGGTACCAATGCTTTACAAAGCACTGGGAAAGTACCTAGAAACATAAAAATCAAATGCTTTCCCAACGCCCAAATAAAAAAATTAAAGTGATTTCCCGACACGCAAATGATAACACCGTTGTATTTAATTCTTTGCAAAGTATTCAGAAAGCATCAAGAAGTAAAAAAATCAAGTGTTTTTCCTGCCACCAAATTATGAGCCCTCATCACTGAAGAATTTTAAATTACTCTAAAAATCGAGTTAAAAATGGAGTTATTGTATTGTGGAGTCAAAAATTATTTAAATATTCACTCTATTTTGTAGATTCTTTTTCAAAAATAAATGTTTTAGGAAAACAAGCGCAAGAAGGTCACCATTTCAAGCGTTGGTAAAGCGGCCAAATTTAGTGGTTTGCCAGTACTTCTTTTTGTAAGACCGCGGTCTACTTGTGCTTTACCAGTGCTTCTTTTTTGTTAATACACATCATTTCTATCTGGGTAGCGATCGCTATTGATGGTCTGGCCTTCTTCAAGGTAATCAATGTACAAATTCCAGCCGCACCCCAAAATACTGATGCCATAACTTTACCAGCCTCTGTTACGACTTTGGCTTCTTCGGGCGAAGTTCGGCAGTTGCTGTCCGCTCAGCTGACTGCCGATTAAACTCTGAAGTGAAGTGGCAGATCGTCCATTCCCAGATATGTGGTTATATAAGTACATACTTGATAATGGTAACTAATTTTATTATTACATTTCTTGTTACTTTTGTATGGCGATGTCGTGCAAAATAATGAGTTATACACCAGCATACGAAAAATCAAAAAATATGTCGTTACGAATGTGCCTACCAGTATTGACAAAAATAATGAGTCTAAAAATAGATTTTCAGAAAAATAAATTTATAAAAAAGAAATATTTTTTTATTATAATTTTTTTTAAATAAAATTGATTGCCAGTCAATAGCTCTACCATCTGAGCTGTCTCGACATGTAATATTTTATAGATAGAAACATAACTGACTTGCTGCGCACAAGTCAGCTTACACGCCAACATACAAAAAATCAATAAATATGTGGTTACATATATCCTTACCAGTGTTGAAAAAATATTGAGTATAAAAATAATATATATATCATCTGAAGGTTGGTAGTTCCAAAAAATCATATGGATTTTACATTAGTGGCGCCACCTATATGTCATCCTACGGACTTTTCAGCCGATGTGTTAAATAATTGAAAACTAACGCCCAAAATTAGTTAAAGCATTGGTGAATTTTAGTATTCTGTTAAATGAAGATAATTAAAAACTTTATTTAAATCAGTGTTTCAATTACACTCAAAATAGTTTGTAGTTTAAATTAACTGAAAATGTAATTTAAAATAAATGAAAAATCACTCGGAAACCGGTCTACTAACTTTTCATTTAAATCAAAAGAACTTTTCATTTATTTTTAAATGTTAATAAGTTAACTACAAAATCCCGAAAATAATAATGATTTTTCTTTTATTTCGTTTTTTTAACTATCAAAAAACTAACTAAAAAATCCGTTAGAATAAATGATATTTAGTTTATTTCGTTTTCTCAACTGACCTAGAAATTAACTACAAATTGAAAAGGGTTTATTTTTTTAACAAAACATTTTAAGTGAATTTATTAACTGTAACAGAAAATCCGTTTCTATATGTACTTTATTTTTTAAATAAAAAATAGATCTCTTTGTATTTTAACTGTATAATCATTTAAAAATAAATGTATGGATAACTTTTCAAATAAACTACAGTCAGTTACTGTTTGATTTCATTTTAGTATTTTCTGAAGTTGTCATTATTCTCCTGTCGAAAACTATTTCAAGAGGTTTTGACATAATAAATAATTACTTAATGATATTTTAAAAGTATTAAATCATATGTCTTTGGCATAATATTAGTTTCTGTTAAAAAATATTTTTTTTTTTTTAAATTGGCACAAATTTTCATGAAAAATAAGCTGCTTTGAAATAAATTTGCTTCATAAGAAAAATAAGTTTTCAGCACATTATTATAATTAGTTAGCTTTTAAAATTAAAAAAAATTAAAGACATGCCGTCTCTTTAGTTTTTGTTTATATTTTAAAAATAAAAATATTGAAAATACATATTGACGTCTTCATATTCATACATATTTACAAAAAATATAAACATTTTGATTAGACTTTCACAAGACCTTTTCACACGAATATAACATAAATGATATTTCTAAAACTAATTGCTGTTAATGATAATATTAATATTAATTAAAGTTTGTTTATTAAACCATACCAAGTACCTGCAGCATTCAAACTCAAAAAGATCCCTTTATTATAAAAAAAAATTCTGACACTTTCTCTCCAACTACCTACTTTTGCTTATTCTTTTCGAAGTAGTTTCTCTTTAAAAGTGACAGATCTCTCGCTCTTTTATTCTCATATTCAACGATTTTGTTGAAAATTCTTAAAACCTTATTTAAATCTTCCCATTGATTTTGAAAGACTCAACAGTTTATCGCGTGTATTCAAAGCATTCGTACGAAATATACTATCGCACAGTTAGAAAAAAGAAAATAATTTTAAAGCCAAAACGCGTGTGTGTTTAATTTAAAAATATTGAAAAAATTAAAACCCCCCTTCAAAATAATACATATAAATAATGTGATGTGCCTTAATTGAGAATAATGACAAAAATTGTATTTCAAAGAAATAAAAATAAAGTAGCGCGCGTAAATTTAATTTTAAATTAAATAGTAACGGTTTATTTTGAATTAGATAAAGAATAACACAAACAAATAAAAAGTGTCAAAACAACATCAAATATTTGATGAATTAATTGAAAAAAAAAAAAAAATTTAAGTGAAAATTTAACAATTCGTGAGCAACATTTTTATATTATATAAGAACTTCTTAAACATTTTATGGTAATTAATGATTTTTATTTTTTTATTTTCTATTTATTATTAACTTAAGTACGTATTTAAAAATTATTTATCGCATGTGAGAAAAATTTCAAGTCCAAAATTTTAAACCAATAAAAATTGTTTTATAAACAATTTTAAATATTTTTATTTAAAATTTTTTTTTTTACAAATTGTGCCTTTTGTCTCGCATGCGAGATTTTAAACAAAAAAATTTAGCTTGGGAATTTTACAAAAAAAATATGCTTTAAATTTTACAAATTTTTCGTGTTTCAATCAAATATAAATTTAATGGTATTAGTTTTTAAAATCTTTCATTCAAAATGTCCTGTATTTTTGTTGCATCTTAAAGAAAATTGAATAAAATTTCTTGTAAAAAATTATTTTTTATACACTTTTCCCTCGTATAACGCACTTAATTCACTGTGTAAAATATAGAATTTTCGTTCATATTATTATTGATTCGATATAATCAAATTTGCTTCATTAAATGAATAAAACATTTTCTTGTCTTTGTTTTTTAAATGAGATTTTGAATTTCAATGTTTTGCATTTCAATGTTTTTGAAAGCGTAAATGGTAACTCTTGTAAAAAATTCGGCCTTATTACGATTGTCGTAGTCGAATTCGAGAGTATCGTATATGGTATATCGAATTTGCTAAAAAAATTGGTAAAAACATAACTTTTCAACAGTTTTACAGCTGACTTTATCATTAATAACAATCCGATCGTAAAAAATACATAATCATAGATAAATTCCTTTACAATTTCCAATTTAAAGAAAATCATTTTGTATGGAGTCGAAAATTTCGACTACAAATTCGACAACCATAATCAGGCCGAGTATTGTTGTCCACATCTTATCAGGGGCAATTAAATTTATTTATTTATCTTTTAATTTGAATGAATAAAAAAATTATTTATTATTTATTATTTTATGTCTTTGCTGAGATTTGAACTAAGATTGCTAAGAATATCAGGCTGTGTCTCTACCCCCTGCACAACAGACACATTCAGTTGTTGTGTTACTTTGAACTTAAATATGCATATATGCCCCAGCAAAAACATGGTAATGACAGGTCATTACCATACGGATTACCAAGTAATGATAGGTCATTACCTTTTGCATTACTTTAAAATACAAAATAATGACTTACCGATAATAAGTTATAGAAGTACTTATATATTCGTGCAAAGTAATCACTTACTGGTAATTGATTAAATAAGTACTGATTAAGTCTTTTTTATATTGACATTTTATTTATAAATTTGTTTTGAACTAATTTTTCCAAGGTAAAAAGTTTTATTTTGCCAATATGACCAACTATTTTACAATGTAGGGTAACCACTTATTTCCTAACTTCTGAGTAACCACTTATTCTATCTTTGTGAGTAACTACTTATTCTTTTACTATGGGTAACTCGTTATTCCCAATTTTTTTGTAAGCGAGAGGGTAATGACTACCCATTTTTGGACATCGCGAACAAAAGTAATGTTGCGAGTAAATAGCCTGGTAAGTAGTGAAACCCTTTGTGTGCTACTTACTCGCTTAATTACTCGGTAATGTCTGTTTTTGCTGGGGCATTGTATGAAACTAAAAAAATTTATACAATCCAAAATTTTATTATAGTAATTAAAATGTATGTTCATAATCTCAATATATTGTTATAATTACCAAAATAATGGTTGATTGCAACGAAATTGTAAATTTTTTTTAAATGATTGGAGAAACTAACACTTTGGATAGATACAGTAATATATTTAATTATGATCATTAAATAATTCAGCTGGAGGAAAATGTAGTTTTTTTTTATAAAATATCTTTATTTTATAATACCGATATTTCGTCATTCTTCAAATGACATCATCAGGGTTTATGTAAACAACAACAAATAATAAAAAAACACTTCAAAATATTGCCGCTGCACACCACGCATCTCAGTTTTTGAAAAAAAATTTATATAAAGACTGCGTTTGAAAAAATCGTCCATCACATTTTTTGTAATAACTTTTTTAAAAATCATTCAAATTGAAACATTTTTTTAAATTTCATATTTAAAATTTTTTCCCTAAAAGCTTTTATTCGATTAAAAATGGCAAGCAAATTGGAAGTGTGAAAAAAAGTTGTGAAAACTTTTCAGAATTTCAATTAATGTTTTCCTAATTTCAACTAATATTTCACGTATTAACGTTTTTTCTTTGAATTTCAATTCATGATTTCTGATTTTCAATTGATATTTTTAGTTGATGATTTCTGGATTTCAGTTGATATTTTCTAAATTACCATTTCTATATTTTTGAATTTGAGCTGATATTTTGCGAATTATAATTGATGTCTTCCTGAATTTCCATTGATATTTTTTAGAATAATATGTTCTTAATTTTAAATGATATTGTTCTGGATTTGAAATGGAAATTTCAATATAACTGAAATAAAAAAGCAAAGCTACCCAGTCAGGAATCGCCAGTGGTAAAAAGCGTTTTACCAGTATTTTTTTTTACAAAAATTTCGGTGGTTTATAAAAAAAACCACTGGCAAAGAATTGGCTTAGAGTGATATGCCAAGGTTTGCAACCAGCGGTTATTCAGTGCTACCTATTCAGAAATTGCCAGCGGCACAAAAATCAATTCACTGGTAGAGCAATAATTTTATAAAAATGCTGACGCTTCGTTAAAAAAAGGTTTGTAGTCAGAAGGTTCCGAGTTCAAATCCGGTTGCAAGCAAAAACATTTTTGTTGATTTTTTGAATTTAAAAATTTTTTTGTTTTATAAAATAAATATTTTTGTTTATGGGAAAGCTCCTTTAAGACCATCTTTTTTTTTGGTCTCCCAACGCTGGCATATTAGTCCCAAAATATTGTTTGCCGGTACTAGCATTTTAGCACAGCCAGTAGTTGTCCAGCTGTTATCTCTCATTTATGTGTTTAGCCATCAAGTATTATATGTATGTCTCGTTAGCTCAGTAGGTAGAGCAATCGTCTACTAATCTGACGACCTGGGTTCAAATAACGGCAGGACCAAAAAAATGCATATGAACTATTTTTAAATTTTATTTTGGAAAATATATTTCCAGACCATTTATTAGTTGGTGTTGTCAGCGTTTTGCCAACATTCAAAAATTTTGTTCTTCCAGTGCTTTTCCGGCGCTTTTTAAACAGCCGGTCCTTTTGTCTACACTGATGGAATTTTCGTTCATACTATTAATGAATCGATTTCATTAATCTGAATTCATTGAGTTAATGAAAAAGTTTCATTGAATTAATGAAAAATTCATTAATTACATGAATTTTTTCATTATATATTTTCAACTAACCCGTAAGATATGCTATAATTTTTATAAGGGTTTTGAATTTGCTAATTACTAAAATAGATATATGTTCTAGTAATGAACGCTAGGGTTGCCAACTGAAATTATTTAAATATAAAAGTCTAAATAATTACATCATTTTATTTTGGCTATTTAGATGAATCGGTAACGCGGTAATATTTACATTCTGGTGATTGCGGGTTCAAGTCGAGTTCAGGGAGATGTCAAAAACGTTATAAAAACAAAAAAGAAATATATGTACAAATAAAAATTAATAAAATAAAAGTAACCAATAAATAAAAAAGTAACGCAAAAAATATTTTTTTTTTTAATTAGTTTTCATTTCATGAATACGTTTCATTGATTTAATGAACGCGTTCTTTGGGGACTTTTCAATGAAAAAATCATTGGATTAATGAACAAATTCATTAATACTATGTACAAAATTCTCTCAGTGTAATGATGTTATAATTTTGGGAATGGCAAAGCACTTTCTGCCAATACTTGTACCACCTGTTGAAGTGCTTTGCCATCGCTTTTCCGTTTGTATTTTTCTGACTGGGTAAGTTTACAAAACAAAGCACCCCCTAGTTATAACTGACAATATTTTTAAGGTATTTATATTGGTGGGGTATAAATTTTATCGGATATACCATACTAATGAATTAATCACTGATATAAAACTATTCCTCCATGTTTTATAAATAAAATATTTTTAATATTATTTGCTACTGAAAACTCCTCATTTTTACTTGTAAATAATGAATATTTCACGTAAGGGTATTTCCACATAACAAATTTTTACCTGTAGCCCAGGGTAGTGGTAGTAACCAAGTAAATATTTTTTTCAAGCTAGAGAACACCTTAGACTAACAGGTACCAACAATTTTTTAAGTATTCCTATCCTTTCCCTACCGGACATGAAAATAAATTTGCGGTACCTCTTACCTGAATCTAGCTACATTTTTAATAAAAATTACTCCCTTTTTGGCTATTTAAATTCCAATAGGTAGAAATAAGTAAATTTTTTTGTTAAGATAACATTTTTAATTCCTTCATCCTGAATTGCAATAGAACAAAATGAAGAAAATAATGAAGATTTATAGAAATTTAAGGTCTAATCTGTTTATTTTAACTGTTTATGTTGTTATTTTCCTAACGTTTTTTTTAAGTGCTGAAGACAATCCTTTTAGAGTTTTTTTGGTTAGTCTTACCCTTGTTTGGTGATGCCATAGTCCTGAGTAAAACTTACTTGAAAAATGCATTTTAAAAAATTAACGAGCGAGATCAAGGTTTAAAAAGCCCAGACTAATTGCAATTTTGCTCTAAAATTGTTCGAATAATTTAAAACATCCAAATTTCAAATAACGAATGATTCGAATAATTTATTACGATTAAACGAAATTAGTAAAAAAAAAATTACAAAAACTTTAAAAAATATATTTTTTTTATTATTCGACTTTTTGGTGTGCTAAAATACCAAAACTTATTTAAAGAATTATGAAAAATAATTTGCTGTACTGTTGCACATAACCGGATTTAATTTTTGCCTAAGGAAATCATCAGGGAACGAATTTTTGGAAAATTTACAAATATTTATTAGGTTAAACTACAAACTCAATGAGAATTTCTTGTTTTCATCTAGGAGCGTTATTAAAAGTCTTAAACATCAAAGAAAATACAAAACTAAAAAAACTGTCACAATTTGCTTTGTCATCTTCCAAATTACTACTCTGTTATTTTGAAAGATCTATCAATGTAGTGGCAACTATTTACGTACATATAACCAATTTTTGAATTATTATTTTTTTAAGATTTATAAAAAATAATAATTTTTTACAAAATCTTAATTTTTTGTTACCGTTTTATTCATTAATTGCAAAAAAAATATTAACTTTTTCACTTTTCTTTTGCTTTTCTCATTCTTCACTGAAATTAACAGACCAGAGCATCCATACAAATAATTGAACACGAGGTAACATAATCTCTTCGGACGAAAATTCTTTTCTTTAAATCCTCTTTGGTAAAACAAAGAAATTTAAAAATAAGCTTTTAAACAGATTATCAGCTACGTTCTATATTTCATTTTTGGGTGAAAATGAAAATATTCACCTATTTTATGTTCCCAATTTAACAAAAATGGTTTTAAAACGATTTCATTTCGATTCAAACGATTTCACTTTGTTCCCAACGAAATTGAGGTGAAATTCTGTGTGATGCAAATCGAAGTTTGTGTTGTTTTGTGCGATTTCAAATCACTGTCAGTTAGCTGTGTGAAATTCATGTGAATTTTGCTATAAGTGTCTATAACAGAGAAAAAAGCTACAGTAAGCGGTAAATTCCAATAATTTTCATTAAAAATAAATTTTAAAAATAAAAAAAAAAAATGTAACTAAAATATTTAAATTAAAAAAACTTAATTTGAGAAAAATAATATCTCTTGATAAAATTTTATAGGGGTAAACACAAAAATGCAGCCCAAGAAACTGCAATCGTAAACTTTATGGAGGCGCACAACGATTTAGCAAAAGGATTTTTTAAAGGTGATCGTGTTTTAGCTGAGTCTAAAGTAACTTATAAAACTGATAGTTTATGATCGTATTAGCAGTTTGAACACATAAAAGAATTTATATGCTTGTACATACGCTTGTTCAGATAACTCCAATGGGTTTGAGCAATCCCGAAGACGTCTTCTGTTTAACTTTTCTTCTTTCATTTTTTCTTTTTCCAAAAAAATTACCGAAACCACAAAAGCAAAACTCATATTTTTAGAAATTCTTAGAATAAACGGTTAAAATTTTCGCCTGCTTTGCTTTTGAATTTTTGTTTAAAAGTGACAATATCAGTGAAAGAAGAATAAAACAAAACAGCTGTTTATTGAAACAAAGCTAAAATGAAATCGATGAGAAATGAAATCGATTATCATTTCATTCGATTTTTGTGACACAGTGAAAGAGTATTATCGATTTCATTTTCACTATCGATTTGAAACCACTACGAAATACAGAACGTCGCTGTATATTCAAAATTAATATTTGTTGAGATCTAAATAATCTTTAATGAGAACTAAATCCCTTTTCATACATACATGCTTTTCAGAAGCCAATTGAGCCAATTCCGTGTGATAGTGCGTTTAGACACAAAAATTAATCTTACTTGATTAAAGTTAATCCAACTTTTTAATTTTCATCGTTTACACATAAATTTCATGATTAACTTGACAGTTAAAAGTTTAACTCTGCCAGTTTAAAATACCAACGTGGCGCCGATAGCGATACGGCATATGATAAACATTGAAAATGTTGGCGTTACCCTACGGGAAATTTTAACAAACTGTCACCGAACTGGCCCCTTTATATGAAATAGACTGGTCACTTTTACATGGCGTTGTCATAGGAGGTGCAAATTGACCCCTTGTGACATGTCACAAGACAAATCCTAGGACAGGTTACTGAACTCTCAATTTCAGGGACCTGTCCTGGGATTTGTCTTGTGACATGTCACAAGGGGTCAATTTCCACCTCCTATGACAACGCCATGTAAAAGTGACCAGTCTATTTCATATAAAGGGGCCAATTCGGTGACAGTTTGTTAAAATTTCCCGTAGGGTACTTACATATTTGTCGTCAGCGCCAAAATATTTTTGCGGCAGCATCTTAAAGTTCATTTTTATCTGACTTTAATGTGTGTGTTTTACAGTGCTGCCAACCGAATTATAACAAAAAACAGTGTTGCATACAATAAGTAGTATGAATACAGAGTCGTTTAGAATAGTAAAAGTGGGATTATCTGTTAATCAAATAGATTAAAATAGAGTTTAATCCACTTGTTTAGTGATTATTAAGGCAGTTAATCCGGGGTTAACTTCTGTGTCTAAACGCACTATGAAACAATTTTGACAAAATTAATCACATCTACTTCTTTTATGTTTTCAATGCATACGAGGAAGACAAAAATTAAAATACGAGCTGTTCTAAATATTCAGTCTAATTGCGGTTGTCGTATACGACAAGAAAATTTGAAATTTTTTATTTAAATAATTTTTTAAAAGAAAAATTAAAAAATTTTAATACACAATACCAAAATATAATAATAAAAACGACAACGCCTGCTGTCGTAATACGACAACGACAACCGCAATAAGGTTGATTCTTATTTAACTCATTTAATGTATGTACGAGAGCTACGTACACGTCCGGCTTATCGAGGCTTGACTTTACGAAATGCAAAATGTACAAAGAAAGTCTGCAGACTTGGGAAAAAAATTTATATATGATAGAGGGGATAGAAAAGATACAAATTTTACCAAAATGTAATCTCAGTTAAAACATTTTTTTTATATATCTGATTTTTAGAAGAGCTGTTCCTTTTTTTAAATAAAATTATTAAAAATTCAACAAAATTTGTATGTTATTTTGCATAAAATTTTTTCGATTAACCAATTAATTTTAAAATTTTATTCGATTAATCGAATGAAAAAATCCCGATTAAGTATTTTCACGATTAACCGGTTAAGGCTTGATTACTGAATGTCCAGTTAAAATTTATCCAACAGTTAAATTCAAATTTTATTTGAGAAATAATAACAAATCGTCATATGAAATCAAAAAAGCCGTAAGTTACATTTAAAAAATTTTATAGGAGAAGCAAAAATCTTTTTAAAATTGTTAGCGCTTACACTTGGGGCTGTTTAGAATTTTGTTAATAAAATCGTCCCGTTTAGTCGTAGGAGTATAAAATTTTGCAGGAATATATGTATATTTCGATACGGTGCATCATAATCGATCAAAAAGTTAATTTTGAATTTTTTGTAACTTACGGCTTTTTTGATTTTATATGACGAAATGTTTCAGTTAAAGTCCCAGTTAGTAGCTAACTGAACATTCAGTAATTGGGCCTAAATTAAAAAGTCGATTAATTGAATTGAAAACTACTGCATTTAAAAAAAAATTATTTTTTAATTAATATATAATTTTACAAATCAACTGTTTGATGCAGAAAAATATAAATTTTATATAAATGTATTTCGTATTCCATTTCTTTTCACATAATCTCGCGTGCTATTAAATTTTGTGATATAATAAAATTATGTAGTACACCAAAATAAATTAGTTTTTAAACAAAACGCGTAAACTGTACTGCAAATTTGCATTAATACGAAAATGTATGAATTGTAAAAGAAAAACACATGCAACTCAAAAATTAGTAATACAAAATAGTAATAAGTGTAAAAACATAAATATATTTTTGGAAACTTTATTTTTATACAAACCGAAAAAGTTATACATAACAGACTTCGAATCTATTGGCAAAAGAAAAACATGTAAATTTTTTCACAGAAAATGTTGAAGAAACTCATAAAAATGATGCATAAAACTGCAATAATAAACGAAATCCCCCCAAGAAGCTTTTTTTATAATTCACTATGCGGCCAACAAATGTATGTCATTTTATATGTTTTCTTTGAAGTTAAATAAAAAAATAATAAGGAAATGTGTAAGATTTTGTAGTTTTATCAAGAAGGATTTAAGACTAGGAGTCCCAATCGTTATCGGATCGCACATCAGAACGGACATCGGACAAAACAAGTGGGTAATATAATTGAATTTTCGCAGATAAAAAATTTAAAATGTGAATAACGAGGAGAAAAAATCTCTAAATTATGTAAAAAAAAAAATATTGGTAATATCCCAAATTAAAAAAACTTCAATAAATAATTTATGAAATATGAGAAATTTGAAATTTTTGAGAATGTAATTGAACATTAATTTTTGCTTATTTTTTATTTTCTATATTTTCTTAATTCTAATATTTAAAAAAAAATTTTTTTTTTGTAATTTTTAGTTGCTGTCAATTTATTTCCACATGCCATAATGTTCTGTACGATGTGCGAAGCGATAGCGACTGCATCTCTTAGTCTTATAGGCTTCTTGGTTGTATAAAATATTAGGATTTAGAAATCGATTATACGAAAATCTATGAATTTCATCAATCGCAATTCTTTTGTATATTTTGATGTTTTGAAAAAAAAAAGTTTACTGATGAGTTATAATTATAAAAAATGATAACGTTAATCATTAATTAATGATCCCTTAAGTAGTCTATCTCTTGTTTTTTAAATGTAATTTCTTTCAATTGTAAATGAATGAATAGAGATGATAAGATGTGGAAATTTTGTGAGAGTATTAAAAATATATAAAACTTTAATCAAATAAGTTTGAACTGAAATCTATTGCTTACAAAAATAGAAATTTAGTAGATAAGAGATTTTTGCTAAGCAAAGCTTAAAAATCATATATATTATTGTAATAATTGGAAAAAATTTCTCGCATGCGATACATTTTTTAAAAAATTAAATGTAAACGAGTATTGAATTTCTGATGCTGCGTTCACATCTTTTTTTAAATTTAGTGATTTCAGAAATCTTAACCATTTAAATTTGCACTTTATGACAGTAGCGTGATTTCGATTTGACAATCGCATTTTTTTTCTAAACAAAGTATTATAAAAAACAGCCTTCAATTAAAATATTTCGAAAAACCATTTTATTTATTGACTAAGTACAATTTACATTATTTTTTTTTTAAAAATCTTACGCTAATTATGTTATTAATTTTTTTTTGTAAGGACGACAAGGAATAATTTTCAATATTTTAGTGGAAGGAAGACATGCACTTTCCAATGCTTTCTTCATAGTTATGCTTCGTGGGAAGCAAAAATTTATAACCATACAACACTTCCTATAATTATTAGTCCATACATTTCTATTGGGCTTAAATTTATTTTTATTATATTTTTAAAAATTCTTTCATATCATTTTGTGTTATTTTTTAGTCAGCTGTTGACCAGCGTTGCCACTTTTTTATGCAAAAACTCCTCAAATTAACTCGCGAAGTTATCTCGAGATTTTATTTGTATGGGGAATCTTGGGATTTAACATGACATTTTTAATGAAATCTCAATTTTAGTGGAAATGTAATTGGAACTTTATATTATTTTTACTAATAAAAAATACGTAAAATCATAAATTTACAAAGTGTTATTGCATGCGGCAGAAATGTTTTAAAGCTCATATACATACACTTTATTTATATATTTTACCGTAGCTACACCAGTGTTACCACCAGAAAAACAACAAATGCACAGCTGTAGGTCAAAAATTATCCAAAAGCGTATGAAATTACACAAAATTTTATAATTTGTTTTTATTATTTTAAAGCAATCGTTATTTTTATAAAAAAAAATAATACATGTCTTTTAGACTAGACACAGTGGGAAAAAATCGAAATAATTTGGAAATAACTCTGCCACTTTCTACCCGTTAGTTGAGTTGCTACGAAATTTCACACTGTCGTAGAGCTTAATTTTCAAGGGCCGAACCCATGGACCCATCGAGAGCTATACCATTCAACTCTAGAGAAATGCACCTCTGAATTTAGAAAGCCTGCCAGATTTTAAAAACATAACAAAAGATTATCGTTTTTTCGGATATCGGAAAGTTTCTGTTTGATTTACATTCCACTAATATGTACTTAATTTGGAGAAAATCGTTTAATATTTCGACACAATTTACCTACAAAGGACATATTTATACATAAATAATCAATTATAGGGTGTCATTTATTGTAAAAAGGGTCTCTGCATGGTAACTAAGACTAAAATAATTATTTAAAAGATATTTTAATGTGCCCGACTGTGCTACTGCTGCAAGAAAATTGTTGTGTGACCAAAGTTCAGTAACTGTTATAAAAACTTAAAAAAATACTAGTCATGAGGAAGTCAAAATCATAAAAAACTCAAATATCTTTCTCTTAATTTTTAAATGGTCTTGCCTTCCAAAACAAAAATATTTATTTTACGTGCAGTCTGACAAATAATTTTTCAAAAAATTTACAATATACGGGGTTTATATGCAAATAAAATATAAAAAAAACCTTGTTTGACTTCCTCTAAAACGGCAATCCCCACCTAAATCTTAAACACGTGTTTAGCTAAAATGAGTGTAAAAGAATAAAGAACTGTTGTAGTAGAATAAAGAGCTAAAATACGTGTTTTAGCTAAACACGTGTTTAAGAATTATGTGTGACTAAATTGGGTTTCACATTGAACAAATTTACAAAAATAATTCAACAGAAACTGGAAATTTGTAGTTAATGTTACACAAACAAACTAATTTTTTCTTCTGTCGGACTTGAAAGCATAAATTCTATGCTTACAAGAAGCATAGCGAAATTACACAAAAACTACACAAAAATGCCATTATTCAATAATTATCCAAGGAATGTTAAAACAGTCCCGTTTTTGAATAATTATTCAAAAAGTGGCAACACTGAGCTTCACACAAAAAAATCTTTGCCAAATAATTAGGAGCATTTCAACTAATAAAGTTTTATTGCATATACGTATAATGCGAAAACTAGAATTATTTTACCAAGTTTTTAATTTTTTTTCTACTTCAATTTTAAATAATTTATTCAAAAAAACTTTATTAAAGGAAATGCTCCTAAGGCCCGTTAACTTATCTCAAATTATACCCTGGTTAAGACCTCTACTAGCCTTAACCTCTGGTAAACATATTTTTTGAATAACTTATCTAAATTTTAACCAAGCATTTCTTCTAACTAATGCTAAAATTTAACCATAAAAATTTCTGTGGTTAAGAAACTTAACCAAGGCTATTTTAGAACAATTCACCATACATAAGATATTTTAATAAATTAAACTTGTAATGATGATTAATAAAAAAAATCTAAAGCGCAGCTTTAACCAAACTTTGACTAAGAATCATTTATGATACATATAAGTATTTTCGATGTGCATTTCCCAAAACTTACAAAAATTGCATCAGTACTTAAAATCGTGCAAAAATTTTTTCTATTTAGGATTTAGGTTTGTGTGATAGCTTACAGAAATTGGCCTCATATAAGGAAAAATTTATTTTTTTATTGGTTCAAGGAGCCAAAATTTGTCTTGAATAATTAAAACCAAAAATGGTGACCAATATTAGAACAATTTGACACGAATTATGCACCTCTACAAAATGAAAAGTCGCTGTCGGTAGAAGCTTGATACATACTTTTAGTATTTTACTTGCTGATTCCAAATCTCTATTCCGAATTCTCTATCACCTCTCAATTTTGGGAAAATCGTGATTAAAAACGCGAAAAATAGCTTTCTACGAATCTTAAAATACTATACAAAACGCATTCAAATAGCTTAAGACTTTTTGTTACGATGGTAGTAAAGAATGAATTTTGTTCTCTAAAATACATAGGACAACATTTTCTTAATTTGTGTAGCGTTATAGGAAAAAAATCTTTTGAAAACCACTCTCAGAAAAAAAATTATTCCATCAATTTTGGGTATCTTAGATTTAAGAATGAATCATGTATCAAAGCTCAAGACTACTGAATGAAGTAAAAGACTACAGCGGGGTTACCGCGTAACTCGATTCGAAACAAAGTTTTCGAATTCGTAAATTTTATACCTTTCGTAAAAAGAAAAGTTTTAGCAAAAATTATACTTTTTGAATTTTTATGTGTAGTGTACAAGGTTTGGGAGAAAAATAAATTAAAAAGTATAATTTTTATACAGAATTATATTTTTAACAATATTTTCAAGATTTACGAATTCGAAAATTTTAATTCTTAAATATAAAAAAGCGCATAGAAATTATTCTCGAATTTACGAAATGTGAAATATTTTAAAAGTATGTGAGGAACCCCTGGACAACCCACAGTTTTGACTCGCAATCACAAAAAGATACAAAATCATGCACAGTGATTATTTTTCTACTTACTTTGATGTGCTGATCACATAAATTTCTTTAATTTAATAATATATCACAAAATTTCCGCTGTTTTTTTTTTTTTTTTGTAATTTTATACGCGAATCTTTCCGCGGATGTCTCGATCAGCACGAAATACTATTAATATTTCAAATTATCCACTTTTATTTTATAGACTTACCAAATGGATTTAATTAAATCACCTCTCGTAGTATGCAAAAAGACACAATCATTTTATAGCATTTAGCGACCGCGAATCTTAAAAAAAAAACGACGTAGTTAAGTGTATTATTTTTTTTTACGACCAGAAACACAAAAAACCGCGAGAGAAACTTTTAATTTTCCCGTATTTATAAAAAAATTTTTTTTTATTAATTTTTGTTTTTCCTTTTGTTTTTATTCTGACATTTCATACTAAGGTTAACTACCCAGAGTTAAAATATTGATAAGTTATTATGGTTAAATTTTCATAGGGATAAATATTTAGTATTGGTTAGTTACCCATGGTTAAGGTAAAGTTAACTTCTCGAGAAAAGTTAATGGGCCTAAGAAAGATTTTTTTTTATGTGTATTGTAAAATACAGAAAGCACGTAATATATGTATATTAACTCTTTGAAACACCACTGTTTTGATATATCAATCCAGCCTCCTTAAAACTCTAATCCTTAGATTAATCCACAGCTAACCAACCATAGTATATCAAAAAAAGTACTCAAAAAATCTAAATGTTTTCCTTTCCTCTTCAAATTTTTGACACTTTAAAAACAACACTACCTGTCAATGATTATCTCAAGAACTACTTTTAAATTCGGAGTTATAACAATAAAACATATGTATGCAACATATTTCAAATAAATTAAATTTAAATTAGACATGTTAAGGCATGTAAACATATGCTTATATTTACAATTCTTATGTTTATTTATGTATAGAACTTTTGTAGGTCATCTATCAGCACATTTCTTTATTAAAATTCTTTTAATTTGGAGCCATTTAAATTGAGTTTATGACAACAACAAAAAAAAAATGCTTAAAACTAAACAATTCTCAAAATTTTTATTGTATAGAAGAGATTTTTAATTTAATTTGATTTATTATAAATAAAATTTAATGTTTTGTATATGGTAGCATGTTTAATATTATGTACGACGCTTTATTAAATTGTGGACGTTATAAATTAAAAATATCTTAAACAAATTTGTTATACTTAGTATATTTTGTAATTCAATAATATGTATACTTTGCTTTTCTACACGTAAATCTTATTTTTAAAATAAACATTTCAAAATTTCCTACTGTTTCCAAAATAGCCATTATAAACTTGACCCTGGCATATAGGCACGAAATTAAATTTTATTCTATCGCAACATTTTTATTGAAAAATTTATTGCAAAAAAGAAATCAATAGTAACAACATTTAAACGATAACGACTTTTAAATGGTTTTACATTTATAGTGGCGTCTTAAAATATTGAAATTAATTTTATCTTTGTCGTAGATTTTAGTTGATCTGAAGATTGTTACAATGAGTGTTATTTTTGTTCGTTTTTAATATCAAATGTGACAAATTCCAAATAGAATTTACAATTTATTTTACAACAAATAGAGAAAAAACTTATCAAAAAAACTTTCCTAGAACCAATGGTTGAGAATTAATGCATTTTCAAGTGCAACCATACACTATCATCAGATTGTCTTTATGGGGTTCTCTCTAGGTCAACGGTTCCCGAATGGGGGGCAGAATTCCAGGGGGCCCGCGAAGATTTCCGACAAAAAACATAAAACAAGTTATTAAAAAACAAAAGCAATTTTTTTATAATTTTTAAATTATTTAACAAAATATTGATTTCAAAAATGTTTTTTTCCTTATTCCTGCGTAAAATTGGCCATAATTTAAAATAAGCAGGTGTTTTATTAATTTTTTATTGCTGAATTTTAAATAAAATAAATGGGTTTTTATTTAATTTAAAAAACCTTAAAATGATCTCATAACTTTTCATACAAAACAACAATAAAATTCAAAAAATTCAAATTTTATTTGTCAATAGGTATGTTTGGGTACTTTTCCAGTAAAGTCCAGTAAAAATTACTCAGTAACAAATTTACAGAGAGTAAGACAAAATTTACTCTCAAAAAGAAAAATATCTAAAAATGTACGCAAACAGAAAAATTGTAAGAATTAGTAAAATAATGCTGCCAACTTTTTTCCTAAAAATATCGCTAAATCAAATTAAAAAATCACTAGAAAATACTTAATTATAAAAAACTTAAAAATTTTTGCGATAAATCGCTAAGTTTCACGAACTTTTCAGGTTGTTCAAAAATTTCCCAAAAATAGCTACATATATTTTTCGCACTTTTTAAAATTTTCTCAAAAAATTATCGATACATCACTAAATTTTTTGAACTTCTAAGTTTTCCATAAAAATTTAGCGATAAATCGCTGATTAATAATGATTCAAGATTTTGTCAACGAAATAAATGTAAAAAATATGCTAAGAAAACGTCAAGACCGACTTTAAAAAAATCGCTTGTTTTCCTGCTATTATAGCTAAATCATATTTTATCCCGCCAAAAGATTTAAAATATCGCTAGATTTTACGAGAAAATAGCTAAATTTGCAACAGTAGTTAAAACAGCTGATTTCGAAATAAACATTAGAAATTTAAAGAAGGAAAAAAATAAAAATTTTACTTAATTACACAATTTGGAAATTTTAGTGGCATTTTTTGCATTACGGAGCATTTAAATACTTTGATTGTTTTCATTGCGAAAAATCACATTGTTTTCACAATCCAAAATAAAAAAACAAAAATCTCGATGAGCAACAAAAGGATGTTAGATGTGAAGTGTTCTCCAGGAACGTTCCGGATAATTGAAGCTGGTAAGTATTTAGACAAAGAGCGTTGTGTTGATAATAAAGAAATTAACTATTGATTAAATTTATAGATGAAAACTACAGAGAACGGGTAAGGCAACAACTAACAGGTGGGGAAAGTTTCGACGAAATAATATTTTCCCAAAACGATCCAGACCAACATATGGATGGTGATCAACCGTTGTTTCCCCAAAGCGACATTGAGAATGCAATGGCCAAACAGCAGGGAGTAAGTTGTGAGGCAAACGAATCGGAATTGCAAGAATTTTCAGCTGTTAGTACCGAAGGTCCCGAATGCCAAAAAACTGTGTGGCTTGATTCAACCATAAAATTTTTAATTTCTAAACTGAAGGAGCTAAGGCCAAAGGTTGGCAAAAGCATTAATTTGAAAAATAAAAAACAAATGTGGGCCAAAATTGCCAAAGAGATGTCGGATAAAGGTGACTGTTTTAATGCGCAGCAAGTAGAAGCAAAATATTTTGCTTTAGAGCGGCAATATAAAAAAACGCTACAGAATAACTCTAAAACCGGCCGGAGTAGACAAACTTGTCCATATCAAAAGTAAGATTTTTTTATTAACCATAGTAAGTTGTTTAAATTAACAGATAAAAAAATTAACCATAAAAAAATTAACTGATTTTTCACAATAATGAGTTTTACGTGAATTTCTGTTGAATTTGTTTTCACGAAAATTTATGACTAAATTCATAAATGTTGGAAAGTTTTGTTTACTTTTTGTATTGAATTTTTCCAGCTGTAGTAAAAGTAGTAACCACGTGAAAACAACTTACAGTGCTTTATGAACAAAAAGTCATTTTAAATTCCCTTCCACTTATATTAATTTAGAGAGCTAGAGGACCTTCTTATGGAAAGGAAGGCAATCAATCCGGAATATACACTGGACAATGAAGCAGAGGTCACGCTGGAAGATGTATGTGGTACTGAAACAAAAGATGATTTGGAGTCAACATCATCAGGTAATACTTTTTATCAAACTTAGGCCCATTAACTTTTCTCGAGAAGTTAACTTTACCTTAACTATGGGTAACTAACCAATACTAGGCATTTAAATTTCATTGTATATTTTTATACCTTGCCACTACTACATGGCCATTTTTTAATTTACAGATATATTGGATACGGAGCCTTCCACTTCAAAAAAAAGGAAAACAGTTTTAGAACGATACATGGAAAAGGCGGAACAACATGCAGCGAAGAGAGAAAAAAATGATTTAATACTGCAAAAGATGCTAGAAGACAGCATTAAAAAAAAAGATGAGCGAGCCCAAAGAAAGGAATTGTTGGAAAACAGAAAAGTTGACTTATTAGAGAAGTTAGTTAACTCTTTAAACAAATGAATTATTTGGCCAGTTATATTTAATTTATAAAATTTAACGGTGGGTATCATACTTAATAGGGAACTTTAATTTAACAATTAACCCTCTAATGCCCAAGAGCGCTAAAAAGCGGTCTTCAGATTTTAAATAGTTTTTGGCTAAATAATAATATTTCATTAAACAAGTTGTATTATATCTATAGAAAACTTAACTATCTACTTTTTTTGCCTTCAAACTTTTTTTGTATAAGCAACGGTTTTCAAGCGAGAATTACGTAAAATGAAACTTTTGTAAATTTGAAGCAATTAACTTTTTAAAAAAGAAAAAAATATTTGAAAAAATCGCCAAAAACACATTTACAATCTGGCGTACATTATCAATATTAACAAAGCAGTTAGGAGTATCTAATTGTAAAATCAGTTAAACATTTTTCTCCCGGACTCACAGGATAACGCCAGGATACGTCTTACGAATACCTCTCCAATAGTTTAAATGTTATCGTAATCAGAATTAAGAGCATTAGAGAGTTAAACAAAATAAAATACAAAAAATATATATGTACACAACAACACAACAATATGCGGTTAACCCTGTAATGCTCTTTCATCTGATTACAATAATATTTAAACTATATAATATGCGTTGAAAATCTACTATGGAACAAATATTAAAACTTTAATTTATCGCTTTATTTAGGCGATAAATTGAAGACGAATCTTGAAACTCAGTAGTAAAATAATTTAGATTTTTTCTGTGTATAACTCTTATCAATAAAATAAAATCACGTACCGAAAATTGTTCCTCAATTGTTGCTATTTCAAGTTATGGCGATTTTCGCTTTTTGAAAATTACGAAATTTGGAGAATTTGGCACTAAACATCAATAAATTTTGACGAAATTAGTTCTGCTTAGTTCTAATATGTGTTTAATTTCAAGAAAATCTGTTGGCTAATTTTTGAGTTAGAGAGATATTTGTAAAAAGTATCCTGGCGTTATCCTGTGACTCCTGGTGAAAAATTGTTAACTGATTTTACAATTAGAGACTCTAAACTAGCTTTGTTATTATGTATTTTTAGCAATTTTGCAAATATTTTTTTCAATTTTAAAAAGTTAATTTTTTTTAATTTTCTAAATTTTCACTTTACATGCTTCTCGCTTGAAAACCGTTCCTTATACAAAAAAAATTTGAAGGCAAAAAAGTATGTAGTTAAGTTTTCTATGGATATAATAGAACTTGTTTAATAAAATATTGTTATTTAGCCAAAAACTATTTAACATCTGAAGACCGCCTTTTGGCGGCCTTGGCCATTAGAGGATTAAAGCTGGCCATACGCTTTCAATATTATCTACTATAATAAATATAATAAAGAACTAAAACGAGAAGTTGTACAATAATATTGCAAGTGTATGGCCAGTTTAACTAATAGTTAACTTAAAAAGCTTCAATATGAAACCCAGCGTAAGATGTTAACTTATAACAATAGTAAGCCTAACAAGAAAGGTATCCCGATGGGTCCTCTTCGATCTTAATGGAATTCGGATATGTGATAGAGAAAAAAAGTAACATATTTTAGAGAATTATGTCGGTAAAATTAAATGAAATTGAAGTTAAAAAAGCGAACACTGCAAATGCATTTAAAATGAACTTATATTGCAGTTATTTTAACTACAATTACAACCAAAAATAACTGAAATTGTAGTTAATTTAAATGCAATTGCAGTGTACACTTTTTTTTTAACAGAAAATGCAGTTAATTTTACCGATATAATACTCTAATTGTAAAAAATAGGTCCAACTTTTTTGTTATTCAATTATTTTTTTCGGGTAGCACATTTTTTTGAAAGATGTTTGTTGTTTTTAGTTAAAATTTACAGTATTTATCGCTGTGATAAAAAATAGGTTAACTTTTGATCCCAGCTTTTAACCCTTAAACGTGAGACAAGTCTGGTAAAAAAATATGTCTCTTATTTTCTTCTCTATTACATATAAATAATTAAAATAGGAGAAAAATCATCGGGATACTTTTAAGATAGGTTTGTGTGTAGGCTACTATAATACAAATTTATATTTTTATTTAAAACTGAAGTACAAATATTATAATAAGTTACTGGTATAGCAATGAAACGCACAAAATATACTATACTATTTGTTAATCCATTGGTTTTTATTTCATTTTTTTACGCAGTTCTGCTGAATTATGGTCAGTATCAACTATGTTTATATTTTACGAATGACTTTTTAATGCGAATTTTTAATTTACTAATAGAATACGTTTTATTCATACTTGGGACTAGTTAATTAATCGACCAATTATTATTATTATTATTATTATTTGATGATTTCATTGGCATTACAATTGATCAATGTCAATGAAATTTTTTTCAATTGGCATTGTTCAATACCTAAATGCCTAATTATAATTGATGAAAAAAGCATTTGTTTTCATACATTACTAGAGGCTGATCCATTTCGACTAACCAGTGTTAGAAGCAGAGTGAACAGCAGTATACTAGATACAACTTGATAAAATAGCGAATATTTTTAATGTTTATAACTCTGAAATTTTATATTCTTGTCTTAATTTAAGTTCTTATAAAACAATTTTTTTCATTGGCATTGAATGTTAATGAAATTTCTTGGCATTTGCATTGAGATCAAGTAATGCCAATTAAATTTCAATGCCAATGAAAAATTCTCAAGTATGGTTTTATTTATTAGTATAATAAAAATGAACAGTTTAGAGATAATTGAAATATATAAAACTGTTTAGTAATAAGTTTGGGGAAATCAAATACATAAGTGTTACACAAAATTTTGGCGGCTTTGTATATCTTCACATATATCATCCCGTATAGAGTTTCCCCTCATAACTTCGTTGTGGCCTGGATACTCATCATTATTTGATGTCGAAGTTACCTCTGATGTGAACTCCAGATCGTCCTCATTTGCAATGTTGTGTAAAACACAACACGCTCTTACAAAATGACAGATTTTTTTTAAACCTCGTAATTTGCAATAGTATAACTGTCTGAATCGTTGTTTTAAGATTCCAAAGGCATGTTCTATGTCGACACGACCAGAGCTTAACTTAATGTTAAAAAGTTTTTGAGCTCTTGTAAGGCGCCCATTATCTTTGTAGGGTGTAACTAAATATTTGTTACAGGGATATGCCGAATCGCCTAATAAATAATAATCTGAAATGTGTTAAAATATTTAGCTATATTTCTACAATAATTTGAAATAATCAATACCTCCGCAATACGATGGCAATTTTTCATATATAGGCGAGTTTTTAAGAACCCAACTATCATGACAAGATCCTGGATATCCAACGAAGATGTTTATAAATTTTTTATTTTCATCGCATATGCCTTGCATACAAATAGTTGTATTTCCTTTCCTGTCTATATATTCGTCTTTACCTTTCTTGGGTGGATCGATGGTTATATGTGTTCCATCAATGCAACCTAATTAAAAGGGTTTTTTTTTATTAAAATAATTCAGTTTACAGCCACCTCAAGACTTGTGAAACACTGTCTATTGACTAAAAGGTCTCGCTCAGTCAAATGGACAAAGTTTCATAAATTTTTTCTATAGGCTGTAGTATTGATGTTTAATGGAATATGATTAAACATTAGCTTTTTAAAAACCTTACCTATTGCCTTTGAAAAAAAACACTTCTCATCGTAGAACTGGCTTGATTCCAACTTTTTAGTTTCATTTGGCCATTTAATTATTTCAGGACTCAATGAGCTTATAAACATTGACACTCTGTGTATTATTGTTGAAATGGTGTACAGAGACAGATTGAAACGATCGGATAAATCTCGAAAACTGCATGCCTCATGACCAGCAAACCACAAAAAAACTAGCAGGTATACTTTTTCCGAAAGTCTTTTATCAGCTCGAAGATTTTTATAACCATTCCACTGCAGTAATCTTTGACTAAGATTCTCAAATAGATCTTTGGAAATTCTAAAATGGCTACGAAATTCTTTTTCAGTATAAGTAGGAACTGTTTCCTCAACATAATACTTTACAGAATTACGTGGATTCCGTTCATATAGATAAACAACTCTATCTGGATAGATTTCGTTGCTGATTTGCAATTTCTTGCGAATAATGACTTCTTCTTCGAGTTCACTTTCTGATGACGAAGATTCCATTAGCATCATAGCATTAAGAATAACGATATTTTTTAAACTAGGTGTTCCCAAGCCCGCGTTCTCCACTTCTTGCAAAATAGGAGAACGTGAAGCTAAAAAATTAACGTTAGTAACGTTTACAATAAATGGAAATTGGAAGTACCTTCGATGCTCTCAGTCTGTGGCTCTTTGATTTGAACTCCGTCCATCACATCAGGTAAATTTGCTAAAGCCGACGGTTCTAAGACACTTAGATCGCGAACACATAGTTTTTTTGCAGAAACCTATTCAAATTATTGATTTAATAAATATAACCTAATAAAATGATCATTTACTTACTTCTTCCATCGTAAATAAGCTTATATTTATTTAAATACTTTTTAATTTCACAAAAAATTATTTAGACAAATGTTTTGTTTTTTCAATCATATGTTTTCAATCATATGTTTTTTTCTTACAAATTCTTACTAGCAAAAATTCATCCAGTAAAAACTTGTAAGTTCTCTGGTATTGAACTGTCACTTTACTCTCTATTTTTCCTCTCTCCTTACTGAGTAATTGTGTAAACAAACACCTTCCAGTAAAAACTTGTACAAATTTGTACGAATTTGTACAAATTTTCGGGTACGCAAACACACTTAATGTTATGATTGTATCGATACCAGGTCTTAATTTTTTTGAAGTTTTCAAACAAAAATTTGAATAAATATAATTTATTAAGACTTTGCAACAACAAATACATGGGGAATACAGTCATAACTAAGAGTCACATACTTTTCGTAGGAATAGGCACCATAGTTTAAAATTTTCGGTTTGTAACGTTTTTTATTTAGCATATTAAATATATTTTTGTTTGTTTCGATAATTTTACATTTTTTTAATATTTGGGGAAAAACATTTGGGGGTCCGTGAGCTAGTAGAAATATCATAAGGCGCTCGTGAAGCAAAACTTAACGGGAACCGCTGCTCTAGGTTATAATGTAGATTTTAGTTTTTGTATATGTGACAGCGCATAGAGAAAGGGACCTAAGGGTAAAAAAATCAATTTTTTTTTTTTTTTGTGGACAACATCTAGCATTGAATGAGACCGATCCCATGCTCTCCTGACCTTAGGTCCCTTTCTATCCTTAGGTCCCTTTCTATTTTGCGCGTCACATATACAGTGGAGGAAAATATAATAGGGACATTCAACTTTTTTCTAAATTTTTTCTCGTTGCCTCTATTTTTAAAGTTCAAAATATTGGCTAAATTCACCCACAGATACGAGGAGATGGTTCAGAAAATTGTGCAGAATTTTAACGTGATGTCTGTTTTTTATTTTGTCACTTGTTTTAAGTGGGCGTAGCTTTAAATGAAAAATAAGTGATGTTGACCTTCTATCAAATTATATAGTAAATTTTAGCGAGCACTGATCAGATCTATACAAACTGTATGTTTTCGGAAATCCTATAAAATTTTCTTAAATCCTGCGTTATCTTTATCCGCAAAAGGTCTCCAGACTTACCATGACAGTGCCGTAGACAAATTTTTGTTTGTGTTTAGCGATTTTAAAATAAAGTTACCAACACTGAAATTTTAAAGTGAATAGGATTATGCTATACCTACTTCGATATAACACATAATTCAAGTTTTTTTTCTACGTTAAGCACCGTTAAGCCTGGATCAGCCAGACGTAAACGTATCTCTGCATAGCTGAATTAATAAGTTAAATAAGAACAGAAGATGTGTTGTGTTTTTTGTTTCATTCTTATGCATTCAATATAGAGCAAACGTAAATACACAACAAAAATCTATTCACAACAGATTTTCGTTGTGAATAGATTCCTCCAGGAATCGCAGGTTCGATTACTGGAGGAACACATATTTTTTTTATTTTTTTTTAATTTTTTTAAACTTTTTTTAACTAGCTTGTACAAATTCAATAATTGTTTAATTTTTCATTTTTAAAAATACGTAAAATAAGAATGATGAAAAATAGCTTTTTATCCGCTTATGAAAATAGTACTGAAAAGTATACAGAATTGCAGTGCAACTTTTGCACTTGTTTAAAAAGTACTTTTATTGAAGAGAATAAAGCACAATATCTCGCAATGACAGAGTGGTGTTTTTATGCCAGTCAACTCTCATATCAAAGAATAGCTCAGCGGTAGAGATCTAGACTAACAATCACGAGGTCGCAAGTTGGTGCGTCAATAAAAAAAAATTGTAAAATAAAAAAATATAATTTTTTTGCGAAGAATTTTTTTTAACTTTTAATTGGTGAAAAGGAGCTTCCTTTGCACTCGTTCAAAAAGTACTGAAAAAATGTTGAAGTTGGAGTACTGCTCTACTATGACAACTCAATGTTAAAACCATTAGTGCTTATGTTAAAAAAGAAGTACATCTAGATCATCAATTGTAGTGCTTTTTCTACTGCTTCGGCATCTCTTTTTTTTTGCTGGGTAATTCCCATTTTAAAGGTCCTGCCTGAATTGGCCTTAAATGGACATATGATTGTTATTTGGGTTATGTAGAAATAAAATCCGACCACATTTCGACTTAGTCCACCCCACATTCCCAGTATTTGCGTAGATGAATTTTTCTTTTGGTAATTTCATTCAGAGTTTTTACTATATTTATTGTACCGTTAGGTTTCTTGAAAACCCCTAATATTTCTTGAATTTTTTTTATTTCAAAAATCTTTAGATTGCGTTTAAAAACTTCTCGGATCTAAGGGTCTTTATTCTCTTATTTACATATTAACAACATTTTTGGACATTTTTCTTTTCCTTTAATATGGACTTTTCAAGAAGCATGTATGAAACACTTTCATCAATTCCATTTAAATTAAATTCTAATATGCGATAAATTTTATTTATTGTTTGAAAAATATGTTTTATATTTTAATGTCGTAAATATTGAATTTTCTGAAGTTATTTGAAGAAAAAAAAAATTTGTGAATTTTTATCGCAATTTTTTTTTTCAATTTTCACAAATTTGTATATTACATGCAATTTAATACGTTTTTGCTGTCAAAGATCATCCTATTGAATATTTTATCATATTTTCTAATACAGTTATTTTCATTCTATTATATAAGATATTATCTCGATGACTTTTTTTCTTGTTGAACAAATCAACATAATTCCTTTTATGTTATGGCCCCATCTGCAATTCATGTGTTAAAGTTTTCAAGCTTAAAAAATTTTTTTTAAAAGAGTTCTTCATTGTTAATTTTTTTCTTCTCCTTATTCGACCAATCTTTAACATTTCCGTCATGCCAAATGTAGTCATAACATGTGTTTGTTTAGGTTGGGGTGCCGTTTCTAGGCTAGAAAATAATAATTTAGTCTTCTTTTTTTATTTTTTATAAATTTGTTGAATGAATTTAAATGCATTCAAGAAATAAACTTTAAAGAAAAAATAAAACAAATTCTAGTCCTAAAAATAAAATTTTAAACATATTCTTAAAAATGTGTTGTTTATAAATATTTATATGGAATTTTTGTTTTTATGCGTTTCCTTTCGGTAAAAAAAATATTTTTAATATTTATTTATTTTTTGTTCTTATTTTTTTTTCATTGCAGACTTTATTATCAGAAACAACAGCAGATGATCAACATTGGCCTAAGGAATTAATATTATTGAGAGAAAAATTTACTGCCAAAAGTCAATTAGAAATTGCACAATTACAAATTAAACATGCTGAAGAGGTAAGTTAAAATTTGAAAATTAAAAAAATATATAATAGGATAGGTCAGGTTGAACGGAAGTCCGCCACAAGGCAAATGAATTCGAAAGTTATGTGACCTATTGTGAGCTATTTAGAATGATGCTCACACTCATAGAAATAAATCTGTAAAAATAGCAGCAAAAGTTACTAAAAATTAGTTAAGAATGATGCTGCAGAAAGAACTGCTAAAATTAGCAGATTTTTTTTGCTAAATACTAGTAAAATAAGAACAGCAAAATTAAAACTGTTAATTTTACAGAATTTTAGTTATATATAAGCTAACTTTTAGTTAATTAAAAATAACAAATTGTACTGTAAAATCTGCAGAAAATTTTGCTAAATATTGGTAGACTAAAAATAGCAAAAATAAACTGTTATATCTACAAAATTTTTGCCATTTTTAAGCTAATTTTAGTTGAATGCAAATAGCAGTCAATTCTGCTAACATCAGCAGAATTATTTGCTAAAAAATTATAAACTGCTGTTTTCAAAAGGCTCGATTTTTATAAAACTTCGAAAATTTCAATTTTTTTTTTGATTTTTTGGGCTACTAATTATTTAGCAAAATTTTTTGCTGATTTTAGCAGGTTAATTTGCTACTTTCCATTTACAAAAATTTAACTCAAATATAACTAAAATACTGTACATTTAACAGTTTTATTTTTGCTGTTCCTATATTACTAATATATACCAAAAATAATCTGCTAATTTAGCACTTTTTTTCTGCAGCATCTTTTTTTAACTAATTTTGAGTAGTTTTAACTAAATATTTTACGGACTTTTTTCTATTAGTGTACCCAACAAGCCTTCTATTACTTCTTTGATTGCATTTCAAGCATCCAATTCAGCGTGAATAAAAATATTGTTGGATGCGTCACTTTTAATTAGCTTTTGTATATCTGGACCATTTAGTACGCCTGATGGAAAAAATGAATTTGTTGCTAAAGAAATATGTTTCAAAAAGTTGGAATTTGCCACGAAATTGAAAAAATTAATATGTTATTATACATAACTACCGTCTTTAATTTTACTTTCGCTGAGTCTCGGGTAAATTAATTCCAAACACAAGAAAACTGTATCTCTTTTGGCGACAGTTTCCATGAAATTCTTAACAATTCCATGTTTAACAGGCAGTAGAGGCAGCAGTATCTTCACTTTTGGCACCAGAGGTTCACGAATAATATTGGCCATTTCTAACTTGCTCTCTGTGTTTCTATTCGTAGCATGCATATTGGTCTTGAGTTTTGAACTGTTCATAAATAATCTCCAGTCATCTGATTCATATTTTATTTCCATTGCGTCGCATGAATTTTCCAACATCCGGGCAATATGCACAAGTTTTTTCATCATTCACAGTGAATAAACTTTGGAGTGTTGCCTAACGAGTTCGATAAGCTGTGAGTTTCGTACCGGGTGCCAAAAGATTGATTTCAAAAATGAAGCCAGCTTTTCTGGTTTATGCTGTGTCAATGTTTATGTTTATTAAAATAGGCTGATTGGATACAGATGATTCGGGATTATATGGAAGAAGTCATAGAAGATAGAACATCTGGGCTGGAAGATTTTGACACAGGAATGTAGTCCGAATAAGGCAGTGTTGTTTGGGGGCACTTGCAACACCGACGTAATTATACGATTTTCTTTCCGTTTTTCTCAATGCGGCTGCCTTATTCGCACATGCGTAGCAATTCAATTGTGACCTTCTCCAGGATTATTCCAAGTCATTGGGATATCAAATGGCATAGATTCACGACTTCTATTTTTCCAATCCACTAGACGATTGTAGCAACTTTTACACACTATATTTGGCACCTAATTTTTGCTCACTATAACATTTTGGTTTAAGTACATCTCGTATGTTTTTAGAGAAAAAAGTTCATTCTTCTTCTTAACCTCAAACCTATTAATTAAAATTAATAAAATTGCATATTAATTACAATATTAATTGCAGCTGTCTGTCTATAGGACGTGAAAACAACACTGTACTAAACTTTTCATTAAATTGATGCAGTTTTATGAAAAATTTCGTATTATTTATTAAAAATTACATACACCCAATGAAAAAGATTTTTCGTAAAATTTGTTTTGCATTAACTTTGTGAAGAAAACTTCATTAGTTTAGTGAAAACTCTCTGCGTAAATTAGCTCAAAATTTGTTATTGTTAATGGCCCTTAAAAACCGAAAAGGCTAAGAATTTAACAATTATTTATGTTATTCTCAGGCCACTAATATTCAGCAAATTTTTTTCCTGGTTTTTGCAGAGTAAATTGGTATTTTCAAATAGAGCTTAACATATTTTTATATTGATGGCTCAATGTAAAAGGCTCTTCTAGTTTTTAATATTAAAAAAGTCAGCTCTTTGTGTTTTTATTGATAAAAAGTTAAAAAAATACATTAATATTGCATTAAACGATAAATCGATTAATCACCAATTTTCTCGATTAACCGACCCGAATAACCGGTTAATTAATTTTAGTGATTTTTCGAATAATACATTAACCGGTTAATCGCCTATGTCGAATAATTGGAAACACTACTCTATCCACAGCTGTGTGTAATTGTGATTGGCCTAAAAAATCGCCTTCACCAATGATACTCCAAAAAATATTTATAATCGCCTTACAGAATTCGGGCCCTGGGTGTTTAATCAAGAACTTTTGGAAATACAGAGAAAAAAGTAATTTCCATGCTCCAAAATAGTTTCAATTGTCTTTAGCTTTATTTTTTCAGTCGTTTATGGCCAGAAATTTGGAGTTATGGGCGAAAATTGATGAAAAAAGGGGAAAAATTAAAATTTTTTGAGGATTTAATTCGATAAAGTTAGTCCAAGTGTATTTATCAGAGATTCTTTTTTAAATATTATACAGTTAGGAGTCAATAAAGTGTTTCAAAATTAAAGTTTTATAAAATTCTGAAAGTTGAGTTAATCGATTTGGCTACTGTAACATTCATATAGCCTATGAATCTAGTTCCAATGAAAATACCTCCAGTAGGTGCATGAAACCTTTAATAAACAAAATGAAACTTTTTAAAATATTTTAAGAAAATAAGTTAGTTTTATTTGGCAATTACGACTTAAGTTCACACTACATTTATTTTTGTTTGGAAATTTTTACAATTTTTACAATTATTTTAATATTCTTTCGTAGTATTGCAAAAACATAATGGGAAATTCAATTTGAAAGCCAAAATTAGATTTTAACTTGTAATCTTAAAGACCTAAGTGCTTAAATGCGTTTGCCGACCTTAGCGATAGCAACTGACAATAAGATTATTTAAATGCCTATTTACGTCTCATTTAAAACACCCGGGTATCCCGCTTTTTTCTTAGTAAAAAATCTTAAACTGTATAGTACTTACTAGTATACACTATACACTAGACCGAACAAAAAAAAAAAGTTCGCCGTACACTGTCATCTAAATTATTTTCGCAAGGAGGTTTCGATTTTTTTTGCCGAACGTAGGTGTCGCTTTTTTAAATTGTTCGGTATACCTTTGGCATTTAAAGTCGGATTTTAAAGAATGACATATCGATTTTTTTTGTCTCGAGGGGACCAATGTTTTGCTCTCTAGGCAATTGACCTCAAGTATCCCGTTCTAGTATTTACCCACCAGATCTCAGTTCCTACTACTGTAATGTACAACCCTAATGTTAGAAAATTAAAGCTCGTAAAAAATCATTAAACTTTTGTTAAGGAAGTTTTCCGATAAACCCAACATAAATTTTTTTTTGGTTGCCGAAAGTATGGGCAACCAATTTTTTTTCATTGCATTTTTCTTTTATAGCAAGCCACTGGTCTCCTCGAGGCAAAAAAATCGATATGTCACACTTTAAAATCCGACTTTAAATGCCGAAGCTATAACGAAAAATTTAAAAAAGCGACCCCTACGTTCGGGAATTTTTTTTTTTTTTTTGGAATTACCTTGCAAAAATACTTTATATTTGAGGGTGTACCGCGCTTTTTTTTTTTGCCTGTACGGTGGTACGGTCTAATATACACGTTTATAAAAATTTGTTTGAAAAATTTGTTTTATATACCCATTTATAAATTTAAAAAGTGATTATGCATATGACCCTATAAATATTTTCGTTTAATTTTAACACCCTTCAATATTTCTTTCTTCTTCCAGATGTCTCGTTTGAAGCAAGATTATGAAAAACAATTAAATCGCAAGAATAAACGTCACTCAACGTTTGATTCTGTACGCGATTTTGATAAACTTTTAAGTGAACGTGATAATTTACGTGAATTATCTAAAGCATTTAGACAACTGCTATCGGAATTAATAAAATGCGTGGCCAACTGTGAAAATGATTTAAACGATACTTTGGCAGAGGAGGTGCAACGCCTTTTATCATGCAATCGTACATTTGAAGAGCATGCAATGGAGGATTATGCCCTCAACTCAACGCTATTAAATGATACTTTAAATTCTAGTAAATTACGTATGATACCAGATATTCAGAGTTTGTTAGATGTGGTTGAAGATCGAAGTCTTGTACAATTTGTAAGTGATAAAAATCCTGACTCAACTGAAGATTTTGATTTAAAGGATTGTTTAGAACGTTTACGTTCTGAGGCATCATATTTACTGCATCTTTCCGAGGAAGTTGTTAAGAAACATGATAGCAGGGAGAGAAGAGAAAGTTTCTCCAGTGAGGCAGAGAAACATGATAGTGAACAAGAAGATGGCTTGAAGTTACAACAAAAGCGTAAATTTATTAGAGTTAACTCCCTAAATGAACAACAATTGCCCACACATCAATCAATGCTAATACAGCATACACACAATCTCACCTCTTTGCCACCAGATCTAAATAAACTGTATCTGGATAATAATGCAGCAGAATTAAATTTCCAATTGGTTGAATTAAAAAATCGTTTAGTAAAATCAGAAAATGATCGTGCTAAATTACAACATGAATTGGAACATACTATAACACGCAACTCCGAATTAGGCGAAGAATTGCAACACTTAAGGGATCAGTTATCTCAACTAAGTTCTCTTAATAATGTAGAATATAATGAGGGCTACGGTATGGGTTCTATAAAATCACCACGACGTCTCTCCAATTCCGATAATTCTTCATCCAGTTTTGCCTTATTACAAGAAAAGGCTCGTAATATTCTATCTACTCCTACTCAAAAACAACAAATAAATAATGATTCCACGGTCCAGCTGCTGCAAATGATTGAAGATTTTTGCCGTGAAGGTGATAAGGTTGTGGAATGTAGCAAAAAAGATCGTGAGGATTTACAATCTCAGGTAAGTTTTTGGTTTAAATAACATTTTTAAGTAGGAGACTTAGGTAATTTTGTAAATATTTGAATAAAATTATTAGATATTTTTAAGGCATGCTATGTATTAGATATTGTAATAATTACACTAAACTCTGTAGAAAAAGTTAAAAAGTTTAATAAGTAAGCAGCCAAAAGTTTCGAAGTTTGTTTCAACAAAACTTTTTACTTAAATTTACAATACCGACTTTGTAAATGTAATAAATTTAACTGATGAAATGTTTTAATACATTTATGAAACATTTTATACTTTTCATGAAATATTTCATTATATTTTAAAAACGTTTTTCACACGTTTCAGAATTATCAACACTATTTGCTTTTCAGTATTATATTTATAAAGCTTTTCAATATTAAACGTTGGTGTCCCGATATTTGCTAAATTTGCGAATCGCGTTAGCTATTACACTGATAGAATTTCGTGCGTAGTATTAATGAATTTGTTTATTAATCCAATGATTTTTTGATTTGAAACTCCCAAAAGAACGAGTACATTGAACAAATGAAACATTTTCATTAAGTGAAAAATAATTGAAAAAAATAATTAATTTATAATAATTTTTAAACCTTTTATTTATAATTTTTTATTTTCGTATGTACTTATTTATTTTAATTGTCATGTTTTTGATAGTATGCGATGTGCGACCCTAGCGTACATTACTGGAACATACATTTATATTTTATTTATTTATTGGTATACAATAAAATCTAATATGACAATATCATATTAGAATAAGAACTTGAAGTAGAAAAATATTCTAACTAAACCCAGCAAAAAAATTAGAAGTAATGCTTTAAAAACTACTTCTTTCACTACTTAACAAGTATCCGTTAGTGTATTTCTACTGCTTTTTTAGAAGTACAATAGTTCTGAAAAACTTCAAAAGATCACTTCTTTCATTGCTTCCAAAGTATCCATTAGTATATTTTACAGCGTTTTTAGAATTACTTCTGAACAACTTCCAAAAAATCACTTAAGTATTGCTTCTAAAGCATAATTGCTCTAAAAGTGATTTTAGAATCATTTGATATTTCCAAACAGATGATCGCGATTCCGTCGGGACCATTATTTTTTTTTATTTTTTTTATTTTAATAATTTTGTTTTTATATTTATAATTAATTTGTTTAAATTCAATATTTTTAAAATTTTTCAATTTTTAAAAATATGTGTATAGATAAAAATGATGAGAAATTGCTTTTTATGCACCTGTGAAAATAGTGCTGAAAACAATATTGAATTGGAGTGCACCTTTTACACTTGTTTAATAAGCACTTTTATTGAAGAGAATAAAACATAATATATAAACAATGACAAAGTGGTATTTTTATGCCAGTCAACTTTCATATCAAGGAATAGCTCAGCGGTTGAGCGCTAGACTAGCAGTCATGAGTGAGGTCCCAAGTTCGATACCCAGTGGCGGCAATAAAAAAGCTTTTGTAAAATAAAAAAAATATAATTTTGGAGTACTCATCTCCTATGACAACTCAATGTTAAAATCATTAGTGTTTATGTTAAAAAAGAAGTACAATACATCTAGATAGTCAATTGAAGTGCTTTTTGTACTGCTTTGGCATGTCTTTTTTTTTTTTTGCTGGGAATATATAAAAATATAGAAAGTCCGAAAACACAATTATTGTATTTTTTAATGCGAAAATTAAAATAATTATTTTAATGCGAAAATTATATTTAATTAATTCAATGAAAATTTTCAATGGAGGAGTTGCAGTGAAACTTCATTGTTTGTATGCAAAAATTAATTACAGTCAATGCACAGTGGGCCAGCATCTTCGAATTTTGGCCAAAACTAGAATATTAATTATATGAGGCAAAAGAGTTTGGGAGCTGTTGATTACGAATGGCGGATGTAATATGGCGCTCATAAATTTAAAATTGTTATGTGTTGGAAAATAAATTACACTGTACAAAATAAAACAACATAAGCTTCTGACAACTGATTCTGGCAGAGGCGACCTAAGAAAAATATACTTGTATCGGCGTTTTAAAAGATTACGTCTGACCCTATGTTTTTGGGGGTTAAAATTTCTCCCCCTTCTGCAAATGTTTACTGTGAATCGGCATAGGAAACCATGTGAATTTAGGTATAGGATGTGTTCAGCGAACTTATGTAAAACACTACGAAGGACATTTTTATGGAACATTTTAACCCTCTAACTTTGCAATTAAAGGGTCTTTTTGGCCCTTTTTTGAAAAGTGTCAAAAAAAGACCCGTAAGTTGAAGAGCTAGAGGCATAAAATGTTCCACAAAAACATTTGTCATGAAATTCTACTATAAGTCTCTGAAGACATCAAAGTTGAAAATTTAACTTCAATGCCAGAAATATGTGAAAACTTAAAATGTGTTTAAGGATTAATTTCGTACTTATTCAGAATTGGAGCTCAAATGTGCCACAAACCTGGACTTTAGGGGGTAAGTCTGTATGAAGGAACCAGAACCTTCATTTAAGGTAATTTTTAGTCCTATGTTTTTTTTTTTTTTTTTCTAAAACTCTGGAATGTTGGAAATCAGCGAGATACTTTTTCAGTTAAAGGTCAAAATATCGAAAGTTTATGAACGGTCGCAAAAATCTAGGTAGAGGACATCTTAGGGAACACATTCATATTTGTGAGGTAAAATTAATAATTTTATTACTTTTTTCGTAAATATTTAACAGGTTTCTCTTTTTTTCATAACTAATTTCAGTTTTATAATTTGAGATTATTTTTGGAACAAACTATTGTTTATTTATGATATTTTTAATGTATCACTATAAAATAAAATAAATGTCATAAAATTATAAAACTTTGACTTCAAACTCTCACCAACGAACAACGAGTAACCATAATGATACAATATTTCACTCACAAAATATTCAAGAATCCTAGATTTTGAATGTATAAATACATTTTCCCTTTACCTGAATTGTACTTTTGGCCAAAAAACGGCGATCTTGGCCCACAGTGCAATGGAGGTCGTTACCACACCATGATCAACGATTTTTTGTTTCATAATATGGATGACTTTGATCCGGCGGGATGTGGTTTCAACAGGATGGTGCTACTTGCCATACGTCGAACGCAAACATCGACTTACTGAAATCAAAATTTGGCGATAAGTTTATTTCGAGAAATGCACCTGTCAATTGGCCTCCAAGGTCGTGCGATTTGACACCTCTCTATTATTTCCTGTGGGGTCACGTGAAGTCACTGATTTATGCTGATAAACCAGCAACAATTGACGCCTTGGAGGCCAACAATGCTCGTATAATTCGTGACATACGGCCAAGGCTCGAACAAGTGGCCCAAAATTGGACGTCCAGAATGCGCTTCGTCAAGAACAGCCGCGGAGGCCATATGCCCGAAATCATTTTCAAATGTTAATGCCATCTTTCGAACAAAAACTTTTTTGGATTAAAATTTAATTTTTTGTGTTCGTTTTTTACAATTTAAAGTTCTATCGTGTTTAAGAAAACACCGTTTATATATGTGATTGCCTATAGGGATGCCTATCGGATGACATTGATCTGGCGGGATGTGGTTTCAACAGGATGGTGCTACTTGCCATACGTCGAACGCAAACATCGACTTACAGAAATCAAAATTTGGCGATAAGTTGATTTCGAGAAATGCACCTGTCAATTGGCCTCCAAGGTCGTGCGATTTGACACCTCCCTATTATTTCCTGTGGGGTCACGTGAAGTCACTGATTTATGCTTATAAACCAGCAACAATTGACGCCTTGGAGGCCAACATTGCTCGTATTATTCGTGACATACGGCCAGCAATGCTTGAACAAGTGGCTCAAAATTGGACGTCCAGAATGCGCTTCGTCAAGAACAGCCGCGGAGGCCATATGCCCGGAATCATTTTCAAATGTTAATGCCATCTTTCGAACAAAAAATTTTTTTGGATTAAAATTTAATTTTTTGTGTTCTTTTTTTACAATTTAAAGTTCTATCGTGTTTAAGAAAACACCGTTTATATATGTGATTGCCTATAGGGATGCCTATCGGATTGGTTTTTAAAATCCCGGGATTTGGAATTTCAAAATTAAAAAAACCGAATCCCGGGACAGATCGCGATTTTTCGGGATCCAGAATTTTGTTCGGGACTTCATGATTTTTTTGACATTTTAAAATTTAAAAGTGACTTATAAAACAAATTTTACATACAAATTTCATTTTATAAACATGTTATATATGAGCACTGTAAAATATAACTGTTTTATACGTTTTTTACATACTCCTGTTTATTTCTGCAGAACTAAAGAATTGAAAGAATTTAACTCCGTCGATATGTTGTGTGCTTTTTTTGTTCATAATAATTTTATATTCACTATTCTTACACCATTTTAATTTAAAATTGTCAACTAAATTTTAGAATTTTCAATTAGTTTCAGAATTTTTTAATTGTTTTCCACATATAGTGCAGAAATTCAAATGAAAAATTCTGAAATACACCTACGATAGCAAGGTAACAATTTTGGAAAAATTAAGACATATTTTTGCAATTGTGAAAATACCGGGATTCGATCTTAAGAATCCCGGGATTCGGGACCCATTTTTATTGAATAATCCCGGGATTTCGGGATTGGCATCCCTAATTGCCTATAAACATATTCAACAATGTCTTTGTTCTGCGCGTATTGTAAAAACTTCTTTAACTTAGTAAACTTTCGCAAGTTTTGACATAATTTATAGAAATATATATTTTATTTCTACAAAAATTTACACCAATTATTTAAAAAAAAAGTGTATTTGTCGTGTCTTGTTGAAATAAATGCAATAGAGGGGATTGGTACAATAATTAAAAACTGTTTGAATTTGAAAAATCATACTAACAATTGGCTAAAATGTGGTAATTTTTTTTGTGTAAGTAAATATGATATAAAATAATGATATTTTTTGGTATATTAATTAATTTAGACTTAAAAGTTAACATAGAAGAGATATAAATTAACGCTTTCCTATATATAAGTTATGCGGATAGAAAAAGCTTCATTTAACATTTCATTAATACAATAAAATGTTTAGTTGGACAAAAAAATTAAGAAGCTTTTTCTATCAGTGTAGAAAAGATCTTAGGTATTTAAGTACCCAGTGTAGAAACGGTAATGACATATCATTATTTTTTGGACTGCCAGTAATGACACCCACTTACCTTCTGTGTTATTTTAAAACATATAATAATGAGTTACTGATAATGACTTATTTTTATCATTATTTCAAATAGAAAATACTTTTTTAGATTTTTTTGAAAATTTTTTGAAATCTATTTTTAGACTCAATATTTTTTAAACACTGGTAAGGATATATGTAACCACATATTTTTTGATTTTTTGTATGTTGGCGAGTAAGCTACTCGTGTGCAGCAGGTCAATTGTGTTTTTATCTATTAAATATTACATGTCGATATAGCTCAGATGGTAGAGCTGTTGACTGGCAATCTGTAGACCCAGGTTCGATTCCCGCACCAGCAAATTTTATTTAAAAAAAAATACAATAAAAAATATTTTTTTTTATATAATTAATTTTTTAGAAAATCTATTTTTAGACTCATTACTTTTGTCAGTACTGGTAAGCACATAGGTAACGATATATTTTTTGATTTTTCGTATGCTGGTGTGTAACGACAACTCATTATTTTTCGCGACATCGCCATATAAAGGTAATAAGAAATGTAATAACAAAAGTAACTAGTTACCATTACCAAGTATGTACTTACATAACCACATATCTGGAATGATTTTCTACACTGGGTATATAAGCAAGCTAATAATAGTATTAATAATTAAAAACATTTATGCACCATTTGTGTATAATTAATTATAGATTTTTTTTGTATTATTGTAAGTCAGAATTAATATAAGTATTATATTATTAATTATACTCACTGCGAAAACCTCATTCCCCCTTTTATACATCAATAAAACCCCAGATAATTACGGCCGACAAACAATTAAAGGCCACACGCCAGTTTTTGGAAGAACAAGCGGCCGAACGTGAACAAGAACGTGATGAATTTCTTAAGGAAATAGAAAATCTAAAAGCACAGTTACGTGATAAAGAAAAAGAACGCAGTTCGTTTGCTAATGCCTCTAAGGAGGTGAGTTTTGATTTAGAAATACTTCACTTTTTTTTTGTTAACCTAAATGGGTCTTTCTTTGGTTATGGATTTGAGTTTATCTACTGTTATCTTGATTTAAAATATATTTTTTTAATATAAAACGACGAGGTTGAACGAAGAATAAATGTAAGGTCTCATCCAAAATAAAAAAATTTATCAGATTTTTTTTGAAAAAGGTTTTGATGGTGCTCAATAGGGTATTTACACTGGCATAATTGGCAAAGTGATCCCTTATGGATGGACTTTTTATTTACACTTTGTTCAAGTTCGCTGTTTGTGGATTATATTTTTGTTTTGCAAATTATTTTTAGTTGAAATTTTAATTTATGGTTTGAAGTTCTTTATTATTTGGTTTTTGTTAAAAACTTTCAGCTCTTTTTTAATTGATCTTTATTTATTTTATTTTTTTACAAAACTGTTAAAAAGTTATTCATGTCAAAACTGCAAAATTTAGTGCAATAAACACTTTAACTTGGTAATTTATTTACGCATTAAAGACAATTTTAATTAAAAATCCGAGAGACGATAGATTTTTTTTTGTGTGTATGAATTTTCACAAAATATAACTTCAAATTTACTTCATATCAAATTCGAAATGCTTAGGTAACTTAAGTAAACACCTTGAAATATTTTACGAGGTTTTTATTGAAATAACATAAATTCTCCTAAGTTAAAATTTTATCAAGACTTGTACAAGGTTACCCGGGTAGTATAAATGCGAAGTAAATAGGCATATAAACAATCTTATTGTCACTTGCTATCAGTAAGGTCGGCATAGACGACTGAAATGCTCAACACACAAATTGACTTTTTAAACTCTTTATAGGTTTGCAAAAAAGGTTTATTGTGTTTTGTGTAAAACGTGAATACTTTTAATATTTTAAATATTTTTTATGATATAGTTTATATATTTTTTTATTTTTTTTATTTGTTTCTATTTTATTTTCTATGATTTATTTTCTGGCAAATTTATGTAAATATTTGTCATAAAAAATTAAGCCTAAACAAAATTTAATTGTTTTTATTTCGCATGTATTGTTATATTTATTTTTTTTTAATTATTGTTTTCGTTAAATGTACTAATAATTTTGTAGTTTTTTTTATTTATAATTAATTTCATAAAACCTTATATTGTAAATATTTCCCACTTAAGCATTAACATAATTAAAAAAAATATTTGTGGAGGAATTACAAAAGAATAAGTTTAAAAAGTTTTGTTTTTCAAATTATAATGAATTCAAGGTTATACAGAATATATACAATTATTTACAGTAAGTAGCCGAACATATGAAAGCTATTTAAACAAAATCTACTTATGTTAGTCTATTTCACTCATTCCGCCCCATCAAAGAATTTTTAAAAAAATATTCAAAACTTTAATTTTATTTGTCTTTGTTTCCTTAAAATTTTGTTCTTTATTGTTTAAAAAGAACGCACTAACAATTTAATTTTTTTAACTAACAACATTTATTTTTGCACGCTACAATAACAAAAAACACAAGTTTTTAAATTAAATGTAAGTTAAGTCAAAACTAATTAATTTTTTCAATATAATTTTTATACTTTAATTTTAAACAAAAATCATTTTAATGCAATTTTCTTTACCCTATCAGGTTGAACATTTAGAATCTCAAATACGTGATTTAAACCAAAAACTCCAAGAATCAAATAGTAAACGCGATAAATTTGAAGTAGAACTCAAAGCCTCTATTGATAAAATATTTGTTTTAAGAGAAATTATTTCCGATTTAGAGACTCAAGTAGAGACCAAAGCCCTAAATGAACACGTTATGGGTGAAAAGGTTAAGGTAAGTTATAAAAATTAACAAATTCGGGTAAAAGAATATGAGAATATTACTGAAAAATACTGAAATGAATGCATTTTAAATCGGGTTTAAAAATTACACATACAATAAACAAATTTCACACCTCAAAAAATATAATATATTCTGAAAGAAGTGCTCAACGTGACTACCGGTTTCCCTAGATTAATTCGTAGAAACGTTAAAATTATGAATTAATATTTATATGTAATTTTTGTATGGGAGCCTATTTTAATTTTGGAAAATTTTAAATTGTTTTAACTCGGATTAGATGTAATTTTAAAAATATGGGGGTTGATGCCCATTAGACCGTACCACGTTACAGAAAAAAAAAATAAAAAAGTGCGCGGTACACCTTCGAATATAAAGTATTTTTGCAAGGCAATTTGGATTTTTTTTTTGCCGAACGTAGGCATTTACAATCGGATCTTAAAGTGTGATATATCGATTTTTTTGTCTCGGGGAGACCAGTGTTATGCTATAAAGGAAGAATCCAATAAAAAATATTAAAAAAAGCGAACCCTACGTTTGGCAACCAAAAAATAAAAAAAAATTTCTATTGGGTTTATCGAAAAACTTCCTTAGCAAAAGCTTAAACGGCGACCCCTAAGTTTGGCAAAAAAAATTTTTTTTGAAACCTTGAAAAAATAATTTAGATTGGACGGTGTACGGCGAACGGTCTAGTTCCCATGTATCTTAAAATCTCTTTTTTAGTAAGTTTTTCACCAAAAGCAATTAAACTTACTGTTAAAAAAACATATCAAATACTATTTTAGGTTGGACCATTTTCAGCAATATTAATTTAAAAAACGACGGGGGCCAATGTTGTTCTTCTCTGAAGCATTTCTGGCTCAAATATAATTTAGTTACCCGGTGTCTTCAAATGCAATAAATTATATGAAATGAAATGTCAAAACCATTGCAGCTAAACGTCAAAATGATATCAATTGCAAAGTGGTGGAGAAGACTTGACCATTTCATGGATAAGAAATATCATAGATTTTTCTTCGAAAAACACCAATTTTTATGAAACATTAATTTTTACCGACAAATAATAAAAAACTAAACATTTTTCCATTCTTTTTTACCAAATTTTTCGTTGTTTTTCTATTACAAAATTAAAATGAAAACTAAAAGTGACATTTGATCTCTGGCATCATTGCAAGAGCCGATTGCATGTCAGCGATATGATGATATTGCAATAAAATTGAAATTGAGTATCTTCACTTGAGATGAGAGCATTTTGACAATTGCTTGCTATCATTTTATTGCATGTCAAGACACTAGGTTAGTGCCATGAGTAAAATTTAATAGTTCTCTTTATAAACTCACAAAACAAATTCTAAGGAAAAACTAAAACAGGAAAAATTCTTGCAAAGTCAGTCAAATGTCCTTGAACGCCTACCGACATGAAAACAAAAGGCAAATTTATATAGATTAATAATTTTTAAAGAGACAGTATTAGTTGATGGTCCAAATTTCAAAACTTTTTCTCAAAACCTTAAAAAAAATCAGTATCAATTTTTCAAAAACGGTCCATTGATAAAAATTTATTAGAAAAGTTGCATTGCAGGAGAAGATTCCTTAGAAACTTAAAATTTGTTGAATGGTGTAATGAATAACGTAACAAATCATAGGTTTTAGCTAAAATTCTGCGATAATTGGGGTGTGCGTTTTTTAACCACTTGTTCTACATACTTCTGACAAAAGTTCTCTAAAATGTTTACCACTTTCTTGAAAATAATAGTGGGCTCGATTTTAAATACATTCTTTTAGTACTTTTTCATTGAAAATTTACTTGTTTTATTTTTATTAATGAAGTAAAAATTTCCTTAATTCCACTTTCTTTAACATTCCAGCAATTGGAAGAATACATTAATTCCCAATCCCGTTCCAATGAAGCTCTCCATTCGGAAGTTCAAAGCCTCAAATCTGAAATCGAAAACAGTTATCAGACGCGCATTAATCACTTGGAGGAAAAATTACAAAATATACGTCCATCAGCCGAACAAAGTCTCATTATGGATCAAGTCGTCGAACAATTAAGGGATATTGAAAATACGTTAGATCAAAAAACAAAAAATTTGGAATCTTTGTATTCAAATACCAACTCGTCTAGTTTAAGTATAACAGAAGATGTATCCGTGCATGGATCAAAACCATCTTCATTATTAGCGGCAATAGTAACATCACCACAAGGATCACCAGTACATCCATCGCCACGTCAACATTCGCTTACTATGGAGGGAGTACAGCGGGTGGTAGATAAACTATCAAAACATTCAAGAGTAGAAGAGGCGGCCGTTAAGCGTATACGAGATGTGGAAATGCAAGTACAACATTTGAGAACAGCATGTGTGGTGAGTTTTACTATTGTTGTTGTTTAAATTTATTTATGTATTAAAGGCAGTGTTGCTAGATAAACGGTGTAAACCTGGTATGTTTATGAGTTTAATGTCAAACTTCATACATAAAAATATGGTTTGTATTTATACAAGGTTTACAAGGAATTTACGAGTTTATATGAAAACCTCTAATATGTATGTAACTGAAAAATGGCAAATTTAAATAGATTTTATATTAGGCTGAAAATCAGAAGAACTTTAAAATAAGTTACAGGCGCACTGTTTTGAGTTTAAAGTCAAATTTACGATATATTTTTTAATTTGAATAAACTAGAGAACTCCCAAATATTCGGTTTCGATCTCGGTTTCGGCAAAATAACGGAATTCAACAACTATTATTTTCACCGAACAATTGCCGAAACCGAAACTTTTTTAAATTTAGTTTTTAAGTAAAGAAAAAATGTATTAATACATATAACTTTAGAGAAAAATGCTACAGGTAGTGCAATTATCACATCTAAGTAATGGTATGGTGAATAATTTGAGCTACTCATAGGTGCTTTTACTCTATTTCTGGCAGTTTACCCCCCTCGCATAGATGTGGTTTAACATTATTTGTTTTTAATTTTCAAAGAAAACAAAACTTGTTTGTTCGAACTTTATTCACAAATTAGTGAGAGCAGTTATTATTCAGCCTCTAGTTCCATGTTTTTAATTTCCATTAATTAAAAAACATAAAAAACATTGAACTAGAGGCTGAATAATATCTGCTCTCACTAACTTTTAATTTTTTATATTTGGTTTCCATAAATTAGTGTCTCCAAACCGATTAACCGGTTAATCGAAACCCAGGTCTTGCAACATTTCGATTTTTTTTTTTAAATCGGTTAACCGAAAGTCTTAGTTTTAGCCCAAAATGCCTTGAAAAAGTAGGAAAAATGTGTGGGGAATTGCTAAAAAATATTGGTTCATACAAATACCCAAAATCGGGCGGATTTAAAAAATAAATTTAAAAAATGTATATTTAATACCCAAAATATTAATTTATTATTAGTAGAAAAATGTTCAGATTTCTTGGGTTTTTCCAAAGATATATAAATTAATAAAGATATAGCAAAAAGTGAGGGGACATTAGTTGCAGACTCGTGCAATTGATGGCGTTGAAAAAATCGAATTTGATTTCGAAATTTCAAGATGGCGACAGTATACACCCACTGGAATTTGAAATTTCCAAAAGCTTTGCAATATTAAAACAGTGCTGCCACATTAAAATTCTATTATTTTATTTTAGGAATTTAAATAAAGGAACTTCTTTTCGAAAACAACTTTGTGCTTTTTGTTAAACGAATTATTAGTGTTAACATTGTTTAAAATTTTTATTGTGTATAATAAGAAACGTTGTTTGTCAGTTATATTTCTTGATATAAATTTTCGGTTGTTTTTACTTTTTTATTTCTGTTTATTTAGCCGGGGTTTTCACAAACGTTAACCGAAACCCGGTTTTTAAAAAGGGTCAATTTTCGGTTAATCGCCAAGCCGTTTTTAAAAAAAAGTTGGGAGTTTTGGAAACACTATTATAAATAAAACGAATTGATCTAATTTCAGTTTGACAGTTATTAGAAAGCTATAATCATTAAGAAATCCGAATGGCATTTTTCCGATACACTTTGAAGTAGTCCACTAAATTGATATGAACAAGTTCCACCGCGTTTTAGCAACCATTCCACGCAAGTGAAAAATTACGAACCAAATACTGACCCTAATAACGAATACCAAATAAAAAACCGTAAAAAGTAAAAAAAAACATGGATGTCGTATGGACTTAATAGTTGGTCACGCGGAGTGATAAAAATGTTCATTGAAAATGTTCATGAACCCATATATACTCGTATTGCCATATATGAAAATTTTCAACCGGGAATTCCTAGATCATTCGCCTAAATTAATAATAAATTGATATGGTTTCAAAAGCACAAAGTCTATACTTTAAAAATATATTAAAAAATGATCCGTAGTTTATTCATTTATATGAATAAATAAGAAATTTAAAAAAAAACTGTTTTATTTGACTAAAAGTTAAATTTGCAAATATTTCAAAATGTAGAGCTAATTTTAAAATTTGGTGTTTACATTCGTGAAGCTTGCTCATCCTAAAATCTATCAGAATTGATGTGTCGCATGTTTAGTGTTGTACTGTGTTATTTATATTGTATTCTGTTTGATATTTGCTAATTATTTGTTCCATGAATTGTATATCTAATACGAGGGGTACTATTTATATTTCGGGAATAGCAAATAATAACAAACATTTTCAAATAAAAATGGCTTTATTGTTTTTCAAAATATTCCCCTTGATGATCAATATACTTTTGCATTCGTTTAAACCATTTGTCATACCATTTTTTTCATTCCTCTTGAGACACCTCCAAAACATAGTTTTTGAACGCTTCAACTGCTTCTTGGGCGGCGCTCGTAAATCGTTGACCACGCAGTTTACCTTTGATATTCGGGAACAAGAAGAAGCCAAGTCCGCATTGTACGGAGGATGAGTCATCAATTCGATGTTTTGACTGCTTAAAAATTCACCTGTTTGACGAGATGTGTGAAAGTACGCATTGTCATGATGGAGAATCATTCGTCTCTGGGGGTTAGTTTTACGAATTTCTCCGAAGACTTCCGGCAAATAAATGGTCGTGTACCACTCAGAACTGACCGTCCGACGTTGCTGAAGAAATAGGCGACCATTTGCTTCGCTGTGCTTCTTCCACGAACAACTTTTGTTGGATTCCGCTCGTCTTGGAATACCCACACGGTCGATTGCTGTTTTGTTTCCGGCTCATACGCATATATCCATGATTCGTCACCTGTCACGATTTTATACACGTCTTTTAAAGCACCACGGTCGAACTTTTTAATCATTCCCTTACACAAATCGAGGCGAGTCTTTTTTGAGAGATTGATAAATTATGGGGTATCCAACGAGAGCAAATTTTTTTCCAACTAAGTGTTCATGCAAAATCGAATGCATTGAAGTGAAACTAATGTGCAAGGATGCCTCTATCTCACGATATGTCACATGACGATCTTGCATTATCAGTTCACCGGCTGCATCAATGTTTTGAGGCACAACAACCGATTTTGGACGACCTTCACGGAATTCGTCGGCGTCCGAACTACGACCACGATTGAATTGACTATACCAGCGATATACTGTCATTTTTAATGCTGCTTTATCGCTATACAAAGAACTGAGTTCATCGACACATTCTTGTTGAGATAATCCACGTCGAAAGTTGCGAAAAATAATCCAATCCAACGAAAACCTTCTCTTGAAATTTCCATTTTTTGGCCAAATTGAATTTCTTAACTCACTGTAAACAAAACAAATAGCACTTGTACATCAAAACATTGTGAGTACGTTTATGCTAAAAAATGTTAAATTTTATTATGGTGTTGCCAGATTTTAGCTATTGACATTAGTATTGCCAGTTCCCGAAATATAAATAGTCCCCTCGTACCATTTTTCAATAAAGAATGGCGTCAATATGTATAACGCGAGACTTTATTAAAAAAAACAAGCTTATTTTTAATGCACAATCCCTCAGAAAATCGTAAACAATTTAGATTTTTAATACTCAGATTAATTTTATTAATGACTCGTTGATTTATGAGAGAATTTTGAATAAACACAATGAACCACTTTCATAGAAAAACTACAATTTTTAGCAATAATTTTTGATTAATTTTTGTGCCTGTTTGCTGGTAGGTAAGTTTAATGTTTTGAAAAATATTCAAATCAAAAACAAAATTGCAATTCACCTAGCGAAAAACTTAATCTGTAAGTATTGAAAACTGAATCAAAATTGAGTGTACTTTGGGTAAAGTGGTAACAAAAGTTGATTGTAGTTACAGCTTAAAAATTAATTTGGGAACGAAATTGGGGAAATTGGTGGGGATTTTTAGAAATTTCAACATGCAAAATGGGGATATGAGTTTAACCTGCTCTGGCAATACTGATTTATGGTGAAAGTTTAAAATAGTATCTACTAAAAATCTGTTTAGTAGTGAAAGTTTTTTAAAATAAACTTTTTAGAACTTCTGTATAAAAGTCCTAAAACGCTTTTAAGAGATGTATATAATTCGTTATCTTTAAAAATAACTTAATATAATTTCAAAAACAGCTTTCAATATAGCTTTTATATTTTCAAATTTAAACAAGAGATCTGTTTAATTTTTAGCAGCATCTCTTAATATCGTATAATTTATGTATTATTTTCTGTACCAACCCCCCGTTTACGATACAATTGCTCTACAAATTGTATAGAATGTTGTTTGTGATCATTTTAGTATTTTGTAGGCCTTTGATAAGCAAACATTTGTTCAATAAGTTTCTATTCAATATTAATTCAATTTATTTTAATACAAAGTGTTTTTTACAATTTTTGCATATTAAAAAAATTAAAAACAGAATTCTAATAAATTTTTATCATGCGACTTTAAAAAAAGCGCCCAAATTTTGTCTAAATGTTGCAAAAACATGTAACCTTTAAAATGAACCCGCTAAGGGTAAGTTTTTGTTTTGTGATTTTCAATTCCAAAATATTGAATATGTTTTTATACAAAGGTTATCATTTTTGTTTGTGTCTATTGTTGCTGAGTGTTTATTTTTTTTTTAAATATTAAATTTTATAATAATTATTTTTTCTTTGCCAAATATTTATTGTTGCTGTTATTATTTGTATATATTTATCATGATGTTTAGACATCTTATGAACTAAATGCTTTTTATAACTTTAACTAATAACAAACATTAACAAATATTTGTGAAAGTGAAAAGAAAAATAATAAATTTAAATATATGTACTTGTATTAAAATTTTACAACAAATTTTTAAATTTTTTTATAAACGTTTTGAAAAATTTTAATTTTGTATTAGGATTTGTTTTACTTTTTGATGATACAATTCGTTAGACATTAAAATATGTCCGTAGAAATAACTAACAATCCGTTGATTTAACAGAAAATTCTACCGATTTCTGCCTTAACATATTTATTATCGGCTGATCTTCGATTTTGTGCGACTTTAACGAATCTAAACGAACTTGGTATCTCAGAGATGAATATTTTAAATTGATTGATTGCTTCTTCAGGCGTTTTTTATGCATTACGAGTTATTTTTGAGAAATTCGAAGTAGGCCACAATTGTGTTTGCTAAATGAAAGTTTTTAAATTGAATAAAAAAATATTAATTAGAAAATATTTGCCAATATCATAATTTCAGTGTTATTAACTTTCTTTTAAAATCGCTAAAAACAAAAATTTGGTCATGTTTAAAGTGCTGCAATTTTAAGTCTGGTGACTATTTGTAGATAAAAATAATGCAAGACTTAAGGCAATTTTATAGGATTTCCAAAAATATACAGTTTGTACAGAACCGATCAGTACTGCCTAAATTTTACTATGTAATTTGATAAAAGATTGATATCGCTTTCGTTGAAAGCCACGCCCTTAAAACAAGTGACAAAATGAAAAAACAAACATTACGTTAAAATTCTGTGCAATTTTCTGAACCATCTTCTTGCCTTTCGTGGCGAATTTAGCCACTATTTTGTTCTTTAAAAATAAAGGCAACAACAATAAAATTAAAATAAAAGCTGGAATTGACTTAAATTCGTGGCAACAACTTCACATATCTGTATATATTACACTGTTAGACAAATGGTAGGGGTCAGTGACCGGGAAGGGCTCAAACTACCGGGGAAAGTTATATCGGTAAAAAAGAAGTTATACGTGTCCCGGCGTTTCGCTGGGTCACCCCTAGGAATCGAGATATATCGATTTGACCTTTGGTGGTCTTTTTTTTTGACATAACTCGAGAACCACTAGTCCGATTTTGCTCAAACAATTTTAAAAAAATTAAAAATTACAATTCCTTTAATCTGTTCATATGACGTTTTTCTATGTACTCAACAGTTTTGCCGGTAAAAATAAATGTATGAAGAAAAAAATATTTTTTGCCTAAAATATTAAAAAAAAGTAATAAACAAAAGGTTATTGATTTTTATGGTATCGGTAACAAACATTTATTTTTACCGGCAAAACTGTTGAGTATATAGAAAAACGTTATATGAACAGATTAAAGGAATTGTAATTTTTAATTTTTTTAAAATTGTTTGAGCAAAATCGGACTAGTGGTTCTCGAGTTATGTCAAAAAAAAAAGATATATCTCGATTCCTAGGGGTGACCCAGCGAAACGCCTGGACACATATAACTTGTTTTTGACCGATATAACATTTCCCGTTTGTTTCATCCCATCCCGATTTTGACTGTCGCATAGTGTAATGAATGAAGAAGAGGGCCGTAAAATTATAACTGACAAATGGAAGGAAACATGAAACGCCCAATACACATCATCGCGAAAGACATCAAATTTCTGTAAAAATGTTTTGAAGATATTTTCAATCCAAGGAAAGCAAACTTTAAGAACAAACACCGGCCGTGTTGTCAAAATTTGGAAACGAAAATAGTTTAAGTTATAAAAAGTTTAAAACAAGCCATGCCATGGTGTAATTTGTTGGCAAATGCTTTGTGTGTCAGGCAATTTGACAGTGAATCTTTCATTTTAGGTATCTTTCACAAACCTAGATTTAGGGGGAGGAAACCATTAAAATCCAGGTTTGGGAGACATTTGAGAGCAAATTCTGAATAAGTACGAAATTAACCATGGACCGAAAATAACAGTTATTTTTGAATTTTTAAACAAAAAAAGCACATATAACCAAATATCGGAGAACTGATTCAAGATCATAATGATCTTCGAGGGCTAGTCTTCCAAAAAATGCATTGCTCTTTAAATTTTTTAATTTTATTTTTTTGAGCAAAAATAAAAGTCCCTTTAATTGAAGAGTTAGAGGGTTAAAATGTTCCACAAAAATATTTGTCTTAAAATTCTACTATAAGTCTCTGAAGGCATCAAAGTAGCATATTTAAGTTCAATGCCAGAAATAAGTCAAAACTTAAAAAGTGTTGAAGGGTTAATTTCAGGGACCGTAACGGTTATGACTTTTATCATAAAAGTCAGAATAAAAAAGTTATTTTTTGACTTTTATTTTTTTGAGCAAAAATAAAAGTTATTTTTTGACTTTTATTTGTCAAAGTGATTAAAGTTCTTGAACACAAATTTTGACTTTAACCTCTTAAATAACCATGACGCGTCATTCATACGTCAAAAGTGTGTATGAGAGAAATGCTAGCCACATTATTGCCTGTTGATGTGCCCATTTAGTATTTTTCTGTAAAAAAGAGTTATAGCGCAAAGAAGCTTTGAACTAACTTTAGTCGATTTTTGGGGCTAAAAGCCGCTGAGGACCAATTTTTGCGGAGATATAATTTTTTACTTCCAACCTACCGGAAAATACGTGGGGAGGTGAAAAAATAACATTTTGCGCATTCCATATACTTCATGGGTGCTCCTTTAATGTACATAAAATATGTATTAAAAATTTAAAAATATGCGTTTAAAACTTAAAAAATATGCATTTATTACTGATTTGCTTCTACATTTTCAATACTATCAATTCACTATTAGTATTATCTCTAAAAGTGACTTAAACAATGATAGCATTCGGAAGAGATACCGTAAACTGATACCGGTGACTTGTAGCGCTTTGTTTTTACTAACTCTGCTGAACGCTGTTTTCTTTGTTTTGTTTTTAAATACATTTTTCATAGATAATAGATATCTATTATCTTACTCTTCTTCTTCTTTTGTCAACAAACAAATTTTTTCACACACATTCAAATATTTTTTGTATGGGTATAGAACGTATGTTCAACATATTCTCATGAAATACGTGCACTGACAGCGAATTTCAAAGAGTAAAAGATCTGTGTAATCTATGACATTTTTCTATATTTTCCTTTGATTTTTAAATTTGTTGTTTTTGAATTATATTTGTAAGTTTTTATTTTTCATTCATACAAAACAATCATTTTTTTAAATCAACAACAACAAATGTATCACTATCAGTCAGTCAGTGTGTTCGTTTACTCGAAATTCTTACTACTTTTACTACACTTGGAAAGTTTTGTTTACTTTTTGTATTGAATTTTTTCAGCTGTAGTAAATGTAGTAACTTGTAGTTAGTAAACGAACAAGCTTAGTGTGTTCGATTACTCGAAATTCTGCACTACTATTGGAAAGTTTTGCTTAATTTTTGTATTGAATTTTTCCAGCTGTAGTAAAAGTAGTAACTTGTAGTAAGTAAACGAATACGCTTTATTTGATCAAAAGTAGTAAACATTTTTTACGCTACCAAAATATGACAGCACTACCTGAGCGCTCAGACCAGAGACTATTAATTATTGAGATAAGAAATCACAACTTGCACTACTGACCGGCAGTGGGCTCTGAAATATAGGATTACCTGAGCAACTATTTGAAAATAAACAAATTGTTGAAAACTTTCGTAAAATTAAAAAAAATTAGCGCTAAATATGCTCGAAAAGAAAACTTTTAGATATTCTATTGTTTTTTAAGCTTTTTTGTTTGTTTTGTATTTAAATTTTGAATAAAAAAAGAAAAGTGTCAGTTTATTGAACAAAGTGCCACCTAGTGATAACGATGTCGTTATTACTTATTTTTTGATGTTGCCCCAGCTGTGGCTCAGACTGAGCGGCTAGTGATCAGGGGGGTAACCGCGTAACTCGATTCGAAAAAAAATTTTCGAATTCGTAAATTTTGCAAATATTGTTAAAAATATAATTCTGTATAAAAATATACTTATAAAAATAAATTAATATTTTTATCCTAAACCTTGTACACTACACATAAAAATTCAAAAAGTAAGATTTTTGCTAAAACTTTTCTTTTTACGAAAGGTACAAAATTTACGAATTCGAAAATTTTTTTTCGAATCGAGTTACGCGGTAACCCCCCAGGTCGTTCAGCAGAAAGTTCTACCACTGTCGTAGAACTGTTGACTATTAAATTGTATCTGCTGAACGCACCCAATGAAAGTTATCGTTTAGTTTCGTCAGAATGTTATTAATTAAATTTTATAAAATATCGAAACACATTTACTAGTAAATATCAAAAAACATGCATTTTTAGCAAAATATATACAAAAAAATATTCACAGATTTTTGGTTTTTGTTGGCCGTCTTAAGTATTTGATTTATGAAAAAAAATTAGAGAAAAAACAACTTCTTAAATTTCAAAGTGCTACCAGAAGTAAAACAAATGTTAAAGTTTAAAATTACATTAAACAAACTCAAATTTTTTTTAAAGATCTCTAAGAATAACACAAGTCATTCCATAAACAAACAATTACATTGTTTATAATCAGTCAAGAAGTTTCTTCCTATATTCTTTTAAAGACTTTATAGGAAATATGGATAACATTTTCAACAATTGCATCATAAGTACAAAATACAAAAAAAGAAAAAAAAAATTGGAAACATATACACAGTGGAAATAAATTTAATGTTACATATGGATGGTATATAAACAATAGCTCTGTTCCACGTACGTTACCGCGGGTGCCCGCGGGAACCCAATCTTACCAAAAAGCGTTTCTATTGTTAAAAATTGGGTAAATGAGAGCGTTGATGAGAGAATAATTTGTTTCTCATTTTACCAGAAGTTACCCATACTTTTTTTCGGGTAAAATGGTCAAACTGTCAAATCACTTGTTGTTTATAAATCAGCTGTTTTAAATTTGTAAAAATAATTAAAATATTAACAAAACTTGTAAACATTAATTAATATCGTTAAAAAATACCGCGTTCTAACACTTTCTCTTTATTCCCTTCGATATTTTACCGTTAAAAATAGCTTTTGTTTATATGAATAACTTTGACGTTTATTTTTGGGCTTGAAATGTGATTTTGTGCGTTCCCGGTATTGTGAACAATTTTACCATTTTTTGAGATAATTATTTGTTTACTCTCATTTTACCAGACTTTACCCAGAATTACGTGGAACAAACCTAATATGTAAACTAATATGTAAATTTCCATTAAATTCAAATTAATTTTATACTTTTTTTGTAATATTTTTAACATGTAAATTTGGGTCACTTTAATGAAAACGTTATTTTTTTTCTTTAAAAATGTTTTGCATAAATTAAACCGAATATCCCTACAAAGTATATTTTTATGCGTTCCCATTTCATAAAAATATATTTATAATCAACAGCCAACAAATTTAGTTTAAATTTTGCAAAAATGTGTAGATACACAGAAAACAGATTCATTATGACAATCTATTTTTTTTGCCAACTAAATGGTTTGGTTATTTAAAGCCACCGCACGGGATGTTTGTTGTGATAGAAATTCTGCTATTACATTATTTGGAACATTATATTTCAATTGATCCAAGAATACATTTAATTGAAACAACTAAGGAATTCAGTTGATGTAACCAAAACCATTCCGTTGTCACAATGAATCTCTTTTCTCTGTGTACATCTATTAACGGCTGAATAAATGTTTTTGGTGAATTATGTTTAAATAAATGAAAGCAAAACTATAAACAGACAACAACAAATATGTAAAAAAAACCTTCCGGAGTATAAAAAAAATAAGATGATGTCATATGTAATGATATCTTATATAATCTACATATAAACATATTAGTCCATATTAAATTTATATAATTTTCTATATAACTTTTTTTTACTCGGGCTGTTAACTTTTTAATTTTTCTTTTGTTTCTCCCATTCTTCATGGAAATTAACAGACCAGAGCATCCATAAAAATAATAGTGTACCATTTAACATAATTTCTTGGGATGAAAATTCTTGCCCTTAAATCCTCTTTGATAATACTATAGACACAATACCAGCCGGAATATTTTTTTTATTTTTGTCAAGGAACCCAATTTTTAAGAAGACATAAATTATTTTAAATAAAAATATTTATGATTTTACAGGAAGAAGAAAACATTTTTATTGAAAAATTCAACACACACAAGGAAATTACCAGACTGCCGCAGTATCGTCTCACCCAAAGATTCGTCAGTGGTTAGTTTGTCAATTGATGATATTACCTCTTAACGAGATACACCACGGTCGGCATAGCGATAAGTGTGGCTACCTAGCAAAAACAATTCCAAGTAATGCTTTACAAACTACTTTTTTCAATACTTCACAAGTATCCGTTAGTGTATTTTTACTGCTTTTTTAGAAGTTATTCTGAACAACTTCAAAAAATCACTTCTTTTCTTTGGAAGCAAAAGTATCCGTTAGTGTATTTTTAGAGCTTTTTTAGAAATACTTCTGAACAACTTCCAAAAAACCACTTAAGTATTGCTTCTAAAGAGTAATTGCTCTAAAAGTGATCATAAAAAGTGATCTAAAAGTGATCGTAAACAGAGGGTCCCGGGTTCAAAGCCCGGCGGGATCAATATTTTTTAAACTTTTTTTTATTCTTTTAATTTTTTTAAAAAATATTTTTAATTAATTTCTTTAAATTTAATATTTTTTAATTTTTAAATTTTAAAAAATATGTATACATATATAAAAAAAATTGTGAGAAATTGCTTTTTATGCACCTGTATAAATACTACTGAAAACAATTTTGGAGATGGAGTGCACCTTTTACACTTGTTTAATAAGTACTTTTATTGAAGAGAATAAGTAACAATATCTCGCAATAACAAAGTGGTGTTTTTATGCCAGTCAACTCTCATATCAAAGAATATCTCAGCGGTAGAGCGCTAGACTAGCAATCGTGAGGCCGCAAGTTCAATACCCGGTGGCGGCAATAAAAAAAAAATTTTAAAATAAAAAAATATAAGTTTTCTTTTTGAAGATTTTTTTTTAACTTTTAATTGGTGAAAAAGAGTACTGAAAAAATGTTGAAGTGGGAGTACTCCTCTCCTATAACAATGCAATGTTAAAATCATTAGTGTTTATGTTAAAAAAGAAGTACATCTAAATCATCAATTATAGTGCTTTTTCTACTGCTTCGGAATCTCTTTTTTTGCTGGGTAATTAAAGTTTCTCAATCACATCCTACACGGTATTTGTAAGTGTTTGGAACCGTCGCATTGGACAATCGTAATTAATATTAGAACGAGGGTATAAAGAATTTTTCCTAAACCTGAGTACCGATTCTGAATAGTTTGCAAGCGGTGAAGTAATAAAAACTGTCATTTGTTATCATTACCCAGTGTAGAAACGGTAATGACATGTCTTTATTTTTTGGAGTACCAGTAATGACACCAACTTACCTTCTGCATTATTTTAAAACATATAATAATGAGTTACTGATAATGACTTATTTTTATCATTATTTCAAATAGAAAATAAATTTTTAGATTTTTTTGAAAATTTTTTTAAATCTTTTTTTAGACCCAATATTTTTTAAACACTGGTAAGGATGTATGTAACCACATATTTTTTGATTTTTTGTATGTTGGCGAGTAAGCTTACTTGTGTGCAGCAGGTCAATTATGTTTTTATCTATTAAATATTACATGTCGATATAGCTCAGATGGTAGAGCTGTTGACTGGCAATCTGTAGACCCAGGTTCGATTCCCGCACCAGCAAATTTTATTAAAAAAAAAATACAATAAAAAATATTTTTTTTTTATATAATTTATTTTTTTGAAAATCTATTTTTAGACTCATTATTTTTGTCAGTACTGGTAAGCACTAAGGTAACGATATATTTTTTGATTTTTCGTATGCTGGTGTGTAACGACAACTCATTATTTTTCGCGACATCGCCATATAAAGGTAATAAGAAATGTAATAACAAAAGTAACTAGTTACCATTACCAAGTATGTAGTTACATAACAACATATCTGGTTATGATTTTCTACACTGGGTACTTTTAAATGAGTGAAAATTATTTTTCACCGCTTCACAAATCATTCGGAATCGGTGCTCTAATAATTTATTTATAATTTAAATAAAAAGTGTATTTAACTGACAACAAATACAAATCTTTGAGTTTCCTATTAGCGATTTCTAATTAAATACACTGTGAGACAAATGGTAGGGGTCAGTGATCGGGAAGGGTTCACACTACCGGGGAAAGTTATATCGGTAAAAAAGAAGTTATACGTGTCCCGGCTTTTCGCTGGGTCACCCCTAGGAATCGAGATATATCGATTTGACCTTTGGTGGTCTTTTTTTTTTGAAGTAACTCGAGAACCACTAGTCCGATTTTGCTCAAACAATTTTAAAAAAATCAAAAATTACAATTCCTTTAATCTGTTCATATAACGTTTTTCTATATACTCAACAGTTTTGCCGGTAAAATTAAATGTATGAAGAAAAAAATATTTTTTGCCTAAAATATTAAAAAAAGTAATAAACAAAAGGTTATTGATTTTTATGGTAGCGGTAACAAACATTTATTTTTACCGGCAAAACTGTTTGAGCAAAATCGGACTAGTGGTTCTCGAGTTATGTCAAAAAAAAGATATATCTCGATTCCTAGGGGTGACCCAGCGAAACGCCGGGACACGTATAACTTGTTTTTGATCGATATAACATTTCCCGTTGGTTTCATCCCATCCCGATTTTGACTGTCGCATAGTGTAATTTAAATAAAAAGTGTATTTAACTGACAACAAATACAAATCTTTGAGTTTCCTATTAGCGATTTCTAATTGAATATTAGCTAGCTACCGAAATAAAATATGTTTCATTTTAGTTAACAATTTGTTGTCGGTAACTGAGACATCGGTTAGTAAAATATTGGAAACAAAATTAGTTAAACTTAATTAAATCGATCAACTAAAGCTCAGTATTTCACCTGAGACTCCGCCAGCAACTGAGAAATTTTTTCGGTGTAGTATATAAAAAAAAAATTAATAAAACTAAAAACATTTGTTTGATTACAAGCCTTAGATTTTAATGTCAAACATTAAATTAAAATAATATCATCGTAATTGAAAGCGAGAACATTGGAGTGTTAACCAATGAATTCCTAGCTTTAACTTACAATTACATAAATTTATTTCAATTGACTATACTTTAATAACTAGTATAAAAAGCTCAAAGTCCGTCCTTATTACTAATACATATGATGAACAACTTCTTCAATAAAGAAATTTTTTTTTTATAAATTTAATTGATGATAAATGTTGCAAACATTTACGATGTTATACAAACAATGTCCCACATATACTTTACATACTTTATTTTTTTTTTAATTCAACTTCAACTAAATGATTTAATTGAAGTTTTTAAACTGTTGAGCTCATTCATGTTGCATGTACATATATTAAATGAAGTATATTAAATATATTCAAACGTAAAACAGCAGAGTAAGCGCAGAAACAGAACAAGAACGTGCCGTATTTGTCCACACCATGATACAGGGATGGGAAGCGAGATTTTCATTTCGGTATCAAAACAATTTTTGTAGAGTACTTTTTCGACTCTCAGAGTACTAAAAAATTTTCTAACCCTACTAAATAATAAATATAAAATTATATAGACCCTTGATTTACTAGTTTTTAGCAGAATTTCGATATAATGCGAGTATTTTTTATTACAAGGTACCAACTTTCATGCAATTGCATGTTTATGGTCTGTAGCCGAAAAACGATTTTCATCAAATACTTTCTCAAATATAAGAATTTGCAACCAAATGGTTTCGACTTTCTGTTGCGTATTTTGTTATATTTAAAGAAGATTTTTTTTTTAAATACCAGTATTGAAATTATGTGGCTGATTTTTTTTCAGTAAAACGAAACTTTTGTAGGCGAAAATATAAAACATTTGTAGAGGAAAACATTAACGTGTTTATTTGGGGATTTTTACAGAATGATCTACAAAAATTAATTAAAATAATTTAAATTGAGTCAAATCGTAATAGAATTTTAAAGGTAGTCGATTGTTTTGAAATCGATTTTTTAATTTTTTTTTTAATCATTTTACCTTACCTTTACCTTTTTTATTTCTTTTTATTTTTGTAACAAGAAATTGTTTGGAAAAGTTTCAATTAAAACTTATAAATGCCTAGCATATTATAAAAAAGTTGCTCAAAGTTTCCCAGATAGTGTCCCAAAATTTGTGAATAATGCAAAATAATTTCGCTAGGTTTCCCGCTATTAGCAAATCATATTTAATCCCGCTAAATATGCGTGAAAATCACAAAAATTTACGAGAAATTAGCAAAATTGGCAGCAGAAGAAAAGTAAAGTAAATATCAATTCAAAACCGGCTAAATGTGCTAGGCTATCAAATTTAATGCGGGAGTACTACGGTACATTTTTGAATCAAATAGTATAAAAAAAAGTACGTTCGTATCAACTTTCCCAACCCTGCCATGATATAACCATAGAATTCAGATTCATTGGGGAGAGTTTGATAGTTCAGGGATTTATTAATTTTTTAATTTTAATTTTTTTTTTTAATTATGACAGTTCAGGAATTTTTTCGCTGTGTATCAAGAGTAGTCGATTATATTTTTTGTTGTTGTTTGTTGTGTTTGTTGGTCCACACAAATTGACACATATGGGATAGAACCTATTTTATTTTCACGACGTTTTTCTAATTCTCTCATTTTTGTTTTTCATTCTCTTAACAGTGTTGCCGCATTTTAAAAAATTTTGTAAACAAAAAACATATAATGAGTGCAGATAACATAGATATTTTATAGCTCTCATATGTTCTTATAGGCACATACATAGATATTTTATAAATTTTTATAACAGTCTTATAAATCAAATCAGGCTCTATGCAAGATGCTCACGTACTGTTAACCGCTCTCTCACTGGCTCTGGCTGAGATTTCAAGAAGTTAAATTGCAGCTAACGGGTTTAGTTTTTTTATTACATTTTTTCATGTTATGCATATTTATTGAAACAATTTTTAATATTTATTAAACTTTGACAATAAAACTGAACCTATCACCTTCTAATAAAATTTCTTCAAATGTCGGCCAGAGCCAGTTAACATTGAAAGAGACACATGCATCCTCTTGAGTTTCTATGCTCGTTGATCAAATCAACAACAAATTTTTCTTATAAGACTGTTATTAGAACAGAGCTTCGAAAAACTTAATTCAATTTAAGCTTAATTCACTAAAAATTAAATTCAGATTTTAAAAAGATTCATGTACCATTCCCTTAAACCATTCGTAAAGAATTCATTCATAAGCTTCATTCCCAAAGCTTTAATATGAATTGAATGAATTCCTAACTTGAATCATTCAAATCGCATGTTCATTCACCATTTTACTAATTGAATGAAGAAATTTTATTACCATTCACTTAGTGCAGTGTAGTTTGAAACTAACATATAATCAAAACCAAAGCATACAAGCTGTAACAAAGCATACGATACTATTTATTTCTGTTAGATGAATTTTAAACGTTTTTCATTGTATTATGCTAATATTTCAGCAATTATATACAAATTAAAATTTTTCATTTGATTAAGTGAATGAAAACAAATAATTTTTCATTCACTTTTTTATTATATGAATTCAGGTAAATTGGGTTTCATTCACTTAGAATTCAATCAAAATAGAATGAATTCATATAATTTTAAGCTATAGGGAATTAAGCTATCGAAATAATTCCATAAGAATGCTATTAGGGAATGAAATTAACCCAAATTTCATTAATTTTTAAAAAGTGAATGAAAGAATTAAGCCTTTTAAACCTTTGTATTAGAATCAAAAAAATGTGTATGCATTTGGCTATCAGTATACTAGTGAATATACATCGTAATATAAACCAACTTAATATGTTCGATTAAGGGGGGTATCGACTCTAGGAAATTTTTTGTTTTCGAATTTTTTTATGTTTTATTTGGATGGAGCATACTTTTCTCTATATGCTCCGAAAATTTCAATAAAAAATTCGAAGAAATTAAATTTTCACATGTTTTTTTTGTAAAATATGTTTTAGTCCCTAAGTAAATTTATGTGTAACACTTTTTGTTTGCATTTTTATTAACTTGTTTTTATTAGAAATCGAATATATTTATTATAACAGGGCAGAATAAAAAGATAAAAACTACATCAAAAGATGTAAAATTGCACGCAGTTTTCAAAGAAATAAAAATCTAACAACAAATAAAAATCTAATATGAAAATATCATTTTAGAATTTGGACTTGAGGCGGAAGAATATTCTAATTAAATATTAACTTTAGACTTCAAACGCGTTTTTCTCACAACCATGAGTTCAAAATCGGCTGTACAGCCAAGGTGGGTTAACCGATTTCGATCCGGTTTTTTTCTTTCATAGTCAACAAAAAACTGTAGTCTTTATCGTGGCCCTTTTTTTTGAATTTCCGTCAAATAAATTTTATATTCCCAAGTAAAATTGCTTTTTCTTGCCTTTTTTGGAAATTTCAAGTTTGTGTGGCAACTTTGTTAAAAAAAATTTTTTTAAATAAAAATCGGGCCACGATAAGGACTAGAGAATTTATCTGGTAGTAAGAATCACTTTCCATTTTTATTTTCCAATAATTAATGAAGGCTATACAGTGGCAGCCGATTTTGCCTTTTTTAAAAAAGGCTAATAATGAAGTGACAACCCTGGTGATTTTGGTTGGAGAACTTTAAAACTAATATTTTTTGAAAATACTACAATAAAATATATTTTAAATAAAAAAATAATATAGTAAAAATATTGTTATTTGAATTTTTGACTACCGTTTAAATATGCCCCTTCTGTTGTTACAGTATTTAACCCCCTTAATAAATTCTATAATTCTATTCAAATAAATAAAACTTATTAATGTTTTTATAAGATTTTAATGTATAAACCTTGCTTTATAAAGGTTTTTGTAAATTTTTTCCTTCCGTTTAATAATAATGGACATAAATTTCATAAATTAAAAAAATATATTTATATATCTAAGTAGAAAAGGAACGAAGTTCCTAAACTCTTTGCTTCTAAGTCAAATGTAAATAATATAAATATTATAAGAAATAAATTGAATTGAATTGAATAATGTATAAACCAAAAAATATTATGTTCCCAGTACAAAAAATCATTGCCAAATATATATATACTTATGTATATATTTATGTCAACAATTAACCCATTATTTTATGAAAACTTTTCGGGAAAAGTCGTTTAAAACTTCAACAAATATTGAAAAAGCTCAGACACCCCCTTGATTAAATTAAATGCACTCATAAAAGAAGGTAGTTCAAAAGTCTGTTAAACAGGTTCTGATTAAATTGAACTAATTTTTCTGCTATTTTCTCTTAAAAAGCCCCTACAAATAGGTCAAAATTCTGTTAAAATAACAGGAAATAGTACATGTATTTTCGCCAGCACAATTTTGACCTATTTGTACGGGCTTTTTTTTATGAGTATTTGATCTAAAACAAACAGTAATTTTCCATACAAATGTGCTATTGAAAAAAAAAAAAAAAAATAAAATTGAATAACATGACATATTCTGACATGTTTTGTATACCGGCAGAAGCATTTGTATAAATTCTTTAATTTGATAGCCAATTTGCTTTTATATTTTATAAGAAATAAATAAAAAAAAAACCCCGAAAATTGGGAAATTTTAAAAATTTTCAACATCCAAACATAAGACTGGGCAACATTATTTTTTTCATTTCTATTATATTTATATCCGAATCTCATTAATAGAACTAATCGGAGAGAATCCATTCGGGATACCTTCCTTTTAAGTGTAAAAAATTATAAACATAAGATGAAAAAATTTTTTATTCTTTCATACTTTGGCAACGAGATTAAACTTATTTAAAAAAAGAATTTCTGTATTTATTTAGCAGAATACTTTTGCAGAATTTATGTTATAATAAAATAAATAGAAAAAGAAAAATATTTTTAACACCAGCATCATCAGAAGATATCAATCAGTGATGACAACTTTAAAACTTTTAAAAACTGCTGAGAATGGCAAGCGAAACAAATATTGGTTGCATTTAAGCTTACGGGTTTCAATTTAAAACGGCATTTAATCGGTTACGGCATTTAAACGTTTACGATAGCTTTCTTAGTATTAACCCTTTAAGGAACAAATTTTTGTATGCGATGAAATTTAAACTACTCAGTGTAGAAAAATGGCTACTAATTATTTAGAAATTTTTTTTTGCTGATTTAACATGTTAATTTGTTATTTGCTATTAATAAAAATTTAACTCAAGTACAACTAAAATTCTTTATATGTAACAGTTTTATTTTTGCTTTTCCTATCTTACTAATATAATCTGCTAATTTAGCAGTTTTTTCTGCAGCATCTATTTTAACTAACATTTATTAGTTTTAACTAATTTTTTTACAGACTTTCTATTAGTGTAGTGGTCTACTTTAAGGGCGAAAATAACCGATAAAAGTGGGAGATGAAGGATTAAAATATTGTACGAGAAAAATTCTCTTCAAATTTTACTTTTGGCGATCTGTTCGATATCCGGTCCAACTAAGCTTGAGACTCCTAAATTTATAGTCTCCTCACCTATATGTACTCTCTTTGTTTCATAATTTCCCTTGTCAAATCTGGTTATTACTTTGGTCGTCATTTGGTATTATGCGAGACTCAAAAGCCATATAAAATTGCCGATTGGTTAAACAAATCGGATGAAAAGTCAAAAAGTGCACATTTTACTCTAGATTTCACTTATTTTGACTTACTCTATATTTTAATAATTATTTGCTGACATTGAAAAGCAATTTTCTCATTACTGCTTGCAAGGGAGGTCTCGCAGAGCGTACCCCCAGATTACAATGAGACTTGGGTATTGTATGTAGGTATATCAGACCACCCATATGTGAAAAAGTGTTATTTTGGTCACTCTCCGCCCATTTTCGAATAGCTTGAGACTAAAAAATAAGATCTGTGCAGAAATTAGCTTTCTTCGGCGTAAGCTGGCAAGGCCGTTTACGTTTATGTCTTAAAAAACATTAAAATTTGTTTCAAAACTAAACTTTGAATGTCTCTGATTTAATTTTGGAGATCTTTTAATACGCATACTCTTCATTATATAATAGGAAATTTAGTGTAGATTAAAAGTAAAATAAGTTTTTTTTTTTATAATATTTCGTGCTTTCCATGAAAGAAAGCCAAAAAACTGATTCTGAGTTATAGAATTATTACATATCTGCACTAGGAAAGCATTTGAATCTTCCATTTTAGGTATAGCATGTGTTAAGCGAACTTATGTAAAATACTACGATTTACATTTTTATGGAACTGTTTAACCCTCTAACTCTGCAATTAAAGGTACTTTTTTGGCTCCATTCTAAAAAGGGACGAAAAAGACCCGTAAGTTGAAGAGTTAGAGGGTTAAAATGTTCCACAGAAATGTTACTGATAGTGTTTACATAAGTTCGCTGAACACATCCTATACCTAAAATGAAAAATTCACATGCTTTCCTCCTAAAATCCAGTTTTGTGGGACGTTTGAGCGCCAACACATTTTAACTTTTGACTTATTTCTGGCATTGAACTTAACCCTCTAACCCGCAAGCCCGCCTCCAGGCGGGGTATATTAAATTGACCAGAAATACGCCAAGGGAGTATTTTATAATAAGAAATTATGCTTTTTCAACAGAAAACAAAATTTATTAAATTTTTTGTGAAGAATTTTTTTGTATACAATGCACGGTTTGGAAGCGAGAAAGTGTCAAAGATAAAATTTCGTAAAATTTCAGAAATTAAATATTTTAAAACAACCAAAATTTTCAAAAATCTTAAAAACATATTTAAATTGACTAAAACAATTGATAGTGACCATGAAGTAAGATTGGAGCTTAAGATATTCAAAAAGTTCCTTACTATGGTCCAAGGACGCACAGGATTCCATAAGGATACCTTTAAAGGACATCGCCTTAACTTCAAAATGAATGGACGAATTCTTCTGAAATTTGGTAAAATGAGTATATTTGGTATAGGCAGCAAGCTTATAAGTTTTAATAATATATATTGAAGTTTTGGTGCGTTTTCGCTCAATTTCGCATTTTTCGAAAAACGAAAATCGCTACATCCTCTTACGTAACACCACAAAAAATGTAATTTTTTTATTGCAATTACATCTTGGTAAGAGAAATAATATTTGCCTAAACCTAGTAATTTTTATGCGCTAGTTTTCGAGATTCACCCTTAAACTATTTTGGCCCATATCGCCTAAAGTAGGCAACGAAAAAAAATTTTGTAGAAGAACTTATTGTTTATTTTTCATGAGGAACACATGGTATAAATTTCATTGTAAAAAAGCTTAGGCCGGTTAGAGGGTTAAATTTGCAACTTTAATATCTTCAGAGGCTTATAGTAGAATTTCATGACAAATATTTTTGCGGAACATTTTAACCTTCTAACTCTTCAACTTATGTGTCGTTTATGTCCCTTTCTAAAAAGGGGCCAAAAAGTCCCTTTAATTGAAGATTTAGACGGTTAAAATGTCATGAAATTCTACTATAAGTCTCTGAAGACATCAAAGTTTAAAATTGTAGTTCAATGTCAGAAATAAGTCAAAACTTAAAATGTGTTTAAGAGCTAATTTCGTGCTTATTCAGAATTTGCGTTCAATAGAACGCCCAAAGTGCAAAAGTTTTATTTATTCATCTCCCCACGAAATTTCCGGTAAAAATAATATCCCGGCGAAAATCGATCCTCTTTCCAATTTAGGGTCAGAAATTAAGAAGTGGTGCCAAAAGTGACCCTGAAAAATTTCACTAAAGTTCTCAAACTAAAAATGAAGGTTTCAACAAACTTCGAACTCAGTTTTATTCCCTTAAAATAAGTTTGGTAACTATGTTTCTTAACGAATGTTTCTTACTCTGTCCCCTCTTTCACATACCCAAATTTTATTAAGAGTTCAGTGGTCCGCTTCAGGAGACTTCCATGATCATTTCCAGTTCACTACTTAAAGCTCTATTATACATGTTATTCTGGGATGTGCCGAAAATTTTTTTGCCTTTGGAATACTAATTTTTGGAGACATTTTTAAACCGCACTCAAAAGAATACGCCGGTAATTAAACGAAAATTGTTTTTAATTTTTGTCTTGGAATTAAATCATTCAAAAATTAAAAACTTTTCAACTTAAAATAAGATTTTGTATAAAATTTTGTTGACTTACTAATTTTTAACTGAAAGTTAATTAAAAAAAAATACTACGAGTACCAGCAAAACGTCTGAATAGAATTGTAAATGAATGAAAATAGTCCTTTTATTAATATTTTTAAAACGTCTAGGTTTTCTAAAAAATTGCAAAGACTGAAAAGAAATATGTCGGTAATATTTAAATTAATTAAATAATTTTAGTTTAAGCTGGAAATTAAAAAAAAAAAAAACAGTTTATGTTAAATTTCGTACGTATTCTATTGTATTGAAGAAAATCACTAAAATAGCATCACTGACTGTAGTGGGAATAACATCTTATACTCATCCAATTGAAAACAATTCAATCAGTGATGTCGTACTCTGGCATGGTTGTAATATAATGAAGATATACATTTACACTCACTCGTTACACATTGTCTGTATCAAATGTCATGAACCCTGTGGTGTTTATATTGCACTTTAGTGCGATATAGCATCACAGATTTGTGGTGTTTTTTGCTATCAAAATAATTTTTATAATAGGATTTTAAAGATAATAAAACAAAAGACAAGTGTGGCATTACACTCATTTTTAAATTTTTTTGGTATAATAAAACAGGAAGTGTAGTAAAATATTATAGTCAGCTTTAAAAATTTAATCAACAAAGGGTTTGAAGAAAGAAAACAAAAAAATAAAAAGAGTACTAGAAATTTAAAAATTTCATTATATAATAACAATATTGTATTTTTTTTTTATTTTTTTTAAATTAATTTTTATCAGGATATACATTAATTGCTTTAAAGGAATTAAATGTGCTAAAATCCCAAACGTATTTAACAAATTGTGAAAAATAATATGTTGAAGGCATGTCCCTATCTGGATTTCATTCTTGCATAAGGAAATCGTCAGGGTTTGTAATTTATTAAGTTAAATTAGAAATTCAATGAGAATTTCTTTTTTTTTCGTCTAGGAGCGTTACTAAACATTCAAAATATCAAAGAAAAAAAAAAAAAAAACCACAATAAAAAATTTACCACAATTTGCTTTGTCATCTTCCAATATACTACTCTGTTGTTTTGACAGATCTAGCAATGTAGTGACATCCATTCATGTATAAACACCAATAGAAAACAAAGTTTTCTATAGTGTCAGTAGCATTTAAATTTGCACAAGCACTTGCAGATTATTATTATTTTTTTTTAATCTACGAATCCGGGAGGATTTCCTTTTCCATTATTGGTTATACACAAATATATGTCACTACTTAGCTAGATCAGGCAAAACAACAGTTAAGTATTGTGGGAGATAACAAAGCAAATTGTGGTAAATTTTTTTTTTTATATTTTAAATTTTGAATAACGCTCCTAGACGGGAACAAGAAATTCGTATTAAGTTTGCAATTTAACCCTCTAACGGTTAAGGGTACCTATCACAAAATTACTATAATTGCGTCAAATGTATATTTTATAATCATAACTGAAGCAATTCTGATAGAAAAAAAAAAAAATTCCCTAAATCTTTTGAAAAGAAATTGTTCGTATGAAGTGTACGGTTTGGAATCGAAAAAGTGTCTAAATTGAAAAACAAAACATACTTTACTAAAAACGTTTCTTAATAAACTCAAAGCTAATAATAAGCTTTAATAAGCTTTATAATAAGTCCTTACTTTGGTTCAGGGACACAAAGTGTTCTTTCTATGAGGATACCTTTAAAAGGCATCTTAGCTTGAAAACAAATTAGCGGATGTTAAGTTTTTTATACTTAGTATTGGAGTTAAGGTACGTTTTCGCAGTTTCCGAAAACTCTAGTTAGGGCTACGTTTTATGGATATAAAAAAAATAACATTTTTGGAATCGTGAGACAATTTCCTTTAATTTGAGTACCCACACTTACTTGTTACTATGTCCCCCCGTTTTTCGCCCCCAAGGGCCTCGCGGGGCCGAGCCCCTCCCAAAATTGATTTCTGTTTTTTTCTTTTTTAATTCCAGAGGGGGTCATATTTTTTTTTTGCCGAAACCCCATAAACTGCAGTTATGCCAATATTTTTTTGAATTGATTTTAAACAATTTTGTCAGTAATTTATGAATATCGTAAAAATAAAAATTTACGAGATTAAAGATATTTTTTCGAAAATTTAAATTTAAATAATTATGTTTTTTTATTTTCATCTTTAAAAGTTAATAACGCAAATTAAAATTTTACAACATTGATTTCTTTTTAACTTCTTAATAATTTTGTTTTAACCATTTCCGTTTTGTTCTCAGGAACTTCAGCATGAACGTGAATCATTGCAAGAGCGTATGTCTGAACAAACCCAACGTATCTCTGCCTTGCAATCACGCCTTGAAGAACAACGTCAACGTACTGAAGAGCTTCAGCGTGCCAATACATCCGATTTAAACATACGCATACATGATCTACAAAATGAATTACAAAATGTTCGTGAGACTTTGTCAAATCGGGATAAGCAAATTGCCACCCTAAAACAACAATTGGAAAAAAGTAAAATAGCCATAGATCGTTTAGAAGCCGAACTGGCAGTAGAACATCAACCAGATCGTAGTGCCCTAGAACGTTTGGAAACGGATTTAAAACAAAAACAGGCCGAAAATCAAAAATTAAAGGATAGAATAAAAAATGAAATGATTAATAAATTAGCTTTACCCGATTTGATGGAAACAATGTTGGCCGATAAAAATGAAGAGATTGATCATTTAAAAGAACAATTGGAGAATAAGGAAAAAGAATTACAAACAGTATTGGATATGAGTCCAAATTCGTATGATGGTGTGGCAGCTAAAAAGCCAGAAGAAACGAGTACGAAGTTAAGTGCTAGGACTTTAAGTGATATTGTATCCATAACTGAATTTGATGAACCTGAAATGGTAAGAAGAGCCGCAGCTGACAATAATATGAGTTCTCCTTTATTGCTGCCTGAAGGAAGTGGTGGTTTCTTACAACAAACTATGGAAACTTCTAAAGAAGCTGTAACCAATTTGACCTATAAACGTACCGACGATCTTTCTGGTTTTGCTGCTATACAACAGATTAATACCTTTGATCATCCTCATTATTTCCAAGATCCACATGTTCTATTAGGCTCTGCTCAGTCGGGAGCCTCTATTACTCCAGCTTTAGCACCAAGACAAATTAATTTCTCAGCCATGACAGAAGATTCAAAATTAAAAACTCCTCTTAATAACCAAACTGCAGTTAAGAAACAAAGAGAGGAAGATAAGACAGCAATAGAGGATTTTGAAAAGCAAATAACAGAATTTAAAGAGAAAATACAAGCTCTAGAAAGAGAGAAAGAGAAAAATGCTGATTATTTATTATCGTCTCAACTAAGATTAACTAATCTACAAGATGAATTGTCTCATGCACATAAAGAACTTTTGAACTTACAACAAGAAACAAAGAAAAATAAGGAGCTGCAACAAGAACTTTTAAAGAAGTCCCAAGAAATTGAAGAACTTATAAGAGAGCAAAATAAATTGAAAAAAGAAAAATCGGAATTGCTAACCAAAAATGAAAAGAATTTAAAAAATTATCAGGAAAGTGAAGAGCTATATCAAAATAAATTAAAAGTTATGGAAGAGAGATTATTGAAAAATATAGAAAATGAGGTGAATGAAAGAGAAAACTTAAGAAAAGAGTTAAAAGTTATAAGTGAAGTTCATGAACAATGCAAATACACACAGAAAGATAATGAAAATCGTAAGATAGAACTAGAAAGATTAAATCAAGAAATTAAAATCAAAGATGAGAGACTCTTAACAATTACCACGAAGCTCTCTATAGCAGAAGATACCATTGCAGATTTACACTCTCAAATATCTGGATTAGAAAAAGAAATAGAGAAATTGAAACAACACAATAGTGACAATAGTTCTAAACAGTTTTCGGTTGACGAAATAGCTCAACAAGTAGAAAAAGAACTAAATTATTCGGCACAATTAGATTCAAATATATTAAAGGCCATTGAAAGTGAAGAAGAGAATAATCTAGATCGTTCTCATCAAGAGAAAATAATAGCTACCGAACAACCTGGTACTACAGATGATGAAAATTTTACCGGAGAACGAGATTTACTAAATCAATTGGAAGCTGTAAGAGCTCAAATAACAGTAGAGAGAGAACATGCAGAAGAGCTACGCATGGAACTAATGCAAGAGAAGCAACATTCACAAGATGTTCAAGAACAAGATGTCATCATTATAGAAGCCCTGCGTAAACGTTTTGAATCTGCCGTAGAACAAGAAGAAGAGCTACAAAAACAATTAGATATCGAAAGAGAACGCTGTGAAAGACTACAGACACAATTAACTACTCTACAAAGAACTGATAGTCGTAGAAATTCTGCTCTTTTAAAATCGCCAACAGAATCTCCTAGAAAATCACTCAGATCTGTAAGCGATTTTGAATCAGAATTAGCTGAACGTTTAAGAAGTGAAATTAAATTATTAACCGCACAAAATGAGAGAGAAAGAGAAAGATCATCTGATTTGCAACATAGTACCGAAAGGGAAAGATTACGGTACGAAAAAGAGCTATTAGAAAGAGTTGAATATTGTGAAAAATTGAAACGGGAAATGGAAAAAGTGGCTAAAGATAAAGATAATGCTGAAATGGAAATTGAACACTTGCAAGAGCGTCTTACACTACAAACTCAAGAAATTGAATCACTGGAAGCTCGCATAGCCAGTCTACAAGAGGCCGAAACTCGTAGACATACACGTAAAGAAAAACAACACAAAGAATACGCCTGTTTAATGGCAGAAATGCAAGAATTAAAAACCGTACTTTACTCTCTAGAATCTGAAAAAGAAGGTCTTAATAAAACCATTTCTCAGTTACGTTATGATGTTGAAAGATCCGCACAACGTGAATTAAAACTAGCCGAAGCTCTTAGCAATGCTAATGCCAATTTAGCGGCTCGAGATGGGCAATCTTCAGTACCAGAACAATTTTTACAAAAAATGAAAGAAATTAACACTCTGCTGGCAGAAAATACTCAAGAAAATAAACAAATGGCTGAGACAGTTCAATATCTAGTAGAAGAACGACTTCAATTACAACGTAAATGTGAGGATCTTGAAACCCAATTAGTTGGCAGTGCCAATATGTCAGACTTGGAAGAACGTTGCAATCATTTATTAGGTCGTTATCTAAGAGTTGAATCTCATCGCAAGGCTTTAGTTTATCAAAAACGTTATCTTAAGATTTCACTTGAAAATTATCAAGAAAGTGAACAGCGTGCCTTGGCAGCTTTCAATGGCGGCCAGTTATTGCTGCAACAAAGACCGAAAAAGAAATTATTTAAGTATGTTTTTTATTTTTTTGTGTTGAAATGAATAGTTAAAGTATTTAATTTGTTTTCTTTTGCCTTTTCCAGGACTGTAGCTTTGGCCATTATTGCTATACACCGCATGAAATATATTGGCCGTATTTGGCACACTGGCAAACGTATTGTTTCCAAGTCTGTTTTTACAATAACACAACAAAGGTAAGTTATTGTTTATATAAAATTTGTTAATTTAAATATAAATTATATAAATTTTTTTATTGAACTTTGAAATTTTATAATTTAATTGCGAATTTTTAATTTTTAAGGACCAGTTACTTTTGAATCAATTCTAGAACAGTTTATTTTACCGCCGATTCCATAGAACAGGTTCTGGGAGTCAAAATTAAAGGTTTACACTGTACCAGAAGTAGTTCTGTAACTAGTTATAGCAATGGTTCGAAAGCAACTGTTCTAGTTTGAAGGCAAATAATCTATTGCTAATAAATGAAACTCCATACAAAAAGAAGCGACTGTGGAATATAAATTAGAACCTATGAGATATTTTGCAACCAGTTCTTTGTATTTTATCTCTTTACTGGATTATATTTCCCCGAAAAAGTAAAAATGTTGTCAGTATTTATATTTTTGCATAGAAAAAAACCTGTAGAAATAGCAGAAAAAGCTACTAAAAGTTAGTTATAAATTATCTTGCAGAAAAAACTGCTGAAACTGGCAGATTTTTTTTTGCTAAATATTAACAAGATAAGAACAGAAAAAAATAAAACTGTTAAATATATAAAAGTTTTGGTTGTGTTCCAATCTTACTAATATTTAGGAAAAAAATTTTTTTTAAACTAATTTTTAGTAATTTAACTATAATTTTTACAGACTCTTTTCCATTAGGTTCTGTGATGACTAGATGAAGGAGTACCAAACCGATATAAGTCCATATCAGAATTACACAATTTAGAACAAAATGACGTCGATTTGTTATTGCATATTTTGTAAAAAAAATGTATATTAGGGAATTTTTTTTGGACTTTTGCAACTATTAAAGCGGAGTAGCAACGCTTATGGCCCAAACGATATTAGAGAATTTTTCAAGATTTTCTAAAAGGGGTTGGCGGTGGCTGTAATCGATTTTATTCATAAAATGAGGTTGTGAAACGTAACATTTTTTAATTTTTATACTCTTGGGCTTTGTTTTCACAAAACGCGATGAGGGGAACAAATTATTAGTTTAAATGTCACTTAAAGCACACTAATAGTGCATTTAGACACAAAAGTTAATCTACTTGATTAAAGTTAATCCAACTTTGTAATCTTCATCGTTTACACATGCATTTTTTGATTTACTTGACAGTTAAAAGTTTAACTCTGTCAGTTTAAAATATCAAAGTGACGCCGATATCTATCCGGCATATGATGAACATGGAAAATGTCGGCGTTAGCAACATTTTTGTCGACAGCCCCAAAATATTTTTGCGGCAGCGTCTTAACGTTCAGTTTTATCTGACTTTAGTGTGTGTGTTTTACAGTGCTGCCAACCGTAATTATATCAATTAGTACACTTAAATAAAAAGGTTTGTAAAAAAATTTGTAAACAGTTTCCAATCGCACTATACTATTTTTATACTGATTATTAGTATAATTTTTATTTTTAGTAATCATTTTTGCTATTCTCTTATTACAAATTACGGATTTTTTTAACTAATTTTCACTGTTGATTTCAGCAAAACATTTTACTAATTTTTCAAAACCGAGTGCTAAATTTAGCAGAAAAATATACTAATTTAAAAATATTTTTTTTTGATTTTTTACATTTCATGTTTTTTTATATTTGTTACTACCCAGTAGCAAATGGTCGAACTAGTTCTAAAAAGTACTAGTTTTTTGACTAGAAACTACAAAACTAGTTCTCAAAATAAGCATTTTGAACCAGTTGTGTACTAGTTAAATACGATCTATGTAGGGACTGTAAAAGAAATTAAAATGCGAAATTTGAAATTTGAAATTCTCATTTCGTTTATGTTTGTATTTCATAGAACATCAGAGTTTGCAAATAAACGCCCAAATTTTTTTTACTGTAAATTGCCTTGAGGTGCTAATCAAATGGTACAGTACTGGTACCGAAGAGTCACTCCGGAACTAGTTTGGTAAATTTCTTATAAGTACCACACTCTAATAAAAATTCATGTAACTTTACCCCATTTATAGTAGGTATTTTTTCTCCTACTATAATTTCAGTAAAAAAACATTTTTGTGCCTAAATTCAAATACTTACATACATTGTGTGTACATTAATTAGGCATAAAGTATGTAATGATACCTATTTATGTGCTTAAAAAATGTTTAGGATTTCATGTAATATTACAGAGTTTGTGCTTAAAATAACATTCAAAATATATAGAGATACAGATAAAATGCTTATAACCACACGTAATATATGTATATATACATTCTTGGTGCTTTATATTAAACAACCCAAATGATTCCCCACTTCCATTTAAAGGATTTAAAAACAATAAATGTATTTTTGAAGGATATTTTATTAGAAATTGCAAATGTAAATTTTTAACAATTAAAAACAATAAAATAAGTAATATAAGTTAATTAAATAAAATAATAAGCTGTATTTTCGCTCAAACCTCTCAACGTTATGTATTTATAGCAAATCTACCTTGAAGAGATTAAAGTATAAAAAATTATAAACAGTTATCGTTTATAATAGTTGCGGTATAATCGCATGCCAGCAGAACTTTTTAGAACGTAAAGCAAAGAAGTTATGTTAGATGTGTAAACGTTGAGTTTTCAACATTGATAATTATCCACAACGTTGATAATTATTCACGTTAAGTTAACGTGCATACGAAAAGTAATGTATTAGTTTTCGCTTCTTTGTGTACTTTGAGTTTTGTTTTCTGAGTTAACGGATATAGTTAAATCGAAAATACAGCTAATTACGTATATGTAACATTAAAAATAAAATCATATCATTTAACAACTATTTAAAAAAATTTTAAATTTATTTTGAAGAATGTCAATCGCTGATTGTGTATTTTAGTTAATTTTTTCTACCATAAAGCCTTTTTCCGCGTTCCGCGATTATTTTACGATTTTTTAAGTGCGGTTTTTTTTAATTCATAATTTAGGGACTATAATACTAATTTCGTACAACAAAATTTGTTGCTAAGTTTGAAAAAAAAAAGCAAAACTCTGGCTCTTTCGAGAGCTCTTTCTATCCCTGGAAAAAGTAAATTAAAAGGGTTAATCAGCGATTTACATTATACAAGGGAATATATTGATGAAAGAATATACCTTTTTACAAAATTTTTTCGCAACTTTTTTTACTAACCAATTAATCCTTGGAATAAGATATGGGTATTATAGACCCTAGATTACAAATTTTAAAAACCGCACTTAAAAAACTGCAAAATAATAGCGTACCGCAAAAAAAGACTGTTAAAAAATTACTAAAAAACTCTACAGTGATGCAAAAATTTTTCTTTCTGGAAAAGTGTTTTTAGCGATTTTTTTTGCAAACTAAACACATGAAATTGGTATTAGAGTCCCAAAATTATTGCAAAATTTCAAGGTAATAAAAAATAAAATCAGAAATTAAGATTCTGCAAACGAATAAAATTATGCAAAAATTTTCCTTTGTAGAAAAGTTTCTTCGCAAATTGTTTTTTGCAACTATCCACCTCATTTTGATTAGTCAGCGATTAGCATCCTGCAAAAATTTTCCTTTTTTTGAAAAATGTTGTAAACTGGCCAGTATTTCGAAAACTAAATGAGATAGAGCAAAACGGACAGAACTGTTCAATTGGCTCATATTAAAAGCAGCTTCTTTTATACACGCTCCAAGTTTTTTTTTTTACCAAAAAGAGCAATATTTTGGCTCCTGCCAACTAGAAGATATTCCGCTAATGAAAAGGCCCACTAACGAACGCTCTATCTAAAATGTAAAAGAAGACTGTTAAAAGCAAATTTTGTATACATTCTCTTATTACATCTACCAAACCAGCAAATGTCATAAACGTTTTTTTAATTTTTGAACACTGCTCCAAACTTTACACGGGCATTTGGCCATATTTGAGGTTTATATTTATATTTTTTTTTCTTGACCACAGTCAGTCTCTTTTAGCTGATTTTGTGGTAATTACGTTTCAAATATTTTGATGAACAAATTTTGTATGTATTTTAGAAATAACATTTTGACAATTTTACCATTACTTCTTTAAAGTAAGTACGATTACATACTTTGTGCCTAAAATAAATTTTACATACAATATATGTAAATATAAAGTGATAATGCTTATTCTAATAGAAACATGTTTACCAATATGCAAAATACTATTCTTTTTATGTAACTTTATTCACAAGAAAGCGTAAATAAATTTTTGAAACACTTTGTGCTTAAATTTACGCATTTCCTGTAATTTTACATGAAAATTTACATATTTTATAGTAGTAATTTTACAAGCATTTTTTAGAGTGCAGTACAGCTCCCTGTTTTTATTCTTAAAACAAATTTTAACCATTTGTGTACCTATTAGTTTGATTGAAACAATGCGAGACTATTTCGAAAGATTAAATTTAAATAGGAGTTTTGAAATTCTAGTTTTGTTTACATTTGTTGTTAGTAATATAGTCTGAAATTGCGAATAAACACTCAAATTTTTTATTGTGATTAGAAATCATAAACACAAAATATTTTAGATTTCGTTTGGTAAATGGACCTAATTATCTCCGTAAGGAAACTATCGGTCTAATCTACGTTTCATCAAAGAAAAAGTGTTTGTTTTTTATCTACGTATATAATTTAGATCTTTACCAACTGGTATAGTACTATTTTCAAAGAGTCACTTCGAAACTGGTTCCGCGAGTGTCACATTAGTACCAGTTTTGCTCCCTATTTTTCGTCCTTAAATTGTAATTTTCAAACTAGTTCTACAACTAGTACCAAAGTGGGAGTTTGGCGACAATTGTCCCCATCCCTATGACATCTCCATGTTAAATTCTACAGTTGTTTGTATGGAGAGGCGGTAGAACTCGTACTAGTTGCCTAGTTCAAATAAACTAGTACATAACTGGTTCTGAACTAGTATTTTTTGCTACTGGGTATTGATATATTCTTAGTTTAGAAATAACACCCAGAAAATTTTATTGCATCTCCAATGCATAAAATGGCAATAACTGGAGAACCGTTTGCAATTTTGACTCCAAATTTCAAGTACGCTTGTTACAATCGAAAGAAAAATTTTTTTTTTTTTAGATTTTACAGTTTTTTATTTTTTACTACAATTTCATCAGATTGATTTTAAATTACCGTTGACAGCAATTTACTGAAATTTAGTAGCTGCAACTAATTATTTATACTAATTTCATTGTACTAAAATTATGATATTTAGTGAGTTTTTTAACTGATTTTAGCAAATCGATTTTGAATTGCATTTTACATAAATTTTACTAAAATTTAGTAGCGGCTACTAATTTTTTATACTAATTTTATTGTACTAGCAAAAATACCGCTGGCCTCAAAACAGTTAAATTTCCCGTAATAAAACCAAAATTTTCAGTAGCCATTACAGACTTTTTTGGTTGAGTGTAGTATGAATGAAGAGTCGTTTAGAAATAGTAAAGTTGGATTATCTGTTAATCAAAAAGATTAAAATAGGGTTTAATCGACTTGTTTAGTGCTTGTTTAAGGAGGTAATCCGACTTTTACGGGACTAACTTTTGTGTGTAAACTCACTATAACCCCCGTAGTCAAAATGAAAAAGCATATCGTCGTTGGATTATTGGAGTGCTGCACCAATGAAAAACTTTTTTTTCTTTTTAATTGTCAATATAAATGGCGACATATAAAGAAAAATATAAATTTGTATACCTTTGTACAGTAAAACTCGCTTAAGACGAACTCCGGGGGACTAGATAAATTAGTTCGTTGTAAGGTTCGTATTAACTGGGGTAAAATTTATTTAAAATGTTCTAATTATCCACAAAATATTTAAATTTCCTTGAAACAACTTTAAAAATTTTACAATTTTTGCATTTGGTTTCCTAAATATACCCTGCAAACATTTGGAAGATATCTTCCAAAAAGATAATAAAGCGATATCTTCTATTTTTCATTTGATTGAAAATAATCAAGTATTATTTTTGGAAAAACCAATTCCAAAATTGTGTTTTTTGTCATAATTTTTTTATGATAATATTGCGGCAATATCACCTTTTTATCATCTGGAAGATAAACACAATTCGTTTCAAATTTTTGAAAATGTTGTAAAAAATAATACAAAATTTGTACAAAAAACAATTATAACAAATATGGGAAACAAAAAAATTAAGATTAGTGCGCGGAAAAATTCGGGTATGATGGCAACAAGATAATTAATGTTTTTGTCAATGGATTATGTATGCAGATATTCTTTTTTAGAGTTAAATTCAATAATGAAAAATATAAATCGTTTAGTTTGTTTCGAGGAGTTAATTTAGCGATATCACCTTTTTATCTTCCAGGTGATAAATTAGCGATATCGCGGATTTGTCATTCAGAAGTATCGCTATAGAGAGGACATTTATTCCCTAAAGGGGGATCTTCCGCAATAAGAATATGATTATTGCCGCAATAAAGTTTTTCTTCCAGGCGATACGATTGCGAAACATTTTCGTATTTTAATGTTTGCAGGGGTATTGTTTACAATATATTTAAGAAAAAATGTCTGTGTGTTCGGTTTAAAATTTGTCAGAAAACAACATAAAAAAAAAATAGAAAAAAATGTCGAATTTTGTAAAGTTCGTATTATATATATTTAATCCTTTAATTCCCAGTGGAACATAGGGCCGGTTTAAAAGTGGAAAATTATATAGAAACTTGTTTGTGGGACCATCACAAACAGTTCGTTTTAACCGAGTGTTCGTCTTAAGGGAGTTCGTATTAACCGATGTTTTTTATATTGAAATTGTTGCCAAAACTTCGGGACTTCTAAATTAGATCTTATTAACCGAGAATTCGTCTTATCCGAGTACGTATTAAGCGAGTTATACTGTATAAGAGATATCAAAAGTTATTAACAATTTTCCAAAAAAAGATTTTTTTATTTTATGCCCCAAATCCCATTTTTATCATTATTCTCTAAAAAAAATAATTTTCTTTGATGCGGCCAAAGCTTTATTTAAATTTTTGTTTAAACCATATCACTGCTTTGCATGTGATGCGTAGCGTGTTCGTAAAAGCATCAGCTGGCAACACTGCAACTGTCAGTCGTTCAAAAAAGCATCATAAAAACGGATGACCCGAGTAAAAATAGTTATATATTGTCATATATAATGTGATTGGGTTATATCTGACAATGAATGGAGTCACTTTAAGACACATATCATTATATACAACTACATCTGATATTATTTTGTCAACGAATTTTTTGTATGGTAAATGATGTTATTACATATCCTCAAATCTGACTCCATATATAACTACATAAGCCATATAAAACTAATCAAAATATATGTAGTGACCGATATGATTATATATGGTTCGATACTAAGTATGTGTCGTCCTACTAAAAATATATTCTTGTAATTTTATATAACTTTCTATATAATCCCGTAGAAATTAATATGTTGTTTAACATCAAATTCAGTAGTCTGCAAATTAAGAGTTAATTACTCCATAGCCAAATAATTTTCACGTGATTTTTTTTCATGTAAAATCATGTTAAAAAATGATGCGTACGATTTAGAAGACAAAATCATTCAATTAAATTTTTATTTTATGTTATAAAATTTGGGCCTTTAAAATTGTTCAAACTATACAAATTTCTATGTCAATTTAATAGCTATTATGCATAAAAAGTATACCTACTATCAGACAAAATTATATAAAATCAGATATTTTTATATCGAATAAGATATAATATGATGTCCTGGATATGGACAAATGTCGGATCAAACTGTATTAAATTATATCTTATTTTATATAATTAGATACATGTAGATGACCCATTTATCGGATTAAGCTGTATGTGGTTGTATATGGGGACTAATCAAATAAGATACAATTATATGTGACACCATATTAAGATTTTTACCCGGGGATACACAAATTAATATCAAACACGCATCACAGAAAGTGATACTGGTGTCAATGAGCGTTTATAAAATAAGACTGTTAACCATAATGCCTATGAAATTATCAGCAATTGTCTAAAATACACAATGATTACCATTGAAATATCTTAGTAATAATGATTTTTTTTTTATTTTTTGATGAAAAAAACTGTATAAAATTATTAATTATTATATCCAATCCTTTTTCATACCTTTTAAAGCTCTTCAAATGGTAAAAACCCATTGGTGACAGTAAATTTACAAGTAAAACTTAAGAAAGCCAATAAAAACACTAAAATTTAAAAAAGTTAGTAAAAAAACATTTGTAGTAATTTAATAGTACTAATTTTTTTTTTTTAACAAATGCAAAATCTAGATTTTGTGTAGAATAAGATAGCTAAAAACACGCTTTAGAACAAGCACATTTTTTTTTTAATTAAAAACACAATTAAGCACTGTTCAATGTATTACAAAATTGTTCTAAACGAAAGTGCAAAATATCGAAAATTTGTTTTTGTTTCCCATGTGTTTTTGACGAAAGTTATTATCAATTTCTATTGTTTAGATCATTTTCGTAATAGTTAAATCCGCCTTTAATTAAATATTTGCTACTAAATTTTATTATTTATCGTTTTCTATTTCTTTTCTTTTTCTTTTTCTCATATAGACGTAGCCAACCACCAACAATAAGTTGTGCAGCTATATCATCAACAGTACCTGTAAATGCTGCAGGCCTTAATGGTCAACCAAAATCTCCATATCATCACCAACAAATTAACAGTCCTTTGCGTTTATTAGACAGACCAGTGGCACCTTTAAAGACTCCAACACTATTGAATGGTAATAGAACTCCAAATTCAGCATCATCTTCATCCTCAGCAACTGCATTTGAATGGCCCCGTGTAACGTCTACAACCAAAAAATAATAAAAAGACAACGTTATTTAAATATAATTCAACTAAAATAATATAAAAGAAAAAAATGCTCAACTTCTAATTGAAGCCATACATATGATTTTTTTTTTAAATTGTTAAGACTTTCTATTTAGTTTAGTATCCCTTATATCCTAAATCATCCCCTTAATTTTAAACGTTTTTAACTATAATTTGTTCTTTTTTACATAAGTTTTCTGTAGTGGGATTCTCTTACTTTTTAAAGACAAAATTCTTTAGTTACGTTGTCATATTACTATGAAAACCTGATAATTTAACTACCGAATTACAAATGAAAACTTGACAATTTAACTACCGAATTTTGTCGTTAACAAGGGTAGCGAAATAGTTAAAAAGTTACGGAATTATCCCTCTGATTTATATTTAAATAAAAATCCAGTATTTTGTTTCCTAAAAAGTTTTAAAAAATTAACTTGGCTTGTTAACCCTAAGTCATAATATATATGTAATTGTCTTTTTAGCCTGTATACTATTTAAGTATGTGTAAGTTTTTAGTTATAAAGTTTTTTGAATGTATTGATATTGTTTTTTATTCTAATTATTTATTTTTTTTTTCTTGTAATTTTATTGTTTCTCTGTCTTAATATGGGAGGATAATTTTTTTTATAATAAAACCAACCATATTTTTTTTAAAACTTACGTCTTTTTGTTTGCTTTTATTTCACTTATTTAGTTTTTCTTTATAGATTTTGAAAAAAGTGCCTTCTACGTTAGTATTTAAGATATTATATTTTAGAAAACATATTTTAAAATTAACTACAAATTAATTATTCAAATTAATTTTATGAATAAAAGTTTAATTTATATCAGTTAAATATAAAAAAGAGTATTTTCTTTTTAAATAGTCGATTTACGCTTTTGAAATTTAAATAGTTGACCGCAGTAAACGTAAATATACAAAAATATAGTATATTTCACACACTTGCGACTAGTTAATGGAATTTTTTCATTTCATATTGTTCAATGCATAAAATAACCAATTATAATTGATGAAAAAAAATATTTGTTATCAAAAATATTTTGTTTTGATAAAAGAACAAGTTAAGAAAAAGGATGAAAAAATCGCGTACTTCTTATCTAACTAATCGCCATTTCGTCAAGTTTACCAGAGGCTGATCCATCTAGTTTAACCAGTGTTCAAAGAAGAGTGAGCATCGTTTACTGGATATATTTTGATATTTGATACAAAAGTGAATATTTATAATGTTTATACATAGCTCTGAAATTTTTTATTCTTGTCTTAATTTACTTTTTTTCGAAACAATTTTTTGCATGTAATGCTTTTTTCTTCAATTATAATTGGTTGCTTTCAGGAATTAGTGGAGATTTTATTACCATTAGATTTATCAATGGCAATGGTAATAAAAAAAAAATTCATCGCCATTGAATTGTAATAAAATTTTTTGGCATTGCCAATCAAATGCCAAGTAATATGCCAATCAAATTTCAGTGCCAATGAAAAATTCCCAAGTATGATATTACAATTATATTTTAGCAATACCGCTAAAATACCGTTATCGATTCCCACCCCTTTCAACTGACTACTGTTATCCTTAAAATACCGTTAGCGATATACCTTAAAATACCATTATGGAAATAACACAAACACAGTTAACCCGTAATCTCACGAATACACACAAAAAAATTGTTGCCAAACAATCCCAGCAAGCATGGCAATACGAAAAAGATTTTCCGATCATATCGCCTGGAAGAAAACATATATTTTCGGCAATACTAATTTCGTTTTGCCGAAGTTTTTCCCGTCGGGAAATACTGATACTCGAAAGCAATACTTCCTGGCAATATGAAAGCAATTCCCCAGGAAGATAAATCGGCGATATCACTAATTTATCACCTGGAAGATTAAAAGGTGATATCGCTAAACAATCTCCCCGCTACAAAATAAACGATTTTTTTTTCATTATAAAATTTAACTTTGAAATATAATATCAGCATAAATAATCCATGGATCAACACATTTATTATCTTGCTTTCACCATTCTCCGCGCCGAAAATCTTGGTTTTTCCACGAATTTGTTTTCCAGATGTCTTTTCTTTATTTTTGGTACGAATTTTGTTTTAATTTTTTCCAAAATGACAAAAAATTCAAACAAATTGTATTTATCTTCTAGATGGTAAAAAGGTGATATTGCCGCAATATTCTCATAAAAAATTATGACAAAAAATACAATTAAATTAAAGAAAGATCATACAATTTTCACAAGTAAATTACAAAGAATAAAAAATTTGAAAGAGTTCGATAAGGCCAGCAAAACAGAATACATAGTTTCGGCTTTCGCTACAAAGCCATCATCAGTGTCATTTACCCTGACGGGTTAAGCATTGATAATCGTCTACTTATGTGAAAGTTAACAAATTCAACTTATAGCGAATTTACATTGTTAAATTTTTCACTTGATTTCGTTTTGAAATCCAATTCGCAATCTATATCGTTTACATTAGAATATTTTACAGATGAATGGGATTTCGATCGACCAACAACAATTTTTTTGTAAACAAACTAACCTTAAAAAATAACCAAAATTAAAAGATTATCTAAAAACCATTTTATGTAATGGCAGAACACAAAAATCATTTATATTATGAAAGATACAATGTTATATTTGCTAAGAAATGTGTTTAATTATAGGGATGCTTAGTAGAAAGTTAAAATATTCAATGTTTTGTCAGTGCTCTTGCCGGCGCAATCAAATGATTTTTCATAGTTTCTCTTCGTCGGATGCAATAAAATAGCCGTTTTCAACTTTAAATATTTCTTTCAATTAAAAATAACAGACTGTATTATGTTATTCCTTAATTTTTTAAAGTTATTAAAATTTATTATTTATTAATTTTTTATGACATAAACAGCTGCTGAATGTTGCCACTTTTTCTGCAAACTTCCCTACTTTTCTGCAAATATGGGAGAAAAATTGAATTTCAATTTGGATTTCGATGAGATTTCGCTGAAATCCAAATTAAATTGGGATTTCATTTCCTATGGGAAATCTGTTTGAAATCCTAAATTTGTATTGGATTTCCGTCGAAATCTATCGAAATCTACTTTTAACTGGATTTCGATCATAATGTAAATTCGCTATTAGACTAGCATCAACGAAATCTAACAATGCTATTTTTATCCTTTGTTATTATTACTATTTTTTGCTTTGAACCTTAATTCTTAAAGTATCTCAGCCGGTTTTATTCAACTCTGTGTATTATAAACAGAGATTTTTTGAATTACAACAAATCGCTAAATTTAAATTTAAATGTATGTTATTTAAATTATATTTTGCATCGTATCATGTGTTTTTTAAGATGAATGAGGGTATGTATAGTTGATATTTAATTTGGTAAATGAATGTTTTACGGATTCTGTCTGGCTGGCCTTATCGAATTCTTTCAAATTTTTTATTCTTTGTAATTTACTTGTGAAAATTGTATCTTCTTTCTTTAAATTGAAAAATAATTTAAACAGAAAGTGATATTAATTTATGATCTAAAATCAAACTAAAAAAAATCATTTACCAAATAAAAGATCAACTATACATACCCCTCATTCATCTTAAAAAAATACAATTTTTGAATTAATTTTTATAACTAATTATCTTCCAGTTGATAAAAAGAAGACAATTTCAAAATACTACTTGATTATTTTCATTCAAATGAAATCTTCCAAATGGTTGCAGGGATTACGAGCATTTAAACTAATAAAGGTTTTTCTAATAAATTATTCAAAAATAAAGTTGAAAAAATTAAAAACTTGGTAAAGTATTTCTAGTTTTCGCATAATATAGACGAAAACACTTTATTAGTTGAAACGCTCCTAATTACTTGACAAAACAAAAAAAGTTGAAATTGGCAAGCAAAATGGCACAAAAAATAGTAAAATTGGCAGAAAAAATGCAAAAATGGCACGCTTATTCCAAAAATTTTAAGGTATAATAGTTGATTTAAGTGTCTTTCTGAATGTTTTTAACAAAAATACAATAATGAAGGAATTTATCATTGAACTGCTAAAGTGCATTCGCCGTATACTTGTATGATTTAAAAAGAAATCTGGAATTTTATTAAATATTAAATATGATTCCCTTTCTTTCATAATATTTCTTTTGTTGTCTATGTTTTTGCAGAGACTTGGAAAACATATTTTATTCTTTGCTCCATTCTCAATCCGTTGTTGTAGCAAACTACATTTAATATGAGCTTTTGATGTTTCAATTTGCATTGCACTATTACCACCACTTTTTAAAGAAAACTGAAGAAGGGGACCTGGAAAATCCCCGAAACGATCGTCTTTTTATTCCTGAAAGTGTAGAGGTTTTTGAAAGCAAAAACTCTGTGAAGTATTTGTTAGGAGAATATCCTGATGAACAAAAATAGCAGTTTTTGAAAAAAGTACTTATTATGTTAATTCGTAATAAGGAAATTGGCCTCGAACTGAATTAATAAATTTCTAATTAATCAATTAAAAAGGTCGGAAAAAAACAATTTTTATTTTTTAAATAAAAATTAAAAACCAAACTTATTTTCTAACATATTACTTTTCGTATGCACGTTAACTTTCAACAAGGATTATTATCAACGTTGCAAACTCAACGTTTATACACACAGAAAACAGTCTCAGTTGAGGCCACCGAATTTGTTGCCAATCGAATTCGTGCAGTTACCACAACTATCTTTATATTAAATTATATTTTTCGTCGTGAAAGCCAATACTCGGTTGTCTAATTCAATATTATATTCCACATAAATATTATTATGTTCCACAAAATTTTTTTAAAATTAAAAACTTCAGGTTAATAGTTTATACTCTTACTTACTGCACCACAACTACTTTTAATTTTCTTAGCCATATTTACTCTTTATATATACGAATAATTTATTTTAATTAAAAAAAACATATAAATTTTTGTCTTTCCCGGGATTTGAACTCGGAAATCTGGTGTACTAGGCTACCTCTCTACCCACTACACCACAAACATTTAGTAATTTTAATGTCTAATTTTGAATTTATATGTTTTATTTGGAAAACAAACACGGTATAAGATTCATTTACCAATACCAATCAATAGTAGTGTGTGTTATCAATACAATCTACAATTCGGTTTGTTCTACAGAAACTCCACTTTAAGGTCATATTTCATTAGGATACCCGTATTTGTAGTTACCACTTTCGAATATTGAAATTTTTTTAAAAAAAGTTATAGATAACACCAAATTTCTTGTATATTCACTAAATAAATGCCTGCTTCTACTGCATAGAATTATTAAACTGATACTAATTTTAAAATTGATTGGAGATACCAATAATTTGTTAAAAGGATTGTTTTTTAGTTCATTTTCCCTATTTTTAATACCTAGTAAAATATTTTTGGTTTAGTGTTCAATTAAAGGTAACTCCAAATAACATAACGTCCTGACAAATTCATTTTAATGGTTTTGATCGAATTCCAACCAATCTTTTTCCTGCATGTATGGTTAAATGTTAGCATCGATTAGAAGAAATGCTTGGTTAAAATTTAGACAAGTTACTCAAAAAATATGTTTACCAGTGGTTAAGGCTAATAGAGGTCTTAACCAGAGCATAAATTGAGATAAGTTAACGGGCCTTATACAGAAAAAATTGCGTGTATTTTATAATTACATATTTTTTTTAAATTTAAAAATTTTAATATTAAATTCTTACAAAAATCTGGTTTTTAAATATATGATAATTTACGGTTAAAGCAAAAATACTACAAAATCTAGTACGAAGCTCCAAAGCTTGTCAAACAAAGCCCAAAATGTCTATAATAAAAAGAAATAAAAAAGTTAAAGGCGGTCCGATTAAAAGCCGAAATTCGTATGGGTTGAAATGGGCTCGTGTCAAAATTTGTCTGTAAAATGATAAAAAAAATATAATAACCATAAAAAATTTAAATTTTACCTAATAGTAGGTGTACTTAATAGAAAATTAGAAATATAGTCCGTATGGGCGATAGGTACAAACATGGACCAATCCTATCTCGATCCAATAGGCTTTGTCCTTGGCACATGTGAGTCAGTGTACCAAATTTCATTAAAATATCTTCACATTTGCGACCTGTAGCGTGTGAAAAAGCCAATGTGGTTATATTTTCTCATTAATTGAAAGATATTTTCATGTTGTTTGGTATTTGATTAAACCATTTCTTTTTATCTTTAACTTTTGAAAGCACGAAAAATAGAGTTAAACAACGGTTAATGGAGGTGTAAAATCAAACACACAGCTTGCTGTTTAGCAGATGTACCCGGTTAATGGAAGCCCGGATAATCGAGGTGCAACTGTATTTTTTTTTCGTTAAAGAAATGATCACAATTTTAGTTTTAAAATACTTTATTTCCGCAATTAACATAGACTCCAGGTTAAATTTGTACTTATTACATGACGTATGAGTGATATTATTTTAAGCGATTGAATTAATAACACTCATACGCCAAGAGTACAAATCCAACAATACTGCCCTGTAGTATATAAACTAAGGTTGGTTACCGTTATCATTATAATACCGTTATCGCTCTAATACCGTTTCAAATTGAATACCGTTACCAACACCTCTAACATTTTTTTTCTTCCAAATACCGTTATTGTTACCCTTACCGTTATTTTAATGGTAGTTACCGGTATTTTACCGGTATTTATTAATTTATATAAAAATGCAAAATTTTTGACTTTTTTGTAATAACCCGAGTAAAACGGGTTGTACATTATTTTATATTATTTAATACAATTATGTCTCGTTATATATTGCTTTGTATGGCACTATATATAATAAGACGTAATTTACGTTTTTCGAAAAATTTTTATATGACCCAATATCTAAATATATCTTTTTACATATGTTGTCATATTTAATCAGAATTAAAATTTAAATTGGAATTTAAATTTTAAGACCAAATATAGCCCAGTTTCATGTTCAATTTAAATTTCATTTAAGATTTTATCGAAATCAATTACAATCCATTTTTAATTGGAAAATATTATTTTAAAAACACAAATTTTGATAAAAAGTTCAAGTGATTTAAAAAATAATAACATGAAAACGAAAAACCGGTAAAATATTTTTGAATAGAATCTGAGTGATATTATCTGACAGATGACCCATACATTATCGACGTTGAAAATATTATGTTAAAAGAGTTAATACTTAACATACGCAGTCAGACTTTGTATAGGATTTCGTACCAGATATGTATAGCAACAAAACAAACCTATTGATTTAAAAAAAGAAACATTTATTTTCCCTATATAATCTATGGTATATTCTTGATTTAACTGAACTCTTAATATCTTAGTAAATTGTAATTGAAAATAATTTTCATTTAAAATGTTATAAATTTACATCGAAACAACAGATTATTTTATTTTGAAATTGAATATTGGGCCATATTAATAAAAGTTAGCCAATTCTTCGAAGTAATTATTTTGGTTTAGGAATAACGTAGCACCAAATTTATTAATAGGCTTGAAGGATATCATGAAATACAAATGAAAATTAAAACAAAAAATTTTTAAACGTTTATTTCAAGACATTTAATTTTATTAAAAACTCATGTCAAATTTGTTATCACAATTTTAATGTATTTTTCTCATTTTAAAATGAGTAGCCCAAAAATTAAAGCTTCATTTGAACTTTTCTCACTTTCAAAATAAAAATCTCACCTTCAGTGAAAAATTCAGTAATGTTTTATGGAAAATTATTTGAAAGTTCATTTTATTTAGAATATTTTTATTTTATGGATTATTCTAGAACTATACTATAGCTGTGTTTTCGACTTAACTATATCCGTTAACTCATAAAAAACCTCAAAGTGCATAAAAACGATTTTAAGACAAAAACTAACACATTACTTTTCGTATGCACGTTAACTTTCAACACGGATAATTATCAACGTTGAAAACTCAACGTTTATACGTTTTCACATCTAACGTAACTTATTCGCGTTACTTCCTAGAAACTTTTGCTGACGTACGTTCGATTATAACGGAAAAATTATAAACATAACCTGTTTAAAAAATTTTTATACTACAATCGGTTTAACGTAGATTTGCTTTAAAGAATTAACGTTGATAGGCATGAGACAAAATACAGCTTATAGCTCCTATAAGTACTCATTAATAAGTAAATACTTTTTATGTATGCAGTTTCACATAAAGACTCTAAAAGTTACTAGATTTGCTTAGTTTACACAATACACGAAACCTTACGCGAATCCCCCATTGTTTTTCAGTGCAATATTTAATAAAAACAAAAATTCCAAAATTTTGATCAAATTGGACCTAATTGCATCAAATTTTAACTATTAAGATATTATTTAATACAATAATGTCTGGTCAAAATTCGGATTAAATTGTATATAATTTAAAGTAATTAAATCCAATTTGATCCACGTAGATACAATTGTATTCACCATTTTTCGGATTAAATTGTATCTGATTAGTTATTGTATTTCATCAAATTAGATATGTCACCATATCATATTTTTTAATCGGGAATCTTGATTTTTTTTTCTACAAAAAAAATTTATGGATAATAATTTTAGTTATTAAACCTAACTACAGCATTGAACTTAAAGCTTATAATCCAGTGGTCGGCACCCATAGCCACCAGTGGCCGATCATAATCGGCTTTTCACACGTACACAACACGAATGGCAACAAAACTCTCAACTGAGAGCATAACAAATAAAAATATTACATTTAGTAGCATGGTAGCTTTTAACAAAGTAGGTTGATGTCGCTTTGTTTAAGAACTTTTAGAAAAATAGTACACTCTTAAAATTTTTCAATAACAAGAGAACAGGAAATTTATTATGAATTATTTTTATTTCTTTAATTGATTCATTAAAATTTAAATTTACTAACTAATAGAATACTTTTTTTAGAATAAATAATTTATACACAAAAAGTAAATAATAATATGTTTAATAAAATTTATTATGAATTATTTTTATTTCATTATTTTATTATTATTTATATGCATGCATTCATTCATTCATGCATACATTCAGTAATTCATTTCTCCATTAAGAAATGAATTGCAATTAATTACAAATATAAATTTAAAAATTATAAACTAATTTGTCACAGTGTAAAGACACCCAATACATTCACATTCTCTCTTTCTGCCGACCACTGCATTAAACTCATAAACATACCAGGTTTAATATATTTTAATATTCCCGTAAATAAAAATATATTTTATATTATGAAGCTTACCTTATTTTTTTAATTATTTATTAAATGTTTTTCCATATTACGCGTCTTCATTCTTTATGTTGTTTTACGACTCAGGACCACTGTTGCCAACAATTTTTCAAAAAATGGCTAGATCAGTCCCAAAAATCGAATATCGAAATCAGATATTTTTTGGCAAAAATTTCTTGAATATGTTCATAAGAATTGTTATAAATTTTTAAATAATGGAATATTTTACGATTAACCTTCAAACTATGAATCCCAATTTTCATTGAATACGAATATAAGTATTTAAAATACTCAATAGAGGGCGTTGTATGGCGAAAAACTGCATACCCATACTTTATCGACATACATATATGTTTTTTTAGAAAGTTTTTATAATAAAATCGTTTAAGAAGTTGTTTTTTTTTTATAATAAAAGCATATCAATATGCGAATTTTATGATATTTTCCCACATAAAACTGGTTTTTAAAAATTATAATACGGTTGATAAAAAAATCACTAGATTTTTGACTAATAGCTACTCGACAATTTTTCACGACACGAGGCTTTAAAAAAAACCAAACAATTTTTTTTTTATTTTTTATTTTTTTAGAAAGAGAAGCAACTCTTCCTATTAATTAACATGTTGCTTCCTTTGGAAAGGGGATAGAGAAGAAGTGAAAGGTGGTGAAAGATGAAGGGCTTCAAATATGGCAACACTGTAATTGCGCGAGATGTTGAATTTTAGAACAGTTGTTGCGCGCAATCTGATGGTGAGTTGGCGAACTTTGTTGAAGCTTTTTAGTTCATAGCCCTGTTATATTATTTTACTTCGGTGGGGTTAAGTGCTATGGGAACACAGAAGGAGGACGCTGCGATATGTATGAGGAATAGAAAAAACTCATACATATTACTATTTTTCATAAATTGATGTTGCCTTGGTTGGGGCTCGAACCAGCAACCTCACGTGTAACAGTCCAACGCGCTAACCATTACACCAAAGCGCCCACAAAAAACTGATTAATACGAGGCTAACTATTTATGTTGTGAGCCTTGCCCACTTTAACACTTGTTAGGCGCCAGCTGATATTTCCACTAGAAAATTTAACATTTTTGAGCATAACCTTGCTTAGAACTTTTTTTTATTTGAGCATTATTTGTGTTGTTTGCAAAAAATGGATTTAATACGTAAATATTTTCAGACAGTGATTTATTACAGTTTTTCGATATGGATTATATAGATAAGAGTGCATAGACAAATCAAATTCAAATTTTAGTGGTGAAGCTCCCTCCTTCGTCCAAAATCAGTTGTTTGTGCCAGAAAATATTGTTGCTGTGCAAAAACTCATAGTGCAATATATTCATGTGAATACTATGAGATTCAGGCTACCTTAGGCATAAGTTCCAGCAGGGTAAATAAAATATTGCATCTAAATTTAGCCGCAAAAAAGATTTGATCTCATTGGATTCCTCATAACTTAACAACAGCTTAAAAAGATGCTTGGGTCGATTGGTGCAAACAAATGCTCAAGAAATTCAAAAGACGTGTATAAGATCGTTACAGGTGACGAATCATCTTGGATCTATGCATATGAGCCTGAAACTAAAGAGCAGTCAACTGTATGTATGTTTCATGATGAACAAAATCCAACAAAAGTTGTTCGCGAAGCACTTCGAAAAAAGGTCGTCTATTTTTTTTTAGAAAAACTGGTTATGTGGCAAAAGTTCCATTAGAACAACGTAGAACAGTTAATTCTGAATGGTAGACCACTATTTGTTTGCCAGAAGTGTTTAGAGAAATGAGAAAACCAACCTCCAAAAGCGGATAATTCTTCACTATCGGCTCAAACAAGTGACTTTTTTCACTGAAAAGATCGAGTTAATAGATCCTCCGCCGTACAGCCCTGACTTGGCACCAATGACTTTTTCTTGTTCCCGCACATCAAAGATAAACTACGCGGGCAAGATTTTCGTGTAAGCATAAGAAACCGTAGATGCATTTAAAAACCATGCAATTGCACATACATTTAACTAATATTGCAGTTATTTTAACTGCAATTGCAATTGAAAATAACTGCAATTTTAGTTAATTCAAATGCAATTGTAGTGTACACTTTTTTAACTGCAAATACAGCTAATTTTACCTACATAATTCTCTGAGTGTATTTGGAACTGCTTTTGTTTGAACTTAAAATATAAGTTACACAGGGTCTTTAAGTATTTAAAAATTTTTTTAGAATAAAAAATAATAATCAGAATCATTTAAATTTTTTGAATAAAAATTGTAATTGTTACGTCCCTGCTAAAAATTAATAATTTTTGTCGGATTACAATTTTGCATTACAACTGATCAATGCCAGTGAAATTTTTTTCAACTGGCATTGTTCAATGCCTAAATGCCCAATTATAATTGATAAAACCAAACATTACTTTCATGTTTTAATAAAATAAAAAATTAAGAAAAAAAATGAAAAATTCAAGTTTACATTACTAGATGCTGATTAGGGTATATGTCCCGGGAATCCCGCCCTTTTTTGGATCTCGTAATCCCGGGAATTTTGTGCGGGATTTCCCGGGATTTTTTTTAATTCTTTTACAGAAGTTTTATTTAGTATTATTGCAATTTTGGAAGCTTTATTTAAATTTAAAGCATTGATTTTTTTAAATTAATTTAAATAAAAAATATTTAAAATTAAAAAATAAGATTTAAAATTTAATAAACTGAATTAGGCCAAATTGTTTTTGGATGTCAGTTGCATTTGGTATAGTTAAAGAGAAAAAAAATTTATCAGCCATTACCAAGTTTACCAACAAAAATACTTTTGTTGTACTTCGGAAAAATTTTCTTTAAAATGATCTTTGTTCAAATAAAGCATTATTTATATAGGCTGGTTTACACTACAATATTTTCCGAAATATTTGCCTTCCAAACATATTATGTTTTGCATGTGTACTAAAGTAAAATCGTAACCAAAATCTTATAGTGTTCCAAATACCTCCAAAAAACTAGGCATTAAAATTAAAAAAATTATTAATATTTTCGTATTTTCAATTGACATACGTATTTTTAGTTTCTTTTACTTCAAATAATTTCATTTGAAGTTCAATTTCTATTCCTTTATTTCATTTGTATTTATTAAATATTTTTTATTTTTAAAATAATAAGATGTTTTTTTCAAATTATTTTGGATTTTTTTATATGTTAATATAAAGTTGTGGCATAAAAAAATTCTATTCAAGAAAATCAATTAAAGTTAAGAAACTATATAATAATATTTTAGTGTTTAATTTTATAATACAATTTAGGCGAATTTGCCTAAAAATTGGTGTGAAAAATATTCACTTTTAAACTTTTTTATAAAAATAATTCTAGACCGATATTTCTGAAAATCTTCAAGAAAGAAACAAAATAACTAGAAATTGAAATTTTTGGATTTCATTTAAGAAATATTTAAGCAAAAAATCTATCTTAGTTCTGACTATAAAACTGGTCGGACACAAGTTTGCACCCATTAACAATTCCAATATATCCTAAAAAAGGTATAAAAATAAAATACTCGTGACTCACTTTTTCTATATCAATTCGTTTAACCGTTTAAACTGCGAAATTTTTATTTAGTTAATATATTTCTAAGAGTTTTTTAAAATTAAGATGGCCTTCCATATAAATATATTACTTAAATATTAATTCACGGTTTAAATTGTTAAATGAATTGATCTAGAAAAAGTGGAAGACATGGATATTTTATATTTAATCCTTTTTCAGAATATATTAAATATAATTTTCTCATGGCTACAACCAAAACATGAACTATTTCGGACGGTGTTTTAATAGAAATCGAGTTTTTCAAGAATAACATATGTCGAATTTTTATATTTTCTATCGACCGGGATTCTGAAAAAAATCCCGCTGTCCCGGGAAATGAAAAAGTCCGGGAAAAGAAAAACCCTAATGCTGATGCAACTAGACTTACCAATGCTAAAAAAGAGTGAACAGCGTATACTTCATATTATTTGATAAAATAGCGAATATTTATAATGTTTAAGCTCTGAAATTCTACATTCTTGGCTTAATTTCCTTTTATATAAAACAATTTTTTTGTGTACAATGCTTTTTTCTTCAATTATAATTGGTTGCTTTTAGGCATTGGCGTACATTTCATTACCATCGGTTTAATCAACGCCAATTGAAAAAAAATGTCATTGGCATTGAATGGTAATGCAATTTTTTGGCATTGGCATTGAGATCAAGTATTGCCAATTAAATTTCAATGCCAATGAAAAATTCCAAAGTATGTGTGATTTGTTATGTTTAACTTTTACATTAACGTGTTTAAGAATCGTACTGAGAACAGCTTATACTTGATCAGCAAACCAAATAAAAAATTCTTACAAAAAATATTTTTTGAATGAATGTTTTTCGTTTGATTTTAAATAGATCATATATATTAATATCTCTTTCTGTTTAAATTATTTTTCAAATTAAAGAAAGATGATACAATTTTTACAAGTAAATTACAAAGAATAAAAAATTTTGAAAGACAGAATACGTATTTTCAGATTTCGCTACAAAGCCATCATCAGTGTCGTCTGCCCCAAGGGGTTAATCATTAATAATTGTCTACTTATGCTAAAGTTGAAAAGAAAAATAATATGTTTACAACTCAACTAGACTAACATCAACGAAATATTTTTGTTATGAAAGTTTTCGAATATCGTCATGTGGGTAATTATTTAGGGTAATCAATTAATCACGATTGGAAAAGTTGATACGATCGTATTTTTTTGATCCTATGTATTTTATTAGTATAGCAACACATTTTATCAGGGCTGTTTCGTTTATAGGTAAATCATTAACGGCGATTTTTGTTTATAAATCGTCAATTCGACAATATTTTAATTTAAAAAAATTGTAAAATTCAAATGCTTTTCAAAAATTTTGGGGGCTCATTTTTTTTATAATCATTACAGAAATGAGTATCACGCTTTCCATCGCTGCTGTTAATAGCATTAATGAACGTGTTTACTTATACACTACAGGCAGTGTTGCCAGGCTTATTAGGCACCAAATCGTCGACAGTTTTGAAAAATCGTCAAAATAAAATTTGTTTGTGTTATAAGAATGCTAAAACGTAATAAATAATGTAAAAATTATCCTTCTTTAATAATTTCGCGCTTGTTCGATTAAACATATACGGTGTTATGTATAGTGTTTCTAAACACTTTAACTAAACGTTTTTAAGCTAATTTGGCAAAAACAGTATGCATAACAGAGAACTACAAAATCAACTTTTTTCTCGATTTAATCATGTACTAAAATTCTTATTCACATTTAATCGTTCAACAATATTCAATGTTGAATAAAATCACTATCATGCAGCTGAACGCGTAGTTCGGATCAGTTTGAGTCGCCTGTCAAACATGTTTTATTCACATTTAATCGCTCAAAAAAACTCACTGTTAAATAAAATCACACTGATCGAACATTTGATCTCACATGAATAAATCAAAGTATTAGTTGTTTTATAAAATAAAAAAAAAAAAAATAAAATCTTATTGTTTTATAATGGGAATCTACAGTGTATCATTTACTGAATGTGTTTCTACAAAATATAGTCGTTGCTGATACTGTAAACCCCCTCTTTATTGTTATGAAATTATTTTTCTTTTATTTGATTGCAATAATGAATAAACTCATACGCGTTCATTTTTGTTTTTTCTGATTTTATTCTACATCAAAATAATCATGGTTGATCCAAACGAATATGAATGAAATGAATGGTATGAAACGACAAGTGATTAAATCAACGATGCAAAAAAATCACTTGGTTTGATTGATTTAAAATCAGTAACGAATATGTGTATTTGAGTATATTCGGCGCTTGAACAAAAACGAATGTTTATTCGGGTGTTGATTACGTATGATGGTTTTACAGTTGCAGTTGCAGTACTTTGATGCACCATTCCTTTACCCAGTGTAGAAAATTATTATCAGATATGTGGTTATGTAACTATATACCTGGTAATGGTAACTAGTTACTTTTATTATTACATTTCTTATTACCTTTGTATGGCGATGTTGCGAAAAATAATGAGTTACACACCAGCATACGAAAAATCAAAAAATATGTCGTTACCTATGTGCTTACCAGTATTGACTAAAATAATGATTCTAAAAAGAGATTTAAAAAAAAATAAAATAACAAATATTTTTTTAATGTAAAAATTTTTTTTACAAAAATTTTCTTGTGCGGGAATCGAACCTGGGACTTCAGACTGCCAGTCTATATCTGCACCATCTGAGCTACCTCGACATATAATATTTGATAGATAAAAACATAATTGACTTGCTGCGTACAAGTTAGCTTATACGCCAACATACAAAAAATTAAAAAATATGTGGTTACATATATTATTACCAGTGTTAAAAAATGTTGAGACTAAAAATAGCTTTAAAAAAAATTACAAAAAATTCTGGAACATTACTTTTTTTTGTTGAAATAATGATAAAAATTAGTCATTATTGGTAATACATTATTATCTATTTTGAAATAATGAAACAAGTAAGTATTTATTAGTAACTCATTATTATATCTTTTAAAGTAATATAGGAAGTAAGTCGGTGTCATTACTGGTAGTCCAAAAAATAATGATATGTCATTACCGTTTCTACACTGGGTAATAACTACAAATTTTACAATCTGTTAAAGTAGGGTAAAGCCTGAAATAAGCATTTCATAAAATTTGGAAAATAAATGTCTCAGTTGAAGCCATAAGTATTGAGTTTAATCTATTTAAAGAATTTTTACAGGGTTATCCACCCAAGAATATGTAAAAGCCAACATTTTATATCTAACAAATTAAAAAAAGTCTGGAACAATTGCACCATTTACGCGTTTTTTCATTAAATTTTACAAATTGGTGTAGAAATAAAATACAAAGTAAAGTAAACAAAATAGTGATGTTGATTTAATGAAAACATAATCGTCATTCGAATGCATTCAGTATTCGTAATATTAAACTGTCTTTAAAATATTATTTTATACTATTATATAGCCAACATATACATAAAAATTGTTTTTGTCATGTTTTGATTTATTATAAATTATTTTAATTGATAAACCCCTAAATTCATGAACGCTTTGTAAAATTATAGGAGGTTTATTGAACAAATTTTGTATGAAAATGACGTTTTGTAAACCTGCTATAACTTTACAAAGCATTTATGAATTGAGGGGAAAATCTTTAAAACAACATTATTCACCTATGATTAACGAGTCAATCGTTTACTAATTTTATGAATCACTAACGAATTATTTGATAGTGGAGACATATTAAATAAGGGTGTTGCCAGAATAAAACGAGAAATTAACAAACTGTTATTTAATGATTATGTATAGCATATAATGATTATGCATTAGAGCCATATAAAATAACATTTATAAACATCGAATTTTGTCATATTATTTATTTTTTTATTTTTTTTTAAATTATTTATTTTTATTTTCACTAAATTATAGTGCTAGTGAGTTTATAAAACATTATACATATTAAATAATAATTATAGTTGCTCTAAAGAAAAGGAATACCACCAAACTTCAAGCTTTTAAATATTTAATCCATATGTATTTTACAGGCATTCTTCCCCAGTTAAAAATTGAGATTCGTTACAGTATTAGGACAGAAGATTCATACAAAAACGAAAAAATTTATTTTTCCTAATGGCTTTGTACATTTTAAAATAGGTAACTTAAAGCAAAATTAAAATTTTTCAATAAATAAAAAATGATTTTGCACTTGAACTGATTTTTGTATTTGTTCTACACAGAAAAAACATTTTCTTTTAAATGGAAATTTTATTCCCAACAATTTTTTTGTTTGAAATATTTGTAACTCGTTTGTAAATTGTTATCTTTCATATAAAAATTGTTTAAAAATAAAAATTCAAAGTTACAAAAAAAAATTTTTTTTTTGGGATTTACAAAATTCTTTGTTGGTGCCTTTTTAAAAAGCTTTTTTTGTATTTACAAATTTGGTATGAGAAAGGTGTTTAAAAATTTAATTAGAAGTTTGTAAATTCTTTCTGTGTAAATGTAATCTTAATTAGAATTAGTGAGAGCAGATATGTACAGAAAAAGAAAAATTTTCTGATTTTACAGCAGTTTTTGTTGAGTTTTTTGCGATTTTGCCTAATTTTAAATACTAAAGACTTGAATTAAAGATAGATACAATATCGTATTTTTGCACATTTCTTGCTGTGTAACGAATTAAGAATCGTCATTTTGAAGGATAAAATCGTCAAATCGTCATTTGGCAATTTTTGATAGTAAAAAACAAGGTTGGTTACCGAAACGAATAACGGTAAGGGTAACGGTAACGGTATCAGATTTCGTTTGTTTAGGTAACGGTAAAGGTATTTAAGACTGTTTCGGTAACGGTATACCGTTATCGAAACAGCAATACCGGTACGTACCGGTATTCAAAATTATGTTAAAAACATATAAAAACAAGTAAAAACATGGCATATTTTTAATTTTAAGTACTGAAAATACAGATTTTAAGCTATAAATTCAATACTGGTAGTTTTAATAAGTAAAATTATTATCTATAAATTTTTTGTAAAAAAAACACTCAAGATTATAAAATAAAAAGGAAAAAAATTGTAAAATAATAAATACCGGTAAAATACCGGTAACTACCCATAAAAATAACGGTAACGGTAACGATAACGGTATTTATAAATTTTTTTAGAGGTATCGATAACGGTAACGGTATTCAAATTGAAACGGTATTTTAGCGATAACGGTATTATAACGATAACGGTAACCAACCTTGGTAAAAAATCGTCAAAATGACGATAAATCGTTAAACCTGGCAACACCGACTACAGATCCATATTGTTTGATCTCTGCTCTTGCGTATGAGTGTTATTAATTCAATCACTTAAAATAATATCACTCATACGTCGGTAATAAGTACAAATTTAACACCTGAATCCATAGCAGTGTTGCAACTTTTTGCATAATTATTCAAAAACAGGACTATTTTCACATTCGTTGGATCATTTTTGAATAATGACAGTTTTGTGTAGTTCCAAAGCTAGTTAATAAATTAATAAAAATTAGTCGATATTTAGATAAAACGAGTTTGTCTGTGAAACATTTACCACAAATCTCCAGTTTCTGGTGAATTCTTTTCTAAATTTTTTCAACACTGAACCTAATTTATCTTAGAAGAAATCAAAAATGACGGTTTGTAAATATTTTTTTGTTTTGTTTGAAGAACCGTCTGTTGTATATTTTTGGCTAAAATAATTGTCAAGCTTCTTTTAAAAATTCTGTTGGTTTGCAAGACCATTTAACAAATAAGAGAAAGAGTGGGAAAGTTTGGGTTTGTTATGAGTGTGACTTTCTAATATCTGAAAATTTTTTGTGTAGTTAACATGATACTGGGCTTTGACCAGAGAATAATTTTGTTAACGCAGCAAGGTGGAGCAGAATTAAAATATTTTAGAATTCTGTAAATCCAACATGTTCTAGATTTCGTATAAAATTAAAAAAAAAATGTCGGTGATTTTTTGTGAAAATCTTATATTTTTATTTTCTAAAAGAAGATTTGTTGATACATATACTGCAAAGAAATTTCATGTTTGCCTTGATATCATTAATTTAAAAACTAAAGAAAGCAAGGAAAATTTTAAAAATATGGAATCTTTAAATTTTTTGCTGTCCTGCCGACATTTGAAACTAGGATTGAACAGGGTACATGTCATCATAGTAGGGACGCTTTTTGTTTTTAAATCCCAGCTTTGTACTCAGCGAAAAACTGGTTAAACTTAAATAAAAACGGTTAAAATTTGAGGGGTATGGGAGAGCAAGTGGGTATTATTTTTGCATGCAACGCATCTGAATAAAGTAGACTTTCTGAAAAACATTAATATTCTGAAAGAACTTTTTAAAGATATTGCATTAAAATTCCCTTCAGTTAATAGAATAATTTGTTATAATCTTTTCCAGAAAAATTGGCCTGGATTTGCTTTTACACTCAAAAAAAAGTCAGTAAGGTCAGCAAAAAATGTTGCTGTGTCAGCAAATTTTTAGTCAGGAGCGTGCTTGCAAAAAAGTTGGTAATTTAGCCAAAGGTTTGCTGAAAATCAGCGAGCTGATTTTTACCAAAAAAATAGTAATCTTCAGCAAAAGTTTTGCTAACACTTAGTCGACTGCAAATGAAAAAAATCCTTGCTGAAATCACTAAACTTTTTGCTGAATATTAGTAGACTGAAAAAAACTCCAAAAACTTGTAGCGAAATTTTACTTTAGTTAATTTATTTGCTGAAAATTTAAATATAGAATATATGTACAGTTGTTTTTCTTTTTTAGTCATTTCAGTTTCCAGACAAGCTGCGACATCTACATCTTGTCTATCTGGTTGTCGTCCACGCTATGAATGCGGCTATCAGCACAATTTTTATAGCAAAATAATTTAGTAAAACATTAGTTCAAAATCAGTTTAGTTCTAAAAAAATATAACTAAAATTTTTGTTGAAAACGGAATTTCAGCAAAAAAATTGCTGAAAAATAGTACACTTGATATACAAGACGTTTTACTAATTTTTCTACTAACTTATTTTTTTGAGTGTACAGAAGGCAAAATCTCGGATCAGGTTATTGCAAAAATGCAAAATTTTAGTTTTAAAATGTGAATAACTTTTGCACTTTACAGATAACAAAAATGTTAAGTCTCTAAAATCAGTTTGTAAATACACTGAAAATATTGTTACAGTAACTGAGTGTAGTTTATTTAAAAACTTATCCGTACATTTATTTTTTTTCTGTTACAGTTATTATTTTCATTCAAAATGTTTTGTTAAAAAAGAAACACTTTTAGATTTCTAGGTCAGTTCAAAAAACGAAATAAACTAAATCTCATTTATTCTTACGGATTTTGTAGTTCATTTTTTGAAAGTTATAAAAACGAAACAAATGAAAAATCATTATTTTTTAAGGATTTTGTAGTTAATTTATTAACATTTAAAAATAAACGAAAAGTTCTTTTGATGTAAATGAAAATTCAGTAGGCCGGTTTTCAAGTGATTTTTCATTTATTTTAAATTACATTTTTAGTTAGTTTAAACTACAAACTAATTTGAATGTAGAAAAATGTCAAAATTTTAGAGTCGAGTGGCATAGCTCCCGGTGTTTCGGTCGGCAAAACTTACAGTGTGAAATTTCATATCAGTCGCTAAAAAATGGCGAAATTCTTTAAAAAAATTTTTATTCTTCCCCACTATGCTCAGAAGAGTTTATTTTGAAATAATAAAAAAAAAAGATTATAATTTTTTGTGTAATTTCATACGGTTTTGGATAATTTTTGACCTACTTCTTTGTAATATTTTGTTTTACTGGTGTTAACACTGATCCATAGAGTAAAATAAACAATAGAGCAGGCATGTCAGTGTTGCCACTTTTTGAATAATTATTCAAAAATGGGAATATTAACACCTTTCTTGGATAATTTTTGAATAATGACAGCACCACATTGGGCTAGATCACATTATGACGTTTGAAAATGCAATGTGTGTATATATCAGACTGATCCTTATTTGAAAAGTTGTTCCAAAACCAGCTCAACGGGGCTTATTTTATAAGGTTACTGTAAAAACCAATACAGAAAAAATTTCAGCTCAATCGAAGAATTTTTGAGCTATCCCTGGTTCTTTAAAGGGGAAAAAAATAACTTTTTTGGATTCTTTGAAAATACTTCCCCGGGTAGCGGGTTTCGGAGCAACTTTAAAATCATCCATACAACGAAGGGCCAGTATAATATGCTTATCTAATTATTCTAAAACAATTCCACTAATATTACAAAAAAACCGAAAAATAACTGAAACTGCGGTTTTCAAAGTTTTCGATTTTTAGCAAACTCTAGAAACAAGTGCATTTTCAGAGTATAATTTATGAAAGGCTTATAAAAAAGAATTAAATATGAATAATTAAGGACTCCAATTAATAAATGTTCTGAAATGGCGCATGTTTTAGGATCTTTTAAGATGCATAAAATATGCTTCAATGGGTTCTTTAAATTAAGACGAAAAGCAATAAAATTAGAGTAGTTTCAATTCTTATTTTTAAGTTCTACACCCACAATAACTTAACCCTAAAAGTTCAACAGTTGTTTAAAAAGTAAATCAGTAAAGTTGTTAAAATATTCAATCAAAATTTTCTGTTAAAAACAATCAGTTGTTATAATACAATTAATTTTAAAATCAACGAGAAATCTATTATTTTTACCGAACTTGCCAGTTAATTAATTAACAATTAAAAATAAACGACAAAATAGAATTGTTTTAAACGAAAAGTTGGTAGTCCTTTTTATACCCTACACCACTATGTGGGCAGGGTATTATAAGTTTGTGCTGATGTTTGTAACACCAAAAAATATTGGTCCTAGACCCACCTTGTAGTATACCGATCGGCTCAGAATTTTTTTTTATTTCGATTTAACGATGTTCGTCTGTCTGTCTGTCCATACATTCTTGTGCGCACTCTACAGGTCGCAAATATTAAGATATTTTGATAAACTTGGTACACCGACTTATGTCGGCCCAAGGACGAAGCCTATTGATTTTGGTTAAAATCGGTCCATGTTTAGACCTAGTGCCCATATAAGGGTCCTACCAAAATTATATGGTTTATACGCTGCAGGTCGCAAATATTAAGATATTTTGATGAAATTTTGTACACCGACCTACATCAGCCCAAGGACGAAGCCTATTGATTTTGGAGAACACCGATCCATGTTTAGACCTAGTGCCCATATAAGGGTCCCCCAAAATTATATTGTTTATACGCTGCTGGTCGCAAATATTAAGATATTTTGATGGAATTTGGTACACCGACCTATGTCAGCCCAAGGACAAAGCCTATTGATTTTGGTTAAAATCGGTCCATGTTTAGACCTAGTGCCCATATAAGGGTCCCCCCAAAATTATATTGTTTATACGCTGCAGGTCGCAAATATTAAGTTATTTTGATGAAATTTGGTACACAGACATATGTTGGCCCAAGGACGAAGCCTATTGATTTTGGTGAACATCGGTCCATGTTTAGACCTAGTGCCCATATAAGGGTCTCCCCAAAATTGGCTTGGTTACAAACTGCAGGTCGCAAATATTAAGATATTTTAATGAAATTTGGTGCGCTGACTCACATTATAGAAAATTTTGACATAAGCCCCATTTTAACCCATTCGAATTTCGAATCCAAACAATACACCAGACTGGTGTAGGGTATTGTATAGTCGGCATGCCCGACTTTAACCTTTTTACTCGTTTAACTTATTTTCAAATGTTTGAATGTACATTTTCGATAGATTTTAAGGAAAAAATATTGCGAGTGTAAACATAAGATTGGGCAATTAAAAAACTCGTGTCCCTTAATATTTCCCAGTAGATGTCCCTTGATAGTGTTTTTTCTAAAAGCTATCTTTAAAAAAAAAACAGATTTTTTGGCTGCTGAAAAGCGCATAATTAGCATCACTGTGCCTAATAGTATTTTTTTAATGTAAGTGTGAGAGATTAACAATAAACCGCCAAAAAGAGCTTTTCTAAGGAAAAAGCTTTTACAGTTTGTAAACACAAACAAAAATAATAAACATATGGAAACAAATATTAAATTGTAAGGAAAAAAAAAAACATTTCATATCCTGACGTGGAACGGAATACATGGAATAAGCGGCAAAAACATTGTTTTTATTCGAAAAAATTGGTCAAATTAAATTTATAAAATTAAAAAAACAAAAATTTAGTTAATGGTTAATTAAATAAAATATCAAATTTAAAAACTTTAAAAATTCAATTATTTTAAATATAAAAAATATACAAAAATTTGAGAACAAGTGTTATTATTTACAAACTTAAAAATAGAAAAAAATTTATAAATAATTTAATTATAATTGACTACATTTAAATAATTAAAAAAAAAATAAATATTTTATAAACAAGTGTTAAAAATATCGCTAAAAATTTGCTGTGAAAAAGTGTTTATACATACATATAAAAATAAACTTCAAATTACGTTAAATATTTAATTTAAATGTAAGTTTCTGTTCAAAAAAAATTCCATTAAACATCTTTATAAAACTTAAAAATTTTTATTTTTAATTTTAATCAAAATTTTTGTATTTTTCTACAATATGTTACCAATTATGTTTATAAGTATGTATGCATGTTGTTAAAAAAACATTATTATACTATCATGGTTTTATTTTTGTATATCTATCTGTACATCTCTTTGTCTTATCTATCATTATTTTCCTACAACCCACACATAGTGTTTGGATGATGTTAAAAATATGTTCAGGACTTTTTGGTAATATGACATAACCCCAACGGATATTATCCCAATTTCTAGCCTAGCGATTATGCCCAAAATGGATTTGGAAAAAACCGCAAACTGGAGGTACGGACTGCATCCAAAATAATATATCTGTTGGCTAAACAAAAAAATTTGTTAATTTAAGAAAATTTATTACTGATTTTTGGCTTAATTTTAACACATTTTTCGTTAAATTTAGCAAACCTATTGTAAATTTAAGTAAAATATTAGTAAAACTATAGTTTTATTTCTAAAATTGTAATCCATATAATCTAAGAACATATAAGGTACTCCGAAGGACATTTTGTCCATTTTGCTCTATCTCGCTTAGTTTTCGATATATGGGCCATTTTTTTAAATAACGTTTTTTTTTTAAGAACTTCCGAGGGTGCAAGGCTACAACAAGGTTCATTTCTGAATAGAGATATCCTTTTCACCTGGATGTTATATGATCAGGGGTAGTCTAAATTTTCGTCCATTTTGCTCTATCTCTCTTATATTTTGAGATGTGGGCCACTTTAAAAACCGGCAGTGGAAAAAATAGGGCCATCTTTAAAACTTCGTATACAATAGTGGCTTTATCTAACGGGTAATACCGCAAACATGAAAATATTATATTTAACCAATAAATAACGTAAAATTTAATAAATGGGTTCTTAAATAGTTATAAATAGTTTTGAAAATTAACAACACTATGCGACAGTCAAAATCGGGATGAGATGAAACCAACGGGAAATGTTATATCGGTCAAACACAAGTTATACGTGTCCCGGCATTTCGCTGGGTCACCCCTAGGAATCGAGATATATCTTTTTTTTGACATAACTCGAGAACCACTAGTCCGATTTTGCTCAAACAATCTTAAAAAAATTAAAAACTACAATTCCTTTAATCTGTTCATATAACGTTTTTCTATATACTCAACAGTTTTGCCGGTAAAAATAAATGTTTGTTACCGCTACCATAAAAATCAATAACCTTTTGTTTATTACTTTTTTTTAATATTTTAGGCAAAAAATATTTTTTTCTTCATATATTTATTTTTACTGGCAAAACTGTTAAGTATGTATATAGAAAAACGTTATATGAACAGATTAAAGGAATTGTAATTTTTAATTTTTTTAAAATTGTTTGAGCAAAATCGGACTAGTGGTTCTCGAGTTATGTCAAAAAAAAAAGACCACCAAAGGTTAAATCGATATATCTCGATTCCTAGGGGTGACCCAGCGAAACGCCGGGACACGTATAACTTCTTTTTTACCGATATAACTTTCCCCGGTAGTTTGAACCCTTCCCGATCACTGACCCCTACCATTTGTCGCACAGTGCAATCATTAGTTAAATAATTAATAAATTAATTAAATTAAATTAGTTAAAGCTCTGAGGACTTTTAGTATTGTATTAAATGAAGATAACAAATATTTCTGTTTAAATCTGTATTTCAACTGAAAATTTGTTTAAAATTAATCCAATCGAAGCTTTAGACAAAAAGGTTTATTCTTCTTCTGAACCTCAAACCTACTAAATTAAAATTGAAAATGCATATTATTTACAATACTAATTGCAGCTAAATGACATTAAAACAACACTGTACTAAAATACATTATGAAATGAGCTGCGGCAACCCGTCTCCAATATATACGCAAGCTGCCTGCTCTTGAATGTAGAAACCATATGTCAGTTTGGCAAAAGAAGACACGGAGGAGATTGGGAGATAAACAAAAATCTAATAACATAATAATTTTTTGTGTTTGTTTTGATCACTTCTGAGTAAAAACAATAACAGAAATCTGAATAGGAAAGAAAACAACGAATTAGTTATATTGCATTCAAGGCCTTACTTGTGTGAGATGGTTAAGCTGTCGCACTTTAGTATAGTTACGTTTGAAATGTAGGAGCATGTGTTCGATTCCTACAGCCGACGGGTTTAATTTAACAATTAATACAATTACACTGATAAAGCCTGTCCGTTCAAAAAGGTAGAAACTAGATCTAGTCTGATTTGAAAATTTAGTGTACACTCAGATAAAAAAGTTAGTAAAAAAATTTGTAAACAGTTTCCAATCGCACTATACTATTTTTATACTGATAACACTATGCGACAGTCAAAATTGGGATGGGATGAAACCAACGGGAAATGTTATATCGGTCAAAAACAAGTTATACGTGTCCCGGCGTTTCGCTGGGTCAACCCTAGGAATCGAGATATATCTTTTTTTTGACATAACTCGAGAACCACTAGTCCGATTTTGCTCAAACAATTTTAAAAAAATTAAAAATTACAATTCCTTTAATCTGTTCATATAACGTTTTTCTATATACTCAACAGTTTTGCCGGTAAAAATAAATGTTTGTTACCGCTACCATAAAAATCAATAACCTTTTGTTTATTATTTTTATACCCTACACCACTATGTGGTCAGGGTATTGTAAGTTTGTGCTGATGTTTGTAACACCAAAAAATATTGGTCGTAGACCCACCTTATAGTATACCGATCGGTTCAGAATTTTTTTTATTTCGATTTAACGATGTCCGTCTGTCCGTCCGTCCGTCCGTCTGTCTGTCTGTCCATGCAATCTTGTGCGCACTCTACAGGTCGCAAATATTAAGATATTTTGATGAAATTTGGTACGCAGACCTATGTTCGCCCAAGGACGAACAAGTTTGATTTTGGTGAAAATCGGTCCATGTTTAGACCTAGTGCCCATATAAGGGTCCTACCAAAATTATACTTTTTATACGCTGCAGGTCGGAAATATTAAGATATTTTAATGAAATTTGGTACACAGACCTATATTGGCCCAGTAACGCAGCCTATTGATTTTGGTGAACATCGGTCCATGTTTAGACCTAGTGCTCATATAAGGGTCCTACCAAAATTATACTGTTTATACGCTGCAGGTCGCAAATATTAAGAAATTTTGATGAAATTTGGTGCACAGACCTATGTTGGCCCAATAACGCAGCCTATTGATTTTGGTGAACATCGGTCCATGTTTAGACCTAGTGCCCATATAAGGGTCCCACCAAAATTATATTGTTTATACGCTGCAGGTCGCAAATATTAAGATATTTTGATGAAATTTGGTACATAGACCTATGTTGGCCCAAGGACGAAGCCTATTGATTTTGGTGAACATCGGTCCATGTTTAGAACTAGTACCCATATAAGGGTCCCCCCAAAATTGGCTTGGTTACAAACTGCAGGTCGCAAATATTAAGATATTTTAATGAAATTTGGTGCGCTGACTCACATTATAGAAAATTTTGACACAACCCCCATTTTAACCCATTCGAATTTCGGATCCAAACAATACACCAGAGTGGTGTAGGGTATTGTATAGTCGGCATGCCCGACTTTAACCTTTTTACTCGTTTTTAATATTTTAGGCAAAAAATATTTTTTTCTTCATACATTTATTTTTACCGGCAAAACTGTTTAGTATATAGAAAAACGTTATATGAACAGATTAAAGGAATTGTAATTTTTAATTTTTTTAAAATTGTTTGAGCAAAATCGGACTAGTGGTTCTCGAGTTATGTCAAAAAAAAGACCACCAAAGGTCAAATCGATATATCTCGATTCCTAGGGTTGACCCAGCGAAACGCCGGGACATGTATAACTTCTTTTTTACCGATATAACTTTCCCCGGTAGTTTGAACCCTTCCCGATCACTGACCCCTACCATTTGTCTCACAGTGTAATTAGTACAGTTTTTATTTTTAGTAATAATTTTTGCTATTCTCTTATTACAAATTACGGATTTTTTTTTTACTAATTTTCGCTGCTGATTTTAGCAAAACATTTTACTAATTTTTCAAAACCGAGTGCTAAATTTAGCAGAAAAATATACTAATTTAAAAATATTTTTTTTTAATTTTTTACAATTCTTGTTTAGTTTATATTTGTTACTATTGATATATTCTCAGTTTATAAATAACACCCAGAAAATTTTATTGCATCTCCAATGCATAAAACGGCAATAACTGGAGAACCGTTTGCAATATTGACTCCAAATTTCAAGTACGCTTCCCTACTAAAAAAAATTATATGAGTTTTGATATTATATATAATTACATCCGAAAAATGAGAACATATAATTGTATCAAATTAGATAGTATTATGGTCATATAAGATCTAATTTGACACAATTAGATCTAATTTGATGGAATAAGATATGGTTTGATACAATATATCCGGATTTTGTCCTCATCCAAATGTATCAAATATAATATAATCATATCCAACTAGATGTAATGGTATATAATTCGATACAATTATACATAATTATATGAGGCATATGTAAATATATACAGGTCTATATATAATTGGATATTGTAATATGTTGGGTTATATATTGTGCAATATATAACAATATATAGTTATATATTTAGGATATAATTTCGTAAAATTGTATATAATTATATCTTAGTATATATGTTCCGATATATAATTATACAAAATTGTGATTATATATCGGATTATATAGCAGATTGATTTTAAATTACAGTTTACAGCAATTTATTGAAATTTAGTAGCTGCAACTAATTATTTATACTAATTTCATTGTACTAAAATTATGATATTTAGTAACTTTTTAACTGATTTTAGCACATCGATTTTGAATTGCATTTTACATAAATTTTACTAAAGTTTAGTAGGGGCTACTAATTTTTTCTAATAATTTTATTGTACTACAGATCAGCATGTGTTGCTAAAATTAGCAAAAAATACCGCTGGCCTCAAAACAGTTAAATTTCCCGTACTAACAGCAAAATTTTCAATAGCCATTACAGACTTTTTGGTTGAGTGTACTTATAATTTTTAGAGAAAAATCATTTTTCTTCTTAACCTCAAACCTAAGATTTGATACCCGTTTGACAGATTTTTTTTACTAACGTATTATTTTAAGTGTGTGATCGAAACATTTTCCGTCGTATTCTCCAGAAGAACATGGACATAATGCCCAGAATTAGTATCATAATCCTCAAAACATTTTCGAACTATGTGCATTTTCCAAAGAACTTAGTGATTTTCCTCCTGTACACTAATAGAAACGAGTAAAAAAGTTAAAGTCGGGCATGCCGACTATACGATAGTCGGGATATCCAGACCCTACATCAGTCTGGTTGAAAGCCGACTAATGTTTGGATACGGAATTCGAATGGGATAAAAAGTGATAAAAACATTAGAAAAGCGCTAAGAAATTTTGATTTTACCTAGCCTTAGGTGTGTTTAAGAGAAAATCAGAAATATAGTTTGTATGGACGATAGGTTCAAATATGGACCGAGCCTATCTAAAATCAATAGATTTTGTCGTTCGGCCCTTGTGAGTCAGTGTACCAAATTTCATTAAAATATATTTGTATTTGCGACCTGTAGTGAGTGAACAAGCCCATTTTTGTGAACCTTTATAAGGGCACTAACCCAGCAAAAACAGACATTACCGAGTAATTAAGCGAGTACGTAGCACACAAAGGGTTTCACTACTTACCAGGCTATTTACTCGCGACATTACTTTTCTTCGCGATGTCCAAAAATTCATGGGTGGTCATTACCCTCTCGCTTACAAAAAGAGTGCGAATAACGAGTTACCCATAGTGAAAGAATAAGTAGTTACTCACAAAGATAGAAAAAGTGGTTACTCAGAAGTTAGTAAATAAGTGGTTATATTGGATATATACATTTTTACCTCAGAAAATTTTTTATTCAGTTGGAAAAATGTTCGAAAAAATTTAATAAATACAATATTAATATATGAGTAGCTGAGATGCAAAACTCGTTCGTTACACATTAACTAAATTTTGGGAAGAAGCTAAAAACTTGTTGCGGCTAATTAAATTAACAAAATTAGTTGAATGATTTTAATTTTTAAATGTTATGTCATTCTTGATTAAAAACTCAATAGTTGAAAAATCGAAAATCTTCTTACAAATCGCCAAAGAACTGTCTGAATCAACTGTCATCTCGTTTTTTTTTTAATTTTTGTAACGAACGAGTTTTGTATCTCAGCTACTCATATGTAAAAGACTAAATCAGTACTTATTTAATCAATTACCAGTAAGTGATTACTTTGCAAGAATATATAAGTACTTCTATAACTTATTATCAGTAAGTCACTATTTTGTATTTTAAAGCAATGCAAAAGGTAATGACCTATCATTACTTGGTAATCCGTATGGTAATTTCCTGTTATTACCACGTTTTTGCTGGGAAGTCACACAAGGGACCGATTCTAAACAAAATAAACAGAATTTGTTTTTGGGTCCGAATTTCATTAAAATATCTTAATATTTGTGACCTGCAGCTTACGAAGGAGCCAATTTTGGGGGACTTTTATATGGGGATTAGGTCTACACTGGACTGATTCTAAACCAAATCAACATACTTTGTTCACGGGCTCATGTGAATCAGTGTACCAAATTTCATTAAAATATCTTCGTATTTGCTTCCTCCACAGTGCGAAAAAGGCAATTTTAAGCGAACCTTATATGGGCACTACATCTGAATATGGACCGATTTTAACCAAAATAAAAAGACTTCGTCCTTGGTGAAGCGCAATTAATCAAAATATTTTAATATTTCCAACCTACAACAGAGTTCATCCATGGGGCTATGTAATTCAGTGTACCAAATCGCAGCGCAATATCTTAATATTTGCGGCCTGTTGTGTTCGAAAATGCGCGAATATGCTCGTTTTTTTTGGACCTTTATATGGGCACTGGATCTAAACATGAACGGATTCCAAACAAAATGAATAGGCTTAATTCGTAAGCCCATGTGAATCCGCCCTGCCAACATTTTTCTGAGCGCTCAGAAATTATGACTCATAAAAGACTCTAAAATATGAGCATTTTCAGAGTGCTCAAATTTTAGAGTCATAAATGAAACATAATAGACTCTTATTTAAGAGTGTATTGAAAAAATTAAAATTTTTTTTGTCAATACACATAAATGACTCAAAAATTATTTATAAATGACTCATAAATGGCCCAGAAAATCCAAAATTTTCCAGCAGTAGTCATAATTTGGAATCTTTTATGAGTCAGAAAAGTGCGCTCAGAAAGAGGCTTCATCGGTGAAGGAAAACACCCTCATATATCTATGATTTCAGAAGGTATAAGGGCTCTTTTATGAGTCTTTTCGAACTCCAATTGTACACTGGGCGTGTTCCAATTTATTGAAATATCTTCGTATTTGCGACCTATAGCATTCGAACAATATAATGTTGGGGGAACCTTCATATGGTCACTTGGTTAACCATGCACAGATTTTAAACAAAATCAATAGGTTTCGTTCTTGGGCCGAAATAAGTCAGTGTATCAAAAATTTTATGAAAATATCTTAATATTTGCGACCAGTAGCCTGCGCACAAGAATACATGGACAGATGAACGGACGGACGGACAGACACCTTTAAATCGAGTGGATCGTTATACTAAAAGTTGGGTGTTAGTAACATCAGCACAAATTTATTAAACCCTGTCCACGTAGTGGTGTAGTCTCTATCTGATGGTTATTTGTTTTGTTTTCTATTTTTTGAAAATAATCCCAAAATCTGAAAATTGGGATAATGTCCGTTAGTATAATGTCCGGACACCGTAAATTTTTTTACGTTTACATAAATAACATAATAAATCAGTTGTGTACTCGCCGTCCATATTAAATTTTGTTTTTATCTATGGGCTTATTTTATTTTGGAGGGTTTATATTATGCTCGTTATATGACAAATATTTCTTTTTATCTCTCGCACATTTAAATGCTATAATCGTAAGGGATTGAAAATTACAACATCGATGTATTATCGTAGTTTTTATACCTACTCCATAGTGTACAAGGGTTCATACTAGAGCAGCCATGAAATGCATGGAATTTGCAAAAGTGTTATTTTTTCACCTCCCCACGCATTTTCCAGTAGATTGGGCGTAAAAAATAATATCCCCGCAAAAATTGGTCCACTCGGATAAAAACTGGCCACGGCTTTTAGCCCTAAAAATGGACTAAAATTAATTCAAAGCTACTTTGCGCTATAACTCTTAAAGTAAAAGTTTTACAGAAAAATACTACATGGGGATAACTATACGCAATGAAGTGGCTAGCATTTTTCTCATACACACTTTTGATGTATCAATGACGCGTCATGGTGATTTAAGTGGTTAAAATCAAAATTTGTATTTAACCATATAAATCACTTTGATTTTAATAACTTAAATCAACATGACGAGTCATTGATACATCAAAAGTGTGTATGAGAAAAATGCTAGCCACAATATTGCCTGTAGATGTGCTTCTTTAGCATTTCTCTGTAAAACTTTTACTTTAAGAGTTATAGCGCAAATAAACTTTGAACTAATTTTAGCTAAAAGCCGCGGGTGACTGGCCTCTTTTAATCCGAGAGGATAAATTTCTTCGGGGATATATTTTTTACGCCCAATCTACCGGAAAGTGCGTAAGGAGGTGCAAAAATAACACTTTTGCACATATGGGTGCTCTTTGAGCGCCAATCTGAATAAGCACGAAATTAACTCTTAAACATATTTGAGGTTCTGACTTATTTCTGGCATTGAACCTCAATTTGAAACAGGGATGGAAAAGCTCGCTCGCTCGGGCTCTTGCTCTTTTCAAAAAAAGAGCAGAGCCCAAAAAAAAAGGTCGCTCTTTTTTTTAAAACGAGCTAAAAAAATTTAGCTCGCTCTTATATAAAAATGAAAGTAGCTAAAAAAATATAGCTTCCTCAATTTTTTAAAACAAGCGAGCTCAATGATTACGCTCAAAAAATGAAAAAGAGCTTCACAAAAAAAGGCTCTTTTCCAAAAAATAAATCGAGTATTATGAAAACGTAAGCTCTTTTCAAGTAAATTTGAAAACTCTTTTGGCTTGTTTACAAAAAAAAAATAAATTAAATATTTAGATATTAAATACAGCATTTCCAATAGAATTTCAAAATAAATGTTAAAAATTGTTAACTAAATAGATATGTAATAGATATAAAATACCCAAATTTTATACAAAGTATGGTGGTTGTTTGCAAAAAAAATTTTTGCCAAAAGGAAAATATTTGCATTAACCTATCCGTTTGCAGAATGTTAATCGCTATTTCAAGTTTTTTACTTAATTTCTGCGCCACAAAGCCTTTTTTCGCATTCCGCGATTATTTTAAAATTTTTTAAGTTCCGTTTTTTTTTTAATTTATAATCTAGAGACTAATAATACCCATTTCATACAACAAAATTTGGCGGCTAGTTGCTAAAAAAAAAAGAAGCCGCGAAAAAAAATTTACAAAAAGGAAAAAGTTTTTTATCAATATAGTTGTTTGCAGAATGTAAGTTGCTGATTAAGTTTTTAATAAAATTTTTGCACCATGAAGTCTTTTTTCGCGTTCCGCCATTATTTTGCAATTTTTTAAGTTCGGTTTTTTTAAATTTATAATCTAGAGACTAAAATACCCATTTCATGAAACAAACTTTGGTGGCTAGGTGCAGAAAAAAATCGCGAAAATAATCGCGAAAAAAAAATTTGCAAAAAACAAAATTTTTCCATCAACATATTTGTTTGCAGAATGTAAATAGCTGATTAAGTTTTTTAATAAAATTTTTGCACCAAGTCTTTTTTCGCGTTCCGCCATTATTTTGCAATTTTTTAAGTTGGCTTCTTTTAAATTTAAAATTTAGGGACTATAACACCTATTTCGAAAAACAAAGTTTGGCGGCTACTTGCAAAAAAAAATCGTTAAAATAATCGCGAAAAAAAAATTTGCAAAAAGGAAAATTTTTACATCAACATATTTGTTTGCAGAATGTAATTTGCTGATTAATTTTTTTAATAAACTTTTTGCATCATAAAGTATTTTTTCGCGTTCCGCCATTATTTTGCAATTTTTTAAGTGTGTTTTATTCGAATTCATAATCCATGGAATACAATACCAATTTCATACACCAAAGTTTAATGCTCAGTTTAAAAAAAAAATTTTGCAAAAAAGAAAATTTTTCCATCATTTTATTCGTTTGTAGAATGTTAATCGCTGATTCAGTGTTTTAATTAATTTTTTCTACCATAAAATCTTTTTTCGCGTTCCATCATAATTTTGCAATTTTTTAAGTGCGTTTTTTTAAAATTTGTAATCTGGGGACGTTAACACCCATTTCATACAACAAAGTTTGGTGGTTTGTTGCAAAAAAGAAAAATTGCATTTTTTGAACCACAAAGCATATTTGCACATTCCGCCATTATTTTGTAATTTTTTACGTGTGGATTTCTAAAATTCAAAATCTAGGGACTATAATACTGCTATAATAATAATAGTGTAACTAAGTTACCGTTTTTGTTTTTTATAATAAGTAACTTTTTTTTAATGGGAGCGAGCTTTTTTAGCGGCTCGATTTCAAAAAACTCAATTAAATTTCTTTAAAGAGCTGCTCGATAAAAAAGCTCTATGAAATTTTTTATACGAGCTGCTTGATTTAAAAAACTCTATTCAGTTTTGTAAACGAGCCTTTTCAATTTTATAAGCTCTTTATTTTTTTTAGTTGCGAGCTTTTTTTATTTGAGCAGCTCTTTTAATTTTGGCTTCCGAGCCTTTTAAAAAAATGTATATATTTTTGGCTCGCTCCGAGCTTTCTTTCCATCCCTGATTTTAAACCTTAATGTCTTCAGAGACTTATAATAGAATTTCATGATAAATATTTTTGGGGAACATTTTAGCTCTCTATCTTTTTAACTTACGGGTCTTTCTTAACCTTTTTGAAAAGGGAAAAAAGCCCCTTTAATTAAAGAGTTAGAAGGTTAAAATGTCAAAACTTAAAATGTGTTTAAGTGTTCATTTCGTACTTATTCAGAATTGGCGCTCAAATGTCCCACAAACCTGAATTTTAGAAGGAAACCATGTGAATCTTCCATTTAATTTAAAACACTATGAGGAAAATTTCTTTTAAAACTATAACTATTATTTTGTCTTTTTGTCCCTTTTTAAAACGGGACCAAAAAAGCCCCTTTAGTTGAAGAGTTAGAGCGTTAAATAAATAGTTCCACTAAACTGTACCTCGTAGTGTTTTACCTAAGTTTTCTGAACACATCCTATACCCAAAATGGAAGATTCACATGGTTTCCTAGTTCACATACGTAATAAATCTATAGTTCTGAATCAGTTTTTGGGCTTTCTTTCATGGAATGGACGATATATTTAAAATGACTTATTTTGCTTTTAATCTACAATAAATTTGCTATTATATGATGAAGAATATACCTATTTACAGATTTCCAAAATTAAATGAGAGACATTAAAAGCTTAGTTTTGACACAAATTTTGAAGTTTACCGCTTCAAATACCACTAACGGTCATGAGAGAGTTAATAGTTTGTATAAAGAAAATGTTTGCCATTTCATTGTGTAAACAACAGCTATGTAACCAGTGTTGCCAAGTCTTTTTTATAAATCCCCCTAAGTTGTCCAAAAAACCCCCTAAATTTGCTCCACCGCTAAAAACTTCCCCCTAAAATAAATTTTCCCAAAATTCAACAATTTTCTAAGATTTATTTCAAATTATTTTTAATAAATGCAAATAATTGATTTTTTTTTTCTTAAAATAAAAAAACTTCGTAATATTTTAGCTGGTTTTCTTTTCTTTCCTAGTCACAGTCTAAAATTTTTCAACTTCAAAAATATGTAGGCTAAAAGAAAATAAAAATGTATGTGAAAAACTATCAACAATTTGGCAAAACTAATCACCGAACTCTAAAATTGAATTGCTTTTTAAGTCAAAACTACCCCTAAATGATTTTCTTACCCCCCAAATTTCCCCCTAACAAATTGGTGCCCCCTAAAATCCCCCTAAACGATTGAAAACCCCCTAAATTTAGGGGGAAAACCCCCAACTTGGCAACACTGTATGTAACTTAATTATCAGAAGCTTCTAGTTTAAGAGTTAATGATGCATAAACCCATAAACCTTTTTTAGGGTAATTTTGAGGACAAATGTTAATGGCCTGCCAGTTTACATTGCAGAAATCCAATTTTTGCACGGATCTTATTTTTTACTCTCAACCTGGGAGAAAATTATGAAAGATGTTATTCTGTAAATTTCCTAGTGGGGCGTTTTTGGCCAAAAGTATAAAAATTAACCCCATCTGGATCACGTTACATAAAATAATTATTCTTATCCAGTTAATATCTTTTTTTTTATTAATTTAATGGCTTTGCAATCTCGTAGTCATAATTAATATTAAGTTTAATGGGTCTTTTCTGACCCCAGGCCACTAAGGGTTAAATATTTTTTAAACAAATGTAAAGACCATTATAGTATAACCAAATTTAAGTGATGTTTTTCCGAAAACTGTGTCAAATTTGAAGAAAACATTTAAATATTGTGTAATTTTTGACAAAATGAGCAATTTTTGTAAAATGTCCTAGAAAGCAGTCGCTCCAAACACAAACTCAAATTATAATTTTTCCAATTTATTTTTTTTTTATATCAACTATTATGTGGTACAAATAGCTATCGACATCTCCAAATTAGGCATTTTAAAAAATCTTTAAAATTAATTTAAAAAAACACGTTTCTGCATTTTTATCAAATTCGTGGGTCATTTTTGATTCCAGGCTAAAGTGGGTTAATGATATCCGATGAAGTCAAAATTCCATGTCTGAATCATTTTGAACTATATTAAATGAATAAACGAAACAAAATACTAAATTTTTCAAAATTTCGAATTTTGGGAATTTTTAATAATAATAAATTTTTTTCCAAAATGGGCCATTTTCGTCCAACTTTCGGCACGGGTTAACGTTTTCCAAAAAAAAATCGATTTCTTCCATTTGGGACGATTTCCAATAAAACTGGGGGTGTAATGAACGAAAATCGACAAATCGCTATTTTAAGGGACAGTTTAATGTACATCAGTGCGAACCTTCGTTATATGGAAGAAAAAAATGTGCCTTTGGGTATAAAAATACATCATACACAAAACTAAGGTGATCATATAACGGGAACATACAATACGATTTACAAGGCAAAAAATTTTGGAACTTTTTGAAAATACTGGCTCTTAAGTAGGGTTGCCACATCGCAAAAGTCTAATAACTTGACACTTCGCAAAAAATAACTTGATTTAAAAAAAATAACTTGACAATAAAAAAATGAATGTGCATATGTGTGCAGTAGAGCGTACCACCTTACAGGCAAAAAAAAGTTCGCCGTACACCCTCCAATATGAAGTATTTTTGCAACGAGGTTTCAAAAAAAAAAATTTTATTTCTTTTTGGCCGAACGTAGGGGTCGCGATTTTACATTTTTCGTTATATCTTTGGTTTTTCGGATCTTAAAGTATGATACATTGATCTTTTTCTCTCGAGGAGACCGATGTTTTTCTCTAGAGGGCCATTGACCTCAAATATCCCGTTCTAGTAGTTAGCCACCAGATCTCAGTTGCTAACACCCTAATGTCAGAAAATTAAAGCTCGCAAAAAATCATTAAACTTTTGCTAAAGAAGTTTTTTGATAAACGCAGTAGAATTTTTTTTATATATTGGTTGCCGAACGTAGGGGTCGCCTTTTTAAATTTTTTTTCATTGGATTTTTCCTGGTCTCCTCGAGGCAAAAAATCGATATTTGACACTTTAAAATCCGATTTTAAATACCGCAGCTATAACGAAAAATTGAAAAAGGCGACCCCTACGTTCGGCCAAAAAAAAAAAAAAAAAATAGTTTTTGAATTTGCCTTGCAAAAATACTTCATATTGGTGGGTGTGTGGCGAAATGTGTTTTTGAGGTACGGTCTAGTGTGCAGTAGGGTTATTCTTAATATAAAAATTTATAATTTTTGAATACACTCGCCATTTTATTAAGATTCATAAAAAAAATTCGGTTTTTTTTTGGAATTTTCGGGGACAAACTCGATAGTGCTACTAGCCAATGAAGTTTGGACATAAATTGACGAAATTGATTAGTATTTTATTTTTTCTTTTGTAGCAATTTTTCCTGTATAATAAGAAGAAAAAGATGAAGTCTGCAAGAAGTCGTTGACATTTTCAAACTTTAGGCCAAAAAATATATAAACTTTCCATAGTTTTCGAATCGTCTATTTGAAATTTTAACATATTTTTTTTTTGATACGTAAAAAACCAAAACTTTTTTTTTATAAATTTATTAAATGGATGATATACATATAATCAAAATAAAATAGCACTTAAGGTTTTTATTGTCCCAGTAAAATTATTGTTTACCGATTTTTAAGGAAAACCGTCTTTCGTAAATGTCTACTCGCGCTCTCAAAACCAAAGATATACATTAAGCGCCATTTTATGTTGATAATATATCATCAATTTAATAAATTTATGAAAAAAAAAGTTTTGGTTTTTTACGTTTCAGAAAAGAAAATATGCTAAAATTTTAAAATGGCGTTGCGAGAATTATGAAAAATTTATATATTTTTTTTGGCCTAAAGTTTGAACATTTCAACGACTTCCTGCAGACTTCCCCCTCAATTCATAAACGCTTTCTAAAGTTATAGCAGGTTTACAAAACGTCATTTTCATACAAAATTTGTTCCATAAACCTCCTATAATTTTAGAAAGCGTTTATGAATTTAGGAGTTCATCTTTCTTTTCTTATTGTTTAGAAATAAATGCTACTCAAAAAAATTAAAACACTAACGGTGGGTCTCATACTGTAGGTTTAACTTTAACATAACTAAAAACAAAATAAAATGTGCTAATATACATATATATGTTTGCACAGAGTATACTCCGGGGATATTTTTTCGATCCACAGTTTACTATTGAGACATTTGGTAAGTTTGGGGACTGTCCTCAAACTCTTCGTAGGCCTTGCAAATACTTTGCAGACATTTTTGACTGATATACCCCATAGTTTCCCGAGTAAAAAAAATTATATATAATCATATGTGGCATATATTACAATATATAATTAGACATGTCGTTATGTATATCCATATATAATTATATATGACGTCTTTCTCCAAAATTTTTCTTTATATTATGCCATATATAATTCCATCTAATCACATATCGGCCTTTATAATATTAGATATGGTATATATTAGGGCGGGTCGATTTAATAATCGCCCATGCCTCAGTGAAAATCGTATTCTAGGGATCAAAATAAGAAACTTTGCCAAAGGAACCATACCTCTAAAACGAATTCTACTACCCCCAACTGTTGACTTTTGTCCCGTAGGGTCAAGTTTTGAAAAATCCCACTTTGACCCATTTAGAGTGCCCCAATCGAGTCCAAATGTATGACCGACCCCCACTAACTTTGGAGGGCCGATCCACCCATGCCAGTGGCACACCCCCTGGAACTCCCCTGGGGGGTTCCCCATACAAACATTTTAAAAAATCACCATTTTTGTAACTTTATTTTATTATTTTTTATTTATTTTATTTATTTTTATTATTTTATTTATTTTTTCTCTTTAGAAATTTATTTAGTCAGAACATATGTAAATGAAAAAATTAATTTAACTTAGTAATAGAAAAGAAAAAATGCCCAGACTTGAAAGCAAAAAAGACTTCAAACAGTAATTTTTTTTATTTTCTTTTCTATTACTAAGTTAAATTAATTTTTTCATTTACATATGTTCTGACTAAATAAATTTCTAAAGAGAAAAAATAAATAAAATAATAAAAATAAATAAAATAAATAAAAAATAATAAAATAAAGTGCCAAAAATGGTGATTTTTTAAAATGTTTGTATGGGGAACCCCCCAGGGGAGTTCCAGGGGGTGTACCACTGGCATGGGTGGATCGGCCCTCCAAAGTTAGTGGGGGTCGGTCATACATTTGGACTCGATTGGGGCACTCTAAATGGGTCAAAGTGGGATTTTTCAAAACTTGACCCTACGGGACAAAAGTCAACAGTTGGGGGTAGTAGAATTCGTTTTAGAGGTATGGTTCCTTCGGCAAAGTTTCTTATTTTGATCCCTAGAATGCGATTTTCCCTGAGCCATGGGCGATTTTTTTGCCTCCCCACAAATCGACCCAGCCTAGTATATATGATTATATATTACATAGCATGGCTGATCTTATTGCATATATAGTTGTATATAGAGCTATATCTTAATATATATGGCGGCATTTTAGGAATATATAATTATATATGGTATCATTTAAACAATATATAACTATATATGGTAACAGTTAAACTATATATTATGATATATGTTGCCATTTCAACAATATATGGTCATATATAGTACCTCATGAACAAAATCTTTAATACAGTTGCAGATATGATAATATATGCTACTATATATGGTGCAATATATATTTATATATGGTGTTATTTAAGCAATATATTACCATATATGATGCCACTTAAACCATATATTATCATATATGGTGCCATTTAAACAATATATGCTCATATATGGGACCTCATGAACTACATTTTTAATACAGTTCCAGATATGATAATATATGCTACTTTATATAGTGCAATATATATTGATATATGATATCATTTAAACAATATATTACCACATATGGTGACATTTAAACCATATATTATGATATATGTTGCCATTTCAACAATATAGGGTCATATATGGTACCTCATGAACAACATTTTTTATACAGTTCCAGATATGATAATATATGCTACTATATATTGTATAGTACCATATACTTTGATATATCGTATCATATAAACAACATACCATGTATGGTACTATTTAAACAATATATTTTCATATACATATATATATATGTCCTTTATTTATTTAAATTACGTAGTAAAAAAAGAGATTACACATAACACTTAAATAAAAAGTTCACGAAAAACATAGGGCGTCAACGAATTCTCTCCATTTATTTCTGTCTCCGGCAAGTGATTTAATTTGGTTTCAGGTTTTACGAGCTGTTTCATATTCTTTTTTGGTACAGCGTATCCATGTATTATGTGGCCTTCCTTGTCTTCGTTGTCCCTGGGGATTCCACTCAAGCGCCGCTCTAGCGATTTCAGTTTGTGGTCGTCTTAGGATATGACCGATCCATGTCCATTTCCTTTTACGTATATCTAATTCGATTGGACAACAGTTTGCCTTTTGCCAAAGAGCTTCGTTTGAGATCCAATTCGGCCAGTATATTTGAAGGATTTTTCTCAAACATCGATTAATAAACGTTTGGATCTTACCCAATGTCAGTTTTGTAAAGCTCCATGTGGTACAGCCATATAGCAATACAGATTTTACACTGCAATTAAATATGCGTAATTTTGTCTTCTTCGAGATGTTGTTTGCACGCCATATTCTGTGCAATTTGAAGAAAGCAATGCGAGCTTTATTTATCCGATCACAGATATCAGTTTCAGACCCGCCATCTTTTGTAATCTTGCAACCAAGGTAGTCAAATGATTCGACATCTTCAATTAACGTGTTTTCTACTGTTAATGGGGTCGTTATATGGGTACCTATACGCATAAGTTTTGTCTTATTAAAGTTTATTCTCAATCCTACTTTTTTAGCATTTTCGGAGAATCTCTTTATTTTGGCTTCAATATCCACATATCGATGAGCCATTAGACAAATGTCATCAGCGTAATCTATGTCGTTTAGGTAGTCTGCCATATTCCAACGAATGCCAAACGGCGCCTCCTTGTTTGTATCTTCCATTACACAGTCCAAAAGCAAGAGAAATAATGTGGGGGACAATATACAGCCTTGTCTAACCCCAGTTAAAGTTGTGAAAGGCCGACTTTCTTTACCACTAAAACGTACCTTACACTGTGCATCTTTGTAAAGTTCGCGTATAAGGGTAACAATCTTTTCCGGTATTCCCTTGTTAATTAGTGAGGTCCACATAGAGTTTCGGGATATAGTGTCGAAAGCTCTTTCAAAATCCACAAAAAGTAGGTAAAGATGTGTGTTGTATTCTGCCGACTGCTCAATAATTATGCGAACTGTGTTTATATGGTCGGCACACGACCGTCCGCGTCTAAAACCCGCTTGCTCTTTACGTAAAATCTGATCAACCACAGGAGATATTCGATCCAATATCAGCGTCGCCATCACTTTACCAATTGCGTTGAGCAATGTGATACCTCGCTAGTTTTTACATAGTGTAAGATCGCCTTTTTTGGGGATTGTGATAACCACAACTTCTTTCCAGTTTGTGGGGATTTGATTATTTTCCCACGCACTTCTGATGAGTGGTGTTAGATACTCCGCAAGGGCGCCGGCTCCATATTTCAACAATTCGGCCGGGATGTTGTCAGGACCTGATGCCTTGCCATTTTTCATCCTGTTTAATGCCGAAACAACTTCAACATACGTTGGCAGATCTGTTGAGATATCTCTTCTAGGGTTGCGTCGTATAGAAGAGATCAAATTTGCTACCTCATTTTCATCATTTTCTGTGGAAGGTTGTGATGTAAAGAAATCCCGCCACCGTTCAAGTTATCCATCAGTGGTGGTTAACTCGGATCCATCAACTGCCTTTAGAATCGCGGTGCCTCTGATGTTGTTTCCGCTCATTTGCTTAATGGCTGAGTAAACGCCGCGTAGGTTTCCTGTATTTGCGGCTTGTTCAGCCTGTTCCGCTATATCATTATAATACTTTTCGCGGTCATTACGCACCATATATACGAGCCGATTGTCTATATGCAAGTCTTGCCTGCTCTTTTAATATTGGTGTTTTGGCCCGTATGCGTTCGTTGTGAAGACGTTTACGATTTTGGATCTCAGCCCAGGAATCAGAGCTAATCCAAGGTTTGATTTTACCTTGTTTTAGTCCCAGGACTGTCTTTGCAGCATCCTTACATGTCATATATGGTACCATTTAAACAATGTATTGTCATATATAATAACTCATATTCAACTACAATATTAACTGTATTTCAGAATCTATTAATTGTATTTCAGAAATTATCGAATGTATTTCAGAAATTATTAATTGCATTTCAGAAATAATCAAATCTATTTCAGAATTTGTTGATTGTATTTCATAGTTAATAGAGGAAAATTTCTGAAACACATTTCATAATTTCTGAAATACAATTGATAATTTCTGAAATACATTTTGAGAATTTCTGAAATACAGTTGTGAATTTCAGAAATACAATTAATAATTTCTGAAATACAATTGATAAAACTGAAATTCAATTGACTAGTTCTGAAAAGCAATTCATAAATCTGAAAAATAATTGATAAGTTCTGAAATACAATTGATTATTTCTGAAACACAATTGATAAATCTTGATACAATTGGAAATGGAGTAGAGCGTCAAAAAGATGTAAATAAAATTATTTTATTAAAAAAATTCAATTTAATAAAAAAAATATAAATTTATAAAGAAATGTATAGAAAAAAAATTATAATTTTATAAAAAGAAATTCATATTGCAAAAAAAAAAATTTTATCCTAAAAATGGTGGATCGTACTGCAGTAATTTAAATCCACCTTGGATCTAATATGATGAAATACGATCCGAAAAGCGAGTTTATCTAATTATATAAAATTGGATGTGACATAATGATAATCAAGAAGTAATTTCAATAGAATGGACAATTTAATGCAATCTGAATGAATTATTTTTGTCTAATGGTATCAAATAAAATGTAACTTTTTGTATTAAATCTAATTTTATATAATTAGATTAACCCATTTTTTCGATCTGCCATTTTTCGGATCAAATTAGATCTAAGTTTATCCCCAAATATATTGCTGGATCTAATTCGATCTGCCATTTTTCGGATCAAATTAGATCTAAGTTTATCCCCAAATATATAGCTAGATCTAATTCGATCTGCCACTTTTTCGGATCAAATTAGATCTACGTTTATCCACAAATATATTGCTGGATATTGATCTGCCAAAATTGAGATCAAATTAGATCTAAGTTTATCCCCAAATATATAGCTGGATTTAATTGGATCCGCCATTTTTCGGATCAAATTAGATCTAAAAATATCCGCAAATATATAGCTGGATCCGCCAATTTTCGGATCAAAATAGATCTAGGTTTATCCCCAAAGATATCACTGGACCTCCCAATTTTGAGATATAACTTGATCTTAGTTTATCCCCATATATACAATGGGATCTAATACGATATGATTGGATACACCCAATTTTGAGATCTAATTGGATCAGCTAGATATTACAGCAGATCTTAAACAATATCAAATTGGATATGATTAGATATTGCGCGAGATCAATTTTTTTTACTCGGGTTGGGAACTTTTTTGGTGTATAAAACACACATATAAATTCTAAAAACGTCGCACAGTGCTTCGTCCCCATATAGTCAATCGGCAAAATTAGAGGAGTTATCGCAGAAGAATGAAATTTGGTGTGCTGGTTTATAACATGTAAATTAAGAAAAATTCGAAGTTTCGGAAAAATCGGTGCAAGGACATGACTACGTCCCATACATCATTTTTCACAAAAACCATATATTGACTACATTTATGATCAGAATGTACTAAAAACTTAAAATGGTTTGTAAAATAATACTTTTTAGCTCTGTCGAAAATTTTTTTTCATTCGGTGCAAGGACATAACTACCTCCCATATATGCTTTTTCTCAAAAACTATATTTTGGATAGATTTATGATCAGAATGGACTAAAAACTTAGAACAGTTTATAAAATTATACTTTTTATCTCTGTGGCAAATTTTGTTTTATTCGGTTCGTATATCCTTTTTCTCATTCATTATCAATTTTAAGGGCGCCACAGGCGAGCAGTATTATTGCTCAATTTTTACAAGTTTTTTATGGTGCAATATTATTTTATTTTAGCAAAACCTTCAATATGACACACACATGGTCAAAAATATTGGGAACTTGGTAAAATTTAGTGAAAACAATTTTTGACAAAATAATCAATTTTCATAAAATGTCCTGGAAAGGAGTTGCTCCCCACACAAAACCCGAATTATCATTTTTTCAATTTATTATTTTTCTTTAATACTAACTATTATGTTACAAAAATAGCTTTTGACATTTCCAAATTATGTATTTAAAAAAAAAAATTTGACAAATAAATAAAAAAGCCGTTTTTTCATTTCTATTAAATTTATGGGCATTTCGGTTCTAGGTTAAAGTAAAAGCAAAATTCCGTATCTGAATAATTTTAAGTATATTTAATGATGAACTTAAAGAAAAAACTAGTGTTTGCAAAAATTTCGAATTTTGCGAATTTTTAATTGATAGGCTATTTTCTTTTTCAAAAATGGGCCATTTTCGGCCGCAATTTAGCAAGGGTTAAAGTTTTCTAAAAAAAGAATTAAATTCTTCAATCTTGAACGCACTAGATGAAAACTTGGCAGTGTAATGAATAAAAATCGACAAATCGTATTTTATGGCACAGCATATACATATACATACATACATATTAGGGAAGGCCAATTTGTATGAAGCCGAAAAATTCGATTAGAGCCGCCCCCTAGGATGATTCTATGGACAATTCTAAGCAACTTTGGTGAAGGAACCATAGGTCTATCTCGATTTTCGGGTTCCCACTTTTCAAAAAATGATTTTTTCCCTATATGTAACATCATTTTGATTCAAAATTCGATATTTTATTCATCGCTATATTATCTTTTTTATGTGTATATGGGGGGTTTTTGGGGTCGAGAAATTCATTTTTGATCTTTATTACACCCTACACCACTATGTGGTCAGGGTATTATTTTTACCTATGACCAAAACCAGAGGGCGTTTCATGCATATTTTAACTATTTTTCGTCTATTTGCCGATAAAAATTTTTCGGTAAATTTGATCTTTATTTTATTTTTTTCAACAGAAATTCAACCTAAAAAATAAGAACATGTGTAAAAAAAATGAATTTAGTGGAAGAAAAGCGAAATAAGTTATTTTTGAAAGTCTTTCTTGCTTTTAAGTCTGGGGTATTTTGCACGGCTTTCTGATGTAACTGCCATAACACTGTGTCGACTTTTTTCTAAAACACGTTTAGAAACTCTAGCCAGCAACTGAACATGTCTTTCCGTTGCTTGTATGTGTTACGGAATTCTAGGATCAGGCAATGGTGGATCATCGCATTCTAAATATTTTTCGAAATGAACATACGGAATGGTATGCGTAAACGGTGGTTCGAATAAGACATCATCTTTATTTAAATCAATCATATTCGTATAATCTGTACAATTGAAGTTTATCAAAGGTTTTTGATAAACTCTAAGATGTGCCGGGTCGTACAGATTTCTTCGGTAGTGTAAAATTTTATTGATTGCGATGTTTCGTGTCTCTTTTTTATCATCAAATAACATCGCTAACAAAATATTTTGTGAAATATGAAAAAATTATTTTTTGAAAAGTGGGAGACTCGAAAATCGAGATAGACCTATGGTTCCTTCATCAAAGTTGCTTAGAATTGTCCATAGAATCATCATAGGGGGCGGCTCTAATCGACAAAAAATTTGGCCCGCCCTAATACATATATATCTACATAAAATTAAAAAATTGGGATATGTAGAAAAAGTTAAAAATTTAAAATTTGCGGTTCAAAATTAAAATTTTTTTTTTAAGAAAATTATATATCCTAATGGACTATCTAAATCATAAAACAAATTATTTGTTTTTTTATATCTTTTTTAAATTTCTCTAAACTTTATAAAATTTTAGGTTTTGCGCAAAAAAAGTGTTGTTACTTAAAATTTTTTTTTAAAGTTTCTTGATTTTTTTTTTTTATTTTTACACTACATAAAACCGAAGCTTGCGTTTCAATTTTCAAGTTCTTTTTTTTTTAAACGTTATTATTTTAATTTTTGGTGTTACCTTAAAATTTAGCTGTTAAAACTTAGCTAAAAGGGTTTGGAAAATGTATAAAATTTTTAAATTTGCGGTTAAAAAAAAAACAATTTTTTTTCCAAATTCTATTAAAGAGCTTCAAGGTGTCCTAAAATAATAAATAAAAAAAACATGTTTTTCCATATTTTTTTTTTTACTCTACTAAACTTAAGCAACTTTGGGATTTCCAGTCAAAATTTGTCTAAAGTTTTCGATGCCACCAAATATTATTCTATAAAAAATTTTCACTTCAAATAATTTCTGCTTATTGCGAATATAGTAAATAACAAAACCACCGTATTTCAAAGAATTATCTTTAAAAATGAATTTTTGCCAATTTTTTTTGTAAAGCAGTTAAAATTAGATTTTCATTTAACTATTTTAGCTCAAAATTTTTTTGACTTTACCGCCCTCTGTTGTTAACAAAGAGAGGAGATACTGAATTCCTCTTTCATATTTATAGTATTATGTCAGCTCTTCAGAAATGTATAAGTCACTAACGTTCCGCATACATTTTTTTTTAATTTTGCCTATGGGACAAATCACTGTGCGTCGTCCCCTGACGATTTCCTTGGCCAAGAATGAAATCCGGATAGGGAGATGCCTTCAACAGATATTTTTCACAATTTGTTAAATAAGTTTTGGAATTTTAGCACATTTAACTCCTTTAATGAAAAAACTGTTTTATTTCTATGGTATATATTTTCATATATTTAGTTAGAATATTCTTCTACCTCAAGTCGAAATTCTAATATGATATTGTCATATTAGATTTTATTTGTTGTTTCATTTTCATGTATTGTCTAACATGAAAATGATCAACCCTTTTTCAAACAACAAATAAAATCTAATAATATGACAATATCATATTAGAATTTGCACTTTTGCAAAAATTTTTGGATGAAATTCTTTTAAAAAATAGTTGGTAAAGACAAATTTAACGCCTTTATTTGTTTTCATTTAACTTTGATTTTATTTTTAAATTTAAAGTTCATAAATACAGATATTAAATTAAATAAATATTAAGATAATTCGTATTTGTTATTTTTTAGGATTATCATTCTGAATACATTAAAAAAATACGTTTGATTTAATTCGATAGACTCAGATTCTTGAAAAGGACTTCTTGAACATATTGGTGATGTAGGTTTGAGTGTTTTTTTTTGACTTTTTTTAGTGGTTTGTTTGGCTTCAGAACTATTGGATATAATTTTCTTAAAGTATTCTCTGATTATAAAGTCTACGATTGTTCATCGTTATCTTCTTGCATCAGCTCTTCTTCTTGCTCTTCATCTGGTAAATCTTCTTCAGCTGGAACTTGTTCATCGAGTTCTCCTACTTCTTCTTCAGTAGGCTCTTCTTCGACTGGTAATTCTACTAAATCCTCTTCTTCAGATAAATTGGAAGAGTCGGATGCATCAGAAGAGTCAGACGAGTCTGATGAGTCATCAGCATTACGTCTTTTTCTTGCTAACAAAGATTCGTCAGATTCTGGAGATCCCTCCTCTTCTAGAGATTCATCAACTTCTGATAACACAGATTCTAATTCCTTGGATAAAGAATCAGGAGATGAACTCACTTCAGTTTCCTCTACATTTTGTGGTCTAGCCGAGACACTGTTGCAGGATACAAACCCTAAGATCAAGAGTAGGACTACGAAACGCATTTTTAATTATATTTTTTTTCGCTGTTTAACACTTTCTGTTTTAAATTGTTAATTAATACTAATATGTTTTTTGCATAAGTCCAATTTATACTCTAAATTTACCAAATAATTTTATTCGATTGCTTAAGAACATTAGGGTTATAACTTGTTTTTATTTTTTGCAAATATCAAATTTTATCTTTCCCTGCGGTTAAGTCGATAACAAAATATTGAGAAACATCCCGAGTAGAAAAATTCCTGGTGATCGTTAAAACGTTTCAAAAGCATTTTCAGAATATACCAATTTATAAATGTAAAGCGTTTTGACAATGTCTCAAATGACAGCCATGATTGTGAGAGTGGTATTTTATAACGTTCTGAAAGCGTTGCAAAAAAGACTTTGAAATGCTTTTTATGACGTTAAATAAGCAGTGAGAGAACATTATGAGCTCTCCAGGTTAAAGGAGGACACTTCCGGGAACAAATGTATGTCATAGGAAAGTTTATGGTCTCTTGTTTCGAAAACAGCTTTCTCGCAAAAAATTTTCCGAACATTTTTTTATAAAATTTTTTTTATAAAAGAAAATTTGGAATATGCTTTCTATGAAAAAAAGGGGGAACCTTTAGATACACATGACACGTCGCGGGAAGCTTATAGTGTCTAATTTCATTACATAATAAAATAATTTGTTCACATTAGTTCACCACATAATAAAATATTAAAAAATGTGAATTTTCAGAAAATCTTTCGTAATAAGCCGCTATAGAATATGAATACCCATCAAAACCTTGGTAATGGGTTGGACCTTTTTCACGCATTGCCTGGCAATGGGTACCCCTTTACCCTTAGTTTTACTTAGAAACCTAAAGTAATACGTTACTAATATTGTGATACATCAATACTTATGTGGGAGGTATGAAATAATGAACTATCGGTAGTTAGAGATATATCACTACTTATTTGGAGGCTTTAAAATAATATATTACTGATATTGATAATAAGTTATTAATAAGTGTAAAAATAATAAGTTATTGGTATTGTATTATATAACTACTTATTATGCGAAGTTACGATTTAATTAATAAAAATTTATAATCTAATTACATTGCTCGGATCGGTGTAATTTTAATCGAAGTCATTACAGGTAACTTCTTATTTTATTTCCTATATGTAACTAATGAAATATTTTCTAATGTGTAATGACTTATTTCATTCCATACAAGTATGTACTTAGTTTAGCTATCTAGTGAATTTAATATTACAAGAAACAACTTATTCAGAAATCCTCGACATAAGCTCATTATATAATTATAATACAAAATAAAAAATTGTGCAATTTTGAGCAGCATTTAGAGTAAGACCTATGGATTGTGGAAACTAGATTGGGTGTCAAGGGAAATTGAAGCGAATATAAATAATTCATCTATACATATAGTCAATAATTTACTTATGGCTACCTCACGCACAGTGCACTTTGTATATGGCATCCCCTGGTAACGCTCACGAGGTTCTGATAACCGAGAACGGGCGGTATAACCCGGTTCTCAGGGTAATTGAACTATGTGATTTATTCGAACTTATTACATTTCTTATTACTTATTACATATTTTATTAGCTTTGCATAATGTTGTAGCGCAAAATAATAAGTTAGTTATGCTTACAATGTCGTTACCTGTATGCTTACCAGTATTGCGAAAAATAATGAGTCTAAAAATAGATTAAAAAAGTAAAATAAGTTTTATGAAACAAATATTTTTTTACTGTAAAATTTTTTTAAATAAAATTTGCTCATTCCGGGAATTGAACCTAGGACTCCATATTGCCAGTCGATAGCTCTATCATCAGAGCTATCTCGATATGTTTTATTTGATAGATAAAAACATAAATGAATTGCTGCACATAGGTATTGTTACGCACCAACCCAGTGTATTACCAGATATATGCCCAGACAGAAAAATACGAACGGCACAACGTTGGCATGCCACTGGCGATCTTGACAGTTTTGTCCGGTTAACTTGATTGATAACAGCGGCCAACCGTTGGTTGGTGCTAACTTGCTAATGTTTTCACAACGTTGTCGAAATTGAAGAAAGGTAGTCTAAAAATAAATTTTAAAAAAATTAAAAAAAACATAAAAAAAATTGTTTTTAATATTTTTTTAAAAAAACATGGTTATGACGGGAATTGAACCCAGGCAGTCAGGTTGTCAGCCGCGATCTCTATACACTAAACTAACAAGACTTGTAATATCCCTACGGGGAATGAGGAGTCAATTGCCCTCCAAGGACCTACCCCGTGACCGATCAAGCGAAGGCATATTACTAAATTAAGTAGTACAAATGTGAACCAAAGGGAAAGAATTAATTTTCTAAGTATTTTTTGATTCGATACTTTCACCGATACTGAATTAAAAAACAAAATTCACGGCATATTTTTAAAAATATTTTTTTTTATTTATTTAACTCTAATTACTAATTAACTTATTACTTTTATTAATACATTTTTTTGTAAATTTTTTTTAATAAAATTTTTTCGTGCGGGAATTCAACCTGGGACTACAGCTTGCCAGTCAATAACTCTACCATCTGAGCTATTCCGACATGTAATATTTGATAGACAAAAACATAACTAACCTGCTACGCACAAGTCAGCTTAATCGCCAACATAAAAAAAATCAAAAAATATGTGATTACTTTTGTATATCCTTACCAGTGTTTAAAAAATATTGAGTCTAAAAATAGATTTCAAAAAAATTTGCAAAAAATCTAGAATAATACTTTGAGTTGAAATTAATGATAAAAATAAGTCGTTAGTGGTAACTCACAATTTTTTTATTTTGAAATAATGGTATAAGTAACTAGTTATAAGTAACTCATTATTATATGTTTTAAAATAATGCATAAAGTAAGTCGATATCATAATTTATTTATTTTCTTTTATACACTGCGAACATAGAAAAAATCAAAAATATGAAGTTACATGCATTATCCTTTCCAGTTTTGAATAAATATTGAGTCAAAAATAGATTTTTTAAAATATTGGCAAAGAAATCTACGACATTATATTTATTGTAAAATAATGGCAAAGATAATTCATTATCGGTAACGCATTATTTTTTATTTTGAAATAAAGTAACTAGTTATTGGTAACACATTACTATATGATTTTAAATAATGTAGAAAGTATGTCATTACCATTTCTACACTGGGTAGATATGTTATTGCCCATCACGTGTTGATATGTAATCATTTTGCAAAAAATTAGTTATAAACCTAATATGTTCACATATTTGTTTTGTTTTTTTTAACCAATCCCAAGTAAAAAAAAATTATACGCCTTTTTCGTATTATATACAAATATACCCGAAAAATGAAAATATCTATCTATATGGAATTAGATCGTACTGGATCATATTATATCTACTTACTTTGATACAATTAGATTTTAGATTAGATTTGATGGAATAATATATGGATCGATACAATTTGATTAGAATTTTATCCTGATCCAAATGTATCAATTGGACGTAATTATATATGGCATATGTAATTGGATATTGTAATATTTTGCTTTAAAGAGATAGAAAATGTTTTTTACTTGGGATAATAACTATTTGCACAACTGAAAATTTTGTTATTTGCAAAAAATTTCTTCTTAAAATGTTTATATTCCTGACATTAATAACTGTAGCTAAGCTCTTTTTTGGGTTATTTGGAGCAAGTTATTAACATATGGGGGATTTCATGTCAAGTGACCCAACTTTTGAAATCGATGTCTTCCGATTTGGATGAAATTTGCACCAAGGTTAGTTCTATTGGATAGTAGTTTAGATACAAATTTTCAACAAGATCGGTAAAAAAAGTTTCTGAGTTAGAAGGTATCAAAATTTGACATTTTGGCCAAACAGGTGTTCTTTCTCATCCATGTAACTTATTACCTATTGGTGTAAGCAAAATTTGTCCCAAAGAAATTATATAGCCATTTCTGCAATCTTTTGAATTTTTTTTTTTAAATTAGAAAAAAATTTTTCAATTTTTTTTTTAAATTAAAACTTTTTTGTTGGTTTTAATTCTTATTTAAAAAATAAAAATGTTTTTTTGACCTTTTTAATTGATTAATTTGAAATTTATTAATTCAGTTCGAGGCCAATTTCCTTATTATGGATTAACAAAATAAGTACTTTTTTCAAAAACTGCTATTTTGTTGATGTAGCAGATTACATTTAATATGAGATTTTAATGCTTCAAATTGCATTGCACTATTGCCACCACTTTCTAAAGAAAACTGAAGAAGGGTACCTGGAAAATCCCCGAAACTATCGTCTTTTCATTCCTGAAAGTGCTGAGGTTTTTGAAAGACAAAACTCTGTAAAGTATTTGTTAGGAGAATATCCTGATGAAGAAAAATAGCAGTTTTTGAAAAAAGTACTTATTATGTTAATTCATAATAAGGAAATTGGACTCGAACTGAATTAAGAAAGCTTAGGTCTTTTCCTTTAAAGAAGTTTTGGTCGCTTAGTGGGATGCGAGTCGGATATGTATAAAAAACAATAATTTCTAACTCAAGACGAGGGTTTTTCAATGTTTAGCATATCGATACCATAGATTCAATTATCTATATCTGCAAAAATACAATTGTTCAGGAGAGCAATAAAACTAATTCACTTGCTTATAAGATTTTTTTGAATCAATCTGTCTTCTAGAATATTATTTAAAAATGGCAACTTATTCCTATATATACTTATTTTGAAATTATTTGAGTTATTTACGTCGCTAATGCAGATATAGAGTTCTGAAATAAAATTTTTATATAATTTTATGATAATACTAGCAGATATGTAGTTTTGTTAAAAATAAAAAATATGCATTATTAGGAACAAATGACCATGTAAATCTCTCTATACTTTTTGTGGAAAACAATAGTATGTTCCTCCAAACATCAACGAACGCAGAATTGTTAATCAGGGATGGAAAAGTCTCGTTTTCTTGAAATTAAAAAGTACTATTATATCCATATCTTATTCCAAAAATTAATGGTTAGTTGGAAAAAAAATTGCGAAAAGAAATTTTCAAAAAACAAAAAAGTTTGAATTATTATATGCGTTTGCAAAATGTTAATCGTTTATTAAGTTTCTTAATTCATTTTCTGCGGCATAAATCCTTTTATTCACAATCCTCCATTATTTGGAATTTTTTCAATGCGGTGTATTTTAATCCATAATCGAAGACTATTACACTTATATCTTGCCCAAAGTTTGGTATTTAGTTTGCAAAAAAAACAAAAATTTGAGAAAAGGATAATTTTACACCAATATATTCGTTTGCAGAATGTCAATAGTTGTTTAGCTATTCTAAGTTATTTTCTACGCTTTTTCGCAATCCGCCGTTATTTAGCAATTTTTAAGTGAGATTCTTAAAATTTATAATCTAGGGATTGCAAAAAAAAGTCAGGAAAAAAAATTACAAAAAGGAAATTTTTTGCATTAATATATTTCTTTACAGAATGTAAATCGCTGACTAAGATTTTTAATACAATTTTTGTACCATAAAGACTTTTTTCGCGTTCCGTTATTATTTTGCAAATTTTCGAGTACGCTTTTTTAAAATTTATAATCTAGGGACTATAATACATATTTCATAAAACAAAGTTTGGTGGTTAGTTGCAAAAAAAAAAATCGCGAAAAATAAAATTTGCAAAAAGCAAAATTTTTCCATCAATATATTTGTTTGCAGAATGTAAATCGCTGATTAATTTTTTTAATTCATTTTTTGTACCATAAAGCCTTTTTCGCCCTTTTCCGCGATTATTTTGCAATTTTTTAAGTGTGGTTTTTTTAAATCTTTAATCTTGGGAATATAATACCAATTCCATACCAAAGTTTGATTCTTAGTTTGCAAAAAAGAAATCGCGAAAATATTTTGCAAAAAGGAAAATTGCATCATTATATTCGTTTGCAGAATCTTAATCGCCGATTGAGGTTTTAAATTATTTTTTTTTATTCTACAATAAAAGCTTTTTTAGTGTTCCGATATTATTTTGCAATTTTAAAGGTGCGGTTTTTTTTTTAAATTTATAATCTAGGGACTATAATGCACATCTCCTAAAATAAAGTTTGGTGGTTAGTTGCAAAAAAAAAATATTTCCGAAAAAAGATATTCTCAAAAAGCTTTTATGTATACCTTATAGAATTCAAATAATTTAAATTTATATGCAGATATAGACTTCTGTATTTGAAAATAAATTTGTTTGTAGATATGGGAAAATGTAAAATGTTCAAAAAAGTGGCAAAGAATCGGTATTTTGCTTCCAAATTGATATCATAGATGGATATAATATCAACAATGATTTTGCCATCAAAAACTCATTTTGGCCAAAATTGCAAATATAGAGTATTGAATATAGTGTCTCGATATGCACTATTTTGAATTTTTTTCTATTTGTGTGTAAGTGTTTCTAAAACTTTAAAAATAAAACTTATGCTGAGAAACTAGAAAAATTAACCTTTCCAACGGTATGTAACATACCTAACTAGCATTTTATACCTTCGATACTGTAATACCCACAATATGTTAATCCCAGGAATAAAATCACTTTTTTTCTATAGAAATGTTGACAAATTAATTTTTTTTATTTATTTGTAATAATAATTAAATTAATATAAAATAATAATAAAATTAAAAAGATAAATAATTTAATAAAATTTAATCTTAATCACATTAGATCCTTTTATATCATAACTATTTTTAAACTTAATTAATTGTAGCTGATGAAATGTTTAAGTTGTGCGAATTTTCCTCCCTATATACGCCTTTAGTTTTTGCCGCTCCTTTTTTGGCATTACTAGGTTCAGCTGTTGATTTCGCTGCTGGTTTATTGTTTGGCTTTGGAAAGAAATCGCATTGAGTAGAGGCAGAATACTTTTTCAACTTGAGTCTTCCATCGACAAGCGGTATAAAATCGCCATCGATTGTTAACGCAGCAACGAATCTGCTCTTCAGTGTTTTCAATATTTCCTCATGATCCTCTTCGCTACTAAAAACTATTTCAGTTTCTTTACAATAATTCTTTGCCCAATGGAATAAAGCAGTCGCATCTAAGATGCGATCACTGGAGGCTATACTTCGCTGCATTTCTTTTGAGGTTTGCTCCAATACTATCACATGCTCCTTTACCATGAGCAGTTGGATGAAAATGCCACTCAAGTGGCATTCCAACATCTTTTTGATGAGCTATAAGATTTGCGAAGCTACTTACGTTTTTAAAATGTCGATGAGCTCCGTCCGAAACGTAGTATACCTTCTCTACTGTAAATTTAGATTTTAGATAATTTAGTATTATCTTCTGGTATTCATAAACTGCAACTGTATCTCGTTTTAAATCATCGGATATGATTATCATACTTTTGTGTTCCAGTTTTTAATCTTTCATGTCAAAAATAACTACTGTGAATATAGTTGCTTGGCCGTTATTGAAGTGGAATGACTTCAGGATGCCGAAGAACATATTTTTAGTTCTCTGCAAAATTAAACGAAATAAGGAATTCACCAGACTTCAAATTTATCTTCAAATCCTTGAAGAATGACCACTGCTCTTTGACTAAAAAGTCATGGGTTTTAAAATTTAGCAATCCTCTACACATTTCTTCCACAAAATCATGCACACTTGAAATTATTGTTTCCAATGTGCATCTTTCAGTCTACAGCCAAGATTCAATACATTCTCGCTCAAGAGTTAATTAAATTCTCTTTGATGAATGTGGTTTTCGGGCAATTTGAAAATTCACCTTAGTGGCAAGAAGTTGTTGCATTTGGACACATAGTCAATTTAAGGCAATCGCGGTAATCGTGCAAATCTTCTGGCGAATCATCTGTTAAGTATTTTAAGTTGATTTCTTTCAGCATCAGTTTAACATTTTCATGGTAAATTCATACGCATACTGTGTGAGTTCCGCTGCTTCCTGCCTCAGTTGGGTAAATTTTGCGAAGCCAATTTTGACATCCTCGTGTTTTCATTGAAATGTTGCGAATAACTCATTCAGGTTGCAGAGAACCATTCTCTTTTGCATTTGAACTTTCTTGCCATCGATTCGTACTGACACACAGTCTTTCATCCCTCATATCATATCGCTGATAAAACTGAGTTACTAGAGCTTCAGTTTCGCACTGTAAAGTTTTTCCCTTGTTTGGGAGTGAGAGAATCCCATGCTCAGAAACTAATTTTTTAGCAAATCTTGCTTTTTGTTGAGACGTTATAAACTCAGTCATTATTTTTGCACAACTCCATGTCGAGGGAGCAAGCGTAAGAAGTTTAACTCTTTCAGCTCTACTCTGTGATGTTTTGTATTTCTCTTTTATTTGTTTAAGAACTTCTACTGCATCCTTATGATATTTTTATGACACTCATTCTTTGAACGTATATTATCAACTATTCTGTCATCATTCTCAGAGTTATTTTTGTATTCATCTGGATTAACTTCAACGCAAGGCTCATTTCTATTCAAATCCGTTAATTCGTTCAACTTTCCGAGCTCTTTCCTGCATGATCCACAAATTTGCAACCGTTTTGACAGCGCAGGGAATTTTTTTTAAAAGCCGTCGGAAATATTTCGCATATCTGATGATCTGTGCATTTTTTTGTTAAAGGGATTAAAACAAAAAGAAGCAAATATATCACTTTGAAGCTTGGCCTTTTTAGGAACTGTAGACAATGTAAAAATTAATTATGTAAATAACACACGTCTAATCTTTAACGCTGTTTCCAAAAAACTGATTTACGAATGTCTTCAGGATGACAATAAATAGTTTTTTAATATCATATAAGTAGCGCCTTTTACTGAATGTGTCTAAAATTTTTTATTATGGTCAAGATGGGCTAAGTGTGGGTTAACCGCATGTTATATAATAAAAACGAGTAAAAACGTTAAAGTCGGGCATGCCGACTATACAATACCCTACACCAGTCTGGTGTATTGTTTGGATTCGAAATTCGAATGGGTTAAAATGGGGCTTGTGTCAAAATTTTCTATAATGTGAGTCAGCGCACCAAATTTCATTAAAATATCTTAATATTTGCGACCTGCAGTTTGTAACCAAGCCAATTTTGGGGGGACCCTTATATGGGCACTAGTTCTAAACATGGACCGATATTCACCAAAATCAATAGGCTTCGTCCTTGGGCCAACATAGGTCTATGTACCAAATTTCATCAAAATATCTTAATATTTGCGACCTGCAGCGTATATACAATAAAATTTTGATAGGACCCTTATATGGGCACTAGGTCTAAACATAGACCGATGTTCACCAAAATCAATAGGATTCGTCCTTGGGCCAACATAGGTCTGTGTACCAAATTTCATAAAAATATCTTAATATTTGCTACCTGCAGCGTATAAACCATATAATTTTGGTAGGACCCTTATATGGGCACTAGGTCTAAACATGGACCGATGTTCACCAAAATCAATAGGCTGCGTTATTGGGCCAATATAGGTCTGTGTACCAAATTTCATCAAAATATCTTAATATTTGCGACCTGCAGCGTATAAACAGTATAATTTTGGTAGGACCCTTATATGGGCACTAGGTCTAAACATGGACCGATATTCACCAAAATCAATAGGCTTCGTTATTGGACCAATATAGGTCCGTGTACCAAATTTCATCAAAATATCTTAATATTTGCGACCTGCAGCGTATAAACAGTATAATTTTGGTAGAACCCTTATATGGGCACTAGGTCTAAACATGGACCGATGTTCACCAAAATCAATAGGCTGCGTTATTGGGCTAACATAGGTCTGTTTACCAAATTTCGTCACAATATCTTAATATTTACGACCTGCAGCGTATAAACAATATAATTTTGGTAGGACCCTTATATGGGCACTAGGTCTAAACATGGACCGATGTTCAAAAAAATCAAACTTGTTCGTCCTTGGGCCAACATAGGTCTGCGTACCAAATTTCATCAAAATATCTTAATAGTTGCGACCTGTAGAGTGCGCACAAGATTGCATGGACAGACAGACAGACGGACGGACGGACGGACGGACGGACGGACGGACAGACGCACATCGTTAAATCGAAATAAAAAATTCTGAACCGATCGGTATACTATAAGGTGGGTCTACGACCAATATTTTTTGGTGTTACAAACATCAGCACAAACTTATAATACCCTGACCACATAGTGGTGTAGGGTATAAAAATAATTTTTACCTTTTAAACATAATATTAAAAAAAACTACCTGTTAACTTCTACCTCTCAACCCACTTTTTAAAAGCAAGTGTCATAAAATAATAAATAAACTGATATTTCGGAGAATGGCCATAAAATATTTCCACCGGATTCAAAATCTTGTCTCTGGGGCATCTGTTGTTTTGACAATAAAAATCACATTTAGTATTACGTGCGCTCAAAACTACTTATAGGATTGACAAAAAAGCCGCAATGAAAGGCACATAAAAGACTTAGGAAACATTTTGGCGTTGGAAAATTAATGGCGGTCGGGCTCACATTGCACCCCTCCAGAAACTAGCAGCGAAATCAACAGCTGAACCTAGTAACGCTAAAAAAGGAGCAGAAAAAAATAAAGGCGATAAATAGGGAGGATGAAAGGCATTTGAAAATTTGCACAACTTAAACACTTCATCAGCTACAATTAATTAAGTGTAAAAATAGTTATGATATAAAAGGATCTAATGTGATTAAGATTAAATTATTTATCTTTTTATTTTTATTATTATTATTATTATTTTATATTAATTTAATTATTATTACAAATAAATAAAAAGAATTTAATTTGTCAACATTTCTATAGAAAAAAGTGATTTTATTCCTGGGATTAACATATTGTGGGTATTACAGTATCGAAGGTATGAAATGCTAGTTAGGTATGTTACATACCGTTAGAAAGGTTATATTCTCTAGTTTCTCAGCATAAGTTTTATATATATGGTTTTAGAAACACTTACACACAAATAGAAAAAAATTCAAAATAGTGCATATGCTAAACATTGAAAAACCCTCGTCTTGAGTTAGAAATTATTTTTTTTATACATATCCCACTCGCATCAAATAAGCGACCAAAACTACCTTAAAGGAAAAGACCTAAGCCTTCTTTTGAGCCAAAAAAAAGTACCCATTTAAAAAAAATATATAAAAAAAAGTTATAAATATAATTTAAATAACATACATTTAAATTTAAATTTAACGGTTCGTTGTAATTCAAAAATCTGTGGTTATCATACACAGAGTTGAATAGAATCAGCTGAGATACCTTAAGAATTAAGGTTGAAAGCAAAAAGAGTAATAACAAAGGATAAAAATATCATTGTTAGATTTCGTTGATATTAGTCCAAGTTGCTTTCAACTGTAACATAAGTAGACAATTATCAATTATTAACCCATTTAAGGCGAATGACACTGATGATGGCTTTGTAGCGAAAGCCGAAAATACGTATTCTGTCTTGCTGGCCTTATCGAATTCTTTCAAAATTTTTTATTCTTTGTAATTTACGTGTGAAAATTGTATCATCTTTCTTTAATTTGAAAAATTATTTAAACAGAAAGTCATATTAATTTATGAACTATAGTCAAACTAAAGAACATTGATTTACTTAAAAAGTTTTAATTTAAAAAAATATATTGAAAAAAAATTTTCTAATTTAAAAAAAAAGTTTTTTTTCCAAATATTGAAGAAATGGATATATAATTTTTTTGGGACAAATTTTGTTTACACCAATAGGTAACACTGTGAGACAAATGGTAGGGGTCAGTGATCGGGAAGGGTTAAAACTACCGGGGAAAGTTATATCGGTAAAAAAAGAAGTTATACGTGTCCCGGCGTTTCGCTGGGTCACCCCTAGGAATCGAGATATATCGATTTGACCTTTGGTGGTCTTTTTTTTGACATAACTCGAGAACCACTAGTCCGATTTTGCTCAAACAATTTTATGAAGAAAAAAATATTTTTTGCCTAAAATATTAAAAAAAAAGTATAAACAAAAGGTTATTGATTTTTATGGTAGCGGTAACAAACATTTATTTTTACCGGCAAAACTGTTGAGTATATAGAAAAACGTTATATGAACAGATCAAAGGAATTGTAATTTTTAATTTTTTTAAAATTGTTTGAGCAAAATCGGACTAGTGGTTCTCGAGTTATGTCAAAAAAAAAGATATATCTCGATTCCTAGACGTGACCCAGCGAAACGCCGGGACACGTATAACTTGTTTTTTAACGATATAACATTTCCCGTTGGTTTCATCCCATCCCGATTTGGACTGTCGCATAGTGTAATAAGTTACACGGATGAGATAGAACACCTGTTTGGCCAAAATGTCAAATTTTGACCCCCTTTAACTCAGAAACTTTTTCACCGATCTTGTTAAAAATTTGTATCTAAACTACTATCCAATAGGAATAACCTTGGTGCAAATTTCATCCAAATCGGAAGACATCGATTTCAAAAGTTTGGTCACTTGACATAAAATCCCCCATATATAAAACTTAAAATTTTAATGAACAGATTCTTTTAAAGAAAAGAAATCAGTTTTTTGTAAGTATTTAGATCGTGTAAAAAAACTTTCATCAAACGAAAACTAATTTCGATTAATCCCAGGAAAATTTTCTGTTCCAAAGAATCGGTTGTAGAATAGCCACTTTTCATTCACAACCCATTCTACTGTCGATTCTAACACCGATTCTTTTTGTTTGAAGTTGTCCCAAAAGCAACCCCTTCTATAGCTCCAAAGTAGAACCGGTTGCTCTAGAAGCAGTTCTGGAACTAGTTCTGGAATTGATTCTACGTCAACCACACCTTCCATATGGGATCCCAGGAACTGGTTCCGGAACCAGTTCCATGGAATCGGTTGCAGTGGAACCAGTTGTAGAATGAGTGTGGTTGGATACCGATTGTAAAACATTTTCCATGGGATCCTATATGGAAGGTGTGGGTGACGTACAATCAGTTCCAGAACTGCTTCTAGAGCAACCGGTTCTACTTTGGAGCTATAGAAGGGGTTGCTTTTGGGACAACTTCAAACAAAAAGAATCGGTGTTAGAATCGACAGTAGAAGGGGTTGTGAATGAAAAGTAGCTATTGTACAACCGATTCTTTGGAACAGAAAATTTTCCTGGGATGCGCTTTTACGCATTTGTACATATATTTTCCTAAATGCGTTATTGCGCATTAACTGAATTTTCGGGTAAATCATTCCCCGCTTAAAAGCGCAGAAAACTCTACATTTTTGAAGGCGCATTTAAGCGGGGACTACTGTACATCTGATATTATTTTTTCAACGAATTTTTTGTATGGTAATTGATGTTATTACATATCCCCAAATCTGACTCCATATGTAACTACTTAAGCCATTTAAAACTAATCAAAATATATGTAGTGACTGATATGATTATATATGCTTCGATTCTAAGTTATATAACACTGTATGTATCGTCATACTAAAAATACATTCTTCTAAGTTCATATAACTTTCTATATAATTTCATACAAATTAATATATAGTTCAGTCCTGTGACAGGTTCTTTTGTGTCAGTCCTATGACAGGTTCTTTTACGTCAGTTCTGTGACATGTTCATCTGCACCAGTACCGTGACAGATTCATTTGCGCCAGTCCTGTGATAGGTTCTTTTGTTTCAGTCGTGTGACAGGTTCTTTTGCTTCAGTCCTGTGACTGGTTCTTTTGCGTCGGTCCTGTGACACGTGACAAGGGGCAATTGAACCCGTCCTAGGACAAGCCCATGTTGAAGTTACCGGTCCTTTTCATATAAAAGAATCGGTCCCAGGACCGGCCCTCGTTCCCAAGGACCGGTCACGTGACGTGTCCTGTGACCGGTTCCTTTTCACACAGGGTAGTTACTTTTATTAACCCTACTAAAAAAAATTATATGATTTTTGATATTATATATAATTATATCCGAAAAATGAGAACATCTAATTGTATCAAATTAGATCGTATTAGATCATATTAGATCTAATTTGACGCAATTAGATCTAATGTGATGGAATAATATACACTTGTGCTCACGAAATTAAGTCAATTCAATTTTTTTTTTTAATTTTATTGTTGTTGCCTTTATTTTTAAAGATCAAACCAGTGGCTAAATTCGCCACGAAAGGCAAGGCAGAAAATTATACAGAATTTTAATGTAATGTTTTTTTTTTCATTTTGCCACTTGTTTTAAGTGGGCGTGGCTTTTAACGAAAAATTAGCGATATCAACCTTTTATCAAATTACATAGTAACATTTAGGCAGTACTGATCTGTTCTGTACAAACTATATATTTTTGAAATTTATATAAAAGTTCCTTAAGTCTTGCATTATTTTTATCTACAAATAGTCACCAGACTTAAAATTGCAGCACTTTAAACATGACCAAATTTTTCCTTGTTTTTAGCGATTTCACAACCATGCATAAAAAGTATACCTACTATCAGACAAAATTATATAAAATCAGATATTTTTATATCGAATTAGATATAATATGATGTCCTGGATATGGACAAATCTCGGATCAAACTGTATCAAATTATATCTAATTTTATATAATTAGACACATGTAGATGACCCATTTTTCGGATCAAGCTGTATGTGGTTGTATATGGGGATTTATCAAATAAGATATAATTATATATGACACCATATTAAGATTTTTACCCGGGTCACTATTTTTTTATTTTGAAATAATGGAACAAGTAACTAGTTTTTAGTAACTCATTATTATATGTTTTAAAATAATGCATAAAGTAAGTCGATGTAATTATTTATTTATTTATTTTATACACAAAATATTGAGTCAAAAATATATTTTTAAAAATATTGACAAAGAAATCTACGACATTATATTTATTGTAAAATAATGGCAAAGATGATTCATTATCGGTAGCGCATTATTTTTTATTTTGAAATAATGGAAAAAGTAACTAATTATTGGTAACACATTGTTATATGATTTCAAAATAATGTAGAAAGTATGTCATTACCATTTCTACACTGGGTAGATATGTTATTGCCCTTCACGTGTTGATATGTAAACATTTTGCAAAAAATTAGTTATAAACCTAATATGTACACATATTTGTTTTATGTTTTTTTAACCAATCCCCAGTAAAAAAAATTATACGCCTTTTTCGTATTAGGTACACTAAAAGTTCCATAAGTGTCACCTACCGTGATTCAATTTTTTAAAAAACATGACTTATAGAATTTTCAGACAATTAAAGCATACTAGGAACCAATTTTTTTTATTTTTTTAATTTAAACAAATTAAGGAATAAATATTAGAAAGCAACGTCTTTCAATATAGGATTCGTCCTTGGGCCGACAGAGGTCGGTGTACAAAATTTCATCAAAACATCTTAATATTTGCGATCCGCACTCACAAGAATGCATGGACGGACAGACAGACGGACGGGCGGTTATCGTTAAATCGAAATAAAAAGTGAATCTGAGTCGATCGGTTTACTGAAAGGTGGGTCTAGGTGCAATATTTTTGGTGTTGCAAACATCAGCAACTTATTATACCCTGTCCACGTAGTGGTGTAGGGTATAAATATGGCTTGTATTTACAAGGAATTTACAAGTTATAACGAATACCCCAAATATATTTCTTAAAAAGACAATTATAGAATCATTTAATATATTTTTTACGACTTTAAAAGCATAGTGACAATTAAAGTACTACATGAATCAAGTTTTCCGACATTTAAAGGGGGTGACAATTAAAGCATACTGACATTTAGAGTAGGTGACAATTATAGAACTTTTAGGTATATACAAATAAACCCGAAAAATTAAAATATCTATCTGTATGGAATTAGATCGTATTCGATCATATTATATCTATTTACTTTGATACAATTAGATTTTACATTAGATTTGATGGAATAACATATGGTTCGATACAATTTGATTTGGATTTTATCCTCAAACAAATGTTTCTAGTTATAATACGATACAATTGGACATAATTATATATGGCATATTAATTGGATATTGTAATATCTTGCTTTATATAAAGAGCTAGAAAATCTTTTTTACTTGGGATAATAACTATTTGCACAACTGAAAATTTTGTTATTTGCAAAAAAATTCTTCTTAAAATGTTTATATGTCTGACATTAATAACTGTAGCTAAGCTATTTTTTAGGGTTATTTTGAGCAACATAAGTCAACATATATATATAAATGAAATTTTCAATATGGGATTTATATGTTTTAAATAAATACTAGTTCCAACTAGATTACGCAGTAAAACTTCACTCAATTCCAGTAAAAAAGGAGCAGATAACGTGGCGTTATCTTAAAAATTACAGACACATACTCAGTTTGTTTTATCTACCGGTTAGTGGCAGAGACACAAACTCTCTCTTAGATAATAAAATTAAAATTATTAGACAAGAAAGGAAAAACTACTAGGAAATTTTTGTATTATATTCAAAGATAACTGTATATTCAAAGATTACTTCAAAACAGTATTTCAATATAAAGTTAGTTGATTTGAATTAAAAGAAGATTACATACTGCAAATTCCATTCAAAGGGTGCAAAAAAGAAATATAATTAGCTTTGAATAAAAGTAGTGGTAATAAAAATTGATATCTGATTTTGTAATGGAAATGAAAAAAAATTTCTTTACCGTTATTTAACCCTCAAATGCCCAAGGTCGTCAAAAAGCGGTCTACAGAACTTAAATAGTTTTTGTCTAAAAAATGATTTTTTATTAAACAACTCAACTAATGTCAGTCTAGGCTTGACCAGCTATATTTGAAAGAGTTGGTAAAGCATTGGCAAAACAAAAATTATATTTAGTTCTTTTCCATTATTATAAAAAGCAAATGGAAATTACTATAATAAATTAATAAAAATGGCGTGTATTTTTCTTATAAATTATTATATTTCATTAATTTTTGTATCAATTAAAAAATTGATGCTTTTCAAAAAGTGTTGATTTATGACTGGATTTTACCAAACTACAGTACAAAATTCTCGTCCCGTTGAATTTTTGTACGTTATGTAATGTGACGGCTTATGTGTTCCAATCATCATTTTCTTATTGGAGACAACTGATGAGTGGGGTGGTGCTCACGAAACAATTGTTTCATGAAAATGGTTAACTTTTTGGAAACAGCAAATAAAATCTTATATGACAACATCATATCAGAATTTGGAGTTGAGATACAACAATATTCTAACTAATAAACACATGCAAATATAGTAGTACCTAAGTCCGAAAATTTTTTTATTTATTTTTGAATGAAAAAACTAAAATAATTAATTTAACAAAATATAATCCAGTCATCATTTTCTTATAACGGAAAACTGATGATTTGATATTAGAATTTAGACTTGAGGTAGAACAATAAGTGCATTTTTAATCACCTGGATTTAGACTTTTTCATACAAAAAAAAGTTGGATTTATTTATCTGGGTTTACACATAGTAATAAAAACACAAATATATGAAACATTCTGTTAATTTTATGTCAGAAAAAAATACGAATAAAAGTTAAAAGAAAAACAAAAAAATTGTAAAACTAGAAAACAAAAGCATTTTCTTTAAATTTTTTGTATTAAATATGTTTAGAAAAAAAACTATACTTCTCTAAATATTTATTTTCTATCTTGGACAATGAGAAATAGCTGAAATAGAAATGGCAATTTTTCACGCTATGTAGAAATGTAAATTAAAGTAATGAAACTTAAAGACAGATTGTTTCTTGCTGTTTTATATAAAATATAATAAAGTAATTCAGGTTACAATAAAATCCTGCATCATTGTGTTTATTATTTAAAATTAGGGTAAACGAAGGTCAAATAGAAAAATTCTGTTAAAATAGGTGGAAACTAACTCCATATAATGTGGACTTTGAGAAATAGTTTTTGGATTCATTAAATCCAAGTGATTAAAAAAACGGCTAATATTTTAACTAAACTTTATTAAAATATTTACTAATTGATTAAATAAGTACCGATTTATTATTTTCTTGTTATACCCTCCATCCCACTGTGCAGGAGGGTATATATCAGTTTGTCATTCCGTTTGTAACTCATCGAAAAAAAGTCTGGGACAAAAAATATCAATAGCGAAACCGTTTTCGCCGTGACCGTCTGTCTGTTGAAATCACGATCACGCTCAAAATAGTTGTGCTAGGATGTTAATTTTTAGTCAAAATTTCTTAAGCAGTTTGCTATTGAAAATGGGCATATTTGGTCCAGACGACGAAAATGTTAAAATTACCTCTAAAATTTCTAGAAGCTACGGTCAGAACCGGTCGGAAAAATTGGAAATTATTTAAAATTTTAATTTTTTTTAAAAACTTTAAATTTTTTTTTAAAATTTTTTTGAAAACTCGATGTTTATAAAAATTAAAAAAAATTTACAAAAATCAATAAATATTTCAAAAATTGATAAATTTTTAAAAATATCGACAAATTTTAGAAAAATCGATAAATTTTTGAAAAATCGAAAAAAATTTTAAAAATCGATAACTTTCTTAAAAATCGATAAATTTTTGAAAAATCGACAAATTTTTCAAAAATCGATAAATTTTTAAAAAATTGATAAATTTTTCAAAAATCGATAAATTTTTAAAAAAATGATAAATTTTTAAAAACTCGATAAATTTGTGAAATATCGATAAATTTTAGAAAAATCCACAAAATTTTAAAAAATCGATAAAATTTTGAAAAATCGTAAATTTTTAAAAATCGATAAATTTGTAAAAAATCGAAAACTTTTTGAAAAATCGAAAATTTTTAAAAAACTGATAAATTTTTGAAAAATCCACAAATTTTAGAAAAATTTACAAAATTTTGAAATATCGATAAATTTTTAAAAAATCGATAAATTTTTGAAAAATCGATCAATTTTTGAAAAATTTCACAATTTTACAAAAATCGAAAATTTTTCACAAAAATCAATAAATTTTATAAAAATTGATAAATTTGTAAAAATCGATGGATTTTTATAATACAGTAGACGCTCGCAAATTAGAACCGCTTTGTTTTTGAGGCAATTCTAATTTCTGAATTATTCTAATTTCTGGACGTTTTTTTTCGAAAAAAAAATTGAGTAAATTTACTTCCAAAAACTTAAATAAAACTTTTTTTAATATTTTTTAATTCAATTTTATTTGATAAAAACAAGAAAATAAAACACAACAATTCAGTCCAATACATCAAATGTATTTTTTTAAATTAAAAATATGAATATAAAAAAAAACGAATGGCAACAAAACATAGTAATGCAGTCCAATTACATCACATGTATTTTTTTTAATTAAAAACTAAAAAACTGTATTTAAAAAAAATTAAACAATTAAAATTAAACAATGGCCAAGTTAACAACTAATCTTTGTTTGACATATAATCAGTTATATTTGTTTGTTTTTTTGGTTTCTTTAAATCCGAAATATCATTACGGAGAGCCAAAAGATTACTTATGTGCTTAGTTGAAAACAATTCACTGTTATTGCACCATTTTATTAAATTATTTACGCTTTCAATGGCTGTAGTATTAGAGACAACTGATGGTACTGCAACAACGTCGTCTTCGCTGCTATCTGAAGACTCACCATCGCTACTGAGAACATAAACAGATCCGTCATCAAACATATCTTTATTCCATCTGTCGATGTCTTCTATACCGATGCAATCGTTGGGAGCTATTTCTTTTAAAAGAGCTTGAGTTATCTGAATAACTTCGTTGCAGTCCTGATCTATTTGCAACAATTGTGCTATTGGCATGTCATCGTCGCTGTCGTATTGGTTAGAGTCCCAATTGGACAACTTTGACCAAGATTTCTTCATAACACTTTGTGGTACCGCATCCCAAGCTTGTTTCAGTAATAATATAGCATTGCGGATCGAATGTGATTTCAAATGATTCTTCAGTTCACCACCTTCAGCAATTAACTGAGAAAGAAACATACTTCTGTAATTGAGCTTTGTTAACTTAATAGGGTTTTGATCCATTGGTTGTAAAGCTGCTGTCACATTTGGTGGAAAGAATAATGCAACTATGTTTCCATCGTCACTTTTAAGTTTCTCAATGGGTGTATGAGCGGAGCAATTATCTATAAGCAAAATGGCTTTCGGAGGCAAATAATTTTCCTGAGAAAAGCGGATCACATGTGAATTGAAAAAAATTTTAAAATTATGTACTGAACCTGAAATCAATATTTTTGTTTACCTCTTTAATAAATATTCCGTGAAACCATTCGTGAAAAATCCGAGAAGTCATCCAAGCATTTTTTGAAAAGTTGTAATGCAGAGGATTATTGAAATTTTTAAAACACCTGGGTTTTTTTGCTTTTCCAATTACCAATGGAACTAATTTGTGTGATCCATCAGAGTTTGCACCAAGTAGGACTGAAATTCTGTCTTTTTGAATTTTATGTCCAGGGGCGTTTTTTTCAAAAGCAGAGACATAGGTTCTGTCTGGTAGGCAACGAAAAAATAATCCGATTTCGTCGACAATATATATTTGTGACCCCATTAAACCCATCTCAGCGATCTTTGCACGATATCGATGAATAAAAGGAGTGACTGAAGCAACATCACTGGAAAGAATCTCGCCACATATTTTTAAAAAACGGATACCGTGTTGCTTCTTAAATTTGGTAAACCATCCATCACTTGCCCGGAATGCATTTTCATCTTTATCGGAATATTCCTCTCTAAATATTTGTTTAGCTTTCTCTTTTAATATTGGCCCAGTCAATGTACACTTTTTTTCTCGTTGATTTAAAAACCACTCATACAGACGACTTTCCATTTTTGGATATTCAGCGCTGTGCAAAGATTTATTGTTTGCCTCCTGATATGTGTTTGAAACAGCATTTAATATTGCTGTTCTATGTGATTTGATGTAGCTGATTGAAGATGTTGTCACATTAAAATCTAGGGCTAACCGGTTCCCTTGAACGCCTTTGTCAAGCTTTTCTAATATTTTGACTTTAGTTTCCAATGATAAAGTGTTTTTTTTACGTTTATTTAACATTTTAAATGATAAAATTTCACTATTTAATAGAGACTGCCAAATAATATGTACACGCGTATCAAATTTCACAAATAAACTAGCCAAAAATGTACATAAATGCGACAAAAAAAAAAAAACAAATAGGGAAAAACATATATAATTTGGTTATTCCCCTTTTTAGTTTTACTTTATTCAAACAGAATAAAAATAAATTGGGGATTTCCTGTGTATTCAAATAACCAAAAAAAAAAAAAAACGCTCAGAAATTAGAATTTTAAATTCGAATTTCAGAGCGTTTAATGTATTGCAAACATTGATTCTAATTTCTGGACGTTCGAATTACTGAAAGCTCTAATTTGCGAGCGTCTACTGTAATGTTTAATAAAATACTGCGTATTTCGTATTATATTTATATGGGAGACCCCACGGTCTTTTTCGGTCCCATGCACTGCGTTTTTTTCTCCTGGGTCTCTATAGGCTAAAATTTTGGGAAAATAATCTACACGTAATTCTGACTTACAGCTGTAAACTTTTTTTTAATGTGTGGAACAATAATAAGGAGTGAGATCATAAAAATGTTAACACACATTTTTGCCTATAACTTTGGTTTAAAGCTTCTCATATTTTTTCTTTTTCGGCAGTTTACATTTTAAAAATATGTCAGTTCAAAAATAATTAAATATTTTCAACAAAACCAAACATGGACATACAAAAAAATTGGAGAACTGGACTAAGTGTACTGAGCTAAAAGAAGATAATATTAAGAAATATATTTTTTTCAACAACAACTCTCTTTCATTTAAAAAGTTACGGATTTCTTGATCAACTCTAATATTTATGCAATTTTCCTATGAATGTAGAAAATTCCCACATTAATACAAATCGAAAGTCAATTTAAAGTGTTCGATACAACCTTCATTCAAATACTACTTGATTCTTACATTTTCCTACATTGTTTGCTACATTTTATAAAGTTTGTTATGAAAGTTTCTTATAAACTTTTAAGATGGTTAACTATAGTTTTTTTTTGCTCAGCAAATACTGCTACTACTAGATAACTTTTAATTAACAGTTAGAAGTAAAATTGTGTACATTTTCTACAATTATATAAAAGTTATAAGATCCCAGGAAAAAATTACCCATTACCTTAACAAGGCATTGCCATATAACCGCTTACAAATCTCATTGCCAAATTTCTTTACTGCATTACCAAACACATTCTAACAAGATCGTAAAAAAAGCAAGAGGTATTGTAATCAATTCTAAAAATCAAAACAAACAAGGCATGAAAGTCATTCAAATATAATTATTTACTAACAAAAGTTTTCAAAAATTAATAATTTACTTTTTAAATTATTTGATCTTAGAAAGTAACCGTTTACATTTTGGAAGTAAAACAACAAATTAAGAAGTAGTTCCACATTTTGAAAAGAGAAGTTATTTAGTTTTAAACATAACAGTGAAAAAATTATTTTAAAAATTTTGTGCTAATACGGCATTTTAATATTTAAAGGACTATTTCCCATTTCTTCCCAATAAATTTGCGCTTTATCACAAATATTATTTTTGATATACACAATCACTGCATGAAGAGTAAATAAATGTTCAATGGTAATTAAAAAAGTAAACCAGAAAAGTTGTTTTCGATTAAATAAATAGTAACATTACAAAGAAATATATTTTTTAATTTTTCTTAGCAGTTATTCAAAACAAAATATAAAAAATTACTAAAATTTCTTTTAAGTTATTATATTGAGAATTAAAATAAAAGGAAAATCTATTGTCTTTTGCAATTTTGTCAGTTAATCGATTAATTTTAATTTATTGCTTTGTATTTTGCAAAACGTCCAAAACAAATCTTTTGGAAAAGTAGTTTAAAAAGGCCAACAAAACCCCATATGTTTTCATTTGATACATACCATTTTTTTCTGACTTGAAATCAGTACAAATTGTTTAAAATATAACAAAAAAAAAACAATTATAATGCCAATATAATGGTTCAGTTGCTGCAACAAATTTTTTCGGATAATACTACCGAATTTTTGCTTAGGACAGCGAATTTCCGTTCTCGGAAATAACCCTATTGGAAATTTGAACAAACTGTCACCGAACTGGCCCCTTTATATGAAATAGACTGGTCACTTTTACATGGCGTTGTCATAGGAGGGGGAAATTGACCCCTTGTGACATGTCACTAGACAAATCCTAGGACAGGTTACTGAACTCTCATAAAAAACAAAGTTCAGGGACCTGTCCTGGGATTTGTCTTGTGACATGTCACAAGGGGTCCTATGACAACGCCATGTAAAAGTGACCAGTCTATTCCATATAAAGGTGACATTTTGTAAAAATTTCCCGTAGGGAAATTACATTCTAAAAACTAATTTTCTGATAGATACAAACGAAATATTCCACTAGTACACCGAACCAATCCATTGGCTACACTCAAAAAAGTTTGACAGTTGTTTGTATAGTAATCAGTAGTTGTTATATTTAACGGAAATTACAGTTGTTTTTCTACAGAAAAATTCAAAACAACTTTTATGAAGGTTATTTAAGATAACAGCTAACGAAAAGTACTGTAATTTTGTAACAGTTGTTTAAAGCAGTTATTTTTAATATCATAATAAACAACTACCAAAACAGTAATTTTACAGCAAACAGTTATTTTTGGTAGTTAATTAAAAAATAAAAAATGTCGTTGATTTTTTTTATTTAAAAATTCTTGTTTAGTTTATATTTGTTATTATTGATATATTTCTAGTTTGCAAATAAAAATCAGAAACTTGTATTGTATCTCCAATGCATAAAGCATAAAAACTGGAGAACGGTTTGGAATTTTTACTTCGAGTTTTTGTAATATTTTTTTGTGATATTTTTGTAATCGAAAGAAAAAAAATAGTTTTTTTATTAAAATATAACTTTTATAAACAAAAACATTTGACTATAAAAAACAGCAGTTTTTACCGATTTCGTCAGTTGTTTTGAAATTTTTTTAGTAAAAATTTCTCAGTTAATTTTACGACATTAGTAGTTATTTTTAATGCATTTGTTAGTTATTTTTCAGGAGGTAAAAATAACACAATTTTTAGTTATTTTAAATGTAAATACCTTTGTCGCCTTTTTAACTGCATATATCTTTGTTTTAACTGACATTTTCAGTAGATTCTACCGACAAACGTTAGTGAGTGTAATATGTTTTCTCTTTGCTAATATCTGATTTATTTCTGCCATAGAAAAACGTTCACATTCTGACTACTTTTTCCATTAAAAATGGTTTATATACAATTTTAAGGTTTTGGGAACCTTTTCTATCGAAAAACCCTCTGATTCTGGGAACTTTTCCTTTCGAAATTTCCACATAAAAACATTCAGATATTGTTGTTAGGACAATTGAAATTTTTTAATTTATTTATTTAATTTATTAAATCTATTTATTTAATGTATTTAATTTATTCAATAATTTATTTAATAATTTATTTAATAAATTATTTTATAATTTATTTAATAATTTATTTAATAAATTATTTAATAATAATTATTTAATTTATTTAATTTATTAACTTATTTAATTTATTTAATTTGTTTAATTTATTTAATTTATTTAATTTATTTGATTTATTTATTTTATTTATTTAATTTATTTAATTTATATAATTCATTTAATTTATTTTATTTATTTAGTTTATTTAATTTAATTTTTTCATTTAATTTATTTAATTTATCTAATTTATTTAATTTATTGAATTTATTTGATTTATTTAATTTATTTAATTCATTAAAATTTATTTATTTATTTGATTTATTTAATTTATTTATTTTATTTATTTATTTAATTTATTTCATTTTATTTAGTTTAATTTATTTGATTTATTTTATTTTACTATATTTTATTTATTTAATGTTGATAAGTAAGAGTGGAAGTACAGCTAATATAATAAATATACACTAAACCTGATATGCTATTTAGTATTTGTCTAATTTAGTATAAGTCGAATTCTATTAGTTTAACCATAACCATAAAGCGATTTTAATATTCGCTTCCCTTTTCTGTAATTTGCAAGGTGTATTGTAAGGCCTTATATATAAATTCTAAAGAACTACCTCTTTTCTCAAAAAAACAAGCTTGTGCTAAAAAGTATAAAGTAATTATAAAAAAATAAAATCTGATTTAAGCTATAAATTATCATGCAAGACGGTGGCTCAGTGGAAGAGTATCCGCCTGACACGCAGGAAGCCAGGGATCAAATCCCAACGAAACACATGTGTAAGTTTTTTTTATTTATTTCAAAATTTAATTCGTAAATTCTATTTTGAGAATATCTATTTTTAGAAACTCGCTTATTCTTTTTATTATTAGAACACCTTCTTTTACTAAAAATCAAAGGTGTTCTGTAAGAAAAATAGTAACTAGCTACCATTGCGATTCCAAAGAATCGATTGCATTTAGTCTCACGCCTTGTTAAAAGAAACAAGTTGGTAATCCAATTGGGAAGGCGTTCTACCAAAAATACCTGATTCCCAACTCGATTCCCTATTTTGAAAATTTTTTGCTGGGATATTTAGAAAAATGTTTATTCCGTAATGATGATGATATGTTGTTAGTGTTGGAAATTCTTAAAAAACAATAAATAGTATAAGTAAATAAATACTTGCATTTAAAGAGAAAAAACAAAATGTTGAAGATTAAAGGGCGGATTATGGGACCGTAAACGCAAATGCGATGTAACTGTACCGTGCCGTAGCTAAAAAGTACACTTATAGATTACCGTAAACGATATTACTATTTAGCATCTATTTCATGTGGTTTTATATTTTATTCTAAATTTTTCCATTTATTTGTTAATTTTTATTCCTTATTTGTTGTTTGAATCAATTTTCTTTATTCATTTCATATTTTTTCCGACTAAAATCATTCAGCTGTTTCGATGCCGGATAGAGAATTCTGATTTCAACAGAATGATCCGGCAAGTACGTTTATATTTACGTGTTAGTAACCATTCGTATACATTTCTTCTTTTGGTTTCGAAACAGCTGATTCGTTACAGATACGTTTACGGTTGGGTAACTCAGCCTTAAAGGTGCGCATTAAAGAATTCCTGGTAATTTCTCATTAGGAATAAGTTTTTATACTTTTGGAATCATTTTTGAATTTAAATCAATCCAACTCTGTTAAATAGAATTTTTCGCTATTTTGTTTTGCGGAAAAATTTTTTTTCCCTATTTTTTCTTTGTGGGAAAATTTTTTTTCCGAAAAAAAATTTAGCGAAAAAATTACAGCTTATTTAAGGCATTGACACGGGAATTTTAATGGCTGGGAATTTTCCGACTAAACTTCGTGGAAATGTAGTTTTTTTAGCTCATCAAATACTGCTACTACTAGATAACTTTTAACTTTTGGAATTAAGTACAAACATTAACATGCTGCCGAACCCGAGCGGGTTAAAATTTTTTAAAATTTGAATTTTATATTTTTTCTATTACTAATCTCTACATTAACCCCTCAATTCATAAATGATTTGTAAAGTTATAGCAGGTTTACAAAACGTCATCTTCATACAAAATTTGTTCAATAAACCTCCTAAAATTTTACAAAGCGTTTATGAATTTAGCGGTAAATCTTTTGAATTTTATTCGTCACACAATTTTTGAGACTAAACTTTAGCCTTTTTTAACTTTTAACTCAGCAGCGTTGATGATCACAAAACAAAATGCACTCTACTGATCTTATGTTGTTTTGAAATTTCACAGCCTGCATAAAATTTTAATAAGGACAAAATAACGAACCGATAACAGTAAATGAATAGCGCTTTGGTTAAAATTCAAATCAGTGACGAGTTGATGAAATCGACGTACATCATAATATGCGCCACTCGCCAAAGGGTTAATGGTGTACATATTTAATAAAATTTGATAGATTTGTAATTAAAAATGATTCCAGAAGTAGTATAAAAAAATTTAATTTTTTTGGTAAATTAAAAATTTTGACGTTAAGTTTACGCATTTTTTGTTTATATTTATAGAATAGTAATTTTAGGCACAATGTGTTTATTTGTAAACACATAATGTGTACAAAAAAGTTTACGCATTTTTTGTTTATATTTACCGAATTTTCGTAAAAATAAACAAAATTTTACCCATTTTATAGTAGTAAATTTACAAAATTTTTTTTAGAGTGTACACACACTTAAAATCCGTCAAATGGGTTTTAAATCGATTTGATTAATTTTTAACAAGATTTCAGTTATCTTCATTTAACACTATACTAAAAATCCTCAGTACTTTAACTAGTTTTGAGTGTTAATTTTCAAAATTAATTATAACAAATTTTTAGGAACCCATTCGTTAAATTTTACACAATTTATTGTTAAAATATAATATTTTAATGTTTCTGTTATTACCCGGTAGATGGCGCTACCAGTGTAACCGGAGGTTTAAAAATAGCGCTATTTTTTTCCCTCCCAATATTTTGAAATGGCCCATATCACGAAAACTTAGAGAGATAGAACAAAATTGACGAACATTTCGACTACCCCTAACCATATATTACTCCAGCGAAAGGGATTATCTCTATACAAAAATGGACCATGGTGGGACCTTGGACCTTCGGAAATTTCTAATAAAAATTTTCCATTTAATAAAATGGCTAATATCTCGAAAATTAAGCGAGAAAGAGCAAAACGGATAAAATTTTTGTTCCTTTGGAGTGCCCTGACATGGCTTTAGATGATATGGACTAGGCACGGGGAGGGTCCCGAGATTTTAATTTGAAAAAATTTTACTACTCAGTATAATTACCAATAAAACTGTAGTTTTACTAATTTCTTACTTAAATTTACATTTGTTAAAATCAATAAATTTTATTTTAAGCCAAAAAACAGGAATACATTTTATTAAAGCAACAAATTTTTCTGTTCAGCCAACAGACTTATTATTTTTAGTGTAGTTTCCTTTCTCGAGGTCGAGGCTACGAATTCGTAGCCCAATTCATGCAATTTTGCCATTGAGACTACACACATGTGGGGTCGTTTTTTTAAAATCGTCGTTGAATTGGTCCAAAAAGTTGGCATCATATTCGCCGGTTATTGTTTTTGTCTTCTAAAAGTACCCCATGTGGATTATTCCGCGTGAATCCCAAAAACTGTGGCCATGACCTTGTTGGCCGACAAACCCACCTTGGCCTTCTTTGGAGCCAGTTCACCCGGAAAAACCATGTTTCATCCACAGTTACTAAACGCCGCAAAAACTAATTCGAATCGCTGCTAAATAACTTCAAACAATCTTTTGGAGTTGTCACACGATTGCGTTTATGGTCAATCGCGGCACGCATTTTGCGGATAGCTTTCGACAGAGACTTTTAGTAATAGAGATAGGAAATCAAAACTTACACTACTCACCGATAGAGGTCGCTGAAATTTAGTATTACCTGAGCAACTATTTAGTATCAGCTGAGCCTATATTTAAAAACTCAAAAACTGCTAAAAACTGCTCAAAATAAGGAAAAAACAAACGCGGAATATATTCAAATAATAAAATTTGAAATATTTGTTTGTATTTTTTCCTTTGTTGTTTGTTATTATTTAAATTTCAATAAAAAAAAGAAAATTGTCAATTTTGTTTACAAAGTGCCATCTAGTGATAACGATTTTTTATAACTTATTTTTTTGGTGATGCCATACCCCTGGCTTTCGAAAACCCAACTGATCATTTTAAATCGAAACCACGGTGCCATATGAAATGCCTATGGCGTAAACAATTTCGCGCACTTTCACTCTCCGATCTGCCAACATCATATCGTGACTTTTTTCGACATTAAGTGTGTTTGCGTACCCGAAAATTTGTGCAAATTCGTACAAATTTGTACAAGTTTTTACTGGAAGGTTTTTGTTTACACAATTACTCAGTAAGGAGAGAGGAAAAATAGAGAGTAAAGTGACAGTTCAATACTAGAGAACTCACAAGTTTTTACTGGATGAATTTTTGCTAGTAAGTATTTGTAAGAAAAAAAAAAACATATGATTGAAAACATATGATTAAAAAAACAAAACATTTGTCTAAATAATTTTTAAATAAATTTTTGTAAAAATAAAAAATATTTAAATATAAGCTTATTTACGATGGAAGAAGTAAGTAAGTAATCATTTTATTAGGTTTTATTTATTAATCCAATAACTTGAATATATTTATTTCGCAATCAGATATTTTAATAACTGTTGCCAATTTAGCTATTTTCTCGGCAAATCTAGCGATATTTTAGCTCGTTTAGCGGGATAAAATATAATTTAGCTATTAGCGGGAAAACTAGAATTTTTTTTTAAGTCAGTCTTGACATTTTCGTAGCATTTTTTTTACATGTATATCCATGACAGAATTTTTGAATCACTATTATTCAGCGATTTATGGCTAAATTTTTATGGAAAACTTAAAAGTTCGAAAAATTTGGCGATGTATCGATAATTTTTAAGAAAGTTTTCAGAAGTTTGAAAAATATAGCTAGTTTTGTGAAATCTTGCAACAGAACCTGAAAAGTTCGTGAAATTTATTTATCGCTACCCGTGAAAAAACGATTAGATTTGATCAAGTTAGGTTTGATCCAATTGTATCTATTCACATTAGAGAGTAAATAACAACGTATAAAATTAAATATGAGTTTATCTGCGATTCCGATTTTCAAAATTTTCTTAATCGTTGCCTTATATAATCATATCTTAAAATATCTTTTCTCTTATATCATTTTATATGCCATATACAAATACATATACTTGATCAAATTATATCTCGTTGAAGATAAATTTGTATATTGCTTCGAATAACACTTTATAAAACTAAATGTGGCCCAATAATATTTTAGATGAAATTATTTACTATCTCGAATCGAACAAAATGTATGTGGATTTCAATACAGTTATATACTTAATAATTCAATACAAAATTAAAAGGCTGGGGGGTTACTGCGTAACTCGATTCGAATAAAAAATTTTCGCATTCGTAAATTTTGTACCTTTCGTGAAAAGTAAAGTGTTAGCAAAAATCTTACTTTTTGAATTTTTATGTGTAGTGCACAAGTTTTGGAATAAAAATAAATTAAAAAGTAAAATTTTTATACAGAATTATATTTTTAACAATATTTGCAAGATTTACGAATTCTAAAATTTTTTTTCGAATCGAGGTGTTTTTACATCTAGGGTTTTTAATGACCCAGAATTTTTCATTTTTGGGATAAATGAGGCATACCAGTGTCGCACTTTTTTAATTATAATATCTAAATTTCTAATTAATAATATCTAATCTTAAATCTAATGAAAGAAATAATAAGAAAAGTAACGACACAGAGAAAAAATTTTGTTAAATTAATTACTATATCAGATTTTAATTAACATTTAATTTTTTACGAACACTTTGTAAATAAAGTATGAATATTAGGGCCAGTGTTATAGTCATCACTTAGTGGGATATTTTATTTAAGTAAGAAACTTCAAAACGAAATTTTCTAATTGGTGGCTATAATACTTGTCCTTATTAAAGTAAATATGATTCTAGTTAAACTTTTTCATATTTAAGTTAATGTGTTTTCCGATTTTAAAGATAGGCAGACACTTTTTTATATAAAAAGATAAAAAAACTGAGATTTGTGTGATTTAAAAGCTGTTTCTAACTTAGTAAACGTTGTTTCTGTATGATTATAATTATTTTCTTGTGTGTAGTTACTACTAACTAATAATGGATTGTATAACCCACACAGAGAGAAGTTTGCTGGACCAGTTTTAATGATTTTTTATACCCTACACCACTATGTGGTCAGGGTATTATAAGTTTGTGCTGATGTTTGTAACACCAAAAAATATTGGTCGTAGACCCACCTTATAGTATACCGATCGGTTCAGAATTTTTTTTATTTCGATTTAACGATGTCCGTCCGTCCGTCCGTCTGTCTGTCCATGCAATCTTGTGCGCACTCTACAGGTCGCAAATATAAAGATATTTTGATGAAATTTGGTATGCAGACCTATGTTGGCCCAAGGACGAACAAGTTTGATTTTGGTGAACATCGGTCCATGTTTAGACCTAGTGCCCATATAAGGGTCCTACCAAAATTATATTGTTTATGCGCTGTAGGTCGTAAATATTAAGATATTTTGACGAAATTTGGTACACATACCTATGTTATCCCAATAACGCAGCCTATTGATTTTGGTGAACATCGGTCCATGTTTAGACCTAGTGCCCATATAAGGGTCCTACCAAAATTATACTGTTTATACGCTGCAGGTCGTAAATATTAAGATAGTTTGATGAAATTTGGTACACAGACCTACATTGGCCCAATAACGCAGCCTATTGTTTTTGGTGAACATGGGTCCATGTTTAGACCTAGTGCCCATATAAGGGTCCTACCAAAATTATACTGTTTATACGCTGCAGGTCGCAAATATTAAGATATTTTGATGAAATTTGGTACACAGACCTATGTTGGCCCAAGGACGAAGCCTATAGATTTTGGTGAACATCGGTCCATGTTTAGAACTAGTGCCCATATAAGGGTCCCCCCAAAATTGGCTTGGTTACAAACTGCAGGTCGCAAATATTAAGATATTTTAATGAAATTTGGTGCGCTGACTCACATTATAGAAAATTTTGACACGAGCCCCATTTTAACCCATTCGAATTTCGGATCCAAACATTAGTTGGCTTTTACCCAGACTGGTGTAGGGTATTGTATAGTCGGCATGCCCGACTTTAACCTTTTTACTCGTTTTTAGTAAAAAATAAAGTTTTCTTCACAAGGTAAATGAAAAATTTCTTAAATTAGATGAAAAAAGCTTCATATATTTTATGAATTTAGTTTTAATGAAGCTTTTTCATTAATTGTATGAACCTTTTAATAAATAAAATGAATATTTTGACAACATTTTATCAAAAATTCCATTTAATGCAATTGAATAAGACCAAAACTCCGATAAAATTGGATGAAATTATATCAAATCAAATATGTTTTTTATTCGTTTTTATACAATTTGATTAATCCATTTTCCGGATAAAATTTTATATAATTTAGTATGATGCCAAATAAAAAAAAATATGCTACCGAATAAATTTTTTTCACGGGTAACTTTTTTAAATTTTTTATAATTAAGCCATTTTCTAGTGATCTTTTAGTTTGATTTTGCGATATTTTTAGAAAAGAAGTTGGCAGCAGTATTTTACTAAGTCTTACAATTTTTCTGTTTGCGTACATTTTTAGACATTTTTCTTTTTGAGAGTAAATTTTGCCTTACTCTCTGTAAATTTGTTACTGAGTAATTTTTACTGGACTTTACTGGAAAAGTAACCAAACACACCTATTTTCGGGTGTATTGACCTCAATACATTGCGAGCACAACGAAACTCAGTAATACACTTTTTTACCATTGGAGTTGATGCTGCCCCATTCCTGGTTTGAGTGACGGTTTTTTTCGCAAAAAAAAATGTGGGAGCAAAGTTGAAAACTCAACGTTTATACATTTTCACATCTAATGTAACTCACTTCGCGTTACTTCTTAAAAACTTTTGCTGGCGTACGTTCGATTATAACAGACCAATTATAAACAAAATCTGTTTTAAATTTTTTTATACTACAATCGGTTTAACGTAGATTTGATTTAAATACATAACGTTGATAGGCATGAGACAAAATACAGCTATTGTTAAATATTTGAAAATACACCCATCAAAATAGGTGAAAAATTGATAAAATCAATCTACAATTTTGGAAAGATATCAAGATACTAGTATCTTATAAACTTATATAAGGCTTGCGCATGAAATGACTAGTGCATATATTTTTACTGGTAAATTATTACTTAAGTAAACAAAAATATTTTTTTTAATCAAGTTAGCATTGAAAATCATAATGGCAAATTGTGTCAAAAATATTAACGATACTGCATAATTTATTTTGCTTTAAAATAGATAGTTAACAAAAAGTGCGGCAAAATATAATAAGAATTTTTAATGATAATCCGAAAATCATAGAGGCAAATTGTCGAGAACTGAGGCCCTTGGAGAGATATTGGGCATTGGAAAAAGAGAGATGAAGAGTACAAAGCAAGTCGCCGATAACGTGAAAAATTTAGTTCGGAAATGGAGTTTGTCAAGCAAGTAGTTAAAGCCCTAATGGGTGCTATTCCAGATAAAGTTAAAACTTTCATACAAAACAATTAGTATATCTTAATTCCATATTAATAAAATGTACATTCAAATGAAATTCCTTTCAATGGAATGTTATTTTTATTTAAATATGACGTTTAGCTCAAAAGTTATTGCGATTAATTTGTGCACGAACCTTAGCTGCTTAAAAGTACTGGGTTGAAAATGGATACAGGGTGTCCAAAACGAGTTAAACTTATTCTCACATTACAAATTTTATAACAATCAGAGAGTTTACTTTATGTTACTTTCCCTCTGACTATTTTTACGATATATCACAAGCCCTGAAGAGTTAACCTTCAATTAAAGAAAAAACTTTAAAATGGCGTTAATTAAATTTATTAAAACAAAAAAAAAAAAAATCATTGCCAATTAGCATCAATTATATCCACTAGTGTCCTTAAGGAATCTTTTAATGTAATTTGTAATTACCTACTTCCTAAATCCTTTTTGTCTATTTCTATTTTATTTCTTTGATTGTTAAAGTTCATGTCTATGACTTTTAGCTATTGTGACCCATTCATATTGATTGAAGTGCTTTGGATTCTTGTCAAAAGATTATGATAAACTGTTAAATATATAGAGTTCTTTTGTAGTTATACAGACTGTTAGAAATAATAAATTTTTATATAAAGTGCGTCGTGATATAATTGTATAAAATATTATCGATTTTATTTTCGTTTGTTTGCATGTCTAGTTAGAGTAAACACATTTTTTGCTCAAGGCTATTTAATATGATTTTGAAATAGATAAAATTGAAAAAATTGTATTCATATTAGTGGTTTTCATCTAACTGTATTATGCCCTCGTAAACCGTGTATTTTTGTAATCGCGTATATTTGTAACTTTACCTGTTTATTTGAATGAACGCACCTTTTAAAACTATTCACATCTCCATTTTGCATTTAGCCATTTCTTCGATCTTTTCGTAAATTAAACACAGAATTTTTTAAATTTGTATTATTTAAAAACTATTAAAACTGAAAATAAAAACAACACACAAAAAATTCAAAATAATTTTATTTTTGACAACATTCAAATGTATGTATAAATACGAAAAAGTTTACACACAAAAATGTAAGCGTATATTTACCAGGGCTCGTAAACTAGTTTTGACATTAATCGAGTAAACTTACAATAGTATACGAGGCGTAAATACTTTAAATGAATACCTTTATTTAGTTTATTTACTGTATTGAAGGTTAGTAAGAGTTATGTAGTATATTTGAAGGTCATTTTAAATTTCGAATTTATATGCTGAAATAATAAAAAGTATGCACTTTTGAATCTTTAATAAAATTTTGAGTTTAGTATGCATCAGTGTTGCCAATTTAAGCATTTTATGGCTAGATTTAGCCATTTTTGAACACACTTAGCCGGAAAATAGCGTTTTTTTTTTTGAGTTATGCAAAATATAACTTATGAGCCGAAAATTACAATAAAATTTGGATAAACTTCTTTCAATCTGTCAAACAAAATTGAAGGTTTAAAAATTGTCGATAATATTTTTAAACGTTTGCTCCGTTTTATAAAACAATAGTTTAAAAATAAATTTCTACACTTAAATTTGTAAGTACTATTTTTAATATTGAAAATATTAATAAAACTCAATTATAAATGCATATTTTTCCAATTATAAATGCATATTTTACGGTTTTAAATACATATTTTATGTACATAAAACACGATTATAACTACACGAACTTCCGAGCCCTAGTTATAACATTCCCAGGAAAATTTTCTGTTCCAAAGAATCGGTTGTAGAATAGCTACTTTTCATTCACAACCCCATCTACTCTTGATTCTAACACCGATTCTTTTTGTTTGAAATTGTCCCAAAAGCAACCCCTTCTATAGCTCCAAAGTAGAACCGGTTGCTCTAGCATCAGTTCTAGAACTAGTTCTGGAACTGATTCTACGTCATCCATACCTTCCATATAGGATCCCAGGAACTGGTTCCGGAACCAGTTCCATGGAATCGGTTGCAGTGGAACCAGTTGTAGAATGGGTGTGGTTGGCTACCGATTGTAAAAAATTTTCCTGGGTTATTATAAACATTAGTAGTTATAAATCCGTTTTAACTTTAATCACTTTTACGTAGAATTGACTTTAAAGCTACATTCACAGTGATGGAGTACACCACTCTGCAGAGTGGAGTGTACTAAAATAGAGATGGCATGATACAAAAAATATGTAAGTGCGAAAAAGAAAGGAACAAAATCCACTCTGTAGAGTGGAGTACTCCATCACTGTGAATGTACCCAGGAAAATTTTCTGTTCCAAAGAATCGGTTGTACAATAGCTGCTTTTCATTCACAACCCCTTCTACTGTCGATTCTAACACCGATTCTTTTTGTTTGAAATTGTCCCAAAAGCAACCCCTTCTATAGCTCCAAAGTGGAACCGGTTGCCCTGGAATCAGTTCTGGAACTAGTTCTAGAACTGATTCTACGTCAGTCATACCTTCCATATTGGATCCCTGGAACTGGTTCCGTAACCAGTTCCATGGCATCGGTTGCATTGGAACCAGTTGCGGAACTAGCATGGTTGGCAACCGATTGTAAAAATTTTTCCTGGGTAGCTTAACTGTCTGTCCATGCATACTTGTGCGCATTCTACAGGTCACTAATATTAAGGTGTTTTGATAAAATTTGGTACACCGACTTATGTCGGCCCAAAGATGAAGCCTATTGGTTTTGGTTAAAATCGGTCCCCCTCGCCCAAAATTAGCTTTTTTACACGCTGCAGGTCCTAAATACGAAGATATTTCAATGAAGTTTGGATCGCTGACTCACATGGTTCCAAGGACAAAGCCTATTGATTCTAGATAGAATCGGTACATATTTAGACCTATCGCCCATATGGGCTATATTTTCGATTTTCTCTTCTTTTATCATTTTATACAAAACTTTGACACTAGTCCGTTTTAACCCATTCGAGTTTTGGATCCAAACATTAGTTGGCTGTTAACCAGACTGGTGTAGGGTATTATATAGTCGGCATGCCCGACTTTAACATTTTTAATCGTTTTTAACATATCGTCGACCGGCCTGCAAAATGTCAGATGTGCTTTTGAATAGATTTTCAGGAGAGTGAAAAAACTGTTACAAAATCTACTTTTAAGATATTTTATTGGCATCATATGCCTTAAGGATGATTTTACTACACCTTTTGCAATTGTAATTCAGAAAATATTAATTGAAATTCAGAAAATATCAATTGAAATTCAGAATTTCCATTTGAAATTCAGAAAACATCAATTGAAATTCAGAATTTCCGTTTGAAATTCAGAAAACATCAATTGAAATTCAGATTTTCCATTTGAAATTCAGAAAATAGCAATTGAAATTCAGAAAATATCATTTGAAATTCCGAAAATATCAATTCAAATAATATTTTCTGAATTTCAAATGATATTTTCTGAATTTCAAATGACAATTTCTGAATTTCAGTTGACATTTTCTGAATTTCAATTGATATTTTCTGAATTTCAATTGATATTTTCTGAATTTCAAATGATATTTTCTGAATTTCAATTGATATTTTCTGAATTTCAAATAATATTTTCTGAATTTCAAATGATATTTTCTGAATTTCAATTGATATTTTCTGAATTTCAAATGATATTTTCTGAATTGCGAATGGAAATTCTGAATTTCAATTGATCTTTTCTGAATTTCAAATGGAAATTCTGAATTTCAATTGATATTTTCTGAATTTCAAATGGAAATTCTGAATTTCAATTGATATTTTCTGAATTACAGTTGCAAATGGTGTAAATGAGGTTTTGAAAAAATTTTTAATTTTTTGGTACGTTGTGGTCATATTTGAATTCTTAAGAAAATTTCATTTTTTGGTACATAGCGTATTTTGGTAAAAGTCGGTTTTTTTTTTTTTTTGGAAAAATTGAAATTTAATAAATTTTGGGGGTTTTTTTATGTATTGCGGGTACGTTGTGGTCACGTTTGAATTCTTAAGAAAATTTCCGTTTATTTGAGTACCCATACTTTATAATTAGTACATTAAGTGGCTCTAGTGGGAGCCACACTTTGCGGATCATAAAACCAAATGTATTTTTGAAATCGGGAGACTTACCATTTTGGGTGTGTTTCGGTTTTTTGGACTTAGCGGGTCCTAGGGGCCCCGGCCCCCTTAACACCATATAGAAAAAAAAATTTTTTTTTTAATTCCAGAGGGGGTCATCTTTTTTTTTTTTGAGGGGTGCCCCATAAAGTAAAGTTTTGCCAAAATTTGTTGTTCACATTCGTGATGTTCATTGTAAAATCTATCAGAATAGATGTGTCGCATGTCCGATGTATTTTTAGTATTGTACTGTCTAATTATTTTTATATATTTTTGATTTTTGATTAAATCATGTCGGCAATGTGGTCGTGTGGCCTTTTTAATATTTTACAAATTTTTCTAAATACAATAATTTTCAAAACAATAAAAAAACACGATTTCTAGATTTAATTTTTCAGCAAATAAGCTAAGTATAATTTTTCAACAAATTTTTTGTGTTTAGTCTAGTAATATTCAGCAAAAATTTTTATTGATTTTTGAAAGGACTTTTTCATTTGCAATCGAATAAGTGTTAGCAAAATTTTTGTTGAGATAACTATTTTTTTTTGACAAAAGTCAGCTCGCTGATTTTCAGCAAACTACTTTTGCTGAAATTACTAACTTTTTTGCAATCACGCTACTGATTAAAAATTTGCTGACTTTTTTTTGAGAGTACTGTAGGTTGTAGGTTTCAAATTTTCGGGTGAATGGGAAAAGAGTATTTTTTGTGACTGGTGTATTTAAACCAGTGTTGCCACTTTTTGAATAATTATTCAAAAACGGGACTGTTTACACATTCGTTGGATAATTTTTGAATAATGACTTTTTTGTGTAGTTTTTGTGTAATTTCACTTTTTACAGAAATGTTGGTAAATTTTTAAAAGTTAAAAAAATTTATCGTTAATGATATTTAGAGGAAACGAGTATATCAGTGAAGCATTTACCACAAATCTCCAGTTTCTGGTGAATTACTTTTGTAAATTTTTTTAACACTAAACCCAATTCAGAAGAAATCAAAAATGGTGCTACATATGTATATATTTTTTGTTTTGTTTAAAGGACCGTCTTTTGTTAATTTTTTGCGAAAATAATTACCAAGCTTCTTGTAAAAATTCTCTTGGTTTGCAACACCATTTAAAAATGCAGCGAAAGAGTGGGAAATTTTGGGTTTGTTATGATTGTTACTTTCTAATCTCTGAAAATTTTTGAACAGGGTTTATGTCATCAAATTAGGAACGCCTTGGAGAATCTACTCCAGGTTTTTGCTTTTAAATCCCATCTTTGAACTAAGAGAACAATTGGTTAAATTTAAATAAAAACGGTTAAAATTTGAGGGGAATGGGAGAGAACAATTAGCAAGCAGGTAATATTTTTGCATGTAACTCATCCTAATAAAGTAGCCTTTCTTAAAAACATAAATATTTTGTTCTGAAGGAAGCGTTTAATGTGGATAAAATACCATTTTTTTAATATTCTAATTTAAAAGCACTCCATTTTAAGCCTGAAAAAGACATTGCATTGAAATTCCCTTTAGTTAGTAGAATAATTTGTTATAATAATTTGCAGAAAAATTGTCCTGAAGGCAAAAACTCGGGCCAGGTTATTGTTTTAAAATGCCAATTTTAGTTTTAAAATTCAAATAACTTTTGCACTTTGCAGATGATAAAAATGCTAATGTGCTAATTCATAAACAAAATTTATTTGGTATTTGAAGCTTGCTATAGTTAAAGTACATATTTCGCTTAATAAGGAGTTATTAGAAATTTTGATTCATAATCGTATTTTAACTATAAATTAATTTTTCGATTTGATACTGGCAACACTATTGTTTATTTTCTCTCTTCTCCCAAATAAGTCGTAAGCGATTTACAAATTTAGTAAACGATTGACTCGGTAATCGGAAGTGAAAACTTTATTTCCTTAAATTAGAGAACTAATGATGTGCTAAGATAAATTTAAAAGCCATTAAAAATATTTTTTTTTATTTATAAAGCAAATCAATGGAAATGTGTGTAAAAAAGTAATTTTTTAGAACATATTATTCAAAGCATACAAAAGTAATCGAATTTCGAATAATGTTTTGACAGTCTACACATCACTATTGTTTTGTTTTTCTTTTTAATTTTATTTTTACATTTTTTTTGGAATTTTTTCGAAAAAGGTCATTGGCTACGCAATTGTTGTAGTTTTTTTCAGTTTAATGGATGCAAGTTGTTGGAAGCCACACATTCTAGGGATGGGATGGCTTTAATAAATCATTTCATGCCTGAAAATGAAATAATTAGCAATTAAATGGTGGCTTCCTCACTCCAAACTTTATAAAAGGTTTAAAGTTAGTGAGTACCAACTATAAACCTTTATTATTTTCTTCATTATTAAGTAAATATGAATACTGTTTTTCACAAATTAGCTTAAAATCCTGCAATAAGACTGTTGTAAAAGTTTATGAATTAGACCATAAGTCTTTAAAAATCGGTTAATATGTAAATAAAAAAATGCCAAAATTTTGGAGTCAAAATTTACAGTGTGAAATTTCATATCAGTCGGTAAGAAATGGCGAAATTTTTTACAAAATATTTTTATTCGTTCCACTGTGCACAGGAGATTTTATTTTGAAATAATATAAAAAATAATTTTTTGTGTAGTTTCATACGGTTTTGGATAATTTTTGACCTACAGCTGTGTAATTTTTTATTTTACTGGTGGCAACACTGATTTAAACATTTGTAACTCAGTAATTTTTTTAACCGATTTTGAACGGTATTTAAAAGAAAATTGGCTGTTTTTCTACGAGGTTTTTTTCAAATCTTCTTTTAAGACAACAATATTCTTAAATTTAGTGTTTTCCAAAAAGAGCATATATTTGTTAAACGTGGTTGAAAATCGACAAAGTTATCGTACTTTTTCTAATCAATGAAAAATCGACTTTCTTTACAAACTGCGCCAGTAACAAAATATATTATTTTCCCCTTATATCGAAAAGTTGATGGTACTCGTATAATCCAACTTCTCAAACCAGTTTTGTAATATACTCTGCTAGATATGCAAGGGACTAGGTCACTTGAATAGTGTCTTCAAAAAATTTATTTTGTAGCATCGTGTAATTGATTAAGTATATTACTCTTCTATAACTTCTATTACCATTTACATTTACATTTCCATTACCATTTCATTTTCAATTTTTAATTCTTTTTAGTTGAATAAAATTCATTTCGCAATATGTTGCCATATGCTGTAGCATGAGGTTAGGGAAACCTACAATTTTTTTCTATTAGCTGTCTATTCTCTCTTTTATCGCCATTAGCAACCCAGCGAAATTGTCGGATGCAATGAACCAATTGTACTTGCATGCAACCTGTTATAATTTATGTTCTATCATTGGTGATTTTTGTTTAAGTTTGCCCCAAAAGCTTTGGGACCGGTTCTAGAACCAGTTACATAACTAGTTCTGCGACAGTGAAACCTTACATTTTGACTCCCAGGAATCAGTTCTAGAACCTGTTTCATGGAACCGGTGGCAAAACCACCTGTTCTAGAATAGATTCAAAGGTAACCAGTTCAAAAGAATTTTGCTGGCAAAGCATTAAGCATTTGCTCTTTAATCAAAATCAACGTGTGCTGTTATTTTTATTGCGTTTTATTGTTCTATTTATCTAATCTCAAACTAGTGTTAAATATATTTATTTTATAAATCGCTATACACTTATAGAAAAAAGTTAGTAGAAAAACTCTTAAAACAGTAATCGAAATTTGCAAGTACTAGCTAATTTTTCGTGTAAATTCAAGTTTTGCTAAACATTTTGCTATTCTGACTTGACAAAATACAATTTTTTTTTGCGACTTTTTACAAATGATTTTCTGGATTTAGCAAAATTTTTTGCTAAATTTAAAAATTTTGTTTTGATAATCAAAACCAGCAGAGTCGTTGCAATGGTATAATTACCCAGCAAAAAAGGCGTTCTAAAAAAGTAGTTAAAGAAGACAACACTGATGAATTCCACATAGTGATGGCGTGGGCATAGTATAAGATTAGACCAAATTAGCTGGACAAAAGTCGGTTTCTGATTTTCAATTTTAGTAAATATTTTAATCAAATATGAAAGATGACTTCACATTGAATAGGAAAATGCAAAAAGTTTGCCTAGTTTGTCAACTGTAACAATATAAAGGCACTTTAAACTAAAATATTTGTGGGTAAACTAAAAGAAACAAAAACATTTACACTAATAGAAAAAAGTCCATAAAAAATTTAGTTAAAAATGATGCTGGAGAAAAAACTGCTAAGTTAGCAGATTATTTTTGCTATATATTGTAATATAGGAACAGCAAAAATAAAACTGCTAAATATACAGAATTTTAGTTAGAGCTAAATTTTTGTTAATGGAAAATAGCAAATTAACCTGCTAAAATCTGCAAAAAAATTTTACTAAATAATTAGTAGCCTAAAAAATCACCAAAAAATTAAAAATTTTCAAAGTTTTTTTTCGATTTTGTTTTTTAATGCAAATAAAAATCGAGCCCTTCGAATAGACTGCAATCAACTAAATTTAGTTTAAAAATAGCAACAATTTGTAGATAAAACAGTTTATTTTTGCTATTTTTAGTCTACAAATATTTAGCAAAATTTTCTGCAGATTTTACAGTACAAGTTGCTATTTTTAATTAACTAAAAGTTAACTTAAATATAACTAAAATTCTGTAAATTTAACATTTTTAATTTTGCTGTTCTTATTTTACTTGTATTTAGTAAAAAATTCTGCTAATTTTAGCAGTTTTTTCTGCAGCATCATTTTTGACTAATTTTTAGTAACTTTTTCTATTTTTACAGATTTATTTCTATATATTAGACTGTCCCTTAAAATAGCGATTTGTCGATTTTCGTTCATTACACCCCCAGTTTTTTTTTGGAAATGGTCCCAAATTAAAGAAATTGATTTTTTTTTTGGAAAACGTTAACCCGTGCCGAAAGTTGGGCGAAAATGGCCCATTTTGGAAAAAAAGTATATTACTATTAAAAATTTTAAAATTCGAAAAAATTAACTTTTTATTTCACTTATTCATTTAATATAGTCAAAATTATTCAGACATGGAATTGTGACTTCATCGGATATCAGTAACCCACTTTTGCCTGGAATCAAAAATCACCTACGAATTTGATAAAAATGCAAAAACGTTTTTTTTTTTTTAAATTAATTTTAAAGATTTTTTAAAATGCTTAATTTGGAGATGTCGATTGATATTTGTACCATGCTGGTATTAAGGAAAAAAAATAAATTGGAAAAATGATAATTCGAGTTTGTGTTTGGAGCGACTGCTTTCCAGGACATTTTACAAAAATTGCTCATTTTATCAAAAATTTAACAAAATTTGAATGTTTTCATCAAATTTTACACAGTTTTCGGAAAAACATCACTTAAGGTTGGTTAGACTATAATTATCTTTATATTTGTTTAAAAAATCTTTAAACCTTAGTGACCTTGGGTCAAAAAAGTCCCATGAAACTAAATATTAATTAGGACTACGAGATTGTAAAGACAATAAATTGATAAAAAAAAACAATCTCAACTGGATAAATATAATTATTTTTTGTAACGTGATCCATATGGGGTTAATTTTTATACTTTTGGCCAAAAACGCCCCAATAGGAAATTTACAGAATAACACCTTTCATAATATAATCTGACAAATATTATTCTGTAAATTTCCTAGTGAGTCTTTTTTTTGTGAAAAGTGAGAACATTAACCCTATATGGATCAAGTTACTCAAAATAATAATTTTTATCAAGTGTAAAAATTTTTTTTTATTCATTCAAAGTGATAATTTTCCGAAAATTTGAAAATTTTCGTGTCCATAAAAAAGGCAGAAAATGGATCTAGTCTGATTTGCAAATTTAATGTGTTTATAACTTTTGAAGAAAAGGATTATTCTTGTTCTTAACCTCAAACCTACTAAATTAGAATTAACAAAAATACATATTAATTACTATATTAATTGTATTTGGTCTATACGACGAGTTTGAAAAAACAATACTTTACTATAAAAAATAAAAAATTCCCTGTTGGCAGTCCGTCTCCGATATACACAAATTGCCTGCACTTGTACGTAAAAACAATACGTCAATGTGGCAACATTTGCGAAAAGGTGACACGGAGGAAATAAGAAGATAAACAAAAAAAATCTAAAATAGAATGTTTGTATATGTCTGTTTGATCACTTCTGAAAGTATTCATATAGAGACAATCTGACAATAAAAATATAAACAATAATACAATTTAATGGAAAATCACTGATGAAGCTTGTCCATAAAAAAGGCAGAAACTGGATCTAGTCTGATTTGCAAATTGAATGTGTTTATAACTTTTGAAGAAAAGGTTTATTCTTGTTCTTAACCTCAAACCTACTAAATTTATTATTATTTGATTTTCCAGCTGTGTCACTGAAAATATGTTATCTCAAAAAGTTAAAGACGGATAAACAAAAGTACCCCAAAATGTTTTATTTCTGAAATAAGTTGCTAATTCTGCCTTAATTTATCTACTCCAAATTAATTTGATTGTTTTTAATGCACGCTCTGTTTACCGTTTCTAAATTTCTGCACCTTTGGCCTTCCCTTCATGAAAATCTTTAAAAAAAAAATTTTTGCGATCAGGGTTAATACTTTGGTATGGTTAAATGAAAAAGTGTACAGGTGTTACAGTAAAAAAAATCAAAATTCACTGAAATTCTTGGAAGATAGGAAAACCCTATTTATCACAAACGCTATCCACATTACCCTCTATGACCCAAACCTAAAAAAAAAATCATTAAAAATTGCAAAGATTAAAAATGAACCTTATCAACATTTTGCAATTCTGTTGATTCTATTTTAAAACTCTATTCTTTAAATTATTATTTTTTACCAAAAATTGGAGTATTTTTGTGCAAAATCACTCCTCACCATAACAACAACAAAAAGTAAAACGAGTAAAAAAGTTAAAGCCGGGCATGCCGATTTAAAACTTTAATATTAAAGTACCATAAAGCAATATTTTTTATACTTTTGGGATCATTTTTGAATCTCATTCAATCCAACTCTGTTAAGTACAATTTTTCGGTATTTTTCCCCCAGAAAGAAAATCTATAAAAGAAATTTCATTATTTTCATATATTTAGTTAGAATATTCTTCCACCTCAAGTCCAAATTCTAATATGATATTGTCATATTAGATTTTCATTTGTTGTTTCAAAAAGGGTTGATCATTTTCATGATAGACAATACAATTGTTTCTAAAAAAAATAAAATTGTAAAAAATGCTAAAAATATGCTAAATTTTGTTAGAAAAATGCTGAAAAAAATGCCATATGCTAGATACATTTTTTTCATGCTAAATGAATTTAAAAAATTCTAAATCTAGCATTAAATATACTAAATTTGCAACACTGCTTGCCAGATTCCGAATCAGCGAACAATAGTTTATTTGAAAATATCCATTGCAGGAAGAGGTTTTGCACGAAGGTACAATTTGTTGAATAGTGTTATCTTAGGAAAGTAAATAGTATATTTTGTAAAAAAGTGTAATAATATATAAACATTTACTATTTTTAGAAGAAAAAAACGAACAATTTGTTTGCTTATTCTTATTTTCATTGTACAATAATTTCACTAAAAGGAAACAAACAACCCACAAGAATTTTTAATATCATCTCTTAAAAAACACCATGAAAATGGTAAATTATACTTGTACACTAATAGGGAACACACAGTGGTAGTTGTAAAAATAAACAAATGTCTACCTGGAGGAGACACGTGCATGGTTTAATTTACAGCATACTTTGGGGGGTTTACTATTTATTTTGTGTATAAAAAGTAAGTTCCAAAGAATTTTTAGTTTTTCTTTATAAATAGAAAACACAATATATTTTTGCTTGTTATTCTCTAAATATAAAATAAACAAATCAACTGTTAATTTGTGTGGAAAACACTTTTGGGATTTATAACTTAGGAAAATAATTTATTTTTAAACCATTATGTATGTATTTATATAAAATAATAGAAAAAATATTTTAAAAGCATTAAAAAACATAATTGCCTGTAAATATATTCATTGTTTTTTTTTTAAGTGTACATAAGTTTAGTCAAATTAAAAAAAATTTGTAATTTCTTTTGCTTTTAATAAGCTGTATTTTCGACTTAACTTTCAAAAAAGCACAAAGTGCATAAAAACGTTTTTTAGACAAAAACTAACATATTACTTTTCGTATGCACGTTAACTTAAAACGTGGATAATTATCAACGTTGAAAACTCAACGTTTATACATTTTCACACCTAGCGTAACTTCTTCGCGTTACTACCTAAAAAGTTTTTCTGACGCACGTTCGATTATACCGGAGCTATCATAAATACTAACTATTTAAAAAAATTTGATACTCCAATCAGTTTAACGTAGATTTGCTATAAATACTTAACGTTGATAGGTATGAACGAAAATACAGCTGTTGTTGCAAGTGCATATAAAGCTTGAACTAGCGCTAGTAATCAATACAAATGTCAAGTAGCCGCATGCAACTTTGATAAAATATTATGGCTTTTAATAAAAAAAAAATATTTTTTGTAAAAAAAAGGTTACACTTTTTTTAAAAAATGCGGCGACGCGATGATAAGTTCGACGGCTTTGGTTTTTGCCGGCTTATATATATTTTAAGCCGGTGTGAGCCGAGTCAAACGGCGGCGGCTTAAATATCCTAAAATCGATCGGCGATTTTAAGCCAGTCGGATTCGAACTCTGGCCGCATGCTGTCATTAATGTGATAAGACAATAACACATTGTTTTGAGTGAATAACAATTGAACAATATGAAAAATAACAAGTGCCCAAAAATAAATGAATTTAGTTACGTTTGTGGTCGTATAGTTGGAAAGAAGGAGCGACAAAATTTGTTAACTCCGGAATTTAGCTTTGCATATATGCAATATTTCGATGAAGTGGATACAAGTGGTGAAGATTTCACACCGAAAACAGTGTGCAGTAATTGCTATAGCAATATTTTGAATTAGTTTAATCGACGAAAACGGAAACTGGAAACGCCAAGCTAAATTTCAGCATTTGTACACCGTTGACGACAAAAATATGTCCGCTTACTGCCATGACATCAAAAGTTTAGTGAATAAAATGGGAATGGAATATAACGCTGGAAACATTATGTTCTAAATAGGGCAATATTGACAAGCAAATCATCGCTGAGTGGATATAGTTTAGAATTTTGCAAATTTAATACATTATCACAGTGCTCTGAACCAACTGGTCCAGCTCGTGAGATCTCATTGCTAGACCAGAAATATTTTGGGAATAATCATAAAGCATACCAAAGTTTATTATGAGAGGGCACATGTATATACCACAATAGCATGTACCATATTTTTTGGTATTATTATAAATTAATTAAAAAACGATTAAAAAAATTAAAGTCAGGCATGCCGACTATATAATACCCAGTCTGGTTAAAAGCCAATTAATGTTTGGATCTGAAATTTGAATGGGTTTATATGGACTTGTGCCAAAATTTTCTATAAAATGATAAAAGAAAAAAAATCGGAAATATAGCCCATATGGGCGGTAGGTCCAAATACGGACCGAGCAAATTTCATTGAAATAGCTTTGTATTTGCGACCTGCAGCGTGTAAAAAAGTCAATTTTGGGGGACCCTTATATGGGCACAAGGTCTAAACATGGACCGATTTTAACCAAAGTCAATAGGTATTGTTCTTAGGCCGACATATGTGTACCAAATTTCATCAATATATCTTAATATTTGCGACCTGTAGAATGCGCACAAGAAAATGCTTTTTTTTTTATCGATTTTCATGTTTTCAATTTTTTACATTTCAAAAATTTGGGGTCATTTGGACCACATGTGCCTATAAGGGTTAACTTCTAATTTTTTATTACTATGTATAAAATTTGGTGTTAACAGAGTTATTTGGACAACTTTCACCAAATTCCGCAAGAAACAACACAGTGTTTTGCAATACTTCCAGGAAAAATCGAAAAATTTCACCTTTGACCTTTGTAAAGAAAGAGTTAACGTTGTCGGAGTTTTACAAAATTTTCGGAAAACAATCTCTCGTATCAGAAATAAAAGAAATCGGAAGTGATTTTGTTACAGCTAGCTAAAAACTCAAAAATTAATACTATTATCTAAATTATTGGCCAAAATCACACTTTTCTCCAAAATTTTCAAATTTAAAACTCCGTCACTATTAAGTTAAAAGAGGGATATATGTATTTTACAGTAGAATTATTCTCTAAGTTGTATTTAATAAACTCCTATGCGATGACCACTTTTTTATATTTTTTTGAACAAAATTTTAAAAAACTCAAAACTAGAGATTTGCTAATTTATAAAAAAAAACCAATATTTGGTCATACCTGGGACTAGGTTATCATAACAGAGAGACAAAAATTTATATCTGAATATTTGTGGATCTTAGAAATGAAACTAGAGTACAAAATTGTAAATTTGTTGAAAAGATATTTTATTTTTCACGATGTTGGTTTTTAACTTTTCTTTTAAAAAATAAAAATAATTTTTTTCGACCTTTTTAGTTGATTAATTAGAAATTTATTAATTCAGTTCGAGGCCAATTTCCCTACTATGAATTAACATAATAAGTACTTTTTTCAAAAACTGCTATTTTTCTTCATCAGGATACTCTCCTGACAAATACTTCACAGAGTTTTTGCTTTCAAAAAACCTCTACACTTTCAGGTATGAAAAGACGATCGTTTCGGGGATTTTCCAAGTCCCCTTCATCAGTTTTATTTAGAAAGTGGTGCCGTAGAGCAATGCAAATTAAAAGCATAAAAATCTCATATTAAATGTAATCTGCTACATCAACAAAATGGGAACGATTTTCATAATTTATCTCATTTTAACCCTACAATGGTCTGAGGAAATTGCAATTACTAAAATATTTGCCAACCGATTTTGAAATTTTATACTACTAAAGACCCAGTATTATGAAAGAAAGCCAAAAAAGAGATTTTTTCACCATGTAAATCGTATTTCAAACTTCACGGACGATGCGGCACGTGTTCTCGTTATCCGGTCACCTTAATTTTTTGCATGGTATATTTTTATACTCAATGGCACATTTCTAGGGGGGGGGGACGGACTTAAATCGCAAGTTGAAAAATAAGGTCACGGTTTTGGCTATAACTGAGAGAGGAATCGAGATACCACCTTAAATTTTTCACACAAATGTATAAGAGAGTTTAACAATAACACTGTGGAACAAATTCAGGTTAGCAAAAGTTAGGTCGATTCTGAGAGTGAGGGGTGAAAATAGAGGCTAAATTAGAAGACCCGTATCGCGGCGTTTGCTTATGTTAGTTCGAATTTTTTATATGGTTTTTTGGTTATAACTCGTCGACTAATTGATATTTTTTAAATCTGTAAAAGCCAAATTATAGCTAGAGACCTGAACACCAATTAAAAAAAAAAAAATCAATCAATTAAATTTTTTTTAAATTTTAATTGTTGTTCAGGTCTCTAGCAATAATTTGGCTTTTACAGATTTGAAAGTGCGTAAAAATTAAATGAAATTTTTAAATTAGAGTGTTAATTTACTAAATTTGTGCGTCAAAAAGCATGCTTTACATGTAAATGTATAAAATGCGTAAAAATCCACAAAAAATGCTCAAATATCCACAGAAAATGCGTAAAAATCCCGCAAGAATGCTTATATTTACCACAGCTGTATACATATTTAATCCTTTAATTCCTAGTGGAACTAGGGCCGCAGCTGTGCTCTTAGTTAAACCATCCAAAAAATTTATTTTTTTTTACATAAAAAACAGATCCGTGCCATTCTCGTGTACAACTTAAAAATGCGGATTTTTGGGAAATTTTGGGCGTATATTGTAAAACATTGGTACAATATAAATTTATTTAAAGTATTGGCCATCATTAGATGTGACCTCTGCCTATCTTTCTGGCAACATATGGATTCCGCGCCAAAAGAACAGCTCAATTTTTGAGGTCAAGAAAGAATCAAGCCAATTTCTGATACCCTGTTCTGAAGTGAAGCTTATTACAGTGAGAGCGTTCTGCATTGATCGAAAAAAATAGTAGTTGGAAGGGGCAAGGTCAAGACTAGAAGGCGAGTGAGGCAAAACTTCTCAATCACTATTTTCTGAATAGTTTTTAGTTCTTGCAACATGTGGCCGAGCGTTGTAATGATGGAATATTATAGCTTCATGTCTGGTCGCATATTCCGGGCATTTTTCGGCCAATGCTCGCCTCAAACGAATCAACTGTGTTCGGTACAGGTCCCCTGTGATCGTCTTGGCCGATTTCAGTAGCTCATAATAGATGCGACTAGACTTGGGCATTCTAGTTCATTTTGGTGACCGCTCTTTTTAGTTCAATTTGTTGTAAAGATCTAGTTCGTTCTTCTAGTTCAATCGCTCTTTGACTATTTCGTTCAATCGTTCATAAAACAATTTTTCCGATCGTTTGTTTGGCAATTTTGTTAGATACCTTTTCATTTTGCTCGTCTTTTAGTGATCAAAGATATAAAATTCAGACAAATTAAGAAAAATATTTAGTGTAAAATACATTTTTTAATTAAAAAGTAATAAATTTACCCCACCAAAGGTGATAAAAGGAGCGATTGAACTAAAAGAGCGATTAGAAGTGAACTAGGTCTTTCGGTCAATTGAGCGACTAGTTCATTGAACTAAATAGTTCGTTCACGAACGACACAAGTCTACATGGGACCCTTCTGGTCCCACCAAATACCGTGTGGTACCCAATTTCCTTGCTTTTGGATCAATACTGCTGCTTACAAAACAAAAACAATTTCATTCTTATGTTGGTTTTTGCAGAAAATAATGTGTTTGTGAAAGTATAGCAATTCATAAAAAATAATCCGTTTTAGCTTTTTTTTATTGTTTGAAAATGTTTTTAAATTTTTTCTAATTTAAAATGTTAGAGTATTTATTACTATTATAAGTTAGTATATTTACCAACTTTGTGCTTAAAAATTTTAGTCAACAAAAGAATAGTAATTTTAGGCACAATGTGTTTATTTGCAAACACATAATGTCTAGAAAAACTTTGTGTGTGTATTATTGTGTATTTTTTGTTTATATTTACCGAATTTTCGCAAAATTAAACAAAACTTTACCCATTTTATAGTAGTAAATTTGCAAACATTTTTTTTAGTGTAGGCAAGAACTAACTCCAGAAAATAAATTCTGAAGTACATTTGATTATCTCTGAAATACAATTGATAATTTCTGAAATACAATTGATAATTTCTGAAATACAATTGATAATTTCTGAAATACAATTGACGATTTCTGAAATACAATTGATAATTTCTGAAATACAATTAGTAGTTTCTGAAATGCAATTGATAATTTCTGAAATACAATTGATAAATCTGAAAAACAATTGATAAGTTCTGAAATACAATTGATAAAACTGAAAATCAATTGATAATTTCTGAAATACAATTGATAAATCTGAAATACAATTGATAACTTCTAAAATACAATTGGAAAAGGTGTAGATTTTTCTTTTAATTTCGTTTCTGATGTGAAATTTGCTGTTTTTTCAATTGAGTTGTTTCTATTTGCTACTTTCGCTACCATTTTCTTTCATTCCACTTGAAAAGAAAATATTTTTTTTTTGGCAATTTTTCCGTACTTTCTAAGTTTACTGTTTTTTATTAGAAATGTAAACAAACAGACCGATAATTTTCTATTGTTGGTTATACATAAATAGATGTTACCACATTGCACAGTGGAATATTTTACAAAATTGTTGGAAATAATTCGGCAATTTCTTACTTAGTGGTGCGATTGCAATGAAATTTAGAACAAATAGCTGAGCTAATAACGAACTTAAGTTTAGGCGTTGGACCTCACAGACCCTCCGGAAACAGCAATATGACCCTCCAAAATAGGCTACTTTTTCCTTAAGCGCTGGCCATTTTTTTGTTTCTTATAAGATTTTCATAAAACTAACATATTTGTAATCTGCTGGTACAGGCCTATCACTTGTGTGGGTTATCTTTTATAGTTCCCGAGATATTCCCATTTGAGAAAAGGAAAATTCCAAATTTAGTCCGACTCAGGTCCAGTTTTCCTTGAATAGCGGGACCAAATCAAGGCCAAAATTTTTTTTGTATAAGTGATTTGATCAAATAATTTGTCGCATAAAAAATTAATGCAATATCTTGTTCCAATCAAAAACTGCATTCGTTTAAATAAAAAATCTAAGAAAAAAAAATTTTGGTGATTTTTTCACCGAAAAGCACTAACACTCTTTCACTTCTAGATCAATATTTTCTTTGCAAACAAATAAAGTATGCATTTTATTCTAAAGGGTCTTTTCATGAAGAAGATATTTGTTACAAAAGTTACACGCCTCCAATTAGATGGCAGAGGCGATTGTAGAGACTCCAACATACACAAAATTTAGTGGATGAGTCCCTTCCAATCCCTGCTTCAAATGTAGACGTGGCATAAAAAAATGTAAAAATTCCATTTTTGGAAATGACTTTAAAGCCTATTTAAGTCCAAAAAATCGTTTGATTATGTCCATTAATAAATATTTAATTGAATAATAAAAATTTACATTTTAACAAAAACCGCAATTTTTGCCTTCCCATTAGGATTTCCGAATTTTTAGTTCTACCAATAGTACACACTGGGATTCTTTTTAAAAATGTCGTTATCTATACGTAATTCCCTTTCCAACGATACCAAACACATACATATGTATATGGTGGTATATTTATAAGTCCTTCACAAGAGCTTCTAAAGAAATAATAAAAAATAATTTTTTTTTAATGAATGTTTTTTAGTTTGACTCTAGATCATAAATTAATATCACTTTCTGTTTAAATTAATTTCAAATTAAAGAAAGATGATACAATTATCACAGGTAAATTGCAAAGAATAAAAATTTTTTGAAATTTTACTTTGTAGCGAAAGCCGAAATACGTATTCTGTCTTGCTGGCCTTATCGAATTCTTTCAAAAATTTTTATTCTTTGTAATTTACTTGTGAAAATTGTATCATCTTTCTTTAATTTAATTTAAACAGAAAATGATATATATTAATTTATGATCTAGAATCTAACTTAAAAACATTCATTTACCAGAATAAAAGATCAACTAAAAATTCCCCTCATTATACCCTACACCACTATGTGGTCAGGGTATTATCATACTTTTTTTTATTAATAAGGAAACATTTTTTCTTTGATATTTTAAATGTTTAATAAAGCTCCTAGACGAGAACACGAAATTCTCATTGAGTTGTTAACAAATATTTCTGTAAATACTAAAAACGCCGTTCCCTGGCGATTTCCTTAGGCAAAAATAAAATCCGGATAGGGGCATTCCTCAACAGATTTTTTTTCACGGTTTTTTAAATAAGATTTTGGATTTTAGCACATTTATTTTTTTATCCTACACCATTACGGGGAGAGGGTATTACAAGTTTGTGCTGATGTTTGTAATACCAAAAAATAATAGTCGTAGACCCACCTTATAGTATACCGATCGGCTCAGATTTCTTTTTATTTCGATTTAACGATGTCCGTCTGTCCGTTCGTCCGTCTGTCTGTCTGTCCATGCATTCTTGTGCGCACTCTACAGGTCGCAAATATTAACATATTTTGATGAAATTTGGCACACCGACTTATGTCGGCCCAAGGACGACGGCTATTGATTTTGGTTGAAATCGGTCCATGTTTAGACCTAGTGCCCATATTAGGGTCCCCCCAAAATAATATTGTTTATACGCTACAGGTCGCAAATATTAAGATATTTTGTTGAAATTTGATACACAAACCTATGTTGGCCCAAGGACGAAGCCTATTGTTTTTGGTTAACATCGGTCCATGTTTAGACCTTGTGCCCATATAAGGGTACCCCCCAAAATTTTCTTTTTTACACGCTGCAGGTCGCAAATACGAAGGTAATTCAATGAAATTTGGTATACCGACCTATGTCGGCCCAAGAACGGAGCTTATTTATGTTGGTTGAAATCGGTCCATGTTTAGACTTAGTGCCCATATAAGGGTACCCCCCATAATTGTCTTTTTTACACGCTGCAGGTCGCAAATACGAAGATATTTCAATGAAATTTGGTACACAGACCTATGTCAGCCCAAGGACGAAGCCTATAGATTTTGGTTGAAATCGGTCCATGTAATCGGCTCATATAAGGGTCCCCTCAAAATTGGCTTGGTTACACGCTGCAGGTCGCAAATACGAAGATATTTCAATGAAATTTGGTTCGCTGACTTACATGGTCCCAAGGAAAAAGCCTATTGATTCTAGATAGGATCGGTCCATAATTGGACCTATCGCCCATATGGGCTAAATTTTCATTTTCTATTCTTTTATGATTTTATAGAAAATTTTGACACAAGTCCGTTTTAACCCATTCAAATTTCGGATCCAAACATTAGTTGGCTTTAAGTCAGACTGGTGTAGGGTATTGTATAGTCGGCATGCCCGACTTTAACATTTTTACTCGTTATTTCTATGGTTTTGCAAAAATTTTCCGGATGACACTCGTATAAAAAATATTCGGTAAAGTCAAATTTGTATGCTTTTATTTGCTTGATTAAATTTTTATTTTCAAATTTAAAGATTATAAATACAGATATTAAATAAATTAGGAATCTTAAGGTAATTAATATTGGTTATTTTTTAGAATGAACTTTCTGAATACATACAAAAATACGATTGATTTAATTAGATGGACTCAAATTCTTGGAAAGTACTTCCTTAACATATTTTTGATGTAGATTTGGGTGTTTTTTTTTTTTTTTTTGTTTTGTGCGTATTATTCTTCAGTAGGTGTTTTCGGTTTAGAACTATCGGATATAATTTCTTTTAAGTATTCTCTGATTATAGAGTCTACGATTCGTCAAGGTTAGAATTATCTTGTTCTAGACTTGAAATGATGCAGATATTGTTTATGCACAGAAGACAATGTCTAGGACATCCACTCTTTCCACCAGTCTTTACATTTTCTGGTCCAGCCGAGACTAGGTTGTAGGACAAAAATCCTAAAATCAAAAGCAATATTGTGAAACGCATTTTTAATTATATATTTTTTTTGTTTTCTCTCTGAAACACTTTCTGTTTTTAATTGTTAATTACTACTAATAAATTTTTCGCTTATAAACCCTATTTATACCCTTAATTTTTAAAATAATTTTATTCGATTGTTTATGTACAGTATATTGGGTTTATAACTTTTGTGTTTTTTTTTTTGCAAATATTAAATGTTACCTTTCCCTGCCGTTAAGTCCATAACAAAATATTGAGAAACATCCCAGGTAGAAAAATACGATCGTTAGAAAATTTTAAAAGCATTTTAAAAGGTTGTACAAGAGTTTTTATAACATACCGATATACAGGTGTAAAGTTTATTTTTTTATATTTTTTTAATAAAATTAAAGTTTTTTTAATTAAATTTCATTGTTTTTTATAAAATAATTTTTCTTAATTTTTTTTAACCATCTATATTTTGGTTTTACTAACGTTATGCCAACGTTGGCAAGTGAGTTCTAGCAGACGTTATGCCAGTGTTTACATATTAGTCATTGTTATCATTCATTTATTAGTTAAGCTAACGTTGTACTACATGTCTCGGTAGTTTAGTGTGTAGAGCGATTGTCTGGAAATCTGAAGGCCCGGGTTCAAGTCACAGTCCGACCATGTTTTATTGAAAATAATTATAATTAACATTTTTATTCTACATAAACTTTTTTCGGAAAAAAATTTTTTTCAAGTTTTTTGGACCATAAATTTTTTGGTTTTTCCAACATCATGGCAATGTTGGCCGCTTAGTGTCATCCAACCTCTTGCCGACGCTTGTAAATTAGCTACAACTGCTGTTATCATTGATCTAATTTTTTAGCTATTAGATATTACAAGTCTTGTTAGCTTAGTGTGTAGAGATCGCGGCTGACAACCTGGCGGCCTGGGTTCAATTCCCATCAGAACCACGCTTTTTAAAAAAATACTAAAAACAATTTTTTTGAAATATTTTAGCGCCAACCAACGGTTGGCCGCTGTTATTAATCGGATAACAGGACAATACTGTCAAGATTGTTAATCCCACGTTCTGCCAACGCATAACCGACCATCGCCAGTGCTATGCCAATATTGTGCCGATCGTATTTTTCTGCCTGGGTAGTTATAAACTTCGAGTGTTCATATTTTATAATGACTTACTCCAAATGATTTTCACAATTTGCGATTTAGATTTTTATTTTCTTGGAAAGATTTGTTATCGCTGTGGGCTTTTGAAAATAGTTGGGCCCACCAAACCAAATACATTTGTTAGATCCAAAGATCTAGTGGCTTACTCCAAATGATTTTCAGAATTACACAATTTTAGATTTTTTATTAGAATCATATGATGAAATCCTGTCGAGGATTTTTGAACACAGTGGACATTTGGAGATAGTTCGGCCCACCAAATAAATGATATTTTTTGTACCAAGATTACTCCAAATGATTTTCAGAATTTCATAATTATTATTATGGCCCAGCTATCTCCAAATGTCCACAGTGGCCAATTATAATAAAAAATCATCAGCATTTAAATTAAGCCATTATGGAATTTCGAAACTATACTGTGCGTCAAGGGCAACTGAAACGACTATAGATGATTCATCTATATACACAGGCAGTTATTTCGAAATGCCTACCTCACCCAAAGTCCACTTTGGACATGGTGTCCCCTGTTAACGCAGACAAGGTGTCCCCTGTTGACGAGAATGGGCGGTATAACCTGGTTCTCACGGTAATCGGACTATGTGACGTAACGATTCGAATTTTTACGAATTTTCCGTTTTATCAAAGCAAGGATAACCACTTGGGTTGCCAGATAGCCTGGAATGGCCTGGATTGTCCAGTTATTTTGGGTCTTGTCCAGTTACCAGCTAAAATACAATTTGTCCAGTTATAAAATAAATTATTTAATTTTGAAAAATAATTATTTTAGTTTTTCTTAACATCTAGTTAAAAGCACATTTCGGTGAAATTTTTCATATAAAACCCATTAAGTTTGCATAAAGGTAATGATTTTGTTCATTCAGTATATGAAATATTTATTTTATTCCTACATGCTTAATATATTGTTTATAATATTTATGAAAAAGTACAAAATATAAGTTGATACGCCGAATGAAAATGTTTTGCGAAAAAAAATTAATGTTCGATTCATACAGTTTATGAAACAATTCATTTTGTGTATGAATTGTTTTATAATTGTAATTGTATATTCCAACTACACAAAAAGGTTGTGTTTAGATATTAGAAATTCGATATCAATGATGACATGTCAGAAATCGCCAGTGGTAAAAAAAATCAAGCACTGGCATACCACTGGGTAACCGCGGTGTCAAAAATAAATGACTGGTAGAACACGCATTTGGTACGCTTTGCCAGCGTTTGAAAAATGCGTTTTGCCAGTATTTATTTTACAAAAATTTCGGTGGTTTATGAAAAAAAGAATCCCTGGCAAAGAATGGGCTTAGAGTGCTATGGTAAGGTTTGCAACCAGGGATTATCCAGTGATACCTAGTCAAAAATTGCCAGCGGTACAAAAGTCAATTCACTGGTAGAGTAATGATTTTATAAAAATGTTGACGCTTCGTTAAGGTTCCGTAGTCAGAAGGTTCCGAGTTCAAATCCGGTTGTAAGCAAACAATTTTTTTTTTTAATGTTAATATGCATGTAAAATTGTTTTAGAAATATATTCTTATGTAAATATGTATTTAAAACGATGACAAAGCACTCTTATTGGTGATTTTCTAACATTAAAATTGTAAATTGGTGTGTTCTTACCAATTTATAGACCATCGACAGGAGACTTTACAATTTGTTTTTCCAACATTTTCACAACTATATAAAATACCACCCTGAGACTGTAAATCATGGCTATTATATGAGTAATTTTTACAACGCTCTAAAATTGAGAGATATAATGTTCTAATAACGCTTATTTCACGGCTAAAATAGCATTTCAAAGTATTTTTTGCAACGTCTTCAGAACGTTATGAAATACCACCCTCACACCGTAAATCATGGTTATTATTTGGGGCGTTGTCAAAACGCTTTACACCTGTATATCGGTATGTTATGAAAACTCTTGTACCACCTTTTAAAATGCTTTTAAAACTCTCTAACGATCGTATTTTTCTACCTGGGATGTTTCTCAATATTTTGTTATGGACTTAACGGCAGGGGTATGTAACACTTAATATTTGCAAAAAAAAAAACAAAAGTTATAACCCAAATATATTGTAAATACATAAACAATGGAATAAAATTATTTGGAAAATTTAGAGTATAAATAGGGTTTATAAGCGAAAAATATATTAGTACTAATTAACAATTAAAAACAGAAAGTGTTCAGAGAGAAAACAAAAAAAATATATAATTAAAAATGCGTTTCACAATATTGCTTTTGATTTTAGGATTTTTGTCCTACAACCTTGTCTCGGCTGGAGCAGAAAATGTAAAGACTGGTGGAAAGAGTGGATGTCCTAGACATTGTCTTCTGTGCATAAACAATATCTGCATCATTTCAAGTCTAGAACAAGATAATTCTAACCTTGACGAATCGTAGACTCTATAATCAGAGAATACTTAAAAGAAATTATATCCGATAGTTCTAAACCGAAAACACCTACTAAAGAATAATACGCACAAAACAAAAAAAAAAAAAAAAAACACCCAAATCTACATCAAAAATATGTTAAAGAAGTACTTTCCAAGAATTTGAGTCCATCTAATTAAATCAATTGTATTTTTTATGTATTCAGAAAGTTCATTCTAAAAAATAACCAATATGAATTACCTTAAGATTCCTAATTTATTTAATATCTGTATTTATAATCTTTAAATTTGAAAATAAAAATTTAATAAAAACAAATAAAAGCATAAAAATTTGACTTTACCGAATATTTTTTATACCAGTGAACATTTTTGCAAAACCATAGAAATAAAAATAAATGTGCTAAAATCCAAAAACTTATTTAACAAGTCGTAAAAAATGATCTGTTTAAGCATGTCCCTATCCGGATTTCATTTTTGCCTAAGGAAATCGTCAGGGGACGACGCACAGTGCTTTGTCCCCATATAGTGAATCGGCAAAATTAGAGGAGTTATCGCAGAAAAATGAAATTTGGTGTGCTGGTTCAAAATATGTTAATTAAGAAAAATTCGAAGTTTCGGAAAAATCGGTCGAAGGACATGACTACCTCCCATACATCCTTAAATTAAAAAGTTTAATTTTAGCTATAATTGTAAATAGAATAAACCGAAAGTTGGTAACTGTCTGTTAAAATATGTCTTTTAGCTCAGTGGTAAATTTTGTTTCATTCGGTGCAAGGACATGACTACCTTCCATATATAATTGTTCTCAAAAACTAAATTTTAACTACATTAGTGATCAGAATGCACTAAAAACTAATAACTACTTATAAAACTATATTTTTAAGCTCTCTGAGAAATTTCGCTTCATTCTATACAAGGACATTACCATCTCCCATATATCCTTTTTCTCAAAAACTAAACTTTAGCTTCATTTGTGATCAAAATGCAAAGAATTTAATATTCTCTTTAAAATGGGTCATAAATAAATTTGTTTCTAAATTTGCTCAACAAATAAGATAATTTATTTTAATTGTAATTTATGATGTTTTCTTTCAAAATGTATTTTTCAATTTCTTTGAATTCATCATTTTTTTTATGTGTTTTGTAGACCTAAGTGACGATAGTTCCGGATCCGACATTAATAACAAATGAGCCATTAAATCTCTATTTGTATTTTCTCTTGTCGTTTTCTTGTATGGGAAAATCGCACATTCCTTATATTTTTATGACTGGCTTCTAAGGCTTCTTCGGACAAACACCCTAGAATAAAAATAGTTTTAAAAAAATGTGTAAAACGTTTTTTTAATATTTTATTACCTATCGGCAAGTTGAAGTATTCCAGAACATCGCATCCATGCACTAAAACCTTATGAACTGTACTTGGCATGTAATACCAGCCATACTGAATTAAATATGAGTTTCTAGTAATAGTTAGCAGCTCCTTAAACGTTGTAACATTAACCGGGAATCCGCAAGATAAAACTCTTAATATTGTGCCAAAATTATCAATAAGACTTCTATCAATCCCCGTAATTTCAGCAGAAATTTCACTATTTTCAAAAAATCGTCGAGCCGTGTTTCCATCGTTAGTAGTTCCAAATCCCGTTTTTACTTGGTCTATTATTAATCCCGTCCGTGTTTTGAATTCATTTTGAATTCTTTTTTTGTTTTGTGAAAAAATTGAGGTATTTTCCTTATTGACTCGCCAAACTTTCAAAGGAAGACGGTAAGCAATGTGCAATATGCATTCAAAAAAGCGTATCCAGCAGTGGAGTGTAGAAAGTCCATATTTATAATTATTAATACAAGGGTCCTCAATTATTTTTATATTGTTCATATCTGTAGGACTTGCATTACAAATAAAGCACCTACTTGCTGAGTTTGTGTCACTCAAAACATTTGCAACTGCACCATCTATCATTGTGCAGTGCATATCGTAAGACACATTCTAAATTTTTAAATTTTTCAATAAAATCGTTGTGCACTTCCTTAACTAAAACTGGATTCTCTTTTGTTAATACAAATTAGAGAGGTCTACAATACATTGTGGAATATGGCGTTTTATTTACCCATAATACTTCCTTTGAGTCTAAATTTACCAATCTGAAAAAAATAGAAATTTTATTATAAAAGGTTAATTGTGGAATGCATGAATAAATGTACATGTGTATATAATAATTTACATACCTCAGAGGGACAAAGGCTATAAAAAAAATGAACTCGTCGGAACTATTTTTGTTTTCAAATTTTTGCTTATATCGCCTATGGCCAGAGCTGCCATCCATGCCCCACTTGCAAATTAGGGACAGCTTTGTAAATTTTTGTTCCGTATTACAAATTTTAATCACACTTTCCGCTGTTTTACACATTGTACATTTTAATTCAACCTCTGCTGAAATTTCAGTCGTTGCAATAGGGGGTAAGAATTTTAATTTTTCATTTCTTAACGCATACAAATCCATATATAGCGCCAATGACTTTTCAATAGAAATGCATTTTACATCTGTTTTAGTGCTGTCTAAATTATAATTATACCTCTTTCTTAGTTTGGCTGCTGCATATTGGAGTTCTTCAAATGAATAATTTTCAATCAATTCTGAAATCTTTCTATCTTTTGATCTAACAGAACTTTGACTGAATACTTTTTTTTTCTACCAGCTTTATTTATTTCTTCTTTTGTAGTATGTAACACAGTTGTTTCCATTTCTGATGCTATTGAAGATTCCACTGTTTCTAGTTGTTCTATATCAGATACAATAGATATTTCATGTTGGCAAGTTTTGCTTGTGCTTGGTTCCTAAATATTTTAGTTTTAAGGTTAAACTTTTTTACTTAGATTAAAAAGAATATCAATACACAACTTACATTGTCTGGCTCGAAAAATTTCCAATTCAACCACTTAGAATACTTTTTTATCGAAGAATTGCCTATTGGATTTACTCTCGGTCCAATATTTTTTTATTTTATTGTCAAACAATCTAATTTTTTTTAACAACACTTGTTTTTCAACACTTGAATCCCCAATTTTGCCTTTTATAAATTTATATAGTTCTGGGATTTTATTTTTTGAAGACACAGATAACCAAAAATCAACTAAATCGGAATTTATAATAAAATTTGTCATTATCGAAAAATATTGTTTCACAACTTTTAAATAAATTTAACAGAATAGTTTTATTTTGCATAAATATAGAGATGAACCAGTGAGATTATTAACCTCATGAGGGTTCACTATTTGATTGTAATGACTACTGCAGCACAAGGTTATTTCAATATTGACTAGTTATTAATTTAATGTTTTAGTGATAATTCCACAATTAATTCAAATATTATTGATAAAAAATGGTGAAAAGTTCAAAACAATCATAAAATATTAAAAAAATGATCACGTTAAACTGAAATAAACACGCTCTCATCTCTTGTTAAAATATAAAAAATAACGGAAAATAGCAAAATGTAAATAACAAGTCATATCGTCAGCTTATTATTAGTTTGAACATTTTTGAAAAAAATTATTTAGGTATGGATTATATATAATATCCTCTTTTTGATTTCGAATATAAAATTGCACAACTTGCAAAAATTGAATTGAACTTTGTAGGGCTCTGGAGCTCTTTACTTGTAAAAAATTATATAATCATATTTTTGGTCTTTGTAAATTAAAAAAATATAGATGTTTTAAAAAAATACAAAATTTAAAATTTCCGGGAAAAAATCTAAACTTTTTTTTATTAATGGTTAGATTTGTTAACAAAGTATCTAAATGGAAAATAAAAAATCGCCTACTTTTCATTTATATATTTTTTTAATTTTGTCAAACTTTGTAAAATTTAAGGTTTTCCGCCAAAAAAAAATTTTATTCTTTCAATTTTTTGGTAAGTTTTTCTCACTGTTAACCCTCTAACCGGCAAGCCCGCCTCCAGGCGGGGTATATTAAATTGACCAGAAAAGCGCCAAAGGGGTATTTTATAATAAGAAATTATGCTTTTTCAACAGAAAACAAAATTTATAAAATTTTTTGTGAAGAATTTTTTCGTATACAATGCACGGTTTGGAAGCGAGAAAGTGTCAAAGATAAAATTTCGTAAAATTTCAAAAATTAAATATTTTAAAACAACCAAAAGTTTCAAAAATCTTAAAAACATATTTAAATTGACTAAAACAATTGATAGTGACCATGAAGTAAGATTGGAGCTTAATCTATTCAAAAAGTTCCTTACTTTGGTCCAAGGACGCACAGGATTCCATAAGGATACCTTTAAAGGACATCGCCTTAACTTCAAAACGAATGGACGGATTTTTCTGAAATTTGATAAAAAGAATATATTTGGTATAGGTAGCAAAGCTTATAAGTTTGAATAATATAAAGTTTTGGTGCGTTTTCGCTCAATTTCGCATTTTTCGAAAAACGAAATTCGCTACAACCTCTTAAGTAACAGCACAAAAAATGTAATTTTTTTATTGCAATTACATCTTGTTAAGAGAAATAATTTGTGCCTAAACCTTGTAATTTTTATGCGCTAGTTTTCGAGATTCACCCTTAAACTATTTTGGTCCATATCGCCTAAAGTAGGCAACGAAAAAAAATTTTTTAGAAGAACTTATTGTTTATTTTTCGTGAGGAATACATGGTATAAATTTCATTGCAAAAAAGCTTAGGCCGGTTAGAGGGTTAAATAAAAATTATACACTACATCAAAAATTGATTCATTTTTTATAGTAATAAAAAAAAAAAGTTGTATAAATTAATTTTTTTTAATTTTGGCAGTACCATGAACTTAGGTCTTTGTAACTTTTTCTGAAACTTAGGAAATATGTCTTTAAAATTCATATCATTTTTACATTTCCGGCAGAAAAATCTAGAACTTCTTTACAAATTCTAATAAAGCCCTTTAAAATGTACTAAAATCACAAATAAAAAATTACCTATTCTTAAAAAAATATATATTTCACTCTATTAAACTTTTGCATTTTGGGAATTCCAAATAAAAAATCCCAAAAGTTTTCGATGGCACAAACAACTTTTCCATAAAAAATATTTACCATAAATTATTTTTCTTTTTTTACACCTATAGTAATAAACACAACTATTAAGTTTCAAAGCAATACACTAAAAAATGAAATTTTGACAATTTTTTTGATAACACAGTAAAAGTCATTTTTCCGTTCAACTGTTTTACCTCAAAAGTTTTCTGAATTTAGCGCCCTCTACTGTTAACAAAAAAACGATATGAGAAATTCTACTTACAAATCTTTTTAAGGTACTTTGTTAGCTTTACAAATATGTGTATTACTTAAATATTCTAACTGCTTTATTTTATTTTAATTTTGCCTATGGGACAAAGCACTTTGCGACGCTTTTAGAATTTTCAGAAATATTTATTAACAACTCAATGAGATTTTCGTGTTCTCGTCTAGGAGCGTTATTAAACATTTAAAATATCAAAGAAAAAACAACAACAAAAACCGCATATACAGTTGCGAGCATAAAAAATCATCTAAGTATGCTTTGATTTCTTCTAATGGTTTTTTATTTGCGCTTATCTTTTGTTAATATATTCGTTGATGTGTATTTTCATAATTTAAGTCGTTTGATTTGCATTTATTTATGTGAATTAGTTTATACAAACTTTTTTTGAAACTAGTGCCTATTTTGTGGGAGCAAAAAAAATTAAAGAATTAAGCATTTTTTAGTTCCCGCATTCCCGGGAATTTAGACGGGGAATCTCGGGATTTCAAAAAATGCTATTTAAAGCAATAAAGTTAATTATCTCAAATTTTCATATGTAATATTGTCCACCTTTTGAAAATAGTAAACATTTTACACAAGTCTTTTTCGTTTACTTACTAAAATTTGCTACTTTTACCACAACTAGAAAAATTCAAAAGTAAATAAAACTTTCCAATTGTGGTAAAAGTAGTAAGATTTTTGAGTAAACGAACACAGATTAATTTGTGTATTTGGTCGAACTCTTGGCTCTTGGCTCTTAAAACAGGCACTAAAAGGAAATTAAAAAATATATTTTTTCAATTTAGAAAATTGTTTTTTATATTAACTTTTTTATTTTTATATTTTGACGGACAAGTTTTTTAGTCTAAATATTATTTTTTTTTTAATATATAATTAGACATACACTCACAATGTATTTTCCATAAATGATTGAGTTTTATTTGAAAAGTAATAGGTAAAGTTTGTTTTCAATTGAAGAATCAATTAAAATACATTGAAACATATTGTTTAACTTTTTTTTTTATCAATCAATAAAAAACAAATTACAAAAAAAATATGTATCGTTTGTAGGAGTTGTTATTTTCAGTAAAATTTTCTATTTTTAAATTTCTATTTTTATAAAAAATTATTTAAATAATTTCGTTGTTTTCTATTTTAAAACAAAAAATTAAAATATTTTCGGTTTTCTTTTTTGTTAAAATAGTTTGTTTATATACAAAATTATTTCAATTCAAATTACAAGAAATTCTTTACTCAACAAAGCCAATAAAAGTATGAACGTATGGGTTGTGTATGGTGTAGAGTTTTCAAAATACAAACAAAAAAAAAAAAAACCTTCAAATTTGAAAAAACAAACCACAAAGCCGTTTTTTAGGTTTTGTCAGTTAAAAATTGATGATTGTTTTAATAGACTTTTCAATTATTTTTATTCTTTTTACGGATTGTTTAAACAATGTTTGAAAATAAATAGTAAAATGGTTTAAATATAATAAAATATCAGTAGTCCTTTTTTTAATTGTATTTTCAATTAATTTAATATGTATTTTATGTTGTTTTTAACGATAAAATATTGTGAGTGTATAATTTCTAATATAAAATTAATTCTTTCCCACTACGAAAATTCAAAGGAATTCTTAGAAAAACCACTAACGGCCTCAGCTTTTTCACGAACCTAAACATTTGAGGTTTTGATGATATTTTCTTTATAAAAATTTTTGAATTATTATAAAATATTTGCTGATCAAAAAGTGCGGAATTTTGCATTCCCTACTTATGTTACATAATTGGGAATTGTAAACATTTTTCCTTATTAATGAAACAAAAGTATTTCTTATTATTTTTTTAACTTCTAAAGATCTTTTGTGAAGGACTTATAAATATACCATATATGTCAGGTATGGGCACATAAATGGCTTGATGGGCCGAATTTGGGATTTCACAAACTTACGGAGGGCTGCACCAATTAATATTATATTACTCGACAAAAATAAATTTTTTGTACAGCCTTCTGCTAAAATTTTTTTTGAGTATTTTGGTTTCCTAAGTCAAAATAGCCTTCGACTTGTGGGTCTTTGTTTTTTATCCCCTCACCCAGGAAAATACTTTATGAGTCAAAATTGCGGAGAAGTACATCAAAGTCTTTTATATTTTTATGATTTTTTATATTTTTTATCCAAATGCATTTAAAAATCTAGTCACAGAAATAAATGTTTTTAAAATATTTTGGCCCTCCTTAATACGAATGTGAAGTCAAAAATCATTGTCGAATTAATCTTCGAAAATATACCCAGTCAGAAATCGCCAGTGGTACAAAAAACCAAGCACTGGCATACCACTTGGTAACCACGGTATTAAAAATAAATGACTGGCAGAACACTCATTTGGGACGCTTTGCCAGCGTTTGCAAAAAGCGTTTTACCAGTATTTGTTTTACAAAAATTTCGGTGGTTTATAAAAAAACCACTGGCAAAGAATTGGCTTAGAGTGATATGCCAAGGTTTGCAATCAGTGGTTATCCAGTGCTACCTAGCAAATGCTACCAGGCGTACAAAAATCAATTCACTGGTAGACCAATGATTTTATAAAAATGCTGACGCTTCGTTAAAAAATGTTTGTAGTCAGAAGGTTCCGAGTTCAAATCCGGTTGCAAGCAAAAAAATTTTTTTTGGATTTTTATTAATTAAAAATTTTTTGTTTTATAAAACCAATTTTTTTTGTTTGCGGGAAAGCTCCTTCAGGACCCACTTTTTTTTTGCACTGGCATACTAGTTACAAAAAATTGTTTGCCAGTACTAGCATAGCCAGTAGTTGTCCAGCTATTATCACTCATTTATGTGTTTAGCCGGGAAATGGGACTTTCTACAAAGGTGCACTTAGTGCGGAAAGTTTTCTGACTGTCACTCACTTGGGAGTGACCAGAAACGATTCCTCTGTTTGAATGTCCAAGCAGCTCACTACTTCCGGTCTTAGACCAAGTATTTCCCGGGCAATGGCTTTTCAGATACCTCTGATAGCTAGCTAGTGTGAGAAGGCGCTCGGTCATGTAGCCTGAATGGTTAAAGTACATCTTAACGTCTCAGGTAAGTAGGTAAATGGACACGAATATTTACTGAAGCATGACCGCATCGTGGATGTGGTAATTAATCCCGAATCCACTGTCTGCCTGGAGGCGTTGCTGGCAGCCCCAGCTCCAGGATCGGATGCTTTAGCCCAATCAGCTACTCATCTTAAATTTTTAAGATTACAGAAACCACAGTGGCCCTATGTTCCGTATAGGAACTACGGGAACTTATATATATATATATATATATATGTGTTTAGCCATCAAATATTATATGTCTCGTTAGCTCAGTGGGTAGAACAATCGTCTGCCAATCTGACGGCCTGGGTTCAAATACCGGCAGGACCAAAAAAATACATATGAACTTTTTTTAAATTTTATTTTGGAAAATATATTTCCAGACCACCTATTTATTGGTTTTGCCAGCGTTTTGACAACGTTTAAAAATTTTGTTCCTCCAGTGCTTTTCCGGCGCTTTTTGAACAACCGGTCCTTTTGTCTAATGATGTTATCATTTTTGGAATGGGAAAGCACTTTTTGCCAGTACGTGTACCACCTGTTAAAGTGCTTTGCCACCGCTTTCCCGTTTGTATTTTTCTGATTGGGTAGGTTTCCTTATTTCGAAAAATTTGATTTAAGGTTTTTAAATTTACTTAATGGATTTTGATCCTTTGACTGATAACCCAGCCAGAAAATTTAGATACTTTTATGAGGGTTCTTATTCATTAATTCAAAAATTAGTCAAATAAAGCACATATTTTTTAAATTTTAGACCCATTTCTCAAAAACTACGCATTTTTTGGATGAAGATATTAGTCTTAGTAAAATGAGTCATAAATGGCACAAACATTTGAGGCAAATTTTTAATTTTGTGAAAAATTAAAAATTACCGAAAAAAAGATTAATTTTTTAGACCAAAACTTTTTTAAAATAATTCTTTGTCTTATTTTTGAATAAAAAAAGGCTCTTTGGGTACACCACTTTTATACAAGTAAAAGTTTAATAATATGTATATTTTGAGCACTTTTCTAATTCATTTTTGGGCTCGTTTGCTCGTTGGAAACTCTAGAAAAATGAATTATGATAACTTTATTCAAAAGTTTAATATCATATTAGAAAATACGATATTAAACTTAGGTATAAGGCGGAATTGTTTGCTTTAAAAGCGAGATAAAAATTCAAGGCGGCACAAGCCTTTAAAAATCGGCATTCCCGTCTAAAGTGGACTGTTTGGTCAGGTTAAGTACGCTAATAGAAAAAAACCTGTAAAAAGTTTTGATAAAGCTGCTAAATATTTGTTAAAAATTAAAAAAAATAAGCAGATTTTCTTTGCTAAATATTAGTGGGATAAGAACCCGTGTAAAAAAGTTTGGATCTGATCAGATCTTTTTGGATCTAAATAGATATGATTGAATCTAATTAGATCCTGTACCAGTTCTCATCAAATATGATCAGATATGGCATATGTGATAATACCTTATGGCAAGATCTGATCGGATCTGACAGATTTGGATCTGTTCAAATCTTAAGTGATCTGGACAGATCTAATTAGATCTCAAATTTTCCCCAATTTTGAGATCTAATTAGATCTGGTAAGATCTACTTAGATATGGCCAGATATGCCTAGATCTGGTAATATCTACTGAGATCTGGCCAGATCTGATTACACGGGAATAGCTAAAATAAAGCTGTTAGATATACGGAATTTTAGTTGTACCAACTTGAGCCAAATTTAATTATTGAAACAAAGAACCAGCAACAAATTTTCCTAAATAAACCTGTAATTATTGCTATTTTCCCAGGTTTATTTTTATGAGTGTATGAATAAAATTTTAATGTGTCTAAGTGTTTTACCAAATTTAAGTACTTGAAGGATAATTCTGAAAAGTAGATTTTAGAAATCCTTACGAGGTCCGTAGTACTGCCTTGAACATTTTCTAAAATGAAAGGTGTTTTAACTCAAAATCATAAAAAAACGAGTAAAAAGGTTAAAGTCGGGCATGCCGACTATACAATACCCTACACCAGTATGGTGTATTGTTTGGATCCGAAATTCGAATGGGTTAAAATGGGGCTTGTGTCAAAATTTTCTATAATGTGAGTCAGCGCACCAAATTTCATTAAAATATCTTAATATTTGCGACCTGCAGTTTGTAACCAAGCCAATTTTGGGGGGACCCTTATATGGGCACTAGTTCTAAACATGGACCGATGTTCAACAAAATCAACAGGCTTCGTCCTTGGGCCAACATAGGTCTATGTACCAAATTTCATCAAAATATCTTAATATTTGCGACCTGCAGCGTATAAAAAATATAATTTTGGTAGGACCCTTATATGGGCACTAGGTCTAAACATGGACCGATGTTCATCAAAATTAATAGGCTTCGTCCTTGGGCCAACATAGGTCTATGTACCAAATTTCATCAAAATATCTTAATATTTGCGACCTGCAGCGTATAAACAGTATAATTTTGGTAGGACCCTTATATGGGCACTAGGTCTAAACATGGAACGATGTTCACCAAAATCAATAGGCTGCGTTACTGGGCCAATATAGGTCTGTGTACCAAATTTCATCAAAATACCTTAATATTTACGACCTGCAGCGTATAAACAGTATAATTTTGGTAGGACCCTTATATGGGCACTAGGTCTAAAATGGACCGATGTTCACCAAAATCAACAGGCTGCGTTATTGGGCCAATATAGGTCTGTGTACCAAAGTTCATCAAAATATTTTAATATTTGCGACCTGCAGCGTATAAACAATATAATTTTGGTAGGACCCTTATATGGGCACTAGGTCTAAACATGAACCGATGTTCACCAAAATCAATAGGCTGCATTATTGGGCCAACATAGGTCTATGTACCAAATTTCATCAAAATATCTTAATATTTACGACCTGCAGCGTATAAACAGTATAATTTTGGTAGGACCCTTATATGGGTACTAGGTCTAAACATGGACCGATGTTCACCAAAATCAATAGGCTGCGTTATTGGGCTAACATAGGTCTGTGTACCAAATTTCGTCAAAATATCTTAATATGTGCGACCTGTAGAGTGCGCACAAGATTGCATGGACAGACAGACAGACGGACGGACAGACGGACATCGTTAAATCGAAATAAAAAAAATTCTGAACCGATCGGTATACTATAAGGTGGGTCTACGACCAATATTTTTTGGTGTTACAAACATCAGCACAAACTTATAATGCCCTGACCACATAGTGGTGTAGGGTATAAATATTACTATATAAATTCCATGGATGGTAACCGAAACGAATGCGTTTATCGTTAGGGTAAAGATTTTTTATAATTATTTCGGTAAGGGTATTTTAAGGGTAACGCTATTTCATTTATTTCGGTATCGATATTTTAAGGATAACGGTATTTGAGTTATTGCGGTAACAGTATTTTAAAGATAACGATATTTCGGTTATTTTGGTAACGGTATTTTAAGGTTAACGGTATTTCAGTTATATAGGTAACAGTTTTTTAAGGGTAACGGTAGTCAGTAATTTCGATGCATCCCGCAATTTTTTTTTACAAAAACAAATGAGATTAAAAACGGAACCGATTTATCAACTTAATGTTCAAAATGTACTCAATAAGCACGTGAAATTACCAAAAGCAGAAAACTAAAAATAACGGTAACGGTATTTTAGGGATTGCGGTATTTCATTTGTTTCGGTAACGGTACTTTAGGGGTATTGATATTTTATTTATTTCGGTATTGGTATTTTAAGGATAACGGTATTTCAGTTATTTCGGTAACGGTATTTTAGGAGTAACGGTAGTCAGTTGAAAGGGTTTTGAATCGATAACGGTATTTTAGCGGTATTGCCTGCCAACCCTGATAAATTCATTTGTATGGGGAATCTGGGGATTTCACATGAGATTTTCATTGAAGTCTAAATTTTAGTAGAAATATCGGGATTTGGATTATTCCGCTCGCATGTTTTTATAAAGCGAGCGGAATAATTCCGCCAGAGGAATGTGTGTAACAAAAATAAAATACATTCCTCTGGAAGAATATTTCCTTTCGCTTTAGAAAAACAGGGTTTTTCTCTGTTTCTAGCGTTTTTTTTTCTTGTTTGTAACGATTTTTAATAATTTTGAGCGATTTTCCGTTCGAACAAACTTTGTTTAGAAATTATATTTTTTACTCTCTCTAATATTTGTTGTTTCATTTCATCAATCCTATATCAATTCAATACAAAATTAAGAAAGTGTCATACGAGTTTAAATAAGTCTATTCTTGGTTTCTTCCAAGACCAATACCAGATCGTTATAGATGGAGTGCCGTTTTTTTGTTCTTCTTTTCATTTGTTTTTATTGTTTTGTTTTATTTTTCACCTTTCATTTTTTATGCTTTTTGATTAATTATTTTTAAATTGTCATTATCTATTTTTTTTTTACATTACAAAAAGTACGATTTTTTAATGAAATTTTTAAAATTCAAAATCTGAAATTAATAAAATTCAAAAGCTACCGTTTGAAATTCAAGAACTATCAAATAAAATTTAAAGGTAAAAACTACCAAATAAAGCCAAAACAAAAAATTCCAATTGAAATTAAAAAAGAAAAAAATCGAAGTAAAAAAGCACAAAAAATACCAAATTAAATTCAGTTTACATTTATTTAATTTCAGTTGATATTTTTTTATTTCATTTTGTATGTTTTGAATTTAAATTTATATTATTTAATTTATTTGGTATTTTTGAATTGCAATTGATATTTTTCAATTTCATTTGGTTTTTTGCTTTTTAATTTATATATACATATATTTTTTTAATTTGAATTGGTATTTTTTTAATAGCAATTGGTGTTTTTGATTTCGAATTGATATTTTTTGTATAATAAACGGTATTGGTATTTTTTTTTATTTCATTTAGAATTTTGTGAATAACAATTTGTAATTTTTTAATTTCATTTGTGTTTTTTTATTCCGGATTTTTTTTTGTTTTAATTTCAAAATGCATGTTTTGAATTTTAAATAATATTTTTTTTAATTTCAAATTTTAATTTCCTTTATTTAATTCTTAAGTATTAGGAATTTACTTCTCCGCAAAATGAAGAAAATTCTTTAAAAAATTAAATTAATTAATAACAAATTAATAGCAAAAATTTCATCTCTGCAATGAGGCAATACTAATTTGTTTACTATTTTGATTTCCTATATTTTGTAGTCAGATTTTTTCTTATATTTTACTATGACTATAATTATTCACTGAATTATAAAATGAATTCATTTATAAATATTTCTTCCAACTTCTAGCTGTATTTATTTAACTAATATGTGCAGTTGTTTTCAACGAACACACTGTGTTTTTTTTATTAAGAGGTTCAAAACTCACTACTGCACATTTCTCACATATATTTGTGTCTAAACTATGTTGCTCAACAAACATTTTTTCCTAGCAGGACTGTGCTTTTAATTCTATTGAACTAATTTTTCTTTTGCTTGTTAGTACTACTAGCACAGTAGTAATAACATTTGTTTTTGTAGGAACATCGTGTATGTAGTCTTGAACATCGTGTATGTATAAAAAATACATCACAACAGTACACGATCTACTTAATATAATTACAGCGACTGGGTGTGCAGAGAACACCTGCGCACATTAGAGGTAACGTCACTACGTCAAAGTTATTCATATAAACAAAAGCTATTTTTAAGAATAAAATATCGAACAAAAAGTAAGGGTAACTTCTGGTACAAAGAGAAACAAATTATTCTCTCATCAAAGCTCTCATTTACCCAATTTCCAACAATAGAAACCCTTTTTGGTAAGATTTGGTTCCCGCGGGTACCCCTGGTAACGCACGTGGAACCAACCTATCATATGTATTGATACAAATGTCAAACACCTACTTTGTTTTACAAAACGAGTAAAAGAGTTAAAGTCGGGCATGCCGACTATACAATACCCTACACCAGACTGGTTAAAAGTCAACTAATGTTTGAATCCGAAATTCGAATTGTTTAAAATGGGACTTGTCTCAAATTTTCTATAAAATGATAAAAGAAGAGAAAATCGTAAATATAACCCATATAGGCGATAAGTCCAAATATGGACCGATCCTATCTAGAATCTATAAGCTTTGTCCTTGGGACCATGTGAGTCAGCGAACCAAATTTCATTGAAATATCTTCGTATTTGCGTACCTGCAGCGTGTAAAAAGACAATTTTGGGGGGGGGGGGGGCTTACATGGGCACTAGGTCTAAACATGGACCGATTTTAACCAAAATCAATTGGCGTCGTACATGGCCCGACATAAGTCGGTGTTCATCAAAATATCTTAATATTTTCGACCTGTAGAGTGCGCACAAGAATGCATGGACAGACGGACGGATTATTGTTAAATCGAAATAAAAAGTGATTCTAAACCGATTGGTATACTATAAGGTGGGTATAGGTCCAATATTTTTTGGTGTTACAAACATCAGCACGAACTTATTATATCCTCTCCACGTAGTGGTGTAGGGTATAATTATTAACGTAGGGCCATATATAATCATATCTCAAGTTATATTGTTAATCTTGCACCTTATATGGAATTATATATAGTTATATCTTATTTCATTTAATATAATATATAATCATATATAAAAATATCATACATCATGCAACCCACACATTTTTATAAGAGGGCATATATTATTATATCTCAAAATATATGGCTTATAGGCCACCATATGTGATCATATATTGTGTTATATGTCATCATTTATAATAATATGTGACAATAGATCTGTCATATCTCATTATGTATAGCATATATGGGTGATATCTAATCTTATAAAAGACAATATATAAAAATATATGGTTATATAAGGTACCACATAAGAAACATATAATTACTATTCATGACAACATATATACTCATATATTATAAAATAAAACAAGATATGACTATATATGACTATATAGAAATTTTTTTGATTAGGTAATGAAGCTTTCTTCACAAAGTGAATGAAAAATTTCTTTAATTTGTTGAAAAATATTCATATGATTAATGAATCTACTTTTATTGAAACTTTTTTATTGAGTGCATAAAACTTTTAGCAAATAAAATGAAATTTTTTACAACATTTTATGAAAAAATTCACTAATTCAATTAAAAATTTCAATGGAAAATTTCAGAGAAATTTTATTGGTTTTAAGCAAAAAGTCATTAACAACATACAGATAATTCTCTTAATGTAGAGCCGAATATTTTTGAAAAATATATTTTATATATTTTCAAATACATGCCAAGTTAAATATATATAAAAAAAAAAATTGAGCATAAATTGTATTATTTGCAGAAAAGTGAAAGTTGTATGTTAGCAAAAAAATTAAATTAAAATTTTCGGGCAATGATTTATTACGATATTCGATGTGAATTATCTAGACAAAAATGCATATTCAAATTAAATTCAACTTTTGTTGATAAAGCTCCATCCTTTGCAATTGTGAAACGCTGGTATAACGAATTTAATCGCGTCCTTCGCTCCATGGGGAAATTCGGGAGGTCCTATCTACAGCTATAGACCCATCTTCAGTATCCATGCCTTTATTGGTTAATAATTGATAATGATCTACTTATATAGACTGTGGAACAAATAAACAAATGTAAACACAACATTATTACGACTAATATTAACGAAATTTTAACAATGCTATTTTTATCCACTGTTATTAATGTTATTACTGTTTTTGCTTTGAACTTTAATTCTTAAAGTATCGCAGCTGGTTTTATTCAACTCTGATCGTCAGCTTATGAATAAAAAAAATGCTCTTCCACTATTCAAACCTGCGATCATCTCTGTTTGGAAATAAAATGTGGGCGCTGTGGTGAAATGGTTAGCGCATTGGAAAATAATAATATGTATGAGTTTTTGCTATCCCTCATACATATCGCATGTTCCTCCTTCGGTGTTCCCATAGCACTTGACCCCACCGAAGTAAAATAATATAACAGGGCTATGAACTTAACAGTTTCAACAAAGTTCGACAACTCTTTATCAGATGGCGCGCAACAACTGTTCTAAGAACCCCTTCATCTTTCACCACCTTTCACTTCTACTCCCCTTTCCAAAGGAAGCAAAGCGATAATTAATAGGTAGAATTTCCTGAGTGTTACTTCTCTTAAAAAAAAACTGTATTCAAACAATTCTTACACTCGTAGAAATAAATCTGTAAAAATAGCAGAAAACGCAACTACAAAAAACTGTTAAATTAGCAGACTTTTTTTTTTGCTAAATATTAGTAAAATAAGAACTGCAAAAATAAAACTGTTAAATTAATTAACATTTAAGTTAACGTTTAGTTAATTAACTGAAAATGACAAATTGTAATGTGAAATCTGCAGAAAATTTTGCTAAATTTTTGTTATTTTTAAGCTAAATTTAGTTGAATGCAAATAGCAGTGTATCCCGTTAAATAAGCAGAAATATTTGTTAAAAAATTGTAATCGAAACAAAACTTCGAAAATTTTGAATTTCTTTGTGATTTTTTATGCTACTAATTACTTAGCAGCTTAAATTGTTATTTTCTATGAACCAAAATTTAACTCAAATATAACTAAAATTCTGTATATTTAACACTTTTATTTTTGCTGTTGCTATCTTCCTAATATATAGCAAAAATAATCTGCTAATTTAGCAGTTTAGTAGTAGTTTTAACATAATTTTTTACGTAATTTTTTCTATTAGTGTAGGATTTCTTTTAGAGCAATAATGCTTTAGAAGCAATAATTAGGTTTTTGTTTATTGGATATTCTTCAGAATTTCTCTAAACTAATGGATAATTTCGAAGCATTGAAAGAATTGGTTTGTAAGCACGACTTTAGCTTTTTTTCTTTCTGCTGAGATATTTTTAAGCTTGTTCGTTTCCTTACTACAAGTTACTACTTTTCCTACAGCTGGAAAAATTCAATACAAAAAGTAAACAAAACTTTCCAATTGTAGTAAAAGTAGTACTTAAGAAATTGGAGTAAACGAACGCACTGTTTATTAAGTTTTATCATCTATGCCGTTCCTATTTGAAAACCTTTATAAAAGTATCCCACCAAAACCTTATATTACCAAGTAAAGGGAAATGTAATAAGAAACCAAAAATTGTAACTACTTACACTTTGGTCGCATAACACATTATTTTAACATGGGTGTGTCATTGGGAGTAAATGGTTGCCTAAATCGTACCGGTATAGGCTAAAATAAGTGATTACGAAATAAGTACCGAAATAAATTGTTACTTGTAATATTAAATTCACTAGTTAGCTAAAATAAATACATACTTGTATGGAGTGAAATAAGTCGTTACACATTAGTACAAATTTAATTGGTTACAAATAGGTAATAAAATAAGACGTTACCAGTAATGACTTTGTTTAAAAGTACACCGATCCGAGCACTGTAATTAGATTCTAAATTTTTATTAAATCGTACACTCAACCAAAAAAGTCTGTAATGGCTACTGAAAATTTTGCTATTACGGGAAATTTAACTGTTTTGAACCCAGCGGTATTTTTTGCTAATTTTAGCAACACATGTCTGCTGATCTGTAGTACAATAAAATTAGAAGAAAAAATTAGTAGCCGCTACTAAATTTTAGTAAAACTTATTATTTATGTAAACTGCAATTCAAAATCGATTTGCTAAAATCAGTTAAAAAATTTACTAAATACTATAATTTTAGTACAATGAAATTAGTATAAATAATTAGTTGCAGCTACTAAATTTCAGTAAATTGCTGTAAACTGTAATTTAAAATCAATCTGCTGAAATTCGCAAAAAATTGTACTAAAAAATAAAAAAACTGTAAAATCTTTCAATTGTAAAAAGTGTATAATTACTTCATCGTCCATGAAATTTGGAAAATTGCAAACGGTTCTCCAGTTATTGCCGGTTTATGCATTGGAGATGCAATAAAATTTTCTGGATGTTATTTCCAAACTAAGAATATATCAATAGTAACATATATAAACTAAAAAAGAATTGTAAAAAATCAAAAAAAAATATTTTTAAATTAGTATATTTTTCTGCTAAATTTAGCACTTGGTTTTGAAAAATTAGTAAAATGTTTTGTTGAAATCAGCAGCGAAAATTAGTAAAAAAAATCCGTAATTTGTAATTAGAGAATAGCAAAAATGATTACTAAAAATAAAAATTGTACTAAAAATCAGTATAAAAATAGTATAGTGCGATTGGAAACTGTTTACAAATTTTTTTACAAACTTTTTTATCTGAGTGTACTTTCGCATAATAAGTAGTTATAATATAATACGAATAACTTATTATTTTTACCCTTATTAATAAGTTCCCTACCGGAAATTTTAACAAACTGTCACCGAACTGGCCCTTTTATATGAAATAGACTGGTCACTTTTACATGGCGTTGTCATAGGAGGGGGAAATTGACCCCTTGTGACATGTCACAAGACAAATCCTAGGACAGGTTACTAAACTCTCATAAAAAACAAAGTTCAGGGACCTCTCCTGGGATTTGTCTTGTGACATGTCACAAGGGGTCAATTTCCCCTTCCTTTGTTAACGCCTATTTCATATAAAGGGGCCAGTTCGGTGACAGTTTGTTAAAATTTCCCGTAGGGTTATTATTAAACACAATATCGGTAATAAATTATTTAAAGGCTCCAAATAAGTACTGATATATTTCCATATCGGTAACGCATTATTTCATACCTCCCACATAAGTATTGATGTATCACAATATTAGGTTTACTTTAGGTTTCTAAGTAAAACCAAGGGTAAAGGGGTACCCATTGCCAGGCAATGCGTAAAAAAGGTCAAACCCATTACCAAGGTTTTGCTGGGATTGTTTATACCTACTCCAGCTTATGATTATAAAAATAAAATTATTATTCCATTCATCTTTTAACAAACATAAAATTTTTGCAGTTGACCTGGTTTGACCCTTAATTTTGGTAATGGCGTCAAAACAATAACACATTTTTTATCACTTGAGTAAACAAATGATTGTAGACAAAATTTAAATAACATATACACTCAAAAAAATAAGTTTGTATATCTTGTATATCAAGTGTACTAGTTTTCAGAAATTTTTTTGCTGAAATTCCATTTTCAGCAAAAGTTTTAGTTATATTTTTTTAGCACTAACCTAATTTTGAACTAATGTTTTACTAATTTATTTTGCTACAAAATTTGTGCTGATAACCGCATTTATAGCGTGGATGACAACCAGATAGACAAGATGTAGATGTCGTAGCTTGTCTGGATATAGTACAGACAATGAAAATGATAATTAAAAAAAACCTCTACACAATTTGTATATTTAGATTTTCAGCAAATACATTAACTAAAATAAAATTTCTCTACAAGGTTTTGAGTTTTTTTCAGTCTACTAATATTCAGCAAAAACTTTAGTGATTTTAGCAAGGATTTTTTTCCATTTGCTAACAGTTAGTCGATTAAGACGATTTGCTAATAATACTTAGTCCATTTAGTGTTAGCAAAACTTTTGCCGAGATTACTATTTTTTTTGGTAAAAATGAGCTCGCTGATTTTCAGCAAACCTTTTGCTGAAATTACCAACTTTTTTCCAGCCACCACGCTCCTGACTAAAAATTTGCTGACACAGCAACATTTTTTGCTGACTTTACTGACTTTTTTTTTTGAGTGTAATTGATAGAAAATGCGCAATAATATTTGCTACACAATTTAACTGTACCAGAGTTAATACAGTCAAAAACAATTTCCAGTTACTATGTGAAAATTCTTTGTGTAGCAGTTAGTAGTTATTGTTGTTGTTTTTAACAGTTGCATTTATATGGAAAAATACAAAACAGCAATTATTACAGTTACTCAAAAAACAACTAACGGAAAATACTATATTTCGTAATAGTTACCCAGCAAAAAAAGTCATTACAAAAAAGTTATTTTAAAAGCACTCCGAATAGCATCAACTGATTGTGAAGTAGTTACATATTTGCCCTAATACTGATTTATTTTACACGTGGTGTCCCATGTTGTCAGTAGTTTAACTTGAGCATTTTGTTAGTAATTTAAAAGTACATACATAATGTTAATAAAGTATGATTATTAAGTTAACATTTTCATCACATCAATACGAGTAAATTTTGTTTGCATTTTTAGAGTGATTTAGAAGTACTCTTTATAATATATAATATAATACATTTTTAAAATTGATTTAAATTTGCTTTTTATTATGTATGAAATAGCATTTTAGAGGCAATTTTAATGTTTAGCCTTTACAGAACCCATTTCTGAACATATTGTGTAATAAAAGCTTCAATGTGTTATTATTTGTAGGGCAATATTAAGAAAACACTTCTTTTGCATCTGATTCTATTCGATTAAGTCAAAATCAGACAAAACCAAATTTTCTATTAAAATTTGTTTTTCTAAATAAGTTTGTAACATGTTTACTTAAGTCTTTTAATTCAAAAATGATACGATAATGAATTAAATAAGATTAATACACTAAGACCGAGTTTTTGGGATGTCAGTTAAACTTGGTTTAGTTAAACCGAAAACGAATTATATCAGGCATTTCAAGTTTATTAACAAAAATTTGCCTGAACAACTTTTTCTCGTTTAGAATTTGTTTTCATTGAAAGAAAATAAAATAGATTTTAGAAGCAGTATTCCAGTTATAAACTGCGTTAAACTAATTTTAAAGATAATCTACATCCTAAAAACTGGGCCCAAAAGTTATATGTAACCCTCTGATTAATTTTTTTAAAAACAATACTCAAGGAATTATCAGAATATTAAAGCGTACTAGGAATCTATTTTTTCATATATTTTTTTTTTCATTTTAACAAATAAAGGAAGAAAAGCATTGACATTTTACAACTCTACAGTAATAAGGACATCATTATAAATTTGCTGAAGCCGCAGAATTTGAGAACCGTTTGAGGACATGTCGTCATTTGAATTTTGCAAGTCAACCATCGTTAGGTTAAAATCAACGTTTTCATTAAACGATGCATTAAGTTCCAATGCTATAATTTGCAATACGTGATTAGTTAAATTCTTATGTTGAGGAAGTTCATTTAAAAAATTTTTAACTTCAATTAAAATTTGGAACTTTAATTAACATTTTAAAGTTGACGGCAGTTATTTTTTTAAATCTATTTTTGAGTTCATTCAGTACATCAAACAGTGAGAAAAAGCAAAAGTAAAAACCTTGAAAAAAACATTTCATAAAAAGTTAAAATACTAAACAAAAAATCTTTAAAAAGCCTTTTAAGCTCAAAAATCTTAAAAAGCTATTTTAAACACAAAAGAAAAAGAAAAAACTGCAAAAAAGCGAAAAAAGCAATTTTGTCTTGTATTTTTATGATGTATCCTTAGTTTGAAAACAGGAATCAGAAAATTTTAAAAAATGTTTTCTTTTGTATGTATTTAACAAACATTATAAATAACTGTAACAGTAGTTTTAACCATATTTGTCAGTTGTTTCAAAAATTTTGTAGTAAAAATATGTCAGCTATTTTTACGACATTGTTTATTTACTGCATTTTTTAATAGGTTTTATAATGACAAGCTCTCTTTCGCAACCACGAGGATAGGGGTAGCCGCAAAAATTTCTTTGATTAAGGCTGAGTTACCCAACCGTAAACGTATCTGTAACGAATCAGCTGTTTCGAAACCACAAGAAGATATGTATACGTACGGTTACTAACACGTAAATGTAAACGTATTTGCCGGATCATTCTGTTGAAATCAGAATTTCCTATCCGGCATCGAAACAGCTGAATGATTTTAGTCGGAAAAAATATAAAATGAATAAAGAAAATTGATTCAAACAACAAATAAGGAATAAAAATTAACAAATAAATAGAAATATTTAGTATAAAATATAAAACCACATGAAATAGATGCTACAAAGAAAAAACAGTAGGCACCAACAATGGGATTTTGTAAAAGCAATCACATTTTCTTTTAAATTGAAATTTTATTCCCAACAATTTTTTGTTTGAAATATTTGTAATCCGTTTATAAATTGTTATCTTTCATATAAAAATTGTTTAAAAATAAAAATTCAAAGTTAGAAAAAAAAAGAAATTTTTTGTAGGATTTACAAATTTCTTTGTTGGTGCCTTTTTAAAAAGTTTTTCTTGTATTTATAAATTTGGTATGAGAAAGGTGTTTACAAATAGTAATGTCGGTAATCTATAAGTGTACTTTTTAGCTACGGCACGGTACAGTTACATCACATTTACGTTTACGGTCCCATAATCCGTCCTTAACACGTAAATGTAAACGTACTTACCGGATCATTCTGTTGAAATCAGAATTTTCTATCCGTCATCGAAACAGCTGAATGATTTTAGTCGGAAAAAATATAAAATTAATGAAGAAAATAGATTCAAATAACAAATAAGAAATAAAAACGAGTAAAAAGGTTAAAGTCGGGCATGCCGACTATACAATACCCTACACCAGTCTGGTTAAAAGCCAACTAATGTTTGGATCCGAAATTCGAATGGGTTAAAATGTGACTTGTGTCAAAATTTACTCTAATGTGAGTCAGCGAACCAAATTTCATTAAAATATCTTAATATTTGCGAACTGCAGTTTGTAACCAAGCCAATTTTGGGGGGAGCCTTATATGGGCACTAGGTCTAAACATGGGCCGATGTTAACCAAAATCTTAATATTTGCGATCTGCAGCGTATAAACAATATAATTTTGGGGGACCCTTATATGGGCACTAGGTCTAAACATGGACCGGTGTTAACCAAAATCAATAGGCTTCGTCCTTGGGCTGACATAGGTCGGTGTACCAAATTTCATCAAAATATCTGAATATTTGCGACCTGCAGCGTATAAACAATATAATTTTGGTAGGACCCTTATATGGGCACTAGGCCTAAACATGGACTGATGTTCACCAAAATCAATAGGCTGCGTTATTGGGCCAACATAAGTCTGTGTACCAAATTTCATCAAAATATCTTAATATTTGCGACCTGCAGCGTATAAACAGTATAATTTTGGTAGGACCCTTATATGGGCACTAGGTCTAAACATGGACCGATGTTGACCAAAATCAATAGGCTGATATATTTATTATCAATATATGAGTTACTGTAATTAAGTGCTAAACAATGATTTTCTTCTTAATCATTGTTTAATATCACATAAGATACCAGGCCTTAGTATGACAAGCAATTTGCAGCTGTAGGCAATTCACTAAGCCTTTTGTCTTACGAGGCACATTGAACAGGCAAATATACTATACATAGAAGAGTGTTTTAAAAAACGTTTGTTGCCTTTGCAGAAACTCCATTCTACCCCACCAATATTCTGGCCTGATTTGGCAACAATTCATTATTCCAGAGAAACTGTCGAATGGTTCAGAAACAATAGTATACAATTTGTGGAAAAAGAGTGTAATCCCCCAAACTGCCCTGAACTTCGTCCAGTGGAAAAATTTTGGGCTCAAATAAAATCAATACTTCGAAAAACATCCAAAGTAGCTAAAGCTATGAAAAATTTTGTATTTCAGATGAAATAAAGCAGTTAATAATATTGGTAGAAAAGGTGTCCAAAAACTTATGAGTGGCTTAAAGGGTAAAATACGCACCTACGCATTATTTCGCGGCGAATTGTAAATATTTTACTTGTTTTAAAAACTATGCAGTAATGTTCTTAATTTGTGATTTTAAATTAAATTTTGTTAGTTTTAATTAATAAGTTAATAAAAAAAAATGTAAAACAATTTTCGTGTATATGCTTTAGTACTCCACTTACGTATAAAAATTATAATGTCAAGGATGCCATATACACACAGAAAAATAAACCTGTAAAAATAACAGAAAAGCTACTAAAAATTAGCTAAAAATGACCTTGCAGAAAAAAACTGATGAAATTAACAGAGTTTTTTGCTAAACACTTGTTTAAATAAGAACAGCAAAAATAAAACTGCTAAATTTATAGAACTTTAGTTATATTTGAGTTAACTTTTAGTTAAATGAAAATGAAGACTTGTACTGTAAAATATGCAGAAAATTTTGTTAAATATTAGTAGAATAAAAAAGGCAAAAGCAAACTGATTTCTACAATATTTTTGTTATTTTTAAGTTAAATTTGGTTGAATGCAAATAGCGGAATATGCTGCTAAAATCAACAGAAATTTTTGCTAAAAAAAAGTAAACTGCTGATTTCAGAAGGCTCGATCGATTTTTATATGCATTAAAAAAAATTTTTTTTCTAATGCTATTTATTTAAATAATTTTTTTTTGTGATTTTTTCGTCTAGTAGGTATTTAGGTATTTTTTTTTATTAATTTTAGCAGGTTAATTTGTTATTTTCTATCAACTAAAATTTAACTCAATATAACTAAAATCCTGGATATTTAGTAGGTTTATTTTTACTGTTCCTATCTTACTAATATTTAGCAAAAATAATATGCTAATTTCAATAGTGTAGGAGAACTTAACAAAATATTAAAGGGCACTAAAAGAAGGCTATTTTTTCAAAAAATTTAAAAAATCGGTGTATATATTTAATATTTAATCCTTTAATTCCCAGTGGAACATAGGGCCGCTAGGTTTCAGTAATCATTTCAATTTCGGGGAGAATAAGTGATTGGCCTATAGCTCTCCTAGGCTGGTGCTGGGGCTGCCAGCTAAGCCACCAGCCTGGCTTGGTGAAAGTCAGTAGCAAACTTAGCAAAAATGCCTACTTCCCGAGACGTCACTTTATTTTCCCTAAGTGACCATTCGGACATGCTACAGACCGTCGCTCGAATTCGCTTCCATCTCAACAGAGGTGGTCCCCAGGGAGTACCACGAGGAGGCCACTGCCGTAGCAATGGGATCAGCACGCTGACCTACGAGTCGACTTGGAGTGACTTACTAAGGATAGTGGGAACACTTTACCTTATACTTGTCAATTTTAAGGATGACAAGTCTTACTAAGGAACGCTTTAACCAGTTTGCCTTACACACTCCCATACTCCCCTTAAAATAAAATTTTTTTATATTTCTTAATATAGAACTCTTAACGAGAATATACAATACAATATTTAAATTTTTAACTCTTTGTGGTTTCGTGGTAGTGAATTATTTTCGGTCCATATTCTGTTAAAATTTCAATTTTGGCAAGCAATATTTCCATTTTATATAATTTTCAGTAGATCCGACAATTACTTCTAATTTTTGCATTAAAAAATACAAAAATTGTTTTTTCGGACTTTCTATATTTTCATATATTTAATTAGAATATTGTTCTACCTCAAGTCCAAATTCAAATATGATATTGTCTTATCAAACTAAATATATGAAAATATAGAAAGTCTGAAAAAGCAATTTTTGTATTTTTTAATGGAAAAATTAAAAATAATTATTGAATCGAAAGCATACCACGGCTGTCTCAATCAAAATATCTTTTTTGTTTTGGGGTAAAATTCGTTGTTTTTACAAATGTTATTGACAACGAATACACCAATAATACAAATACAATAATAGTACCCAAAGGGTACTTTTATGTAATTGTTGCGTTCAAAAAGGAGTTGATTTATAGCTGGTTTTTTACCAAATCAGACGGTTCATATACGAAAGTACAAAACTCTCGTCCCGTTGAATTTTTGTACCTTATGTAATTTCTCGGTTTGTGCATTAAATCTATCATTTTCTTATTGTGGACAACTAAGAGTTGGGGTGATGCCCACGAAACAACTGTTGTATTGTATATCATGAAAATGATTAACCTTTTTTGAAACACAAATAAAATGTAATATGACCATATCATATTAGAACTTTTCAGTAGATTTTACCGCTATAATTTTTTGAGTGGCCGGCAATCAAAAAAATACGCAATCTAAGATATGTGTAATGATAAATTTTGGAAGGGCAAGATAAATTGTAATTCATTAAATTGTTTTTATAGATTCGCGTTTGAAGCGGTTTATGTTTCGGTTTTATGAAAATGGAAAATAAAATGTTAAATTAGGGGTACACTCAAAATAATTAATCTGTTGGCTGAACAGAAAAATTTGTTACTTTAACAAAATTTATTCCTGTTTTTTGGCTTAAAATAAAATTTGTTGATTTTAACAAATTCTTTTGTTAAATTTAACAACTTTAAATTTAAGTAAGAAATTAGTAAAATTACAGTTTTATTTGTAATTATACTAAGTCGTAAAATTTGTCAAAATTAAGGTCTCGGGACCCTCCCCAGGACCATATTATCTAAAGTCATGTAAGGGCACTCCAAAGGGCAAACATTTTATCCGTTTCGTTCTATCTCGCTTAGTTTTCGAAATATGGGCCATTTTATAAAGTGGAAAATTTCCAAGGGTCCACCATGGTCCATTTTTGGATAGAGATAACCCCTTTCGCTGGGTAGTCGAAATTTTCGTCAATTTTGCTCTATCTCTCTTAGTTTTCGGGATATGGGCCAATTTAAAAAATTGGGAGGGAAAGGAATAGCGCCATCTTTAAAACTTCGGATACACTGGTGGCGCCATCTACTATAATAATAAAAGAAACATGAAAAGATTATATTTTAACAATAAATTTTGTTAAACTGAACGAATGGGTTCTTAAAAATTAGTTTTAAATAATTTTGAAAATTAGCACTCAAAATTAATTAAAGTACTGAGGATTTTTTGTACTGTGTTAAATGAAGATAAATAAAATCTGTGCTTAAATCAGTGTTTAACTCATAGCTGTTAAGTAATGATTACTAATCATAATAATTAGTAATTAGATTACTTTCTTTTTAAAGGTGAAGTAATGATTAAATTACGATTATATTCAGTTTCGGACGATTACTAATTGATTATGATTCCAAATAATCTAAAAGTAATCAGGATTAATTGTAATTACAACAAAATATAATCAAAAAGAATCATAAATAATAAATAAAAAAAATCAAAGCAATTTCTATATTTTTACCATGAAAACTTATCCAAAATGTTTTTTTTTTAATTTCAAATGACATTTTAGAACATTTCAATCACGCAAAAATTCTACTAAGGCACTGTAACTCATGCCGAATATTTTTGAAAAGAATCAAAAGTAATCTTTGAAAGTAGTCGAATTATTTTTTGATTACTTTTGATTCTTTTTGATTATTTTATGGTAATCTCAAGTAATCTTGAGTACTTTTAGATTATTTGTAATCATAATCAATTAGTACTCAGAAATTGTTTAATAGAGAATTATATAATCAATATAATTCTTTTCAAAATGTAATCTAATTCATTAGTAATCGTAATCGAAATTTAACAGCTTTGGTTTAACTACAAATTTTTTTAAAAGTTAGTCAAATCGATTTGAAACCGGTTTGACAGATTTTTCTACTTACGTATTATTTTAAGTGTGAAAATTGAAAAATATTCAAAATCGCTTCTACAGAAAATGTATGGTCCTCAAAGAGTTAAAATACTATTAAATCTAAATTATTTATTTCACCAAAAAGGATTCTGCGATATTTTCCTACTAAAAATCGTTTTCGATTTTCGTATCAAATGCCTTTTCTTAAAGAAAAACTCTTAAGGCACATTTGCACGGGATAGAAAACTCGCTAGACTTTATCAAAGTGTAGCTCTGTAGAAGTTTACGAAATGTAATCTCTAGGCCATTGACAATTGCTGTCATATATAATTCCTTTAATTAGTAACATTTTTTAAGATGTCTCGTAACATTATTGAACATTTCAGTTTATTAAATGCATCTTTTGGTATTTGGAAAAGAAATATTCTTTAAAATACAACAATTTTAGTTAAAAAAAAAATACTTGACAAATAGTGATGATACTTTTACGATAAAAATTAGTGCCAACTATATTAGAGATTACAAATTTAGCGCAAACTCTACCAGATTTCTATCCCGTGTAGATGTGCCTTTAGAGCCTGTTTTATAAACCGAACTAAGATCGATTTGTTTCTTAAATAATTCTTAAGTAAGAATTTTTCAACCAACATTTCTTAGAAAAATCGATCCAGACTATGAAACCGACCCTTAGATTCCAACAAGGTATCTTCCAGGCAACCAGCAGACATTTTCCCAACCAAAAACACAGGACTAATTGATATTTAAAAAAACAAATAATAATGTTGTGATACTTTTTCCCATCAAAATCATAGATACAAGATTTTTTTTTCATCCCAGACCGGCCTAAGTCCGCCAATGATAAAGATAAATAAAATCTTTGTTTAAATCAGTGTTTCAACTAAAATTTTTTTAAAAATTAGTCAAATTGATTTGAAACCTGTTTGACAGATTTTTCTACTGACGTATTATTTCAAGTGTAGGCATGGAATGTATTCCAAATTATGTGATATAAGTCTGATAAATATATGGATTTTTTTTACTACAAAATTTATTAATTTTACCTTTTTAATTCATTTCACCCTGTTTTTACCTTAAAATTATCAGTTCTGGAAAATCTGCCAAAATGTTGTATTCTCGTCAAGCACCAAAAAATTTAATTGTATTTCTTAATAGTTTTTTTTAAGTCACTTATTCCATTTTACCCCTATTACCTTACAAATATTGTGAAAGCATTTCAAATAGTAAATATTTTGTGATAAACAAAACAATGGGTGGTTTTCATATCATCTTTGTTTTTGTCATTAATATCTTCATTATCATTATTAACGTCATCATTATTATCCATGGATATTAACAGTCAGGCATGGTTAGTTGAGTTCCTAGATTTTGCTCACACAAATGAACGTTTAAAGTGCTTGAATTACAATACTTTCTTGCAAAATAAAAATAAATATATCCAAAAAAAATTTCTTCAACTTAAACATTTTAGTATAACAGCCAAGGTTGGTTACCGTTATCGTTATAATACCGTTATCGCTAAAATACCATTTCAAATTGAATACCGGTAGCGTTATCGATACCTCTAAAAATTTCCAAATACCGTTATCGTTACCGATACCGTTATTTTTATGGGTTGTTGCCGGTATTTTACCGGTATTTGTTATTTTATATAATAATTAAAATTTTTTTATTTTTTATTTTATAATCTTGAGTGTTTTTTTTTACAAAAAAAATGGTAGATAATAATTTTTCTTATTACGACTACCAGCATTAAAGTTATGGCATAAAATCTGTATTTTCCGCACTTAAAATTAAAAATATGACATGTTTTTACTTGTTTTTATATGTTTTTAACATAATTTTTAATACCGGTTCGTACCGGTATTGCTGTTTCGATAACGGTATACCGTTACCGAAACAGTCTTAAATACCGTTACCTTTACCGTTACCTAAACAAACGAAATCCGATACCGTTACCCTTACCGTTATTCGTTTCGGTAACCAACTTTGATAACAACGAAATGCTTTGCAGCTCACAAACAAAATAAATACATACGCATTACTTAAGATTTGCATATAAACGTAACGTAGACACACTCTTTTGGCCAATATCATATTTTTTTTTTATTTTCAATTAATGTTTTCGCTGATATGATTACTAGTTTAATCGAATTTTGTTTCAATTAATCGTATACAATTTTTAGTAATTAATACATACTATCATTTGAGTCATAGGTAAAAAATCATTTAAAATTTTAATTAATGTAATCAGTTTCGTAATTAAAACTCGTTTTCAGTTATTTTTGTGTAATAAATTTCAGAAAAATATTATTGATGAAACGGATATTCCATCCCTGGTATTTGTACGCGTATTGTAGATAATGTTATGTATGTATTTTACACCTCATTAGAATGGCGTCAAAATATCAACAATATATTAATGTAATGTAACTCGGAAGTACATTTAAGAAGTGTAAAATTCTTTATACATATTATACACTCAGGGAATTATGTAAGCAAAAATTAGTAAAAATGATAGTTGCAACCACTACAAATATAATTAAAAAGTCAAGAAAATATTTTTCATAAAAATTTTGTAATTTTTAACTCTCGAAAAATGATCAACTACAAAATATGGCAAAAGTAACAAACAAAAATTTTATACAATTGTTTTAAAATCAAATACAATTGTAGTAAAAATTACAAACTGAAGTCTACTTCACACATAAGTCGGTTAAAGGCTTTAATAAATATTTAAAAATTAATGCATTATTATTAAATTTATTCAAATATTTTGGTACATATAAGGAAATGTTGGATCAAACATGCTGTACAGCTTGGCTTGATGGATCCGTGTATTTGTTTTTATAATTTCCATCAAACAAGGCATTACACGATCAAATGCTGTACATGTTGTACAGAATTCTTAACCGTCTATAGGCCGCATAACATTACAATTCAAATTTTCGTAATGAATGAAATAGTTAAGGGATTTTATTATCTTTTTTAATAACTAACTTGGTCAGAGTATAATAAATTTGTGCTGATATTTGTAACACCAAAAATTATTAGACCTAGACTCATTTTTAAGTATACCGATCAACTCAGAATCAATTCTGAGTCGATTCCGTCCTTCTGTATGTATATTAGGGTGTCCCTTATAAACTGTTTGGCCATTTTCGACACGCATATCCCCCAATTTTTTTACAAATGGCCCCAAATTAACAAAATGGATTTTTTTTTTTTTTTGGAAAACGTTAACCCGTGGAAAAAAGTGTATTATTATTAAAAATTCCCAAAATTCGAAATTTTGTAAAATTTAGTATTTTGTTTTGTTTATTCATTTAATATAGTGAAAATGATTCAGACATGAAATTTTGACTTTATCGGATATCATTAACCCACTTTAGCCTGGAATCCAAAATGACCCACAAATTTGATAAAAATGCAAAAACGTGTTTTTTTTAAATTAATTTTAAAGATTTTTTATAAAATCTAATTTGGAGATGTCGATTACCAGTTGTACCAAATAATAGTTGATATTAAAGAAAGAAAAAAAATAAATTGGAAAAATGATAATTCCAGTTTGTGTTTGGAGCGACTGCTTTCCAGGACATTTTACAGAAATTGCTTATTTTGTCTAAAATTTAACAAAATTTGAATGTTTTCATAAAATTTTACATAGTTTTCGGAAAAATATCACTTAAGTTTCGTTGGATTATAATTATCTTTACATTTGTTTAAAAAAATCTTTAACCTTTAGTGGCCTGGGTTCAGAAAAGAGTCATGGCTTTTAATATTAATTATGACTACGAGATTGTAAAGCCATTAAATTGATAAAATAAATCTCAACTGGATAAAAATAATTATTTTATGTAACATGATCCATATGGGGTTAACTTTTATTCTTTTGGCCAAAAGCGCCCCACTAGGAAATTTACAGAATAACACCTTTCATAATTTTCGGGAAAATATCAATTTGAATGAATAAAAAAATAAATTTTCACTTCATAAAAATTATTATTTTGAGTAACTTGATCCATATAGGGTTAATGTTCGCACTTTTCACAATAAAATACCCACTAGGAAATTTACAGAATAACATTTATCAGATTTTTATTAAATTAGGTCCGCCAAAAATTAGCTTTTATATAAAGATATTTTGATGAAATTCGATACACAAGGCTCATAGTGGCCTATGGATAAAGCCTATCGATTTATGATAGAATCGATCTATTTTTGGTCCTAGCGCCCATATAGACAATATTTCCGATTTTCTCTTAAATATACCTAATATTAGACAGAATCAAAATTTCTTACGGATTATATAATTTTTTTTACAATGGTATTGTAGAGACAAATTTTAACACAAGTCCGGTTAAAATTTTGGATTCTACCTTTAGTTGACTTTCAATCAGACTTATGATTAGGTACATTTAACACCTCGCGTAATTACAGCGTTGCCACCCAGGCAGAAAAATACGATCGGCACAATGTTGGCATACCATTGGCGATGGTCGGTTATGCGTTGGCAGAACGTGGGATTAACAATCTTAACAGTATTATCCTGTTATCCGAATGATAACAGCGGCCAACCGTTGGGTTTTTTCTCACTTGCCAACGTTTTCACAACGTTCTCAAAATTGAGAAAAAGGTGATTTAAAAATAGATTTCAAAAAAATAAAAAAGAGAATTGTTTTTAGTATTTTAAAAAAAAAAAAGTGGTTCTGATGGGAATTGAACCCAGGCCGCCAGGCTGTCAGCCGCGATCTCTACACACTAAGCTAACAAGACTTGTAATATCTCACAGCTTCAAAATTAGATCAATGATAACAGCAGTTGTAGCTAGCGTCGGCAAAAGATTGGTGACAATAAACGGCCAACATTGTCGTGATGTTGGAAAAACTAAAAAAATTGATAGTCTAAAAAACTTGGGGGTAATTTTCAAAAACACTTCGGTGAAGTGTTGCGTTATTTCAATAGAAATTGTTTTTGTTACAAAAACAATTTATATTAAAAGTTCCCTTCACTTCACCCAAGTGATTTACGAAATTAGGTACTTAAAAAAAATTTTTTTTCCGAAAAAAATTTATTTAGAATAAAAGTTTTAATTATAATTATTTTAAATAAAACATAGTCGGGTTGTGACTCGAACCCGGGCCGTCAGAGTGCCAGACAATCGCTCTACACACTAAGCTAACGAGACATATAGTACAACAATCCTTTAATAATAAATGAATGATAACAATTGCTAATATGTAAACATTGGCATAACGTCTGCTAGAACTCACTGACCAACGTTGGCACAACGTCAGGAAAACCAAAATATAGGTGGTGAAAAAAATTAAGAAAAATTATTTTATAAAAAACAATAAAATTTAATAATTCATCTTAAAAATATTTAATTTTATAAAAAAAATATAAAAAAATAAAAAACAAAGACAACAAAAAATTTTATATTTGTGACCGGAATCGAGACCTTCTGATTTTGCCTTATTTTAACAAAGCCTAGTAATTTTTATAAAATCAGTGCTATGCCACAGTTTCATTTTTGGTACAGTTGGCAATTGGCATATTTGAAGCCCATCATCATTCACCACCTTTTATCTCTTCTCTATCTGCTTACCAAAAGAAGCCACACATTAATTAACAGGAAGAATTTCCTGAGTTTTGCTTTAAGATTGCACACAACTATATAATTTTATAATAATACACAAAAGTGTAGCGATATGTCATTTCCAGGTAACATCTCAAGGAGTAAATACAAAGTGACAGTACACGGAAATACGTGTGTACTTTAAGAACATAATGACAATGTATATTAAAAGAATCTTTAGCTTTATCACTGGCATGAATAAGAAAATTGCACAAGATATTATATAACTACACTTAAAATAATACATTAGTAGAAAAATCTGTCAAACCGGTTTCAAATCGATTTGACTAATTTTTAACAAATTTTTAGTTGAAACACTAATTTAAACAAAGATTTTAGTTATCTTCATTTAACACTATGCTAAAAATCCTAAGTACTTTAACTAATTTTGGGTGTTAATTTTCAAAATTATTTAAAACTAATTTTTAACAATCTATTCGTTAAATTTTACAAAATTTATTGTTAAAATATAATATTTTCATATTACTGTTATTACACACAAAAAAATAAAAACTAAATTTAATCATGAAAACCGCATATTCAATGAATTTTATCGTTGATATTCCTCCAATCACTTTGTAGGTCTTTAATTGAATAAATTTTCAATAAAATAGTGATACATTTTATTAGGATTTTTATTGGTTTTTATATATGTATTTGATTAAAAATTAATTCATTGGATTAAAAATTGATCAATATTGTATAAATACTAAATAAGAGTCTACTCAGCTGGATAAAGTGGTAGTTGTCATGCCAACTATAAAAAAATATATTTCTTTATTTTTAGCTTGAATTTTATTAAAATACAACCTGCATGCAATTTTTATTCATTTGATAAATTTATTTATACTTATATGTAAGATTCTCAGCTATTTAGGAACTCGTATTCTGCTTAAGAGATATAAATTTATAATTTCCCTGGCATCAAATAACAAATAAGTCTTCAATAATATATAATTTGTTGAGAAATTTATTATAACAGACACTTCTGTATAACAATGAAATAAATATAAAAGTAATTAAAAATTGGCAAATTTACTGTATGTGATTTGCCAATGTGACTTCAAAGTTACAACAAATTTTCCTATCATCAAAATTTTACTATATGTGACGCGCAAAATAGAAAGGGACCTAAGGTCCCCTTATGTCCCTTTCTCAGGAGGGCATGGGATCGGTCTCATTCGATGCTCAGATGTTGTCCACATCAAAAAAAAAATTGATTTTTTTACCCTTAGGTCCCTTTCTCTATGCGCTGTCACATATAGTAAATAACTGTAACTTTCTTGATTTGAATTAGACATTTGTAATTTTTTCATTTAAAATATCACTTTATAAAAATTACCAAAAAATGCTTTTTTTCGACGAGTGAAAAATAATGGTGCGAAATATTTGTTTACAATTTTTAAAATGAAATTAAATAGAAAAAATGTCAAATTTTCTAAATCGAAAAACCGTTTTATGATATCTTCAAATTTAGAATTTTGACAATTTTTTAAAATTAATGTAACTTTAAAGTTACATTGGTAAGAAATGGGTTAAATAAAGATAACTAAAATCTTTGTTTAAATCAGTGTTTCAACTAAATTTTTTTTTTAATTTAGTCAACTCGATTTGAAACCCTTTTGACAGATTTTTCTACTGACGTACTTATTACTTTAAGTGTAGATGAAATTTTAAAAGTTGTGCAAAATGTGTACAACTTGCAAAAGTGCGAACTATGAATGTCATCATTGTCTTAAATCACACACTTTATTGAAATTCAAATACTGAAGTTGTTTAAAAACTATTATTTTCCAATATTATTTTTTTAGTTTTCTTGTATTTGTTAAAAACAGGAGATAAATGCCTTTAATAAAAACTACGAGTGATAATATACCCAGCAAAAAAAGAGATGCCGAAGCAGTAGAAAAAGCACTACAATTGATGATCTAGATGTACTTCTTTTTTAACACAAACACTAATGATTTTAACATTGAGTTGTCATAGGAGAGGAGTACTCCCACTTCAACATTTTGTCAGTACTTTTTCAACGAGTACAAAGGAAGTTATTTTTCATCAATTAAAAGTTAAAAAAAAAAATTCTTCAGAAAAAAAATTTATTTTTTTATTTTCCAATGTTTTTTTATTACGCCACCGGGTATCGAACTTGCGACCTCACGATTGCTAGTCTAGCGCTTTACCTCTGAGCTATTCTTTGATATGAAAGTTGACTGGCATAAAAACACCACTTTGTTACTGTGAGATATTGTTCCTTATTCTCTTCAATAAAAGTACTTATTAAACAAGTGTAAAAGGGCACTCCAATTCACTACTGTTTTCAGTACTATTTTTACAGGTGCATAAAAAGCAATTTCTCACCTTTTTTTTATATATACATATTTTGAAAAATTTGAAAAATATTAAATTTAAACAAATTAATTATAAATATTAAAAAAAATTAATAGAATAAAAAAAAATTAAAAAAAAAATAAAAAAATATTGGTCCCGCCGGGAATCGAATGTTTGGAAATGCCAAATGATACCAAAGTCACTTTTTACGATCTCTTTTAGAGCAATTAATCTTTAGAAGCAATACTTAAGTGATTTTTTGATTGTGGTTCAGAAGTAATTATAAAAAAGCTGTAAAAATATACTAACGGATACTTTGGAAGCAATGAAATAAGTTATTTTTTTGAATTTGTACAGAATAACTTCTAAAAATGCAGTAAAAATACACTAACGGATACTTGTAAAGCATTGAAAGAAGTAGTTTGTAAATCATTACTTGCATTTTTTTTGCTGGGTAGTTGTTTGTTTTAAAAATTTTGAAACCGAATGAAGAAAATCAAATGTTATTCCTAAATTAATCAATCGAAGTAACTAGAAACTGATTGAATTCTAAATGATTTAATTCAGCGAATGAACAAATCGAATAATGGAAAATAATTCAAATCGTAAAAATTAAATTGAATGAGACCAATTAAGATTTCATTTGATGTGTAAAATTGCTGTTTGAGAATTCAATCAGTCCATCGTCAATCAGAATTGAAGAATGAGGGATGGAAGTCTTTTAAAGCTCTGAGTAAGAAAATATATTTTGGGCATCGCTGGCGATCGACCCCGCAAACTTATGTGGAATCTTCTTTCTCCGTATGTTTCTAAAGGAAAACGATCTCAGAGTCTGTGGGCTTTCTTGATTCTAGCAAATTAAAAATACGACTTAGATTCTGGTGACCTAAAACCTTAAAATTCTGAAGACTTTTTTCTAACGAAGCACCCTCCACTTCTGAGCATATAAGAATTCTTTAGATTTCGCTGACCCTTTCTATAAAATCACTCCAGATTGCAAAAACTTTTTCTAATGGACTTGTTTCCATAAAACATCCCTCAGTTTCTATGGACTTTTCCCTAAAGAAAAAAGTTCGCTGAATCTGAGATATATCTGTAGAAGAAACCCTATAAACAATTTCACTGGAATTCAAGTTGAAAACAAGTCCAATTCTAGCCCTGTTTTCCAGTTTCAAGGCTTGAATTAAACTTTAATTACATTTTATTTCAATAGCATACTCCAGCAAAAGGGAAACAAAAATTCAAGTTTGAACTATTTTTTTTAAATATACAAATGCTAGAATTTGAAATATACTTGACTTCAAGCAAAATTTAAAGCACTTGAATTTTTAAAACCTATGTGCTTATTGGGAATGTTCTGAATCTGATAAATTAATAAGGTATTTTCTATAGTAAATAGAATTTCATCTATTAGAAAAATTACTTTTAATCTGAAATGAAGGCCTTTCCGACAGGAAACAGTACTCAGAGCCTTTCAATGGGAAAAATTGCTCCATGGGGTTTGTGAAGATTGTATTAGTCTTAAATATTAGGTATGTTTCTTTACTTTTTTGGGTAAATTTCGGTAAAATGAGAGTAAGCACAAAATCCACTCACCAAATGAAAAAATTATTCAATAGTACGGGCACGCAAAAAACCACTTTTCTAGCCCAAAAATTTATTTCAAATAATAGTGCAAAAATGCCTACGAATATATTTTCAGTTTTTAAAATTGCACAAATACACATATTTAATAGCATTTAAAAGTTCTTTTTGATTTTATTCAATTATTCAATTAAAAATAAGTTTTTTGGGGTTTCTTTATTTAATTCAAATTTAGCATTTATTTTCCCTATTGTTTTTTGTGTATCTTTGCAACACGTGTTGGTTTTATAAGTTACCAAAGTTTACCCGAAGAAAAAGTCTGGATAAGTTTTGATAAAAAGAGGAAATAAAAAAATTTTCGAGTACGGGAACGCTTTTGGGTAAATTTCGGTAACTTGAGGTACGTACGGGAATGCACTTATTATTATACAATTATTTGTTAATAAAACATTTAAAAAAAATTTACTCTTTAAGCTTAACTAAAAAAATCAGTATCAAATTTAAGATTTTGGATTACTTCTTTAATTCAGCTTTCTTTTTAAAGTAAGATTTTAACGGCTTCGGGAGGAACCGAAAGATTAAGTCCGATTTGTCTAAACCGGAAGATTGATTCTGATTAGTCCCATTGCAACCGACATCGAATATAGCCGAAGCTGAATTCCAAATTTGTTAAACCTCGCTCCATTATAAAATTTGGTACGTCAAGGTAAAATTTTCAATTACGTATTTTGAAAAAAATCGTTGTGTACATTAGGCTCAAAATAATACGTCAGTAAAAATAACTTTTTTCAGCTATCCGTGGGAACTTTTTGATAAAACTTGGTAGAAGGATAGGCCGGTTTCGTCGTAAGCATTTTTTGTATGCCTTTGTATGCCTCTTTGGCAGTTGAGAGAAAAAAGCGCATTTTTAATATTACAAATAAAAACGGATTAATTTTCTACATACTTACAATTTTACAAATACGAATAACCCTTGATAAGACAAGTCTATTTATCTTTAAAAGTGCGAACGAACTCAGAATTTTTCTTCCCTTCAATATTTTTTTACAAGTCTTTATCGAAATCAACATATCACTTTTATTACGCCGCTTTTATATTTTTAAATATTTTTTTGGAAAAAGTGCTTTGAAAAAAAGTCAAAAATAGTTTATTCAAATTATTATATGGCAACCCTGAAAGTGAAAGTTTTTAAACATCGTTTATAATCAAGGCCTAAAAGTATCACATGCTTTCTACGCCATTGTAATATCGCCTTCATATCAAAAGATATAGGCTCTTCAAAGTAGATGTGACTTTAAAGTCACATTGGTAAGAAATGGGTTAAAGTTTTCGAGATATGAACCATTTTGCTAATTAAGAGATGAACAGAAATATCGCACGAAATTAGTTAAATTGAATTAACAATATTCTTACCGTGCTTTTATTGACTTACTATTTTGGGTTTAAAATTGTATCGTTTAATTTTTTTAATAGTCAGACATTTATTTAAACAACTGTTTTGTTTTTTTTTTGTTGGTCATAATTAGGCCAACCAAAAAGAAGCCAGAGCATGTTTCTTATTTGAAAAGATAGAACAAGTTAGATTAAATACAAGTTCTGATCTTAAAAATATAAGAATTTTAAGCTATATTTGTTAGAGCTTTTTTCTGCTTATTTCATCTAAATTTGCTTGTTTTTGCTTATTTTGTAGATATTGGCTTATCTTTCCTATTTTCTTTAAAAATTAAGCTTATTTGAGGTTTTTTCTGCGCAAATAGAGCATATTTTTGGTTTTTTCATAAAATCAGTAGTTTTAAAAATTATTTTAAGTCGACATAAATTTTTCTATTTAAAATTTGTTTTTTAATATTTATTTTAAATTAAAAATTTTTTTTGTTAAAATAAACTTTTAATTCTTCCAGCCTGAATTGTAATAGTACAAATAAGACAATGACGATTTACTTAGGCAAAAATTAAATCCGGGCATGTCCTGTTGAAGGCATGTCCCTCTTCAACAGTTTATTTTTCACAATTTTTTAAATAATTTTTGGGATTTTAGCATAGGTAATTCCTTTAATGCAATTGATGTAATTCCCGATGAAAATAAATTTAAGAATGTGACAACTTTGTCTGATTCCTGAAGTTCCAAGAAATATAGCATTGTAATAATTAAAAAATTTCTATTTTATTAAGACTTTAATGAAGAAATAATGAAGTTTAAGGGCTTATTTTTGCATTTTAACTGCTTATTTTACTGTTTTTGGAGCTTTTTTAAGAGCTTAAAACATAGCTTTTAGAGTTTTTTTTTGGTTGCCCTGGTCATAAGTCCATAATTATTTTATTTAAGTGTGTTCTTTTTCAAATAAAACTATTTGTTGATTTAACATCATAAGATTTTCTACGATACACAGTGAGTGGTATTTTTTAGAGAAGGTGGTAAAAAAACTATAAATTTACATTTGTTAAAAATTGTTGGTACCCAGCTAAAAATCGACATATATGGATCCATATAGGTTAAATGTATGTTCGTGCATGCTCATAAAAACATGCATTTATGTTCATATATGGATACAAAAATGTCCGCATTAATGAAAATTGTGGTAGTATCTCCACGTATGAACAGTATTATAACAGTAAATGGCAATGTGTTTACACTCATAGAGAGAAGCCTGTAAAAATAGAAGAAAAAGCTACTAAAACTTAGTAAAGCCAGTATGGTATTTGCTTAATTATACCCTACACCACTATGTGGTCAGGGTATTATAAGTTTGTGCTGATATTTGTAACACCAAAAAATATTGGTCCTAGACCCACCTTATAGTATACCGATCGGCTTAGAATTTTTTTATTTCGATTTAACGATGTCCGTCTGTCTGTCCGTCCGTCCGTCTGTCTGTCTGTCCTTGCATTCTTGTGCGCACTCTACAGGTCGCAAATATTAAGATATTTTGATGAAACTTGGTACACCGACTTATGTCGGCCCAAGGACGACGCCTATTGATTTTGGTGAACATCGGTCCATGTTTAGACCTAGTGCCCATATAAGGGTCCTACCAAAATTATATTGTTTATACGCTGCAGGTCGCAAATATTAAGATATTTTGATGAAATTTGGTACACCGACCTATGGCAGCCCAAGGACGAAGCCCATTGATTTTGTTTAACACCGGTCCATGTTTAGACCTAGTGCCTATATAAGGGTCCCCGCAAAATTGGCTTGGATACAAACTGCAGGTCGCAAATATTAAGATATTTTGATGAAATTTGGTATACCGACCTATATCAGCCCAAGGACGAAGCCTATTGATTTTGGTGAACATCGGTCTATGTTTAGACCTAGTGCCCATATAAGGGTCCCCCCAAAATTATATTGTTTATACGCTACAGGTCGCAAATATTAAGATATTTTGATGAAATTTGGTACACAGACCTATTTTGGCCCAAGGACGAAGCCTATTGATTTTGGCGAACATCGGTCCATGTTTAGACCTAGTGCCCATATAAGGGTCCCCCCAAAAATTGGCTTGGTTACAACCTGCAGGTCGCAAATATTAGGATATTTTAATGAAATTTGGTTCGCTGACTCACATTATAGAAAATTTTGACACAAGCCCCATTTTAACCCATTAGAATTTCGGATACAAACATTAGTTGGCTTTTATCCAGACTGGTGTAGGGTATTGTATAGTCGGCATGCCCGACTTTAACTTTTTTACTCGTTTTATATTGAATTTATATATGTAGGGTTGATGAAATTAAACAGAATTTATGAATAAAAACAACAAATATTAGAGAGCCCATATGAAAATCGAAATATATATGAACACACATGATCATACATTGACTTGTATATGATCATGCATGGGCATACAAAGTCATATACATGCATGTCTAGTTCGATGAGTGATTATATATGATCTCATATATTTCCATATATCTTAGGATCCGAAATATGAGGGTATGTGACGTACATGTTCATATATGATCATATATGACCATATATGCTAATATATGATCATATATATCCATACACCCTCAAATTTCGAGTCCAATAATATATGGAAATATATGAGATCATGTATGCTCATACATTGAACTATGCATGGATGTATATGAATATGCATGCCAATGTATGATCATGTATGCTCATATATATTTCGATTTTCATATGGGAGAGTAAGAAATACAATTTGTAAAAAAAATAAACATTGATGCACACTTTGTTCGAACGGAAAATCGCATAAATTATTAAAATCGAAACAAACACAGAAAAAAAAACGCTAGAAACAAAGAAAAACATTGCAAATTGACAACATTCTCGACAATCATTTTAAATTTAAAATTTTATACATTTTTTTTGACAGTTTGTCATTGATTTCCCTGATATACTAAAAATTAGTTAAAAATTACCTTGCAGAAAAAACTGCTAAAATTAATATTTTTATTGCTAAATACTAGTAAAATAATAATAGCAAAAACAAAACTGTTTAATTTACATAATTTTAGTTATATATGAGTTAAATTTTAGGTAATTGAAAATGACAAATTATACTGTAAAATCTGCAGAAAAATCTTGCTACATGCTAGTAGACTAAAACTAGCCAAACCAAACTGTTATATCTACAAAATATTCATTATTTTTAAGTTAAATTTAGTTGAATGCAGCTAGCAGTCTATCCTGCTAAATCATCAGAAATGTGTGCTAAAAAAATGTTAAACTGCTGATTTCAGAAGGCTAGATTTTTATTTACATAAAACAAAAAAATAAAAAGAAAACTTAAAAAATGTTAACACTTTATGTAGGAAAAGGAACTGGTCACGAGACCTTGGAGACGGGGACGGGCACCGGTTCTTTTATATGAAAAGGACCGTCCACTTTTACATGGGCTTGTCCTAGGAGGGGGTCAATTGCCCCTTGTGACGTGTCACAGGACCGACGCAAAAGAACCCATTGCAGGACTGAAGCAAAAGAACGTGTCACAGGACTGAAACAGAAGAACCTGTCACAGGACTGACGGAGAAGAACCGGTCACATGACTGACGAAAAAGGACCTGTCAAAATAGGCAAAAACAAGACAACACAATGTAATATTGTTCTAAATTTCATGATTCGGAAAAATTTTTAGTCCATATTAGTTTTGGACTATTGAAAAAAAAATGGATTTGCATGGAATTCTTTGCCCTAATAAGTACCAACTTAGATTTAAATTTTTGTTATTCGCAATATATTGTATTTTTACAAGGAATTAAATTCTAGCAATCTTTTTTATGAAGTTCTAAAATTATTTATATTTGGTTATTTATTGGCGACAGAAAATGAAAGGAGAATTTCCAAAAAGTTACCTCAATTTGTGAACTTGATTTTAACTGAAACAAATGGCCATCAATTTTGATTCATGCAAATTTTAAAGCACTTGAATCTTTAATTTTTCGATGTTTAAAACCAAATTAAAAAAAAAAAATCTTTAATAGGAAATTTTAACGGACGGTATTTTCAAGAATAAAAAAAATCGAAAGCATTTGAAAAGAAAATACAATTAGAAAAATTCTGATAAAAATAAAATATGTTTTTTACAGAGTCCAGATTTGGATTTAGCTCACATTTTTTCTTTAGAAAAGTATAGTTTAGTCCGTATGTCAGACATTTTTCGGTACTTACGTTTCTTGAAATATTAACATTTTCTCACCAGTGTGCCCCGCTGTATCGTACCTACAAGAGTTCCACAATAAGAGTTGTACAACAATCCGGTGAATGATGTGATTACTAAGCGCCTACTCTACGTAAAACATTAATCCAATTACTTTTAATAATTAATCATATAATCGTTCGATAAAAATTGTTTTGATCATTTAATCGATCAAAATAAAAACACGAATAATTGACAACTTATATATTTGTACCACTTAAGTGACCTGGTTTTTGCCATTTTCACATGTCAAGGGACAGGTACTTTCAGACCGGTGCTCTTTTCACCAGTCACAGGACTGGTGCTTAGAGACCAGTCCTGTTTTCACCAAACTGATAGAATTTTGTACATAGTGTTAATGAACTTGTTCATTATCATTTCATGAATCGAAATAACTGACTACCGTTATCCTTAAAATAACGTTACCGAAACAACTGAAATATCGGTAACCATAAAATACCGTTACCGAAATAATCAAAAAACCGTTATCCTTAAAATACCGATACCGAAATAAATGAAATAGCGTTACCCTTAAAATACCGTGACCGAAATACAGTGCACGCTCGATAACGTGAACTAATTAAAACCAAGGGAGTTCACGTTAACAAAAGTGTTCACGTTTTCGAATGCCAAATACGTATAAAGAAAAAAAGCACATTAGGGATGCCAATCGGGATTGATATTTGAAAATCCCGGGATTCGGGATTTTGTATGAAATCCCGGGATCCCGATCTCGGGATCCCGGTATTTTCGGGACTACGGGATTTTTCGGGATCCCGGGATTTCGGGATTTAAATTTTCCTTTATTTGTAAAAATTTTTATGTTATGTAACTAATTATACCCTACACCACTATGTGGTCAGGGTATTATAAGTTTGTGCTGATGTTTGTAACACCAAAAAATATTGGTCCTAGACCCACCTTATAGTATACCGATCGGCTTAGGATTTTTTTTATTTCGTTTTAACGATGTCCGTCTGTCCGTCCATCCGTCCGTCTGTCTGTCCATGCATTCTTGTGCGCACTCTACAGGTCGCAAATATTAAGATATTTTGATGAAACTTCGGACACCGACTTATGTCGGCCCAAGGACGACGCCTATTGATTGTCGTGAACATCGGTCCATGTTTAGACCTAGTGCCCATATAAGGGTCCTACCAAAATTATATCGTTTATACGCTGCAGGTCGCAAATATTAAGATATTTTGATGAAATATGGTACACCGACTTATGTCGGCCCAAGGACGAAGCCTATTGATTTTGGTGAACATCGGTCCATGTTTAGACCTAGTGCCCATATAAGGGTCCTACCAAAATTATATTTTTTATACGCTGCAGGTCGCAAATATTAAGATATTTTGATGAAATATGGTACACCGACTTATGTCGGCCCAAGGACGAAGCCTATTAGTTTTGGTGAACATCGGTCCATGTTTAGACCTAGTGCCCATATATATATATATAAGTTCCCGTAGTTCCTATACGGAACATAGGGCCACAAAGTGCCCATATAAGGGTCCCCCCAAAATTGGCTTGGTTACAAACTGCAGGTCGCAAATATTAAGATATTTTAATGAAATTTGGTGCGCTGACTCACATTATAGAAAATTTTGACACAAGTCCCATTTTAACCCATTCGAATTTCGGATCCAAACATTAGTTGGCTCTTAACCAGACTAGTGTAGGGTATTGTATAGTCGGCATGCCCGACTTTAACCTTTTTACTCGTTGTTAATTAATAATGTGGTACGTTTTATGAATATTGAAACATCTCATAAAATCTCAGAAATTGATAGTGGTACAAAAAATCAAGTTCTTGCATACCACTGGGTAACCGCGATGTTAAAAATAAATGACTGGCAGAACACTCATTTGGGACGCTTTGTCAGCGTTTGCAAAAATCGTTTTGCCGGTATTTGTTTTACAAAACATCACGGCAGGGCAAAAAAAAAAGATACATATGAACTTTTTTTAAATTTTCTTTTGGAAAATATAATTCCAAACCACCAATTTATTGGTTTTGGCAGCGTATTGCCAAAGTTAATAATTTTGTTTCTCTAGTTTTTCCGGCGCTTTTTGAACTGCCGGTCCTTTTGTCTATTGACGTTATCATATTGGAAATGGGAAAGCAATTTTTGTCAGTACTTGTACTACCTGTTAAAATACCTTGCCAATGCTTTCCCGTTTGTATTTTTCTGGCTGGGATAATATATGAAGGCCTGTCATTAAGTACACTTGCGCCCAGTATTTTGTAAGCAGATTTTAAAACAGATTCGTTGCGATAACCTTGCCCACTAAATCGTGTAATTACAGCAACAAAGTTATTTGGTTATCGTTATCAAATGTTTTCATGGAAGAATTCAAACTTACAGTCCCAGCCACAACTTACAGTCCCAGTTTCAGAAATCGAATTTCGCTTGGAAGAATAAATCGGTAAAATAGCAAACAAACTTGATTTTCGCATGTATACTCAAAAACTTAATATTGTTTACCAAAATTTCAAATTTTTCTGCAAAGTCTTTGCATAGTTTACTCGAATAATCTACTTAATTTATAATTTTACCAAGATCTTGGCACAATTTCTTGTCAATATGAGAAAATTCAAGAAAAAACGTAGGTAATCTAAATGTGCTCACTTTGTTTATTTGCGTTTATATTAATATTAAAAAATAAGAAAATCCCGGGATTTTTGAGAAATAATCCCGGGATTCGGGATTTTGCCAATCCCGAAAATCCCGGGATTTCGGGATTCGGGATTTCCCGTTTGGCATCCCTAAAGCACATATACACATTTAAGTTCATATTTTATTGTTCATTTGTATATTCGTTTGTGCGCAACAGAAATAAATATCTTAGAAATAGATTGTTTTATTATATACATATAATATAATATATTACACACTTGACCTTTGATCCTTTCTTCAAAAACTCGAGAACTTCTTCTTTTTGTTTTAATGTCAAGCACACAGGTTTTTTACAACTCATTTTTACGCAGCGAATATAAGGCGAAACGTGCAGTACTAAGCCAAAATTGCAACTAAAATGATTTGTGTGTTACATTTACAAACGAAAAGCCACATAACTTCCTATTAGGGGACTCCCAAGAAACAGAATTATGTATGTATTTGAAATCAAAGCTAACTATGAAACGTCTATTGTTCAAGTTATAGAGCTTTCTTGCTTTGTTCACGTTTTAGAGTGGTGTCAATGCAGAAAAACAATGTTCAACCTCTGAAACGTTGAAATGTCTATTGTTCACGTTATAGAGCTTTCTTGCTTTGTTCACGTTTTAGAGTAGTCAATGTACAAAAAAAATTGTTCACGTTTTGGGGTGTTCACGTTTTGGAGTGTTCACGTTATCGAGCGTGCACTGTAATCTGAAATAGCGTTACCCTTACCGATAACCGCATTGTTTCAGTTACCATCCATGAAACTATGTAATAAAAAGAAATATTTTTATTGCAAAAAAAAAAAACTCTTGAGATGAGGGTCTCTTTGTTTAGCCCAAAAATAACACATACATAAATAATATATTTTTTTATATAATTATATTAACACATACATGATTTGATCGGGAAAATGGTGGATCTGGTTAATATAATTTTATATAATTAAATATCTTTTGATATAATCATATAAAAATATATGTTTCACAATACTCGACAAGTTATAATTGTATAAAATCATAAATGATTGTATAAAAAGCATATCTGATTATATAAAAATCATTTTTACTAGGGTAGTGTCATACAAGTTTAAGGCCCTACAGAAAAAATTGCCGATATCAGCTAAATTGGTTTTCTATATATTAGTAAAATAAAAACATTTTAAAAATCCCATTAAAGCATGAAAAAACTGTTATATCTACAAAATTTTAGTTATCCGAGTATTTATTTAAGTTAAATTTAGTTGAATAAAATCAATTATCCAGTAAAATTAACAAAAATATTAGAAGAGTGCTGTCTTCAGAAAAAATATTTAAAAAAACTTTGAAAATGTTAAATATTTTTGTGATTTCATATTTCTTATATTATATTTAATATTGAATATAATAAATAACCATTTTGGAAATTCGTTCCTGCTGTTTTTATCTCACTAATGTTTAACAACCAGATTCTGCTGATTTTGGTAGTTTCTTCTGCAGGGTCCTATTCAACTAAGTTTCAATTAATTTAGCAATAACTTTTACCCAATTTGTCCTACTCGTGCAGGAAATTGATCAATTGATGCTGTGTAAATAAACTAAATTGCCTATTAAGGGTGCATGACATGTATTTATATGAAAATATAATATCAATGGTCATTTTCCTTTTTAATGAACATAATTCTTTAGAAAATAATCACAAACTCATGCAGTCATAAGTTTTTTTTCCTAAAAAATCTTGTCAACAATAAATAGAAGACAAGTTTTGTTTTGTTTCCTACATTTTCGCTATAAAACTATGTACGTATAAAGCTGCCTACACACTAGGGAACATACTTAAAAAAGAGAGCATTTTTTGTGAATGTGTGAGTGCGTTTGTGTGTGTGTGCGTGTTGAGAGCGTGCATTTCGTGTTTACAAAATTTTTTGATATTTTTTGTTCCCTCAACCATGTTCCCTAGTGTGTAGGCAGCTTAATACCCAACATACATTATATGTAGGGTTGCCAGATACCAAAAGTCGAATAACTGGACAATGGAAGAAATTCACCTGGATTTAAAAAAAATAACTGGACGATTTAAAAATGCACTTATAGCTCAAAAAAGTAAAATTTTATTTCAAAAAAAATTTTTTTTTCAAAAATAAAAAAAAAATAATAACCTAAAAAAACATATTATATAATATATTAATAAAAATTTTCACTTGTTTCCAATCAGATGGATTCTGAATACTTTGCAAGCGGTGAAGTGATAAAAACTGTCATTTGTTATCATTACTTTTAAATGAGTGAAAAATATTTTTCACCACTTCACAAACCATTCGAAATCGGTACTCACCTGTTTAATGTTGTCAAATTATAATTTAACAACAGCGTTGGTCCCAACTAGACAATTGGCAAAAAATACTAGTGTTAATACTTTTCAAAGAGTTTTTCATAAATTGTCAGTGATGTACAAAATAAAGGTACTAAATCAGTGCTAGGAAACAAATAAAACTGATTATACATTTGAAAGAACAATTGTATAAGTACACAAAATATTTTTTCTTTATACTTAGGGTGGGTGCGAACTGGCTAAAATAAATCTAAACTAAATTCAGGTTTACAAGTTTCTTTGAAATTAGAAAATTTTTTAAAACAATGTTCAAAGAAATTTTAAACCCTTTTGTCATTTTGTATTTAGTTTAGCAGAAATTTAGCCGCCTCCCACAGGGCTTTAGTATACAATTTTTTTCTCTACAAAATAATAATTTAATAATTTAATTAATAAAAAAGTAATTTTTCAAAATTAAAGAAATTATTTTTTAACTGGACAAATTGTATATTAGCTGGTAACTGGACAAGACCCTAAATAACTAGACAATCCAGGCCATTCCAGGCCGTCTGGCAACCCTAATTATATGTTATATTAATTTTGTTAAGCAACTCAACACAAGTTTGTAATATAACTTTTAAGGAAACACATGTCTCTAATTTGCTAAGGTGGGGAAGTGCGACACACTTGAACCGGAAAAAGTTGAAGCCGAATATCTTCTAAACTCTTCAATATTTTTTTGTTTTAATTTTTTTTAAAGCTTTCTGAAATAGGTATCTTCTATTCTGAAAAAAATGTTGTGGGTTTATAAGTTTTTGAGTAATTATTAAAAATATGGGTCATTCCATCTCAAATCGACCAGTGGTTGGAATCGACCCCTTTCGATTTGTTTTTTGATGAATTTTGGTCAGAACTTTTCTTTCATCACATAACGAAGTATTGCCAAAGGAAAAAAATTACAATTTTTTTTTTCAAAAGTTATGCAATATTTAAAATTTCAAAAAATGTCATAATTTTTCCATTTATTTTTATTTTTTGAATATCTCGAAAACTATAATAGCTACAAAAATGGTTCTCAGCTCGTTTTAAAGAGGATATTTAGCCGCATTAAAAAAATATTTAAAAAATATATTGAAAAATAAAAAAATTAAAATTTTGCAATTTAACAATTTAAAATTCGAAAAACCCAAAAACCTATTGTTTTTGCTCAATTTTTTTTTAAATAAAACCTCTAACTGATCCTAAAATATCCTGAAATTTTCAAGAGGGCGTTTATTTAAAAAAAAAGATATGAGTTTTTGATTTTGAAGTTGAATCCTAATACAATAAAATTAAACAAATATCCAATTTTGAGCAATAAAAAAAAAATTTAAGGCTTTTAGGCTCATTTAGCCATACGTAGCGCAACGTGACGAATCAGCTGATTCAATCTAAAATAATGAGTAAAAAAGAAATAGACTTTCAGCTATGCTCTTTTAACTCATTAGATTTTCAAAGGAGACTCGTCACGTTACGTGCACGTATAGCTAATTCTACCTTTAGAAGCACAGACAAATTTTTAACTTATTTAGTTTTCAAACTATTACCAAAAAAATAAAAGCGTAATTTCGATTTAAAAATTTGTCTGTGCTTCTAAAGCATTCAATTTGTTTTTTATTGCTCAAAATTTCAAAATTGAATATTTGTTTAATTTTATTGTGTTAAGATTCAACTTAAAAAAAGAAAATAAAAAAATTCAAAAGTTCATATCTTTTTAAAAAAAAAACGCCCTCTTGAAAATTTCAGGATGTTTTAAGATCAGTTAGAGGTTTATTTAAAAAAAAAATTGAGAAAAACAGGTTTATGAGTTTTTCAATTTTTAAAATTGTAAAATTTTCAATTTTTTTTTATTTTTCAATATTTTTTTCTAGTACTTTTTTTTAATACGGCTAAATATCCTCTTTAAAACGAGCTAAGAACCATTTTTGTAGCTATTATAGTTTTCGAGATATTCAAAAATAACCTCGTTACAAAGCAAAAAATTAGAAAAATTGTGACATTTTTTGAAATTTTAAATCAGAGACTATTAATTATAGAGATAGGAAATCAAAACTTATACTACTCACCGGTAGGGGGCGCTGATATTTAGTATCACCTGAGCAACTATTTAGTATCACTTTAGTATCAGCTGAGCCTATATTTAAAAACTCAAAAATTGCTGAAAACTGCGCAAAATTAGAAAAAATCAAGCGCAAAATATGTTCAAATAATTAAATTTGAGAATTCCTTTTTTGTTTTGCTTTTTTGTTTGTTATTATTTCAATTTAAATAAAAAAAGAAAATTGTCAATTTTTTGAACAAAGTGCCATCTAGTGATAACGATGTCGTTATAACTTTTGTTTTTGGTGATGCCATACCCCTGTTTTAAATACTGCATAACTTTTGAGAAAAATTTGTAATTTTTTTCCTTTGATGAAAGAAAAGTTCTGACCAAAAAAGTTCTGAGAAAAAATTCATCCAAATCGAAAGGGGTCGATTCCAACCATTGGTCGATTTGAGATGGAATGACCCATATAAATCGTTATAAAAGGATCAAGTGTGTTATACCATGAATACACTTGATCCCTATATGTAACAAACTTGATCCCGAGGATCAAGTGTGTAAAAAATCACAAGATGGAGTACGGATTTTTTTAAAATGTGTACCTATATACACCTTCCATAATGGTCTTTCAAATTATATAACCAACGTTTTTGAATTTAAAATAGGAACTTTAGCGACCTTTGATACGAAAGATCACAAAATAAGAGAAATTAGAAAATACAAGTGATGGTGCCCAGAAGTTAAAGAAAACTAAAAACAAAATTAAATAAAAATTGGTGTAAAGTGATGGGTGAAATATTTGAACCAATCGATAGAATAAATTTTTTTATGTTATGTACTTTCTCAGATAGTAGGGGGGGGGGGGGGGGGACAAGTCTTTTACAGGATCAAGTGTGTCGAACTTTCCCTACCTATGTATGTATGTATAACTTTTCCATTAAATTATATAAACGTGTTCAGAGGCATAACAATTTAATGGGTATGCGAGGGGGAATATCCATCATCGTTTTGTAATTTTTTTGCTTGGAAGTTTGTCAAAAACTTACGAAATCCAAAAGAAACCAGTGTACTGTATTCGTTAAAACCAAGGTTGGTTATCGTTATAATACCTTTATCGCTAAAATACCGTTTCAAATTGAATACCGTTACCGTTACCAATATTTCTAAAAAAATTTCAAGATACCGTTATCGTTACCGATACCGTAATTTTTATAGGTAGTTACCGGTATTTTTACCGGTATTTATTAATTTACATCAAAATGAAATTTTTTTAACTTTTTTGTAACAATCTTCAGTTTTTTTCCTACAAAAAAATTTATGGATAATCATTTTAGTTATTAAACCTACCAGCATTGAACTTAAAGCTTACTATCTTTATTTTTTAACACGTAAAATGAAATATATGTGACCTTCTCCGAGAAAAGGGACCTAGTGTGTGAAAATGAAGTTTTGAGAAGAACGTATTTAAAGTTAAATTAAAAATAAAATTTTAATGTTTTTCTCATTTTTATCCAAACCCGTTTTTTGACACACTAGGTCCCTTTTCTCGGAGAAGGTCACATATGTTAAGTTTTTACTTGTGTTTAACATAATTTATAATACCAGTACGTACCGGTATACCGTTAACGAAACAGCCTTAAATACCGTTACCGAAACAAACGGAATTCGATACCGTTACCCTTACCGTTATTCGTTTCGGTAACCAACTTTGGTTAAAACACAATTCAGCACAGAGTTGCCACTGCGTTCAAAAAAGTTAAAAAAGGGCGTTGATACAAATTCCATAACATATAAAGAAGCACTAATCTTGGATTTAAATTACATTTCATTTTCAATTGAATGTAATTTTCAATTACAATATATGTAATTGTTCTTTTTTAAATTGAAATTTGAAATATATATGTAATTGTAATTGGGGTTTTTTCAATTACAGTTACATGTAATTGTGTAATTGCATGCGTAATAAATAACAAAATTTAACTGAAATATGGAAAAAATAAAGACATTACAGAAATGTATGTTTTATCTGCAGTATTAAGATTGTTTTTTGGTTGTCAGATTTATTATAACTTGAAAACTTTGAAAACATTCCTTTAAGTAAGCACTGCCTCATTAAATGTCTTTAAGAATTTATTTAGGATTTTATTGACAGTGTTGCTAACTTAAAATCTTATGATTTTATTGCAAATTTAAACACTTTTGTTTTTATTTAATAATTTGTATCTACAATACATGACGTTAAGCCGAACAAATCATAATCACGATTTTATTTATATATATTTATGCCCACCGGAGACAAACTCTTACTTACGGGCCTGAGTGATTTTGTATTTGAGGCATTCAATGTCAAACCAAAAACTTTTTTATATGACTATGTTTTTTACGCCGTCCCACTCTGAAAGTTTGGGGGTTATTTAGAAAATGTGTGGGTACACTCAACCAAAAAAGTCTGTAATGGCTACTGAAAATTTTGCTGTTATTACGGGAAATTTAACGGTATTTTTTGCTAATTTTAGCAACACATGTCTGCTGATCTGTAGTACAATAATAGCCGCTACTAAATTTTAGTAAAATTTATGTAAAATGCAATTCAAAATCGATTTGCTAAAATCAATTAAAAAACTTACTAAATATCATAATTTTAGTACAATGAAATTAGTATAAATAATTAGTTGCAGCTACTAAATTTCAGTAAATTGCTGTAAACTGTAATTTAAAATCGATCTGCTGAATTAGCAAAAAATTGTACTAAAAAATAAAAAAACTGTAGAATCTAAAAAAAAAATTTTTTCCTTTCGACTGTAACAAGCGTATAATTACTTCATCGTACTTGAAATTTGGAGTCAAAATTGCAAACGGTTCTCCAGTTATTGCCGTTTTATGCATTGGAGATGCAATAAAATTTTCTGGGTGTTATTTCTAAACTTAGAATATATCAATAGTAACAAACATAGTCGGGAAGTATTCAGTACCTCAGTACTTAAGTAATAGTAAAGTACAAGTATTTGGTACTTGTACTTAAAAAAAATAAGTACAAGTACTTTGAATGTACTTGTACTTAAGTACAAGTACTTTGAATGTACTTGTACTTAAGTACAATTACTTGGTTAATTACTTGGTACTTTCTAAGTACCAAGGTACTTAACAAGTACTGTGGAACTTGCTAAGTACTACGGGTACTTGTTAAGTTCTATGGTACTTGCTAAGTACTATAGGTACTTGCTAAGTTCTATGGTACTTACTAAGTACCTTTGGTACTTGTTAAGTACTATGGTACTTGCTAAGTACCTTTGGTACTTGTTAAGTACCATGGTACTTGTTAAGTACCTTTGGTACTTGCTAAGTACCATGGTACTTGTTAAGTACCTTTGGTACTTGCCAAGTACTATGGTACTTGTTAAGTACCTTTGGTACTTGCTAAGTACTATGGTACTTACTAAGTACTATTGTAGTTTTTTGTGGCCCTTTGTTCCTAATGGAACCATAGGACATAATATATATATGTGTGTGAAATTATCCATAAAAAAGTTATCCATAAATTTTTCTCATGTGGAACTTAAGTGGAACACAATTTTATTTAATAAAATAATTAAAATAGTCGAAATTAGTCAAAAAAATTATTAAAAATAAATGAATTTTAATGTTTAAAGCGTTTTTTTTAATTTAAATACAATGCAAGTGCTGTTAAGTGTATATTTACTATTTTCCTTTACTTTGCAAATGGAAAATTTACGTGCAAATTTCTTAGCTCCTCCGATGAATTAGATGCTGGGACACATACCCATGGAATCTACAAGAGTCCTAGCATATTTTAAGGTATGTCCCATATTGGCGAATCCAACCTGTGCACTACAAACAGTGTGCCAAAGTTATCCATAGATTTTGATTTTTGGCAAATTTGAAAAATATGGCAGTACAATTTTCTTCGCTCCTCTGATGATATGGGACACATATCCATGGAATCTACAAGAGTCCTAGCATATTTTAAGGTATGTCCTATATTGGCGAATCCAACCTGTGCACTAGAAACAGTCTGCCAAAGTTATCCATAGATTTGGATTACGGCCATGTAAGAAAATATTTCAAGATTATTTTCTCGACTCCTCCGATGAATTGGATGATTGGACACATACCCATAGAATCTACAAGAGTCCGAGAATATTTTAAGGTATGTCCCATACTGGCGAATCGATCCTGTGAATTACAGTCTGCCAAAGTCATCCATAGATTTTAATTTTTAGCAAATTTGAAAAATATGGCCGTACAATTTTCTCCGCTCCAAACCAGGTCAAATTAGGAATGGTCAGAAGATACACTATCTCTTCAAAGGACGACCATCATCTGTAAATGCAAAAACACTTTTCGTTTTAAAAATCGAGTGCAGGGTTTGAAATATATTGTAATTTTTTAAATTGTACCAAATTGAAAATTTTTAAAAATGTTGCCATAATTTTCTTAGCTTGTCCGATCATTTGGAAAATGAGTCACATACCAACGGACTCTACTTGACTCCAAGAGTATTTTAAGTTATGTCCCATTTTGGCGAATCGCCGTTGTGTACTATAAATGGTCTTTCAAAATCATTCATAAATTTTAATTTTTGACAAATTTGAAAAATATGGCAGTATTATTTTTTCTGCTCCTCCGATGATTTGGAAAATGGGACACATACCTATATAATCTACTTGACTCCAAGAAAATTTTATGTATGTCTAATCTTGGCGAATCGCCTTGGGGCCTTGGGGCCAACCGGCCCCATAAATTTGGTTTTTTATAAGGTAAAAATTTTGAAATAAAAATTTTACGTGCGCTTTCCAGGAAAATATAGGAATTTGAATCATGAAAACCGAGGATTCTTAATCTATTTTTGTTTAAAAAATTGTGTGAAGGTTTTAGAGCAAAAATTGGTTTATGTGTTGTAACCCAGATTTCTGGAAATATTTAATTTAATACCCACTCCAAGCAAAATTAGGAATGGTCAAAAGATGAACTATTTTCTTGAAGGTCGGCCACCATCTGTAAATACAAATACAATTTTCATTTTTAAAATCGAGTGCAGATTTTAAAATTTATTTTAATTTTTGAAATTGTATCAAATTGGGAATTTTTAAAAATGTTATCAAAATTTAAAAAAATTTCCAAAAATTAGATAAAATCTCCAAAATTGTAAAATATCGTAAAATTTTTGTAAAAATCGTTTTAAAAAAATTGTCAATATGTGAAAAATTACCAAAATCGTCAAAATTTGGAAAATTGGAAAAAATCGGGAAATTTTGAAAGATTGAAAAAAATTAAAAATTTTTAAAAAATTACCAAAATTTCAAAAATTGGAAAAAATTGCAAAAATTGCCAAAATTGAAAAAATGTAAAAATTTTTGAAAATCGACAAAAATTAGAAAAAATCGCCAAAATTGGAAAAAAATTGTCCAGGTATTAAAAAACGAAATTTCCAAAATTTATTTCTCGCATTTATTTTTCCTTGTTACAAAACCGTTGTCCGTTTTCATTTAACTCATTTGGTTTTAAAGATACTAGCGATATGACAAATAAAAGCCCTTTTCTCTCTACGAGGCTTAGTTTTTGAGAGAAACGCGATTTTAAAATCTAGCAATGCAAGTCAAAATTTAGTTTCGGTATCGGGGTATTGGTAGTGGGCTTTGACCTTTGGTGCAGTCATTTTTCCTCTAGCTCTTCTAGTTTGGGAGATATGGATGATTAAAATTTTATTTTAGCGATTTTCCCACTTATTTTTCGACAGATGACTCACTATGACTTCCCTGTTCCAAAACCGCTGTCCGTTTTCATTTAACTCATTCAGTTTTCGAGATATGGGCGATATACCAAATAAAAGCCCTTTTCTCTCTACGAGGCTTAGTTTTCGAGAAAAACGCGATCTTAAAATCTAGCAATGCGAGTCAAAATTTAGTTTCGGTATCGGGGTATTGGGACTGGGTTTTGACCTCTGGTGTAAACATTTCTCCCCTAGCCCTTCTAGTTTTCGAGATATGGACGACTTAAGTTTTATTTAAGCGATTTTCGCCTTTATTTTTTCACAGATGATTCATTATGGCTTCCTTCCAAAATATAGCTGCGTTTGTGCGGTATTCCTATCAATGATATCTCGAACAATTTTGACAGTAGAAAGCCGGAATACGTTGAAAAACTGTCAAAATCGTTCTTGATAACACTGATAGAGAGTCACACAAACACAGCTAATATTACTGTTAGATATAGTGTAACTAATGGTGTTTTCTTTTCTGGAAAAAAATGTTGCCTTGTTAAAGTGTAAAATTTTAAAAATGTTACCCTCACCCCAATAAAATGCTACATTTTTGCAATAAGAATAGAACCATAAAATCACTTATTTGCATTTTTCAAAACAAGTGTTGTTTTGTTTTGTTTTGTTTCATTTATAAGCAATATTGTTTACGCTGGCTACTACTATATGATAGCCTAGTGGTTGTGATGCTTGCCTTTCGCTCGGGATGGCCAGGTTCAAATCCCAGCCAAGGTGAATTAATTTTTATATACTACTCTCTTTTTCTTTTTTCAATTTAGAAGTTTTCCTCCATATTAAAAAAAATTGTATAATTTTTTTTATTTATTGGTAGCGTAAAAACTAGTAAATACTAAATAAAACAGAGCAAATTATTAAAAAACTAAATAAAATTTTATAAAACAAAATTATAAAAAATCACATTTATAAGAAAAATTAAATTTTATAAAAAAAAATAAAATTTTATATAAAAAACAAAATAAAATTAAAAAAAAGGTTGTGGTCCAACAGGGTTTGAACCTGCGACCTACTGCATCAGAAGCCAGGATAGTACCCGCTAGGCCACCAAGTTGCGAGTTTGCTGGCAAACAACATTGCAGTATATACACATAACTTTGATGAAAAGAAAAAAAACAGGGCAACGCTCTACCCCGTAAATTTTTTGAGGGCGGAAAATGTTGCACTTTTGCACTTTATTAGACAACATTTTTAGAAAAGAACACGATGCCCTCTCAGAATATTACCCTTAATTTAGAAAAGAACACAAAAAAGGCAATTCAAAAGCAAAGTGCAAAAATAATGCAACATTTTTGTCAGAAAAGAAAACACCATAAGTTACCGTTTTTGTTTTTTATAATAACTAAATTATTTTAATGGGAGCGAGCTTTTTTAGCGGCTTGATTTCAAAAAACTCAATTAAATTTCGTTAAAGAGCTACTCGATAAAAAAAGCTCTATGAAATTTTTTATAGAGCTGCTCGATTTAAAAAACTCATTCAGTTTTGTAAACGAGCCTTTTCATTTTTATAAGCTCTTAATTTTTTTTAGTTGCGAGCTTTTTTCATTTGAGCAGCTCTTTTAATTTTGGCTTCCGAGCTTTTTAAAAAAATGTATATACTTATGGCTCACTCGAGCTTTCTTTCCATCCCTGGTATAAATACAAGGTTTACGCTATGTAACATTAATATACGACGCTACATGAATTCCACTAATCTTTTTTAGGCTTGTTAACTGGTTCTTCCTGAGTCTTTTATTAAAATTTTTAATTTTTTTTGTATTTTTTTTTTAAAGACATAAACAGACAAAATATAGTATCATAGTACTTAGCGAGTACCATAGTACTTGTTAAGTACCTATAGTACTTAGCAAGTACCATAGTACTTAGCAAGTACCTATAGTACTTAACAAGTACAATGGTACTTAGCAAGTACCAAAGGTAGTTAACAAGTACCATGGAACTTAACAAGTACCAAAGGTACTTAACAAGTACCATGGTACTTAACAAGTACCAAAGGTACTTAACAAGTACCATAGTACTTAACAAGTACCAAAGGTACTTAGCAAGTACCATAGTACTTAGCAAGTACCAAAGGTACTTAACAAGTACCATAGGACTTAGCAAGTACCAAGTGTACTTAGCAAGTACCTTGGACTTAGCAAGTACCAAGTGTACTTAGCAAGTACCTAGTACATTTTAAGGTATTGGTACTTAAGTATCAAGTACTTCCCTAGTAATTGGTACTCATTACAAAGTACATTTGAAACTTGGTACTTGTACTTAAAAAATTTCAAGTACAAGTACCATGGTACTTGTACTTGTACTTAATGTACTTGTGCCCATCTATGGTAACAAATATAAACTAAACAAGAATTGTAAAAAATCAAAAAAAAAAAAATATTTTTAAATTAGTATATTTTTCTGCTAAATTTAGCACTCGGTTTTGAAAAATTAGTAAAATGTTTTTCTGAAATCAGCAGCGAAAATTAGTAAAAAAATCCGTAATTTGTAATAAGAGAATAGCAAAAATGATTACTAAAAATAAAAATTGTACTAATAATCAGTATAGAAATAGTATAGTGCGATTGAAAACTGTTTACAAATTTTTTTATCTGAGTGTAGCCGACAATAGATGGTAAAAAATTCAAAAAAAATTTTAAATTTGAAATAAAGAAAAAAGAAAAATTAAAGCTAAAAATCGAAATGCATTTACATGAGGTAGTGTACAAGACATTTAAAATGAGCCATCAATCATTAAATCGGCAGGCCCGCTAGTATTATAATACAGCGATATAAATATTTACATATCGAAAATTTTGTTTGGTTCTTTACATTGTCAAACATAAATGACTTCTTTAAAAAATTTGTTTGTATTTTTTGCAGAAAAATTTTTGTAAAATATTTTTCAAAGAAGAAAAAAACAAAAATCGCGATGCATAAAGTTGTTCCGTTTGACGTGGAATAGTTCATATGTGAGTCAGTTACATACAAACCATACTTGGACATGCCATATACAATAAACATACTTGATCAAATTATATCTCGTTGAAGATAAATTTGTATATTGCTTCGAACAACAACTAAAGGTGACCCAATACCAAAAATGTTTTAGATAAAATTATTTGCAATTTCGAATCGAAGAAAATGTACGGTGATTTAAATACAATTATATAATACTTAAAAATACAATACAAAATTTCGGTTAAATTGAGTGATTTTTTTTTTTTTTTTTATTTCATATTTTTTGCTTAAGCCCGGTATTTTGTTCGTACTTTTGCGAAAAAAGCTGTCAAACTCCATATAAAAATATGATTTTTCACTTGCGTGGAATTGTTGCGAAATTGCGGTGGAATTTTTTTCGCATCAATTTAATAGACACGACCATTTGAAAAAGTGACATTTGGGTTAATTATGATTGTAACTTTTAATAGACTATAAAAAATGTGTGCATTTTAATGTTTTTATTATAGTTTTTGAGCTCCAAACATGGAGTAAAATTTTTTCGCTCTTTTGAACAAAATACTGGGCTTTAAGGCTTGTTTTTTTGTTCGAATTTTATACCTGTATCTACATATAGCTGCTTGCGAAAGAAGGGCGACTATCCCTACTTGCCCGACTGTTCCTTTATTTTTTTGTAAACAAATTAATTTTAAAGTCAAGGGCAAATCATCTGGGAAACTGATTAAATTATGATGCTTTTTAATTCATCTTGTAATTGTCAATGCGTTACGATAATGAATAACATTCATAATAATACGAATCTACTCACTGCACAGTAGGCCAGCACCATCTAATTTTGGACAAAATTAGAATATTGAGTATATGGGACTAAAAAGTGTCAAAAGGGGGGGCTTTGGAAGTTGCTGATCACGAATCTGAAATAAAAAATTTAAAATTAAAAATGGCGGATCCAAGATGGCGGCCATGAATTTTTAGTTTTTAATATATTGGACTTAAAATAATCAATTACATAGGCCCGCTGATTAAAAATCAGAAATTAAAATTTTGAAATTCAAAATGGCGGATACAATATGGCGACAAACAATTTTTTCATTAAATTTCTTATGTCGTCTGATTACGAATCTGAAGTCATAAATTTAAAATTGTAATGTATTGGAAAATAAATTACACTGTACAAAAAAAAAAACAAAAAATAATAACTGATCCTGGCAGAGAGGACCAAAGAAAAATATATGTGTATCGGCGTTTTAAAAGTTTACGTCTGGCCCTATGTTTTCGGGGGGTTAATATTTTCCCCCTTTTGCAAATGTTTATTGTGGATCAGCATAGGAAACCATGTGAATCTTCCATTTTAGGTACCCGTGTAAAAAAGTTTAGATCTGATCAGATCTTTTTGGATCTAAATAGATATGATTGAATCTAATTAGATCCTGTACCAGATCTCATCAAATATGATCAGATATGGCATATGTGATAATACTTTATGGCAAGATCTGATCAGATCTAGAGCCAAATCTGTTCAGATCTAAAGAGATCTGGACAAATGCGCCAGATATGCCTAGATCTGATCAGATCTGATTAGATCTCAAATTTGTCCCCAATTTTGAGATCTAATTAGATCTGGTAACATCTACTAAGATCTGTCCAGATATGCCTAGATCTGATCAGATCTAATTAGATCTCAAATTTGTCCCCAATTTCGAGATCTATATAGATCTGGTAAGATCTACTGAGATCTGGCCAGATCTGATCTTTTTTACACGGGTATATGATATGTTCAGCGAACTTATGTAAACAACACCACGAGGGACATTTTTGTAGAACATTTTAAGCCTCTAACTCTGCAATTAAGGGGTCCTTTTTGGGACTTATTTAAATAATGTCAGAAAGACCCGTAAGTTGAAGAATTAGAGGGTTGAAATGTTCCGCAAAAATATTTGTCATAAAATTCTACTATAAGCCTCTAAAGACATCAAATTTGAAAATTTAACTTCAATGCCAGAAATAAGTCAAAACTTAAAATGTGTTTAAGGGTTAATTTCGTACTTATTCAACATGGATCTCAAATGTTCCACAATCCTGGCCTTTAGGGGGTCCAGAACCTTCATTTAAGGTAATTTTGACTCCTATTGTTTTAGTTTTTACTAAAACTCTGGAATGCTGGAAATCAGGCGAGATCTGAAGGTACTTTTTCAGTTAAAGTGCAAAATCTGTAAAGTTTATGAACGGTCGCAAAAACCTAGGTAGAAGACATCTTAGGAAACGCATTGGCATTCACGATTTTCAAAAAAACCCATATTTTTGAGGTAAAATTAATAATTTTGTTACATTTTTCGTAGGTTTATATTTTTTTTATAAATTGTTACAGTTTTATATTTTGACATTGTTTTTGGAACAAATTATCAGAGACTATTAATTATAGAGATAGGAAATCAAAACTTACACTACTGACCGGTAGAGAGCGCTGGAATTTAGTATTACCTGAGCAACTATTTAGTATCAGTTTAGTAACAGCTGAGCCTATATTTAAAAACTCAAAAACTGCTGAAAACTGCTCAAAATAAGGAAAAAACAAGCGAATAATATATTTGTTTGTTTTTTTGCTTTCTTGTTTGTTATTATTTAAATTTAAATAAAAAAAGAAAATTGTCAATTTTTTGAACAAAGTGCCACCTAGTGATAACGATGTCGTTATAACTTATTTTTTTGGTGATGCCATACCCCTGCAAATTATTGTTTATTTATAATTCTTTTACTGTATCATTATAAAATAAAAAAAATGTTACCAAATTATAAAACTCTGACTTTGAAATCTCGCCAACTAACAACGAGTAACCATATTGACCATTTCACT